>JBBDGP010002749.1:57500-742500 GCA_037952835.1 Lithobates septentrionalis | reverse complement strand
ACCCAAACAATTTTGTGTTTTCCATGAAAAGTCACACTTATTCACCACCATACGTTGTGAAATGAATAGAAAATAGAGTCAAGACATTGACAAGGTTAGAAATAATGATTTGTATTTGAAATAACATTGTTTTTACATCAAACTTTGCTTTCATCAAAGAATCCTCCTTTTGCAGCAATTACAGCATTGCACACCTTTGGCATTCTAGCTGTTAATTTATTGAGGTAAGCTGGAGAAATTGCACCCCACGCTTCTAGAAGCAGCTCCCACAAGTTGGATTGGTTGGATGGGCACTTCTGGCGTACCATACGGTCAAGCTGCTCCCGCAACAGCTCAATGGGGTTCAGATCTGTTGACTGTGCTGGCCACTCCATTACCGATAGAATACCAGCTGCCTGCTTCTGCTGTAAATAGTTCTTGCACAATTTGGAGGTGTGTTTAGGGTCATTGTCCTGTTGTAGGATGAAATTGGCTCCAATCAAGCGCTGTCCACTGGATATGGCATGGCGTTGCAAAATGGAGTGATAGCCTTCCTTATTCAGAATCCCTTTTACCCTGTACAAAGCTCCCACCTTACCAGCACCAAAGCAACCCCAGACCATCACATTACCTCCACCATGCTTAACAGATGGCGTCAGGCATTCTTCCAGCATCTTTTCATTTGTTCTGCGTCTCACAAACATTCTTCTTTGTGATCCAAACACCTCAAACTTGGATTCATCCGTCCACAACACTTTTTTCCAGTCTTCCTCTGTCCAATGTCTGTGTTCTTTTGCCCATCTTAATCTTTTTCTTTTATTGGCCAGTCTCAGATATGGCTTTTTCTTTGCCACTCTGCCCTGAAGCCCAAAATCCCGCAGCCGCCTCTTCACTGTAGATGTTGACACTGGTGTTTTGCGGGTACTATTTAATGAAGATGCCAGTTGGGGACCTGTGAGGCGTCTGTTTCTCAAACTAGAGACTCTAATGTGCTTATCTTCTTGCTTAGTTGTGCAACGCGGCCTCCCACTTCTTTTTCTACTCTGGTTAGAGCCTGTTTGTGCTGTCCTCTGAAGGGAGTAGTACACACCGTTGTAGGAAATCTTCAATTTCTTTGCAATTTCTCGCATGGAATAGCCTTCATTTCTAAGAACAAGAATAGACTGTCGAGTTTCAGATGAAAGTTCTCTTTTTCTGGCCATTTTGAGCGTTTAATTGACCCCACAAATGTGATGCTCCAGAAACTCAATCTGCTCACAGGAAGGTCAGTTTTGTAGCTTCTGGAAGGAGCTAGACTGTTTTTAGATGTGTGAACATGATTGCACAAGGGTTTGCTAATCATCAATTAGCCTTCTGAGCCAATGAGCAAACACATTGTACCATTAGAACACTGGAGTGATAGTTGCTGGAAATGGGCCTCTATACACCTATGTAGATATTGCACCAAAAACTAGACATTTGCAGTTAGAATAGTCATTTACCACATTAGCAATGTATAGAGTATATTTGTTTAAAGTTAGGACTAGTTTAAAGTTAGCTTCATTTAAAAGTACAGTGCTTTTCCTTCAAAAATAAGGACATTTCAATGTGACCCCAAACTTTTGAACGGTAGTGTATATATACAGTATCTCAGAAAAGTGAGTACACCCCTCACATTTGACAACACTGAAGAAATGACACTTTGCTACAATGTAAAGTAGTGAGTGTACAGCTTGTATAACATAGCAGTGTAAATTTGCTGTCCACTCAAAATAACTCAACACACAGCCAAACAATGTCTAAACCGCTGGCAACAAAAGTGAGTACACCACTAAGTGGAAATGTCCAAATTGGGCCCAATTAGTAATTTTCCCTCCCCAGTGTCATGTGACTTGTTAGTGCTACAAGGTCTCAGGTGTGAATGGGGAGCAGGTGTGTTAAATTTGGTGTTATCGCTCTCACTCTCTCATACTGGTCACTGGAAGTTCAACATGGTACCTCATGAGCAATGAACTCTCTGAGGATCTGAAAAAAAGAATTGTTGCTCTACATAAAGATGGCCTAGGCTATAAGAAGATTGCCAAGACCCTGAAACTGAGCTGCAGCACGGTGGCCATACCATACAGAAGTTTAACAGGACAGGTTCCACTCAGAACAGGCCTCGCCATGGTCAACCAAAGAAGTTGAGTGCACCTGCTCAGCGTCATAACCGGAAGTTGTGTTTGGGAAATAGACGTATGAGTGCTGCCACCATTGCTGCAGAGGTTGAAGGGGTGGGGGGTCAGCCTGTTAGTGCTCAGACCATACACTGCACATTGCATCAAGTTAGTCTGCATGGTTGTCATCCCAGAAATAAGCCTCTTCTAAAGATGATTCACAAAAAAGCCCGCAAAAAGTTTGCTGAAGACAAGTAGACTAAGGAAGGACATGGATTACTGGAACCATGTCCTGTGGTCTGATGAGACCAAGATAAACTTATTTGGTTTAGATGTGTGGAGGCAACCAGGTGAGGAGTACAAAGACAAGTGTGTCTTGCCTACAGTCAAGCATGGTGGTTGGAGTGTCATGGTCTGGGGCTGCATGAGTGCACTGGGGAGCTACAGTTCATTGAGGGAACCATGAATGCCAACATGTACTGTGACATACTGAAGCAGAGCATGATCCTCTCCCTTCAGAGACTGGGCTGCAGGGCATTATACATGATTACAACCCCAAACATACCTCCAAGATGACCACTGCCTTGCTAAAGAAGCTGAGGATAAAGGTGATGGACTGGCCAAGCATGTCTCCAGACCTAAACCCTATTGAGCATCTGTGGGGCATCCTCAAACAGAAGGTGGAGGAGCACAAGGTCTCTAACATCCACCAGCTCCGTGATGTCATCATGGAGGAGTAGAAGAGGACTCCAGTGGCAACCTGTGAAGCTCTGGTGAACTCCATGCCCAAGAAGGTTAAGGCAGTGCTGGAAAATAATGGTGGCCACACAAAATATTGACACTTTGGGCCCAATTTTGGCATTTTCACTTAGGGGTGTACTCACTTTTGTTGCCAGCGGTTTAGACATTAATGGCTGTGTGTTGAGTTATTTTGAGGGGACAGCAAATTTACACTGTTATACAAGCTGTACACTCACTACTTTACATTGTAGCGAAGTGTCATTTCTTCAGTGTTGTCCCATGAAAAGATAGAATAAAATGTTTACAAAAATGTGAGGGGTGTACTCGCTTTTGTGAGATATTGTGTATATGTATATATATGTATATGTATATATATATATATATATATATATATATATATTTATAAATATATATATATATATATATATATATATATATATATATATATATATATATATATATATATATATATATATTTATATATTTATATATATATATATTTATTTATTTATTTTTCTTTATTATGTTCAGAACTAAAAACTAAATACACTTAAAATGTCCTATTTTTTACATGTTAGTTCTGTATATTTGAAATGCTATACATTATTATTTTGTATTTTTATTTTCAGCCACGTGTGTAGCTCTAGGCTCTTTCACGTGTTTATCTGGCTATTCTTAACTGTTCTGTTAATAATGTCTGCTTACATAGCTAAAAAACTACACATACAACAGCATGATTCCAAGCAGAAAAGGGTAAGAACAGGAAAGTCCACAAATGTTTATTTCAATAAAAGTTTCAAGTGAGACAACTGGTATTGCTTGAATCTATTATTGGAATAAACATTTTCAGATTTCAACAATCTGGTGCCTCACTCCAGTTCTCATGTCTTCATCCAGTTCACTTTGTTTTCTTGCCTCCTTGGTTTGCCAATGTCAAAAATGAACGTTCCAAAAGTAGGTGGAATACTTCATATCTGGTATCTAGAGATGGGGGAAGAGTTTGATCTGAACACAAGTTCGGCCCAAACTTCACCTGTTCGCCCATTCGGTGAATGTCCAATTTTGCAGGTAGCTTGACAGGATGTTCACCCGCTGAGCATCCCACAATGCACTGCGTGCTTCAAAGTACATTCTAAGGCCCTAATTGGATGAAGCCAGCTGTCAGGCGCAAGGCTTCTCCAATTAGCACTGTCAGAGCCCTAAATGGACAAAGTGATGATTACTTTCTCAATACTCATAGTCCCACCCCATACTATAAAAGCTAACTTCCAATAGCCAGCTCTTGTAGTGTGTTGAAGTGGAGATAGAGCAGGGCTCTGTTTGCTACTAGCAGTTAGTGTGTTCACTTATTGTTATTCTGAGCGTAGGGTGTGTTAGTTTAGTGTGTTAGTGTAGTGCAGTGTTTAACACAACATTTAGTGCTATATAAAGTGCTGTATACCCTTTTCTTTTTTGGTTGCTGCGTGTTTTTTTTTTTCTTTATGACTTTTTTTTTTTGTCCCCTGCCTGCCCCAGTGTCAGCTCAGCTGCAGTTTTTCTTAATGCGACGTGGTGTTCCCACTTTTTTATTTTTTTTTATAGTTTTTGCATTTCTGTCAGCCTTAGTCCTCAATTTAAAGTGCACCAAACTCCACTTTTCAGTGAATAAAGTGCATACAATCATACATTTCTTTCTCAGTATCTATAAGATTTGGGCAATATGCCCTCCATCAGGTCTGGGAGGCCAACAAGGAGAGGCAGACATTACCATGCCACTTTGAGGGGGCCAGCAGTAGACATGTGTACGACCGAAAAAAAAAAAATTGTTTTTGTTTTATTCATTTTATTTTTAAACTTCTACAATCATTCATTATGATCAGCATTCGTTACTTCGGATCATTCGTAACTTCGGAATGCGTTCATATTCATTCCATTCCATTCATTTAGATGCGGTATTCGTTACTTCGGATATTGTAAATTCGGGTGCATTTGTATTCGTTACGTTCGCTAACACTTTGAAAGGAAAGTCCAATACCTATAATTTAATAGTTTATAGTTTATTATATATATATTTTTTTTAATTATTATTATTTGTTATTAATAAATAATAATAATAATAACAATATTAATAATAATAATAATAATAATAAAAACAATAATAATTAAATTATAATAGAAAATACGAAAAATTAAATTATCCGAACGGAATTGATTTGTTAAACTCGTAGGTTGAATCGTTTTTCGTTATTTTGAATTTTCAGATTTTCGTTCTAATTTTCAGATTTTCGTTCTTATTTTAAGATTTTCGTTCTTTATGATTTTCTGATTTCTAAATTTTTGGATTTTCGCTCTTTTCGGCTTTCCGTTCTTTTTGAAAATTCGTTTTCGTATGCATTCGTCAAAAGAGTCTTTCATTCATTCGGATGCTTCTGAACGAACGAATATGCCGAATTTCGAATTTGTAACGAAACGAATTGCACATGTCTAGGCAGCAGCGTCTGTGTCCTCACAGGTCCGTCCTCAGGCAGGGCACCTTTGTCTCTGTTTAGTGATGTTGCCCGTGATATCCAGCCACAGCATATAGTGTAGGTGGTGGACTGGCTTACTAAATCATCCTCATCCTCTATGAACCTTCAAGCTGGCACTAGTGCGCAGTCCATCGGCGCTGCCAGGGTGGCTTATTCTGCCTCCTTGTCCACAGCTACTCCTGCCATAGCTCCAGCATCATGCATGGAGGAGTCAGTGGAATTATTTGAACACAGCATCAGCCATTTGCTTCTTCAGGATGCACACCCATTAACACCCATTACTCGATTTAGATGTTTGGTTCTGAGGTAGAGGAAGGGACTAACTAGAGCCAACAGAGAGGGGAGAACACTGAGTAACAACCAATTGGCTGTCATGTTCCCCCAGCTGCAACGTATTGCCAAGTTGTCTCCAGTGGTAATAAGGATGGAGGGGATGCTGATGATAAGGTCACTGACGTGACTTGGGTGCCGGATAGAGCAGAGGAGGAAAGTGAGGGAGAAGCACAACCCCAATAAGGCAGGATGTCCTCCAGAGTCAGGCATCATGGAAGAATAGAGAGCAGGCACCCTATGCCATCAGTTTGTGGATCTGTTATCTCCTGGCCCACTTCCCACAGCTCAGCTGTCTGGGCCTTTTTTAGCACATGTGCAGCCGATGGCACTGTTGCAATTTGCTATCTCTGCCGCAAGTGGATCAAACGTGGCAAAAACACCAGCCATTTGGGTACCACATGCTTGACAAGGCATTTAACCTCCTACCGCTCAGCTCATTGGCAGGAGCACCTGATAGCAACATTCAAGGGAGCAAACTCTTCTCCTCCCCACTCACCTTTCATGTGTAATCCTGCTATATTTCATGACCTCTCAGCAGCCTCCTCTGACTGGGATTATGGTAAAGCGTAGGGTGTCACAGGTCCTAGCAACACGTCTGCCAGCAGCACACCATCAGCTGTAGAGTATAGCAGGCAAATTTCTCTGCCCCAGCTGCTGCATTGAAAAAAAAATACACTCCCTGCCACTCACATGCACAATGTCTAAATTCCAGCTTGTCAAAATTGCTGCCTTCTACCTTTCCGTCTGGTGGATTCTGCCCCTTCCGTGAATTTGCAGAATGTGCTGTACAACAATTGCAAATTCCCAGTCACCATCTCTTTTCACATAAGGCCATTCCAGCTCTGTACCATCATGTGGAAGGCAATGTTTTGGCATTGTTGGGCAAGGCAGTCAGCAGCAAGGTCCACCTTACTGCTGACTCATGGTCCAGCAAGCATGGTCAGGGATGATATATTTTTTTCACAGCACACTGGGTAACTCTGCTTCCAACTAGGAAGGATGCAGGACAGGGCTGAGTGCTGGAACTTTTTTTGCCACCATGTCTCCATGCAGGTGATGATGATGCTGCGAGCTCTGCCAGCTCCACTCCATCTTCCTCCTCCTCCTCCTCCATGCCCTGTTCTGCTGGATTGTTCTATGAACCACCAGTACCCCCTAGGTGTTCAAGGGGCCATTCAGCGAGTCAGGCTAAAAGATTCCATGCAGTGCTTCAGCTACCCAGAGGTGGTTCACGGTACGAAAACTTGAGCCAGGAATGGTGGTGTGCAATAATGACACTAACCTTCTGTCTGGCCTTCGACAGGGAAAGTTGACACATGTGCCATGCCTGGCACGTGTCCTCAGGTTGGTGGTTCAGCGTTTCTTAAACAGATATCCAAGTTTTCAAGATCTTCTTAAGCATACCAGATGAGTCTGTACCCATTTCAGGTGCTCATACACAGCCAGCATTCGGTTGGCTGAAATTATCTGGGAATTCCACCTGCCCATAAACCGCTTGATTTGTGACATGCCCACCAGATGGATCTCAATTTCGGTGATGCTGCAGTGGCTGCACATGCAGCAGAGGGACGTCAAGGAGAACCTGTGTGAGTATGGCACAAGGACAGGCTCAGGGCACCTCAGCTTTTTTTCACAATGCCAATGGCCTCTGATAAAGGATGCATGTACTGTACTGTCAACATTTGAGGCGGCAACAGGGATGGTGAGTTGTGACAATGCATGCATCATTGACACAATCCCTCTTTTGTTCCTGCTGGAACATACTCCACATGGCATTATGAACAGGGCACTTGAGGCAGAGCAGCAGGAGGAAGAGGAGGACACTTCCTTTCCTCTCAAGGCCCGCTTTATGCAGACACTATTCTTGCGATACCACATAGCACACAAGAGGAGAAGGAGAAAGAGGAGGATTATGGCATTTTCGAAAGCATTGAAGCAATGGTAGACATATGTCAAACCTTAAGAGATGGTTTTCAGTCCCCAGAAATTTTGGGAGTAGTACATGGCTGGGAGGAGTCAGTTCCAGATACTGTAATCCTCAGTGACCCCAAGGATGCTGCTTCTCATGACAAACTTGCGGTGCATGGGCTCCCTTATTCCTCAAAGTCTGCAAAAGGACCAGAGAATTTGTGGTATCAAGGATTAGGATCATTATTGGTTGACAACCCTCCTTGACCACCATTACAAGGGGAAAGTCTCACCCATCCCATCCTCACAGAGGGAGCAGAAGATTAAATATCTTGAGGACACCTTAAATAGGAGTTTATGTAACGCCTTTCCAGACTCTGGTACATTACAGTCTCATGGAAAATCTCGTTTTAAGGCTTCTGTTGGTCAAAAGAGGAGTGGTGGAGAAGAAGGTCACCCCAGGGATGAATTTTTTTTTAATTTTTAGACCTCGGCACCCAGCGCTGTCAGCTTCAACGTCCTATCGGCAGTATCTGTATCAAATGGTGTAAGATTATCTAGGGGCGAAAACAGATATGGAGAGCTTTCCAGTAGACGATCCACTGGGTTTCTGGGTCATGAGAATAGACCACTGGCCAAAACTTGCCCAGTATGCAATTGAGGTGCTGGGATTCCCTGCAGCTGCCAGAGGTTTTGTGACAGATAAAAGAGCGCATCTGTCCGTGGACCGGCTGACATTTGTAAAAATGAATCAGTCCTGGATTAGCAGCAGCTATCAAGCTCCTGATGCCGATGTTGATGATTAAGTTTTATTGCGATTGCTAATCTCTGCAAGACTTTTTAGACTGTTTTTACAGCAAGGCCAATTGTTTTCTTCAAGACTATCTCTAGAATGGTACAGGGTGAAGGCACCAACAACACCCAAAGACCAATTTTTCTGCAACTGTTGTTTAAAGGGGCGTAAAATTTTACTATTTTACAGCAAGGACAATTTTTGCTTTCATCAAGGCTACCTCTAGAATGTTATGGGGTGAAGGCACCAACAACACCCAAAAACTGTTTGAAAGGGGTGTCAAAGTTAAATTAAGTGTTATTGGGATTGCAAATCTCTGCAAGACTGTCTAGACTGCCTAGCTTTGTGGGTGTTGATTTTATCTTGAAGTCATTTTTTAGTGTAGGTGCTTCAAATGTAAATTTTTTGCAGCAAGAAGGCCAATTCTTGCTTTCATCAAGACTACCTCTAGAAAGTTACAGGGTGAGGGCACCAACAAAATCCAAAGATCAATTTTTCTCGCAACTGTGTTTCAGGGGCGTCAAATTTAAATTTTTTGCAGTAAGGCCAATTCTTGCTTTCATCAAGACTACCTCTAGAATGTTAGGGGTGAAGGCACCAACAACACCCAAAGACCAATTTATCTGCACCTGTTTGACAAGAGCGTCACATTTACATTTTTTACAGCAAGGCTAGTTCTTGCTTTCATCAAGACTACCTATATAGGGTTACGGTGGGAGGGCACCTCCAACACCCAAAGCTTAATTTTTCCACACCTTTTACTTCTATCCAAAGTCTCCAAAAGAGATGCCCGACTTTATCTAAAAACAAATGTTGGCCTGAGTGTACTATGCTGTAGGCTTGCTCACTGTGGTGCAAAACTTTGTTATTTCCATCCAAAGTCTGCCACAGAGACACCAGAATTTATCCCAAAAAAATCTCCAATCTTGTTCCAAGTGCACTAACATGTGGCTTCATCATAAAGACTGGCTCCCCGAGCCGTTGTTTACTAAATAAAGAAATCTAAAGGATATCGTACAATAAGACCGTATAGCGCATGGCCACCTTTATACACCTAAAATGAACTACTCTACCTTTCAGTGCTATTAATTGTTAATGGCACCCCAGACACGGAAGCAAGCGCCACATTTTGCCGCATGATAAAATGTGCAACAAACTTAGCAAAATGCACAGTAAAAAACGTGCAAACCCCAACACACCAAAATGTCCCACAAGCTACTTTGCAATATTTGTTGCACATAGGACAGTCCATTAACCACTTGCTTACTGGGCACTTAAATCCCCCTCCTGCCCAGACCAATTTTGAGCTTTCAGCGCTGTCGCACTTTGAATGACAATTGCGCGGTCATAAAACACTGTACCCAAATGAAATTTTTATCATTTTTTTCCCACAAATAGAGCTTTCTTTTGGTGGTATTTAATCACAGCTGGGGTTTTTATTTTTTGCTAAAGAAACAAAAAAAATGGAAAATTTTGAAAAATAAAAAAATCATGTTTAATAGTTTGTTATAAAATTTTGCAAACAGGTCATTTTTCTCCTTCATTGATATGCACTGATGAGGCGGCACTGGTGGGCACTGATAGGCTGCACTGATGGGCACGGATAGGCACAGATAAGGCGGCACTGATAGGCACAGTTAAGGCGGCACTGATAGGCACAGTTAAGGCGGCACTGATAGGCACAATTAAGGCGGCACTGATGGGGACAGATAAGGCGGTACTGATGGGCACAGATAAGGCGGCATTGATGGCCACGGATGGGCGGCATGGATAGGTGGCACGGATAGGTGGCACAGATAGGTGGCACAGATAGGTGGCACTGATGGGGGGCACTGATGGGGGGCACTGATGGGGGGCACTGATGGGGGGCACTGGTGGGCGGCACTGATGGGCACTTATGGGCACTGGTAGGTGACACTGATGGGCACTGATAGGTTGCACTGATGTGGGTGCTGATGGGTGGCACTGATGTGGGTGCTGATGGGTGGCACTGATGGGTGGCACTGTGGGCACTGATGGATGGCACTGTGGGCACTGATGGATGGCACTGTGGGCACTGATGGGTGGCACTGTGGGCACTGATGGGTGGCGCTGATTGATGGCACTGTGGGCACTGATGGGTTAATCTGGTGGGCACTGGTAGGCAGCACTGCTGTGTTACAAGATCGCCGTGATCGGGACTGATGTCCCGATCATGGCCGCCGGTGATCGGGTTTTTTTTTTCCTCCTCACGCTGTCAG
Source organism: Lithobates septentrionalis (assembly GCA_037952835.1). Lineage (NCBI taxonomy): Eukaryota > Metazoa > Chordata > Amphibia > Anura > Ranidae > Lithobates > Lithobates septentrionalis. The sequence goes on along the minus strand of JBBDGP010002749.1, from coordinate 731,864 downwards.
CGCGAGGAGGAAAATAGCCGATTACCGGCTCTGTTTACATCACATGATCAGCTGTCATTGGCTGACAGCTGATCATGTGGTAAGGGGTTGGGACCAACCCCTTACTCTGATCTGTGATCAGGCGAGTCTCATAGACTCGCTGATCACCGCGCGCGCCGCGCGCGCCCTGCAGGGGGCGCGCAGGCCGCTCGTGCATGGGACGACGTCAATGGACGTAGTCCCGGCAATTTAGATCCGCTCTGTTGCCGTCATTTGGCAATGGCCCGGATCTGAAGCAGTTAAAATTTGTGAGCTGTCTTATATCTGCAAAAACGTGCCAAAAAAGTGTGCTCTCACTACACGAGGTGTAAATGGGGCCTGAAAGTGAGATTGGTTGTCATGATTTACCTCCTTGCTGCATTGTTTCTCCTAAACCTGTTTCCATTCACATGTGTTGTTTGGCTTTTGTGCTCACCTATGGGCATTGCCTACTATTTTGTGGGTTTATATTTCCTTTCTCCTCTTTCGCCTCCTGGCCCGCCTCCCAGTTCGCTTCCCTATATAAGACATGCTTGTTGCCTGAGAAACTTCCTAGTTCTCTGAGCGCCTATTTGCCCAGTATTACATGCATTCATTATCTGACTTCCCGTGTACTGACTCCTGCTTCATCTACCATTTGTGCTTGTCTGCCGCCTGCCCTAACCCCAGCATGTTTCCTGGATTTCCTTCTGTCTCCTTCACACACGAGTGCTCTCTGCATCTTTAGCTGGACATACCTGGGGGCCGCGACCTGGTCCCAGCTGTTCCATCCCCACCATCAGGAACCCTGGTGAAGAAGTAGGCTAGGGCTTAGACATTGTGCCCTGAGAATCCTCGAGTTGGCAATCTACAAGGGCTCATTATCACTGAAACCTAACAATGGTGTGTTTACACAAGAACAATTATGAATGGGCGTCTCCAACCACTCCCTCCCTTGCATATATTTGTATAAAGCTGGCCATACACTATGCAATATGATTGTACAATTTCCTTTAGATTTACCAAAATTATGTAATAGTAACCCACCTGAATAATCCATTTGATTCAATTAGTATCAAATCAGGCAGGCCCTTGCTCTACATAGCTGATGGTAGATCTAAGTGGAAATTGTACATTTAGATCATATAGTGTATGTGCAAGGACCCTGATGAAGTCACGTGACCCATGACGTAAGGCATAGGGCCTGTTTTGGATTCAGAACAAAGTCCGAATATTGTTATATCTACCCCTGATCATATTGTTGAAAATATATATGAAGTGTACACTTCTTGAAAAGAATCTCCCCTGAGACAGACTCATTTCTGAGTTTATTTCCGCTTTTTTGGTTAGTTATATACACTTTCTGTTAGACAAAGAATACAGTATATGCAAAACATGTTGTTATGACAATACATAAGATTTTAACAGTGTCAGCAGTTTTAGTACTAATTTCAGCATTTGATCATAACTATTATTAAATTATTTTGCTAATTTCCCCTTCAAACATTGGATGCTGACGTCATGTCTGCTGTTGGTGCAACTTCTCGGAAGAGACAGGAAGCAACAGCCTTTTTATAACTTGTTGCGGTTTGGCTTCAGACTGGAAAAGAGGAACTAGTAGATATCTGCTGTTATCTGAAAAAATTCTTATGCCCCGTACACACGGTCGGACATTGATCGGACATTCTGACAACAAAATCCTAGGATTTTTTCCGATGGATGTTGGCTCAAACTTGTCTTGCATACACACGGTCACACAAAGTTGTCGGAAAATCTGATCATTCTGAACGCGGTGACATAAAACACATACGTCGGGACTATAAACGGGGCAGTAGCCAATAGCTTTCATCTCTTTATTTATTCTGAGCATGCGTGGCACTTTGTGCGTCGGATTTGTGTACACACGATCGGAAATTCCGACAACGGATTTTGTTGTCGGAAAATTTTATATCCTGCTCTCAAACTTTGTGGGTCGGAAAATCCGATGGAAAATGTGTGATGGAGCCTACACACGGTCGGAATTTCCGACAACAAGGTCCTATCACACATTTTCCGTCGGAAAATCCGACCGTGTGTACGGGGCGTTAGGGTTAAGAATTTTAACATTTCAAACCTCTGATGCAATATTACATTTGAAATAGTCATTTTAATTTTTACCTGGTAACACCTTATTCACATCCATTACAGGCGGAGCCTTATTCATGTCTAATGTGAGTGAGGTTTTAATCAATAAAATACAAATATGATTTTACTACACTATTGGAGGAGGTTTTTACCCCTTTTGTCTTTACACACAATTGGAGCAAATCTATATGAGAATATGGGCATATAACTGTCTTAAAGGGGCTCATACCCTATTATCCTAAAGAGCACCCAGGAAGAAATGAGTGCCCTAGTGGACAGGAGGAGCACGAGATCTTGTTACAAGCATGGTAAAGAAGGAGTGGTCCACCCTATTCTGTGATGCAGTAAGGCAGTGCATGATGAGATATGACGTTTCCTGGATTGTCACGTGATAATACAGAAAGTGATGGAATCAGAAAGCATTGTGTAAAATTTTGAACAGGGAGGTGAAGATTGAAGGCTGCCATGGACTAGGTAAGTGAGAGATGAGCACAAGTGAGAGAAAAGACATTAAAAAAAAGCTTCTATTATATTATGAAAAGTGAAATTTTGCCTGAAAAGGTGAACTTTATAAATCAAGCTATGATGAATTACATTGTGGAGAATCTCAGGAAGGGTTTTATTCACCCATGCTCCTTCCCCACAGGCACAAGATTATTCTTTGTCCACAGAAAAGATGGTACTTACATCCTTTCAAAAATTACAGTGGTCTTAACAAGATTACAATTCCCAATAATTATCCTTTAACCATTTATCAAGGAAAAGTTTAGCTGAATCCAGGGTTCTTGGGTCTTTTCCAGACTGGACCTGAGGGGAGCCTACAACTTAATTTACATTTTTCCAGGTTATGAGAACATGTGAAAAAAAATCTCATTGTCCTATCTAAGCTCTGGAAACATTATCTCTATGATAAACTTTTGAAATCCATTTTAACCAAACTTAAAGTATGTGTAAAGGTTTGTTTTTTGTTTTTTAAAAAACAAACATGTCATGCCTACCTCCTCTGTGTAGCTGGTTTTGCACAGAGTGGCCCCGATCCTCCTCTTCTTGGGGTCCTTCAGCGGCGCTCCTGGCTCCTCCTCTTCTCAAGTGCCCCCGTTGAAGAGCCGGTCTCCCTCAGGGCATTCATGCTGGCATGCTCCTGTGTCCATTGACACAGACAGCAGGACTCGGCCCCGCCCCTGGCTCCCGCATCATTGGATTTGATTGATAGCAGCGGGAGCCAATGGCTACGCCAATGCTGTATCCTGGCCTAGGCCGACAAGGCCCAGGCCTAGGGCAGCACTTTGCAGGGGGGGCAGCATGGAAAGAGTCCCCGACGGCTTGCGCTACACTGTTAGTGTAGCACCAGTCTTATGGGGAGGACTGGGCAGAGAGGCAAATTAGTCTAGCGCTATAAAAAAAATCTATATAAAAACTCTACAAATATATAAATCTATCTATATATATCTATCTATATATATATAAAAATCTATATAAAAACTCTGGAATAGAAATGATTCACACTATGTCACTATGTATCTCTTTCTTTACTTTCTCCTCGCCATATTTGGAGGATTGTCGCTGATCGGGTGGAACCCGGTGGAAGATCCCAGCCTACACCCAGATAAAGAACTGGACCAACAAGAATACGAACAAGGGGGTGAGGTCTACCCTTACCCCTCCCTGGAACGTAAGAACCGTGAGGTCTTTCCCGTCTACCTGGCTTCTCCTAGGGATTGGAACCAGATCTAACCCTACCGTTTTGATGGTACAAGCCTATACGACTCACCGCCAACAGCCTGTGAGTCCAACATCTCTGGTAAGGGCATTACATTTATCTCTGCTGAAGTGTGCGTTTTTGAAGACCTGGCTTTGTATGCTGATATGCCTTACTTCTTGTGGTGAAAAGCTTCTACACAAGCTTTGAACATCCCGCATCCCCAGGAGTTACCAATCCATATAGACTTTTACAATCACATATATGTCTATAAGTTTTTTCATTCTTAGTTCATACAATTTCTTATGCTCACATTGTTGGTGCATTTTTGTCATGATAGACATATGACACCGCTTTTGCACTTTCCATGTTTGTATCACCACGTCAGTAGAGTCTTTGAGACCACTTATTATACTTGGGTTAATCCTTCTTATGTTTGCTTTATTTGATGTCACAATCAATGAGACACATTTATATGGTTTTATGACATTAACCATGTTGAGAATTCTTGAACACATTTGTACTTTAGTTTAGAGCCTTATATCTTATAAAGGCCGTTTATACACCTGACAATTTTGTACATCACTTTCACTGCTGTGATTCTACATTCATTAATGTAGAGTTTTTATATAGATTTTTTTTATAGCGCTACACTTTATTGTCTTTTTCATTCACTTGACAATTAGTCTTATTGTAGTGTTGGCTGCTTTCTTATCCAGAGTTGGCGCGGCAGTTCCCTCTACTTGTTTAAATTAGTCTAGCGCCCCCATAAAGCGGCCGCACTGCTTCCGGTATGCAAGCCTCTGCCATTCTGCAATGGTGGGGGATGCTTCTAATTTTGACTGTCCTCTCATCCTGGACCACAAACCTTCCTTACTGTGCTATATGTTTTCTGCTGCACCATTGGCATGGTTATATCTTCTTAGTCCTCTCCATAAAGTTATCAGAAATTTGTGCTTAAAGTAGAACTATTGGCAACACTTTTTTTTTCATTTCGGATAGAATAAGGGAGTGTTATAACCCCTGTCAGTTTATTTTTTACCATCTCTGTCCCATTGCAGAGATTTCCCTTCACTTCCTGACCCATAGGCAAACAGAAAGTGAGAGGAAATCTATGCTAATTAAGGGAATCCATCCCCCCCCCCCCCACAGGCCCTCAGAACTAGTGTCCCCACTCAAAAAATTTCAGGGCAGGTGTTAAACAGCAAGGGGCGTGGCCTTGACAGGAAGGGGTGGGTCATATTTAAATTAGGGGGTGCACGAGTTTAGTCAGGCTTAGGGCAGCACAAAACCTAAATACACCACTGGGCTGCGCTGCTATCAATCTATCCAATCAGGACCCGAGACCCCAGCTAGAGCTGGTAGGCTCGTCCCCGTCGCTGGAAAGGCCGGTTTCAGGTAAGTAAAAGGGGGTCTCTGGGGGGCTGCACGACAGGAGGTTTTTCACCTCAATTCATAATACAGACAATGGTCAGCAATGAATATCAGTGAGGTCAATGCATGAAGGTGAAAAAGCGCTTTAAGTCTGCTTTCTTGGATACATCATTCCGGACATTGGAATCTCCATGGATTTTGCAAAGTACAAGTGATCCCTGGCTGGGCTTTACCCCAAGAGTTAAATATAATGCAGCACTTCATTGGTATTGTCAAACTCTGCATAAAATCCATCAGACATTTCTCTATGATTATCACACCTATTACAGCCTTGCCACAAAAAGTTACTGTACTTACAGTATATTTGCTCCCCAAAACCTCTGTCAGCCTTTGAAATCCTTGGTTTCAGCTCCTATACTTACAGTGGCTTGCGAAAGTATTCGGCCCCCTTGAACTTTTCAACCTTTTGCCTCATTTCAGGCTTCAAACATAAAGATATAAAATTTTAATTTTTTGTGAAGAATCACCAACAAGTGGGACACAATTGTGAAGTGGAACGAAATCTATTGGATATTTTAAACTTTTTTAGCAATTAAAAAACTGAAAAGTGGTGCGTGCAAAATTATTCGGCCCCTTTACTTTCAGTGCAGAAAACTCACTCCAGAAGTTCAGCGAGGATCTCTGAATGATCCAATGTTGTCCTAAATGACTGATAGTGATAAATAGAATCCACCTGTGTGTAATCAAGTCTCTGTATAAATGCACCTGCTCTGTGATAGTCTCAGGGTTCTGTTGAAAGCGCAGAGAGCATCATGAAGACCAAGGAACACACCAGGCAGGTCCGTAATACTGTTGTGGAGAAATTTAAAGCCGGATTTGGATACAAAAAGATTTCCCAAGCTTTAAACATCCCAAGGAGCACTGTGCAAGCGATCATTTTGAAATGGAAGGAGTATCAGACCACTGCAAATCTACCAAGACCTGGCTGTCCCTCTAAACTTTCAGCTCAGACAAGGAGAAGACTAATCAGAGATGCAGCCAAGAGGCCCATGATCACTCTGGATGAACTGCAGAGAACTACAGCTGAGGTGGGAGAGTCTGTCCATAGGACAACAATCAGTCGTACACTGCACAAATCTGCCCTTTATGGAAGAGTGGCAAGAAGAAAGCCATTTCTCAAAGATATCCATAAAAAGTCTCGTCTAAAGTTTGCCACAAGCCACCTGGGAGACACACCAAACATGTGGAAGAAGGTGCTCTGGTCCGATGAAACCAAAATCGAACTTTTTGGCCACAATGCAAAACGATATGTTTGGTGTAAAAGGAACACAGCTCATCACACTCAACACACCATCCCCACTGTCAAACATGGTGGTGGCAGCATCATGGTTTGGGCCTGCTTTTCTTCAGCAGGGACAGGGAAGATGGTTAAAATTGAGGGGAAGATGGATGCAGCCAAATACAGGACCATTCTGGATGAAAACCTGTTGGAGTCTGCAAAAGACCTGAAACTGGGACGGAGATTTATCTTCCAACAAGACAATGATCCCAAACATACAGCAAAATCTACAAAGGAATGGTTCACAAATAAACGTATCCAGATGTTAGAATGTCCAAGTCAAAGTCCAGACCTGAATCCAATCGAGAATCTGTGGAAAGAGCTGAAAACTGCTGTTCACAAACACTCTCCATCCAACCTCACTGAGCTCGAGCTGTTTTGCAAGGAAGAATGGGCAAGAATTTCAGTCTCTCGATGTGCAAAACTGATAGAGACATACCCCAAGCGACTTGCAGCTGTAATCGCAGCAAAAGGTGGCTCTACAAAGTATTAACGCAAGGGGGCCGAATAATTTTGCACGCCCCACTTTTCATTTTTTTATTAGTTAAAAAAGTTTCAAAAATCCAAAAGATTTCGTTCCACTTCACAATTGTGTCCCACTTGTTGGTGATTCTTCACAAAAAATAAAAATTTTATATCTTTATGTTTGAAGCCTGAAATGTGGCAAAAGGTTGAAAAGTTCAAGGGGGCTGAATACTTTCGCAAGCCACTGTACATATGTGGATCCAAACCCTACTGTTTTCCTTAGAAGTCAATGCCTCAAAAGTTGGAGCTGGAGCCATACTCTCACAGCATTTGCCATCTGCCAATCAGCTGCACCCATGCATCTTCTCTTTTAAGAAAGGAGTGGTGCCATTGGCTTGAAGGTGACCAGCACCCCTTTATTATTGCCATGAGAATGTGGAAATATATTAAAACAGCTAAAACAGCTAAATGTTTAGAGAAACAGAATATCTTTCCACCCACACTTTTCCCAGGAGTAAATTTCACTGATCTTTCTTTTCCATTGCCACGGCAGGGAAAGCAAAAAGCAGTGGCGGCCCTTCCATAGGGGGCACATGGGTGCCGCCCCCCCAGCAGTAAAAAAAATAAATTAAAAAAATGTAAAAAAAACTAAAATTGAAAAAAATTCCTTTACATGCACTGTGTTCGGGCGCCGGACACAGTGCACTATGGGAAGCGCCACGTCAATGCAATCACGAGATTGCAGACGAGGCGCTTCATTTGCAGGATTTTTACCTGCTTTGTGGTGAATTCCATCGCGCCGAACAACTTCCGACTGTAGTATCACTACAGACGGGTGCTTTGTTCTTCGAGTTAAGATGTTACTTCTGGTTTCCCTGTGCCAGAGAGAAACCGGAAGTGATGTCAGAAGCTCCTTGGAATGCACGGCCCGAGGAGAGCTGGTAAGTAAGGCTGCAAAATAGGTGAACTGCGAGCACCATGCTTGGCACTCGCAGTCCACTCAGCTGTGTTAGGAAAGCAAATGACTATTCGCTTTCCTAACACTGAACTGCCTCTCTGCCAATCCGGTGCTTGGGTCTGTTACCTGTCACCTGATTGGCTGAAACGACAGGCGCCGTTATAGGACACCTATCAGGAGGCAGGAGACGCATGAAGGACCCCGCTCGTCGCCATTACCCGCTGCCCCACAGACACAGGATAAGTGCTGGGCAGACGGATGATGGGCAGTTGGGCACACTGGCAGCATTTGATGGGCACACTGGCAGCATATGATGGGCAGTTGGGCACACTGGCAGAACTTGATGGGCAGTTGGGCACACTGGCAGCATATTATGGGCACACTGGCAGCAAATGATGGGCACACTGGCAGCATTTGATGGGCACAGTGGCAGCGTTTGGCACAGTAGCTGCGTTTGATGGCACAGTGGCTGCATTTGATTGCACAGTGGCAGCGTGTGGCACAGTAGCTGGGTTTTATGGCACAGTGGCTGCATTAATGGCACAGTGGCTACATTTGATGTCACAGTGGCTGCGTTTGATGGCACAGTGGCTGCGTTTTATGGCATAGTGGCTGCGTTTGATGTTTTTTCATTGCAGACTCAAAGTCCTCCTCAATGCTCATTGCTTCCAAACTGCAGGCCACTCTGATGTCTGCAAGACTCTCTCAATAATACTGCAACTTATGATGTTATTCATTAGGAATATAAGTGACCTAACCATGTTAAGTTTGTGCTAGGTCTAGGACTCCTGGAACCAAGACATCTGGCCTTCTCTAGTGGCTACCCATTCCCAACTGTCCTTAGACTCACCTCTCCATGAACTTTTCATCGACCCCAACTGTTCTGTAGGCTAGGCCATCTGGATACTTTGAATCATTTTAACAAGATGGCACACTTTGTGGATTCACCTAAATTACCTTCAGCTAACCAACAGCATCTTTGTTCATTAAACACATTTTAAGGTTGCGTACAATTCCTTTGCACATTATCTCTGATTGGGGTTCATAATTTATTCTGGCAAGCCTTCTGCTCGCTGCAGGGAATCTTTTTCCTTTTCTTCTGCATACCATCCCAGTCAGGTGGCCAGACTGAAAGGAATATTTTCTTCAAAGGCTTTGTATTAGATAACCAACTGGACTGTACATCTCTGTTGCCATGGGCTGAATTAACCCATAATGGTTGCCCTTATTCTTCCTCTGGGTTCTTTTGTGACTATGGTCTTTATTCGAAGCTATGTTCATTTTCCAGCCTGTCATCCAGTGTCCCTGGTGCCACAATGGTAGTCCAAAACTTTGTCCCGAGTACAGTTCATGATTATCTAGCTTCCACTGCATCTGCCCAGAACACTTTCACTGATATTCATTGCTGACCATATGATATTCATTGCTGACCATATGCTCTCGCGACCACATGCGCAGTGAGGTATGGGTGCCTGTGTAGTCTTCTGCTGGAAGTAGTGATGTGTAGCAGATGCTTCACCAGAGTTGGCTGGATAGCTGGAACAATAGATGACAGCAGGAACTGCAGGCCTGTAGCTGATTTTGTTTTCTGGGTCTGGGGGCACGCGCGCACTGTGCTGGCGACCATTTACCACTGTGATTGGACCCAGTGGGAGCCAATCCGCTGGTACCCGCCGATCCTTCCTGAAGCAGACAGAAGGCAGTCTGCCTATGTAAACAAGGCAGATTGCCGTTCTGTGACAGGAGAAGACAGAGATCTTGTGTTTCTGCCAAGCAGGAACATGGATCTCTGCCTTCTTACAGTACAAACACCTCCCACACAGTTAGAAAGCACTCCCTGGGGACACATTTAACCCTTTGATTTCCCCTGATGTTAACCCCTTCCCTGCCAGTGTCATTAGTACAGTGATGGTGCATTTTTTTTAGCACTGATCGCTATATTAGTGTCACTGGTCCTCAAAAAAGTGTCAAAAGTGTCAGTTAGTGTCTGTTTTTTCCGCCGCAATGTAAAAAAAAATTTATTAAAATTCCATAAAAATATCACATAAATTGTAGACATGATAACTTTTTGCGCAATCCAATCAATATACACTTATTAGAATTTTTGTTTACCAAAACTATGTAGCAGAATATATATTGGCCTAAATTAATGAAGAAATTCGATTTATTTTTTTTACATTTTTTTTAATTGGATATGTTTTATAGCAGAAAGTAAAGAAATATTGTTTTTTTTTTCAAAATTGTCAGTCTTTTTTTTTTGTTTTTTTTGTTTGTAGCACATAAAATAAAAACCACAGAGGTGATCAAATACCACCAAAAAAAAAAAGGAGAAAATTACATCAATTTTTCATTTTTGTACAGCGTAGCACGAATTATCAGTTTAAGTGCTGTATTGCAAAAAATGGCCTGGTCATGAACAGGGTGGTAAACCTTTTAGGACTTTAGAGGTTAACCACTTGCCGACCGCCTCACGCCTATATACGTGAGCAGAGCGGCACGGGCAGGCAAAATCACGTACCTGAAACGTGATTGCCTTCCCGCGGGTGGGGGGTCCGATCGGACCCCCCCCCTGTGCCAGCTGCGGTCGGCATTTGGTTGGAAGCGATGAGAGACGAGGGGGAGGCCATCCGATCGTGGCCCCCCCCTCGCGATCGCTCCCAGCCAATGAGAAACATCCCCTGCCTCTGTATAGTACACAGAGGCAGAGGATGTGATGTCATCTCTCCTCGGCTCGGGAGTTTCCGTTCCAGCGCCGAGGGGAGATGACATGTAAGTGCACCAACACACACACACACACAGTAGAACATGCCAGGCATACATTACACCCCGATCCCCCCCCGATCGCCCCCCGATCCCCCCCCAATCACCCCCCCCCCTGTCACAAACTGACACCAAGCAGGTTTTTTTTTTTTTTTCCCTGATTACTGCATAGTGTCAGTTTGTGACAGTTAGCAGTGTTAGGGTAGTGAGTGTTACCCCCCTGTAGGTCTAGGGTACCCCCCTTACCCCCCTAATAAAGTTTTAACCCCTTGATCACCCCCCCTCACCAGTGTCGCTAAGCGATCATTTTTCTGATCGCTGTATTAGTGTCGCTGGTGACGCTAGTTAGGGACGTAAATATTTAGGTTCGCCGTCAGCGTTTTATAGTGACAGGGACCCCCATATACTACCTAATAAATGTTTTAACCCCTTGATTGCCCCCTAGTTAACCCTTTCACCACTGATCACCGTATAACTGTTACGGGTGACGCTGGTTAGTTCGTTTATTTTTTATAGTGTCAGGGCACCCGCCGTTTATTACCAAATAAAGGTTTAGCCCCCTGTAGGTCTAGGGTACCCCCCTTACCCCCCCTAATAAAGTTTTAACCCCTTGATCACCCCCTGTCGCCAGTGTCGCTAAGCGATCATTTTTCTGATCGCTGTATTAGTGTCGCTGGTGACGCTAGTTAGGGACGTAAATATTTAGGTTCGCCGTCAGTGTTTTATAGCGACAGGGACCCCCATATACTATCTAATAAATGTTTTAACCCCTTGATGGCCCCCTAGTTAACCCTTTTACCACTGATCACCGTATAACCGTTACGGGTGACGCTGGTTAGTTCGTTTATTTTTTATAGTGTCAGGGCACCCGCCGTTTATTACCGAAAAAAGGTTTAGCCCCCTGATCGCCCGGCGGTGATATGCGTCGCCCTAGGCAGCGTCAGATTAGCGCCAGTACCGCGAACACCCACGCACGCACCGTACACGCACCGTACACCTCCCTTAGTGGTATAGTATCTGAACGCATCAATATCTGATCCGATCAGATCTATACTAGCGTCCCCAGCAGTTTAGGGTTCCCAAAAACGCAGTGTTAGCGGGATCAGCCCAGATACCTGCTAGCACCTGCGTTTTGCCCCTCCGCCCGGCCCAGCCCAGTCCAGCCCACCCAAGTGCAGTATCGATCGATCACTGTCACTTTTTTTTGTAGCGTTTTGGTGAACTGGCAAGCACCAGCGGCCTAGTACACCCCGGTCGTAGTCAAACCAGCACTGCAGTAACACTTGGTGACGTGGCGAGTCCCATAAGTGCAGTTCAAGCTGGTGAGGTGGCAAGCACAAGTAGTGTCCCGCTGCCACCAAAAAGACAAACACAGGCCCGTCGTGCCCATAGTGCCCTTCCTACTGCATTCGCCAATCCTAATTGGGAACCCACCACTTCTGCAGCGTCCGTACTTCCCCCATTCACATCCCCAACCAAATGCAGTCGGCTGCATGAGAGGCATTTATATATCCTCCCAAGTACCCCTACCCAACGAACCCCCCCAAAAAAGATGTTGTGTCTGCAGCAAGCGCGGATATAGGTGTGACACTCACTATTATTGTCCCTCCTGTCCTGACAATCCTGGTCTTTGCATTGGTGAATGTTTTGAACGCTACCATTCACTAGTTATGTATTAGCGTAGGGTACAGCATTGCACAGACTAGGCACACTTTCACAGGGTCTCCTAAGATGCCATCGCATTTTGAGAGACCCGAACCTGGAACCGGTTACAGTTATAAAAGTTACAGTTACAAAAAAAAAAGTGTAAAAAAAAAAAAAACACAAACAAAAATAAAAAAAAATAGTTGTCGTTTTATTGTTCTCTCTCTCTATTCTCTCTCTCTATTGTTCTGCTCTTTTTTACTGTATTCTATTCTGCAATGTTTTATTGTTATTATGTTTTATCATGTTTGCTTTTCAGGTATGCAATTTTTTATACTTTACCGTTTACTGTGCTTTATTGTTAACCATTTTTTTGTCTTCAGGTACGCCATTCACGACTTTGAGTGGTTATACCAGAATGATGCCTGCAGGTTTAGGTATCATCTTGGTATCATTCTTTTTAGCCAGCGGTCGGCTTTCATGTAAAAGCAATCTTAGCGGCTAATTAGCCTCTAGACTGCTTTTACAAGCAGTGGGAGGGAATGCCCCCCCCCCCCACCGTCTTCCGTGTTTTTCTCTGGCTCTCCTGTCTCAACAGGGAACCTGAGAATGCAGCCGGTGATTCAGCCAGCTGACCATAGAGCTGATCAGAGACCAGAGTGGCTCCAAACATCTCTATGGCCTAAGAAACCGGAAGCTACGAGCATTTTATGACTTAGATTTCGCCGGATGTAAATAGCACCATTGGGAAATTGGGGAAGCATTTTATCACACCGATCTTGGTGTGGTCAGATGCTTTGAGGGCAGAGGAGAGATCTAGGGTCTAATAGACCCCAATTTTTTCAAAAAAGAGTACCTGTCACTACCTATTGCTATCATAGGGGATATTTACATTCCCTGAGATAACAATAAAAATGATTTAAAAAAAAAAAATGAAAAGAACAGTTTAAAAATAAGATAAAAAAGCAAAAAAATAATAAAGAAAAAAAATAAATAAATAAAAAGCACCCCTGTCGCCCCCTGCTCTCGCGCTAAGGCGAACGCAAGCGGCGGTCTGGCGTCAAATGTAAACAGCAATTGCACCATGCATGTGAAGTATCACCGCGAAGGTCAGATCGAGGGCAGTAATTTTAGCAGTAGACCTCCTCTGTAAATCTAAAGTGGTAACCTGTAAAGGCTTTTAAAGGCTTTTAAAAATGTATTAATTTTGTTGCCACTGCACGTTTGTGCGCAATTTTAAAGCATGTCATGTTTGGTATCCATGTACTCGGCCTAAGATCATCTTTTTTATTTCATCAAACATTTGGGCAATATAGTGTGTTTTAGTGCATTCAAATTTAAAAAAGTGTGTTTTTTCCCCAAAAAATGCGTTTGAAAATCGCTGCGCAAATACTGTGTGAAAAAAAAAAAATGAAACACCCACCATTTTAATCTGTAGGGCATTTGCTTTAAAATAATATATAATGTTTGGGGGTTCAAAGTAATTTTCTTGCAAAAAAAAATAATTTTTTCATGTAATCAAAAAGTGTCAGAAAGGGCTTTGTCTTCAAGTGGTTAGAAGAGTGGGTGATGTGTGACATAAGCTTCTAAATGTTGTGCATAAAATGCCAGGACAGTTCAAACCCCCCCCAAATGACCCCATTTTGGAAAGTAGACACCCCAAGCTATTTGCTGAGAGGCATGTCGAGTCCATGGAATATTTTATATTGTGACACAAGTAGCGGGAAAGAGACAAATTTTTTTTTTTTGCACAAAGTTGTCACTAAATGTTATATTGCTCAAACGTGCCATGGGAATATGTGAAATTACACCCCAAAATAAATTCTGTTGCTTCTCCTGAGTACGGGGATACCACATGTGTGGGACTTTTTGGGAGCCTAGCCGCGCACGGGACCCCGAAAAAATTTTTGATTTCACTCTTCACTGCCTATCACAGTTTCGGAGGCCATGGAATGCCCAGGTGGCACAAACCCCCCCCCCAAATGACCCCATTTTGGAAAGTAGACACCCCAAGCTATTTGCTGAGAGGTATAGTGAGTATTTTGCAGACCTCACTTTTTGTCACAAAGTTTTGAAAATTGAAAAAAGAAAAAAAAATTTTTTTTTCTGGTCTTTCTTCATTTTCAAAAACAAATGAGAGCTGCAAAATACTCACCATGCCTCTCAGCAAATAGCTTGGGGTGTCTACTTTCCAAAATGGGGTCATTTGGGGGGGGGGTGTGCCATCTTGGCATTTTATGGCCTTCAAAACTGTAATAGGTAGTGAGGAGTAAAATCAAAAATGTATGCCCTTAGAAATCCTGAAGGTGGTGCTGGGTTTTCGGGGCCCCGTACGCGGCTAGGCTCCCAAAAAGTGCCACACATGTGGTATCCCCGTACTCAGGAGAAGCAGCTGAATGTATTTTGGGGTGCAATTCCACATATGCCCATGGCCTGTGTGAGCAATATATCATTTAGTGACAACTTTTTGTACATTTTTTTTTTTTTTTTGTCATTATTCAATCACTTGGGACAAAAAAAATAAATATTCAATGGGTTCAACATGCCTCTCAGCAATTTCCTTGGGGTGTCTACTTTCCAAAATGGGGTCATTTGGGGGGGTTTTGTACTGCCCTGCCATTTTAGCACCTCAAGAAATGACATAGGCAGTCATAAACTAAAAGCTGTGTAAATTCCAGAAAATGTACCCTAGTTTGTAGACGCTATAACTTTTGCGCAAACCAATAAATATACGCTTATTGACATTTTTTTTACCAAAGACATGTGGCCGAATACATTTTGGCCTAAATGTATGACTAAAATTTAGTTTATTGGATTTTTTTTATAAAAAAAAGTAGAAAATATCATTTTTTTTCAAAATTTTCAGTCTTTTTCCGTTTATAGCGCAAAAAATAAAAACGGCAGAGGTGATCAAATACCATCAAAAGAAAGCTCTATTTGTGGGAAGAAAAGGACGCAAATTTTGTTTGGGTAGAGCATTGCATGACCGCGCAATTAGCAGTTAAAGCGACGCAGTGCCGAATTGTAAAAAGTGCTCTGGTCAGGAAGGGGGTAAATCCTTCCGGGGCCGAAGTGGTTAATAAACATTTGTCCTATTTTTTTTTTCTGCTTGTTGGATATCGTCTGCTTCATTTCTGCAGTTACATTTAATTCCTAAAAGCTGACCAAAGCTGATGGTGACATCCAGGGCTGTCTTTAACCATTTGCTTACTGGGCACTTACACCCCCCTCCTGCCCAGACCAATTTTTAGCTTTCAGCGCTGTCACACTTTGAACGACAATTGCGCGGTCATACAACACTGTACCCAAATGAAATTTTTAAACATTTTTTTCACACAAATAGAGCTTTCTTTGTTTGGTTTTTAATCACCACTTTAGGATATTTATTTTTTGCTAAACAAACAAAAAACGACAGACATTTAAAAAAAAATACATGTTTCATAGTTTGTTATGAATTTTGCAAACGGGTAATTTTTCTCCTTCATTGATATTCGCTGATGAGGCTGCATTGATGGGCACTGATAGGCTGCATTGATGGGCACTGATAAGGCGGCACTGATGGGCACTAATAGGCGGCACTGGTGGGCACTGATAGGTTGCGTTGGTGGGCACTGAGAGGTGGCAATTCGTAAATTTGAAGATTCGAAAATTTGCAAATCTGAAAATAAGAAGGAAAATCCAAAAAAGAAAGAATAACTAACTAATAATAACAACTAACTATTAAATTATAGGTATTGGAATTTCCTTTCAAATTTGGCTTAGTAAACGTAATGAATACGAATTTATCCGAAGTTAAAAATTATCCGAAAATAACGAATGCCACATCTAAACAAATGGAACTGAACAAAATAATAATGAATAATAATAATAATAATAAAAAGTTATTATTATTGATATTTATTATTATTAATTCGTTAGTTCCATTCATTTAGATGCAGCATTCATTATTTCAGATGATTCGTAACTTCGGATAAATTCGTTACGTTCACTAACAGCCAAATTTGAAAGGAAATGCCAATGGCTGTTAGTAATAGTTAAGTTATTATTAGTTAGTTATTATTTCAGATTTGAAATTTTTGGGGTTTTTTGGATTTTCGAATTTCTGAATTTTTGAATTTCCGAATTTACAAATTTGCAAATTTTCGAATATTCAAATTTATGAATATTCAGAAACATTTGTTAAACAGGTTTTTGTTAATTAGGATATTTCCAAATTAACTAATTTGTCGAAATTCATTAAAATACAAATTCAGAGCAAAACGCATTGCACATGTCTAATTGATTAATCTGAGCAAAAGTTATAGCTTTAAAAGTTAAAAGTTATAGCTTCTACAAACTGTGGTATATATACTGGAATTTGTAGTTATTTTTTTTTTTTGCACTAGTAATGGCGGCAATCAGTGACATATATCCCGGGGGTTCGATATTGTGGTGAACAATTGGACACTAACTGACACTTTTGACACGGTGGGAACCGGTGACTCTAATACAGTGATCAGTGCTAAAAATATGCACTGTCACTGTACTAATGACACTGGCAGGGAAAGGGTTAAATATCTAGGGCGATCAAAGGGTTAAATGTGTGCCTAGTCAGTGTTTATGTGTACTGTATGTGATGTTTTTACTAAGGGATTTGCAGGGAAAGAAAATCCATCACATCCCTGCTTTCAGAACGGAGCTCTGCCTTGTTTACATATGCAGAACTCTGTCCAGCCTCTCTCCTCAACAATCAGCGGTGCCGGCAGACATGCATTTGCCGGAACCCGCTGATCAGCTTCTGCTGGGACTAATCACAGCAGAAGCAGCACACCCCCTACCTGGATGTGCAGAATCATGTATATATATATATATATATATATATATATATATATATATATATATATATTCAGTATGTGATACTGCACAGAATGGCTGCCCTGTAGCAGTAAATATTCTTTGGGGCGGTCAGAAAGTGGTCAAGAGCCCTCGGCCCTGGCGGTTGGTTGGGTCTTAGGAGGAGTTATGCGAATATCAAAATGCCTTGATTGTAGACATGTGCGGTTTGTTTTATCCCGAATTTAAATTCAGGCGAATTTTAGGTTTTCGGAAATTCGGATGTATTCCAAATTACAATAGCACCGAATTTAAACGAACCCGAAATAACGAAAAAGAATTCAGATGAAATTCGAATAGTTTTCGAATACTTTTCGAATAGTTTTCAAATTAGAAAAGTTTTCGAATTTGTATAAATTTCAAATGCGCATAGTTTTCAAATGCTAATAGATTTCGAATTCGAATAGTTTTCGAATTTCCAAAGAGAATAAAATAGAATAGAAAAAAAAACTGAATAGAAAAGAATGTAACAGAAAATAAAAGAACAGAATATAATAGAGTAAAACAGAACAAAATAGAATAGAAAATAAAAGAACAGAATAGACTAGAATATAATAGAAACAAATAGAATAAAACAGAATAACATAGAAAGAATATAACCATCTTCTGAAATTCGAATTTCAAATAGAATTTGAATTTGAATACATAAGAAAAGGATAGAATAGAAAAAAAAAGAATAGAACAGACTATAATAGCATAGAATAGAATAGAAAATAATACAAAAATAGAATAGAATAAATTAGAAAGAATATAACCATCTACCGAAATTCGAATTTTGAATAGAATAAATTTGAATAGAAAAATAGAAAAAATTTGAATCGATACGAATAAACGAAATGAAATCTGAAAACGGATTAAACAAATTTAACGAAACAAATTTGTGTAAATAACAAATCGAAACGAAACTAAACTAATTTGTTCATTCTGCACATGTCTACTTGATTGATGGGTGTCAGCCTGGAGGAGTAGGTGATCCTAGGCAGGCTGCATTTACATTTAGACCACTTTCGGTCACACCTACATGGAATGCTGAGCCTCCATGACTGAAAGAACTGAAATCCAATGAATGAAAGGGGTGGGCCAGGGACAGTCAGCCTGAGGAGCAGAGGAGTTATTTCTTACACTAATTCTGTCTTTTATTGTAGTTTTAACCTTTGTCCACAAGATGGCAGCATAGCCTCATGTTTTGATACAAATTCCTCATTGTAGAGGGGGAGTTATTTCTTACACTAACTCTATCTTTAATTGTAGTTTTAGCTTCAGTCCACAAGATGGCAACCTCACATTTTGATATAAATTCCTTATTGTAAAGGGGGAATTATTTCTTACACTAATACTCTCTTGTATTGTAATTTTAACCTTTGTCCGCAAGATGGCAGCATAGCCTTACGTTTTGATACAAAATCCTTATTTTGTAGGAAGAACTTTTTTAATTGTTGTTTTTATATGAATTCTATCTTTTATTGTAGTTTTTGGCTACAAGATGTCCGCTTAGCCTTACGTTTTGATACTAATTCCTTATTGTAGAGGAGGAGTTATTTCTTACACTAATTCTATATTTTATTGTAGTTTTAACCTTTGCCCACAAGATGGCAGCATAGCCTCACATTTTGATACAATTCCTTACACTATTTCTATCTTTTATTGTAGTTTTAGCTTCAGTTCACAAGATGGTAACATAGCCTCACATTTTGATACCAATTCCATATTTTGTAGGAAGAACTTTTTTAATTGTTGTTTTTATATGAATTCTATCTTTTATTGTAGTTTTTGGCTACAAGATGTCCGCTTAGCCTTACGTTTTGATACTAATTCCTTATTGTAGAGGAGGAGTTATTTCTTACACTAATTCTATATTTTATTGTAGTTTTAACCTTTGCCCACAAGATGGCAGCATAGCCTCACATTTTGATACAATTCCTTACACTATTTCTATCTTTTATTGTAGTTTTAGCTTCAGTTCACAAGATGGTAACATAGCCTCACATTTTGATACCAATTCCATATTTTGTAGGAAGAACTTTTTTAATTGTTGTTTTTATATGAATTCTATCTTTTATTGTAGTTTTTGGCTACAAGATGTCCGCTTAGCCTTACGTTTTGATACTAATTCCTTATTGTAGAGGAGGAGTTATTTCTTACACTAATTCTATATTTTACTGTAGTTTTAACCTTTGCCCACAAGATGGCAGCATAGCCTCACATTTTGATACAATTCCTTACACTATTTCTATCTTTTATTGTAGTTTTAGCTTCAGTTCACAAGATGGTAACATAGCCTCACATTTTGATACCAATTCCATATTTTGTAGGAAGAACTTTTTTAATTGTTGTTTTTATATGAATTCTATCTTTTATTGTAGTTGTCGTTTTTGGCCACAAGATGTCCGCTTAGCCTTACGTTTTGATACAAATTCCTTATTGTAGAGGAGGAGTTATTTCTTACACTAATTCTATATTTTATTGTAGTTTTAGCCTTTGCCCACAAGATGGCAGCATAGCCTCACGTTTTTATACAATTTCTTTTATATAGGAGGAGTTATTTCTTACACTAGTTCTATATTTTATTGTAGTTTTAGCTTCAGTCCACAAGATGGCAGCATAACCTCGCGTTTTGATACCAAGTCCTTATTTTGTAGGAAGAACGTTTCGTTGTTTTTATATGAATTCTATATTTTATTGTAGTTGTAGTTTTTGGCCACAAGATGTCAGGCTCACGTTTTGATACAAATTCCTTATTATATAGGCGGAGTTATGAAGAATGGGCTTGCTGAAACTTGCAGTTACACTGCTATTGAAAACAACGGAGGTAATAATTAGGTTTTGCAATAAATATTCTCACTTAAGGTGCTACTCCTTGCTTATTGCCATAACTGCAAAATTAGTTATTTTACTTTTTAAAGTTTATCCAAACCTATTTACATTTGTATTCATTTTATTTAAATTCAAATTTATTTTACATGTATTTTTTTAAATGAAATTATTAATTACATTGATTTTATTTATTTATTTATGCAATTGATGCATTTTGTTTTATTTATTTTAAATGTATTTATTTTTAGTTTTATTGTATTTATTTATTTTAAAGAATAGGTAAACCCAACATTTCTTATTCCTGATATGTGTCTGCTGTACCATGTAATTGTATAAGAAAGTTTCCTGTTCTCTTTGTATTGCTACCTTTGTGTGAAATCTCTGGTGTTCCTGCCAGTCCCTCTGCTTTCCTATTAAAAACTGACCACACTAAGCAGGAGCGCACAATGTGGTCAGTTCTCTAGCTGTGCTGGGAACTCAGTGTACTCTCCTCCAATGATCAGACGTGTCTTGACACCCCCTACCACCCCCACTGTGCATTCGCTGGGAAGATCAGTGTGCTACTGTTTCTCCTCCCCATCTCTCATGCAGCTAAGAACAGAGAGATGTAAAAAAGGGAAAAAAATGTTATTATTATTTTTTTTTTTTTATCTACACACACTTGTTTTGCTTTTCATTTCTATTTTAGTCACTTGATTTCCAGAAGGTTTTTTACCCCTTCGCGAGCAGGAAATTTTTTGCTATTCAGCACTGCGCTACTTCAACTGGTATTTGTGTGTTTCATGCAACGCGGTACCCAAACAAAATGTATATAATTTTTTTTCCCCACAAATAGAGCTTTCTTTTGGTGGTATTTGGTCATTGTATTATTTGTTTATTATATAAACAAAAAAAGACCAAAAAGTTTGAAAAAAAAAATGTCTTCATACATTTTGACCAAAATGTGTCAATGGTAAAAAAAAAAAAAAAAAATCCCAATACGTGTATGTTGATTGGTTTGCATGAAAGTTATAGTGTCTACAAATGAAGGTATAGACAAAAGAATGTGTATTTTTTTTTTTTTGCAGTGAGAAAAAAAATCCCAAAAACGGCACATCATTGCTGTCTGCAGAGAGTTGTGTTGTTTACCAACGTAGGGCTCTCTTCTGTCATTTGCTCAGCCGATTAGCAGGTTTCGGCCATAAATCATTGGCTGGGGCCCGCTGATAGGCTTGTGCTGTAGCCAATGAAAGCGCAGCCAGGGCGGCGGTGGCACGTACGCCCGCCTGTCCCCTGTCTGGTTATGCAGATCATGTCTATTACCATAATTCTGCACAACCTGAGCCGCCCTGCAGCAGTAAAGCTACAGGAGGAGTTCAGCAAAGTGGTTGTTTTACAAGTTGAGGGTTTACAATCACTTTAAACGTATTTCTTTGTTTAGTTATTTATTTCATACATCAAAACGAGGCTCCACCCCTGCATATGGGTCATCTAATATGTAATGAGATAAGGGTGGGTATTCCGCCTCTTACTCTTCATCCACCAAAGTCTTCTAAGGGTCTTCCTATTAGAACAATCCAGTATGGAGTAAAACATGCAGAATATGACTAACGACTGGCATGTAAGACATGAACATCAATCACAGAGCTTAGCAGTGGCTGTTGACATAGGTGTGCACATCAAAGGACAAGCACATGCATGTGTATATACTGACCATGTCAGTAGAGCAATAAATGGTGTCAGTAGAGCAGTGGATGGTGTCAGTAGAGCAGTGGATGGTGTCAGTAGGGAACCACATGTTTTCAGAGAGTCCTGTATTTCACCTAAAGTTATTTGTGGGTTTTTCTTTGCATCCCGAACAATTTTCCAGGCAGTTGTGGCTGAAATTTTAGTTGGTCTACCTGACCGTGGTTTGGTTTCAACAGAACCCCTCATTTTCCACTTCTTGAGTAAAGTTTGAACACTGCTGGTTGGCATTCTCAATTCCTTGGATATCTTTTTATATCCCTTTCCTGTTTTATACAGTTCAACTACCTTTTCCTGCAGATCCTTTGACAATTCTTTTGCTTTCCCCATGTCTCAGAATCCAGAAATGTCAGTGCAGCACTGGATGAAAGATGCAAGGGTCTGTCAGGCCCCACACAGTCCCCACATCAAAGCCCTACCTTTTGGATCCAACTGTGAGGCAGACAGTCATGTATTTAATATCTACTATCGGATGCACTGCTCCATATTTATTTGTTTTTTATTCTCATGTTTTCTTGTTCTTTCCTGTATTTTATTGAAAACTTGCAATAAAAATTGAATGAACCTGAAAAGGTATAAACATGTGGAGGTGTGTTGTAGATAGTTGCTGTCTCTTAGGCCTGCTGCTTGGATGGGACTGCTTGCACTTGAAGACTAGGCCTAAGAATTAGGCCTGCAGCCAGTGGTGTCAGGATGGGGGGGCTGGGGGGGCTGGAGCCCCGAATGGGTCCCCAAAAAGCCCCGGGTCTCAGGCATGCACCATTCTATTGTTAGCCCCGAGTGCCGCCTCGAGCGGGGACCGATCTGATTCCGAGCGCCGCCGAGTGAGGCCGAGTGACATAGCAGGTCCCGCCTTCTGGAGCCTGCAGCGCCTATGATGGATGTTCCACTGGTCCAATGCAGGGTCCACGAGACGTGTGACTTCCATCATAGGCGCTGCAGGCTCCAGAAGGCTGAAATTACAATGCGGCCGCCGCACCACATCACTGTGAGATCCCCGCTTGGCACTCGGCGCTCGGGCGGGTGGCTCTCCTCTCCTCCTCTGGCTGCCTGCTGTGATTTTGATGGGTGCACCACACACCACGGCTGAGGTGAGCTGCTGCAGGACACATGAAGTCTGTCTCCTGGTCAGGTAGATCAGTGTATGTATGTCAGGTAGGTCAGTGTGTGTCAGGTAGGTCAGTGTATGTCAGCCAGGTAGGTCAGTGTATATCAGGTAGGTAGGTCAGTTTATGTATGTCAGTTAGGTAGGTCAGTGTATGTATGTCAGGTAGGTAGGTCAGTGTATGTATGTCAGGTAGGTAGGTCAGTGTATGTATGTCAGGTAGGTACGTCAGTGTAATGGTCAGTGTGTCAGGCAGGTGAGTTTAGTGGTCAGCATTGATGGACACTGGTAAACCAGGTAGCAACCAGCAAGTGAGCTTACCCACTGCCCAGCCAAAAAACCCTGCGCCACTACCGCCCCCCCTGTGCAGGCCTTGGACTTCGGGCTGAAACCCCTGGTCTTTTTGCCACCTAGCAATGCCCCTGCCTGCAGCTGTCCCTTTCTTTATGAAGGGAAGGTGGTCTCAGGATAGAGTCCCAGTAGAGGATCCTGCTAAAGGTGTCTGTAGGGCTGGTGGAAGCTGGAATCTTGCGGGTTAAAACTGATTGATTATAAGTAACCCGCTCTCTGGCTATGTGGCTGCAAAGATGCATTAGCTGATGATTTAAGGCGTCTTTATTTGAGCATTTTTTTTTTTCTGCATGTAAACAAGCATTTTAGAAGTGTATTTCAAGCATTTACATGTGTATTCCAGCTTCAGGTGTTTTTGTTTTAGTCTGGGCAATGCAGTAGAGGGAGGAGACCAGTTTTTACAGACTCAAAAATGCGCGAACAAAATTTACAGGGGCTCCTATTAAAGTCTTTAGTCTAAAGTAGCCTGTGTACCTTTTGCAGCATCAATTATTGAGCTATAGTACATGCACCTGAGTGCTCATTTGTAAATGACCACAATTTAAAAACATGGGATTTTGTTTTTGAGAGCTTTGAGCTACAACCTCAAGCTATAAAACACTCAAGTGTGAATGAGGCCTAAAGACTCTTTCTCCTGTCCTGCAGAGTGTGGAGTCTTGCAGTCTGAATGAGGCCTAAACATCTGAAACCCTCCATTCTTTCCTTGTGCTATGGTAAGAGTAAAAGTCCTCTGACTGGCTGCCAGTGTTTACAAACTCCCCATCATATGCCAAGAATTCAGCTTTGGGGAGAAGCTCTGCTAACCCACCCTGCCACTTCAGGTCCCACTCATGCCTCTGGGCTTCAGGGGGCTGCTACATGAGGGAGCTAGAGGATAGATATAGGAGGAAGACCAATGGGATCTCTGAAAAGATCAATGTGTGCGTACTGGAGGTGTGATATCTCTGAGGAAGGACCAGTCTGATTGCTGGAGGTGTGATATCTCTGAGGAAGGACCAGTCTGATTGCTGGAGGTGTGATATCTCTGGGGAAGGACCAGTCTGATTGCTGGAGGTGTGATATCTCTGGGGAAGGACCAGTCTGATTGCTGGAGGTGTGATATCTCTGAGGAAGGACCAGTCTGATTGCTGGAGGTGTGATATCTCTGGGGAAGGACCAGTCTGATTGCTGGAGGTGTGATATCTCTGAGGAAGGACCAGTCTGATTGCTGGAGGTGTGATGTCACTGGGGAAGGACCAGTCTGATTGCTGGAGGTGTGATGTCACTGGGGAAGGACCAGTCTGATTGCTAGAGGTGTGATGTCACTGGGGAAGGACCAGTCTGATTGCTGGAGGTGTGATGTCACTGGGGAAGGACCAGTCTGATTGCTGGAGGTGTGATGTCACTGGGGAAGGACCAGTCTGATTGCTAGAGGTGTGATGTCACTGGGGAAGGACCAGTCTGATTGCTGGAGGTGTGATGTCACTGGGGAAGGACCAGTCTGATTGCTAGAGGTGTGATGTCACTGGGGAAGGACCAGTCTGATTGCTAGAGGTGTGATGTCACTGTGGAATGACCAATCTGTGTGTTGACAGTTGACTCTGACTTATGGAAGGCCAGGAAGAGGCAATTTTGCCTACTGGCAGAATGAAAGTTGAACTCTTGCATTATATAATCTAGCATGGGGTAAAATTGCTGATTACCACATACTATGTAGTTCCTTAACCACTTAAGGACCAAGACTCTTTTTGAGATTTTGTTGTTTACAAGTTAAAACCAGTTGCTGAAAAATTACGTAGAACCCCCAAACATTATATATATGTTTTTTCAGACATCCTAGAGAATAAAATGGCGGTCATTGCAATTCTTTAGGTCACACCATATTTTCGCAGCGGTCATACAAGCGCAATTTTTTGGGAAAAAATACACTTTTTTTACTTAAAAGATAAGACAACAGTAAAGTTAGCACATTTTTTTTTAGATTGTGAAAGATAATGTTACGCTGATTTAATTGATACCCAACATGTCATGCTTCAAAATTGCGCCCGCTTGTGGAATGGCGACAAGCTTTAACCCTTAAAAATCTCCATAGGCAAAGTTTAAAAATTTCTATAGGTTACCAGTTTTGAGTTACAGAGGAGGTCTAGTGCTAGAATTATTTCTCTCGCTCTAACGATCACGATGACAACTCACATGTGTGGTTTGAACACCGTTTTCATATGCGGGCGCGACTTACGCATGCGTTCGCTTCTGCACGCAAGCTCGGCAGGAAGGGACGCTTTACATTTTTTATTTTTTTCATTATTTATTTTACTTTTTATTTTTTATTTTTACACTGTCCTTTAAAAAAAAAATTGGGCCACTTTATTTCCTATTACAAGGAATGTAAACATCCCTTTTAATAGAGATCTGAGGTCAAAAAGACCACAGATCTCATATTTAGACTTAAATGCAATAAAAAATAAATGTAATTTGAAAGAAAATTAATAAAAAAATTCCCCTTTAAGAGCATTGGGCGGAAGTGACGTTTGACGTCGCTTCCGCCATCCAATGCTATGGAGCCAAGTGGGGGTCATCTTTCCCTCACTCGGCATCCAGGCAGTGAGGGGAGCAGACCCGATCGCCTCCACCACTACCGACAGCTCTGGTAAGTGGCGGAGATGACCAGAGCGTGGTGGGGGGGCCCTCTCCCCCCACTGATAAAAGTGATCTCACGGTGAATCCGCCACAGAGACCACTTATCTGAAAGCCAGTTTCCCGCTGTGGGGAAAAATACTGGGGTTATGGCAGCTATCTGCTGCCATAAGAACGGTATTTAAGGTCAAAGCATAGCTCCCAACTGTCCCTGATTTCGAGGGACTGTCCCTGATTTGGAACAATGTCCCTCTGTCCCTCATTCCTCCTCATTTGTCCCTCATTTTGGTCTGATCCATATAGATGTATATAAAATGCACTTTTTATCTATCAAAAAGTGTTTTCCAGCGCTAAACCTTTCATCTGATTTGTAAATTGCTGCATTTGTAAATTCCAAAAGCCAATATGAAGTAATAGTAGTGGTAAAAAAAAGCACTTGTGGGTTTAACAAATGTTGTTTTTTTTAACAATTCTCCATTAAGGAGGCGTGGCAAGGGGTGTGTCCGATGCCTACATACTTTTCCCTCACTCCTATCTCAAAAAGTTGGGAGATATGTCAAAGTACCAATGTATATCCACGGTAGGCAGTTGCACTTAATTTTGATGTATTGTTTGTGAAAAAAGTTTGTTATCTGGAAAGTCAGTTTCTTCTGTAACCCAAGTGCCTTTGTATTGTTGCAATGTGTAAAATGTATAAACATATTGAAAAAGAAAATTGTTGAGTAAAGTGCTGTATACCAAAAATTTCTAAATTTATGGTCACAAAGGTTTTGATTACCCTGGAACATGGAAGAGTTAGAAGCAAAGTAAAATAGCTTTTGCCCTTCACTGCTGATACAGACCTGAGACCTCTGGTGCAAAGATCTGGAAAGCAAAGTCTCTTCAAGACATAAAGTAAGCAGTCAACAGCAATTTCAGCCTGTTGATATCTTCCCAAACTTCAGCTTTGGTTGGAGGAATGTTAATGCTTCTAAATGGACACTTTCTTAGTCTGTAATGAAAAAGTCTGACTGATTCTTATTCTTATCTCCTTCAGCTTCAGACCATAGATGAGTGGATTTAGGAGTGGAGGGGTTGCCATGACTTGCACTGATATGATTGTCCTCAGTTCATAATTTAATCTTTCAGGTACGAATCGATATATGATGATCTCAAAAAACAAACTGGCAATGTAGCTAGTCACAGTTATGAGGTGAGGAGTGCAGGTTTGCATAGCTTTTGCTCTAAAGCCCCTTGATGACTTTATACAGGCTCTTAGAATCTGAATGTAGGAGAAAATAATCAATATGGGCATGAGACCTATAAATGTTATTGAGATGAAAAGTCCGTACACGTTATTTACAGTGACATCAATGCAAGACAGCCTTACCACTGACCAATTGTCACAATAGAACTTTAGTATCATTGTGTCACATAGAGGAAGCCTGATGGTCAACACTACATGAATACAAATCACAATAATTGTATAAA
Source organism: Lithobates septentrionalis (assembly GCA_037952835.1). Lineage (NCBI taxonomy): Eukaryota > Metazoa > Chordata > Amphibia > Anura > Ranidae > Lithobates > Lithobates septentrionalis. Next base: position 704,554 of record JBBDGP010002749.1, on the reverse strand, counting down.
ACCAGGCCAAAAGCACTAGCTTGAGGACCATTAACAAGGAAACAATGTTGTTGTATCTCAGAGGATTGCAAATGAACACATAGCGATCGTATGCCATGATGGTAAGGATGCTCATTTCACACCCCACGTACGTGTGGATGCAAAACACTTGGGTCAAACATCCAACGTAAGTAATGGTGTTGATGTGGGTGACCAGATTGAAGATCAAACTGAGAAAGAAAGAGGTGCTCCCATAGAGGCCATTAATGCACAGTACGCATACAAATATATACATGGGCTGTTGTAGGCTCTTGTGTAACAAAACTGTTGCGATAACAGAAACATTGAGCATAATAACACTGATATAAACTAGAAGAGCCAATGCACTGTAGAGGTATCTCAGCGAACCCATTTCTCTGAAGCCGAGTGTCAGCAGCAACTGGTGGGAAGACGTATCATTCTGCATGGTTCTCACCCGTTCTTCAGTTTTACCTCTATATACAAGACAATGGAGGTTAGTAAGATTAGCCAACAATCTAAATATTAAAAGGTTCTTTCCAACCAAAGTCAGTCAGTGGCAGACATATTCATCAATGTGCTCCTGTGCAAGAAGAAATGATAGATAGATAGATAGATAGATAGATAGATAGATAGATAGATAGATAGATAGATAGATAGATAGATAGATAGATAGATAGATAGACAGATAGACATGCAGGCAAAGAGTAGTGTTTTTGATACTCTGGACTCTTATATAGTTTAATATGCAACTGGGGTCAGACATTGAGCACCACCAAGATCCTAGTACCCAGTTGGTCCAAAATAGTGGAAATCGGCCCCTAACTCCCAGTGGCTGCACAAATGGTATGTCTATCCCTTTCATTTATGGCTATTGTGACTGTGCTGTGCCCTGCCAGGGTGTAAAAAGGGCCTTGTGTCACCCAAGGTTCTTATCCAGGAAAGTTGAGGGGCCCCAAGCTGCCTGTGTCATACAGAGGGAACTGGATTTTCTGTTTCCTCAGAGGTTGATAAATCCAGGTTCAGATCCTGCAGTCTGGAGGCTTTGTAGAAACATGGGAGGGATGAAGCCTCCAATCCTAGGTCTGGGTTTTGTGGACAACCAACACTCTGATTGGTGCGTTCAATCTTGGACAACTCCTCCCACCCACTCCACAATACGCTGGTCAGTCTGCAGAGTACCATCAGTGACAGATTGCTGCATGTACAACAAAGCATGCCGATGCATGACAGAGTGACACAGGAAATCCTTTTTGCCTGTGGCCATCAAATTATATTATTCTTCTCCTGGATGGCTGATGTGAAGATTTAATCTGGTTTATGATCAGTTTTTTTGTGTAGTTTTTATAGCATGTTGGCATTATGCTAATTATTATTTGGGGTAATGCTAGAGAAAGTGGTGTAATATTTGAATTTTGGCAGTTTGATTTTCTGATATTTTTCAATCGGTGTTATTTATTCTATGTTGTATATGTAGAAGGATGAGGAGGAGAGGTCTAGGACCGGGATCCGTGTAAGTGGACAGTATGTGGTTTGGGTGAAATATACATGTTATGTTCTGTAACCCTGTATGTCGAGGAGGGGCCCAGCTGCACATTTTGGTCTGCTATCTTCTATCTGCTATCTGGACTACACCCAACTACCAAGGAAAAGTAGGCAGAGGTGGAAAATGGGGACAGTTCACAAAAATGTATGTCTTGGAAGAAATTTTTCTATACTCACCTAAGTCTGCTGTATGTGTCCTATAAATAACGACCAATGAATCCAGCTCTGATGTAGGCCGGACACCTCTTTCTGATGTCATCAAACCCTCCAAGGACTCTCCTCTGTAGAGAAAAAAAAAAAGATTTGGCTGCAGATGCATCTTGTGACCACAGATTTGGATGTGAGCATTTGGGGCATTTAGAATATAAAAAAAATAAAAGTACACCAGCAAGTAGTTAGGAGGGATGGAAGGTATGTTCGGCTTTATGTTTTTACTATGTGTGTAAAATCTATACTATACTAATACACATAATTTAAAGCCTATCTTCACAAAACTACCTTGCAGTGGGGCTGCACCTGCACTGTAAGGGTTAATTGCTCATTCCAGTCTAGGGAAGGGTAAAGGCACTTTTACATACCAAATCTTTAGGCAGCACCCCCCCCCCCCCCCATACTCCAGCGGTGGACTGTCCTTAGGCATCACCACATCCGGTGCAGCACTATAGTTCTTGCATTGGTCTTGATAATGTCAGGACCTTAGACTGCTGAAGCATGGGGGGGGGGGGAGATGATACAGTGGAGACCAGTCTAGCAGTGTGGAGAAGCAGAGGATCGGGTAAGTAAGTCTACTTTAACAAGTCCAAATGAGCAGCCCCCCTGCAAAATAGAACTTTCAAGTTTCCTGGAGTTGGGCTTTAAATTAAATTCATGACACAAGATTCACAGAGCATTATGGGTTTTCCTTAAAGAGAGAACATGAAAAGTTGTTTGTCTTCAAGGAAACCTTCCATAAGAGAAATAGGCTGCCATTGCAATCCTCCGTCTTAAAATTTCAATTGCCCGGCAGCAGTCTTGACTCTCTGGTCTGATTTGTTACTGAGTAACCAACCAAGAAGAAGAATGCAGATCGGGAGAGAAGAGTCAGTGATGCATCTGAATGCTTCTTCAGAATATTTAAGCAGCAAGCAATTAATATTTTCAGAGGAGAAGGTTAGCATTGACTATCCTTATGTTTCTACCATGACAAGTGTTATGCGTCCTTTCCAACTTCCCCTCTAAATAAAACCATTTAAATCCCTGTCTGAGGTAGGTAAAGAGTAGATGGGAAGCAGTCACTCAGCTGTTTGTAAATCTGAGCTTGAGCTGTTGAGCTCTATGAACAACATGCAACACAGCACTAACAACAAGGAAATGTGATAAGGAGCCTGGAGCTCCACCTGCTGACTAGATTTGTAAACATGAAACATTCCTAAGCAATATTTCATATATACATGACTTAAAACTAAAAACATAGTTAATAAAGTTCAGAACAATTACAAAAAATATATTTAGCACATGCTATACATATGATCAACTTATATATACAACCAGGTCCATAAATATTGGGACATTGACACAATTCTAATCTTTTTGGCTCTATACACTACCACAATGGATTTGAAATTGAACAAACAAGATGTGCTTTAACTGCAGACTTTCAGCTTTAATTTGCAGGTATTTACATCCAAATCAGGTGAACGGTGTAGGAATTACAACAGTTTGTATATGTGCCTCCCACTTTTTAAGGGAACAAAAGTTATGGGACAATTGGCTGCTCAGCTGTTCCATGGCCAGGTGTGTTTTATTCCCTCATTATCCCATTTACAAGGAGCAGATAAAAGGTACAGAGTTAATTTCAAGTGTGCTATTTGCATTTGGAATCTGTTGCTGTCAACTCTCAATATGAGATCCAAAGAGCTGTCACTATCAGTGAAGCAAGCCATCATTAGGCTGAAAAAACAAAACAAACCAATCAGAGAGATAGCAAGAACATTAGCTGTGGCCAAATCAACTGTTTGGAACATCCTTAAAAAGAAAGAACGCACCAGTGAGCTCAGCAACACCAAAAGACCCAGAAGACCAGGGAAAACAACTGTGGTGGATGACCGAAGAATTCTTTCCCTTGTGAAGAAAACACCCTTCACAACAGTTGGCCAGATCAAGAACACTCTCCAGGAGGTAGGTGTATGTGTGTCAAAGTCAACAATCAAGAGAAGACTTCACCAGAGTGAATACAGAGGGTTCACCACAAGATGTAAACCATTGGTGAGCCTCAAAAACAGGAAGGCCAGATTAGCGTTTGTCAAACAACATCTAAAAAAGCCTTCACAGTTCTGGAAAAACATCCTATGGACAGATGAGACCAACTTGAACCAGAGTGATGGGAGGAGAAGAGTATGGATAAGGAAAGGAACTGCTCATGATCCAAAGCATACCACCTCATCAGTGAAGCATGGTGGTAGTAGTGTCATGGCGTGGGCATGTATGGCTGCCAATGGAACTGGTTCTCTTGTATTTATTGATGATGTGACTGCTGACAAAAGCAGCAGGATGAATTCTGAAGTGTTTTGGGCAATATTATCTGCTCATATTCAGCAAAATGCTTCAGAACTTATTGGACGGCGCTTCACAGTGCAGATGGACAATAACCCGAAGCATACTGCAAAAGCAACCAAAGAGTTTTTTAAGGGAAAGAAGTGGAATGTTATGCAATGGCCAAGTCAATCACCTGAACTGAATCTGATTGAGCATGCATTTCACTTGCTGAAGACAAAACTGAAGGGAAAATGCCCCAAGAACAAGCAGGAACTGAAGACAGTTGCAGTAGAGGCCTGGCAGAGCATCACCAGGGATGAAACCCAGCATCTGACTATGTCTATGCGTTCCAGACTTCACGCTCTAATTGACTGCAAAGGATTTGCAACCAAGTATTAAAAAGTGAAAATTTGATGGATGATTGTTAATCTGTCCCATTACTCTTGGTCCCTTAAAAAGTGGGAGGCACATATACAAACTGTTATAATTCCTACACCGTTCACCTGATTTGGATGTAAATACCCTCAAATTAAAGCTGAAAGTCTGCAGTTAAAGCACATCTTGTTTGTTTCATTTCAAATCCATTGTGGTGGTGTATAGAGCCAAAAAGATTAGAATTGTGTCCCAATATTTATGGACCTGACTGTATTTATATAAATTGATTAAATGATTTACAGATGATATGTCATTCACATTAGAATAACCCTGCTCTGATATTCGGCTAATCTAAAGAATTGAGGCAGGCTATGTAAGGTGCCTCCTGCCTGCAGAGAGTCCTCATTGGCTTCCCTACAGAAATGTTTCTCAACTCTAGTCCTCAAGTACCCCAACAGGTCATGTTTTAAGGATTTCCCTCAGATGAAATGGCTGTGGTAATTACTAAGGCAGTGAAACTGATCAACTCACCTGTGCAAAATAATGGTAAGCCTGAAAACATGACCTGTTGGGGGTACTTGAGGACTGGAGTTGAGAAACATTGCCCTAGAGCACTGCTTCAGTTTCCCAGAATGATGGAGCTTCCCTAGAGCACTGCATCCTGGAAAGATGGAGCTTCTGTATACTGGGTACATTACAGTGCTTGGTGTCTGAGCAACCTATCACCAGGCTTAGGCACTGTTACATTGTTGGGAGTTGAGAAACATTGCCTAGAGCACTGCTTCAGCCTACCGGAAAGATGGAGCTTCCCTAGAGCACTGCTTCAGGCTCCTGGAAAGCTGGAGCTTCCCTAGAGCACTGCTTCAGCCTCCCAGGAATGCTGGAGCTTCCCTAGAGCACTGCTTCAGCCTACTGGAAAGTTGGAGCTTCCCTAGAGCACTGCTTCAGCCTACCGGAAAGATGGAGCTTCCCTAGAGCACTGCTTCATCCTACCAGAAAAATGGTTCTTCCCTAGAGCACTTCTTCAGCCAACCGGAAAGATGGAGCTTCCCTAGAGCACTGCTTCAGCCTACTGGAAAGTTGGAGCTTCCCTAGAGCACTGCTTCAGCCAACCGGAAAGATGGAGCTTCCCTCGAGCACTGCTTCAGCCTCCTGGAAAGATGGAGCTTCTGTGTACTAGGTACATTACAGTGATTGGTGTCTGAGCAACCTATTACCCGGCTTAGGCACTGTTACATTGTTGGGAGGAAGAGTATTAAGAGCTGTAATGCCCTGTACACATGGTCGGACATTGATTGGACATTCCGACAACAAAATCCATGGATTTTTTTCCGATGGATGTTGGCTCAAACTTGTCTTGCATACACACAAAGTTGAAAACCCGATCGTTCTGAACGCGGTGACGTAAAACACGTACGTCGGGACTATAAATGGGGCAGTAGCCAATAGCTTTCGTCTCTTAATTTATTCTGAGCATGCGTGGCACTTTGTGCGTCGGATTTGTGTACACACGATCGGAATTTTCAACAACGGATTTTGTTGTCGGAAAATTTTATATCCTGCTCTCAAACTTTGTGTGTCGGAAATTCCGATGGAAAATGTATGATGGAGCCCACACACGGTCGGAATTTCCAACAACAAGGTCCTATCACACATTTTTCATTGGAAAATCCGACCGTGTGTACAGGGCATAAGAGTTCACTAAATGATATGAACCTCTGGATTTCTGACTCTTTTATTTACTATTAAAATAAAAAAAAAATAATAATTATTATAATATATTTTTGGAAAAATTCTTTGCAGACGAGCACTTATGAGAAATGAAATTATTACAAATGATTGTTTAGTGTACAAAACAACTAAAATCTAAAAAAAATATAATTTAGTGTATGCAGCGATTTAAGGGTGTGTCGGAGATCTTATGCCGTGTACACACGGCCGGACTTTTCGACCAAACTTGTCCGACGGAACAAATCCGTCTGACAATTCGACTGTGTGTGGGCTTCATTGGACCTGCAGTGGACTTTTTCTGTCGAAAATGTGATGGACTTTAGATTTAGAACATGTTTCAAATCTGTCCGACGGACTCGAGTCTGGTCGAAAAATCAGTTTGTCTGTATGCTAGAAAACCGACGCTAGGGCAGCTATTGGCTACTGGCTATGAACTTCCTTATTCTAGTCTGGTCGTACGTCATCACGGTCAAATCCGTCGGACTTTGGTGTGATTGTGTGTAGACAAGTCCGATTCGACGGAAGTCCATCGAAAAGTGAGTCGAAAAGTCTGACGTGATTCAGTCCGTCGAACGTCCGGTCGTGTGTACACAGCATTATTGGTCTGAAACCTGGGGCCCACCTTTTTTTTCAAATCTCGAGTTACACAGAGCATGTTAAACCTTGGTCTATCACTTCCCACCTCCCTCGCCTTAGCATCCATCCTTTAGTTTAATGAGGCAAGAAAGTGGGATTGGGATGGGCTGGATGATGACTTACTCAGCTAAAGTCAACATTGGCATAAAAAATGTTTCTTTTGTTTTGGGGCTGCAGGATTCTTGGGCACACATCTGCTCACCTCTTTTTAGCAATTTGGCAAAAAAGCCCTGCAAGGCCCAATGCCCACTTGTGGTCCCAAAGCTCTCTTATAAGATTGAGACGATGGAAGAAATTCAGGAAAAAGAATGGCCCAGAGCCACAATCTCTAGTTCTCCAATCCCCGTTGTACTGCTCAGAGGGAGGAAAAGTGAAAACCAGTGGGTCGGGGAGGAGCCCTTTAAAAGCACTGTCACTTTGCCCTTTCAGAAAATGTACTTAGCTTGAAAAAGAAAACTAACTGAGCCACCACATCTAAGGACTGGTAGACTGCAATATATATCAATTTTGGTCTTAGGTTTATATATTGTTTGATATGTAATAGAGGAAACATGCCTTTTAGTTTTAGTTTTGGATAAAATGTTAAGAGTATTAAAGCGGTTATATAGTCTTTTTTTTAACTTTTACCTACAGGTAAGTCTATAATAAGGCTTACCTGTAGGTAAAAAAAAAATCTCCTAAACCTGTACGGTTTAGGAGATATTCCCGTTGCTATGAGCCGCTGACTGCAGCGGCGCATACGCACAGGGGATTCTCGGCTGGAGGCCCGGCAACTGCCAGACCTTGCCGGGAAAGAAATCTCCCGCGCGCATGCGCAGGAGTGATGACATCGCGGCTCCAGCCACTCACAGCGCTGGAACTGCGATACCAGGGAGACACGCCGAGGCAACATGTCAACTACCTCGGCGTGGACCAGGTAAGATACCGACGCCTCGTTCTAAGGTAAGTATTTCATAATGAGCTAGTATGCGGTGCATACTAGCTTATTATACCTTTTGCTTTACAGGGGTAAAAAAAAAAAAAAAATTTCAGCGGGTATACAACCGCTTTAAACATCTGCCAGGTTTGTATTGTCATCTGTGCCCCAATTTGTAGCATTTACTCTATATGTCATAGTGACCATAAGCACCTGGACTGAAAGTGATGGGGAAAAAAAAAACATTTTGATTTCGGCAGGACAGTAAGAGAGGAGAAATCTTCCAGTGCTCCCCCTATCTTTGGAGAGATTTACTCTCACTTTTTGCAGTAGGTAAAAGGAAATCTCCCCAATAGGAAACAGATGCTATTTTAACCATTCCTGACTCTAAATAAGAAACAAAAGGTTGGTGTTTAATTGCTTTCTAGGTGCATTTTTAGGACACATTTCATACATCTTTTCCAGCCACCATTACTGGCAATTGTCAGCTGTCAAAATGACAGTCAGTAATCCCGTTGTATTGCACATCAGGAGTGACTGTTAAAATGACATTTGTAGTTAGTCTGTAAGTGTTACTAAGCAAATACAATCTACATAGTGACTCGTTTAAATTGATGATAGGCAACTCATATCCTCATATTGATTAGTGGTTCCAAATTAATAATAACTACTGCAGTAGGGAACAGACACAAAAGATACACTCCGCATCTTTCCAAATAACTGTTCTGCCTTATTATGACGCAATTGAAGGTTTTTATACACATGATTACGTAGGTATCACAATAATATTACAATTGTACGTTTATGGTAACAAGGGGCGTAACATAGGCAGGCTAATTCTAATCAGGACTCAAAAGAATGTAAACATGTACTGAAAACATTATTAGTGCTGTGTACACAGTGAGGACAGTGTGCAATACATACAAAATAGAATACAATTATATACAGAACGTACAAATTTCCATTAGAATAGCTACATAGTCAGGTTGAAAAAAGACACAAGTCCATCTAGTTCAACAAATATAAAAAAAAAAAAAAACTCATACAATCCCATATACACAATCCTTCACCCACAGTTGATCTAGAGGAAGGCGAAAAACCCCAGCAATGTATGATCCAATTTGCTACAGCAGGGGAAAATCTTCCTTCCTGATCCCCAAGAGGCAATCATATTTTCCCTGGATCAACTTTACCTATAAATGTTAGTACCCAGTTCAGTGGCGGAATTTTCAGGGTCGCAACAGTCGCACTTGCGACTGGGACCTGGAATTCTGCCAGTGTGGGGGGGCCCCAAGACGCCGCACCTCCCCTGGCTGGCATCTAACTATACAGGAGAGGGGGGCGTAAGGGGGCGATCGGCAGCTATGTGATGTCTGCGGGATGTCCCTCCAGGCAGCACACAGTTCACTTCCCGAATATCAGTGAGTACAATGGAGAGGGGAGGGGCCTCTGACCCGAGCAGACACCAGACTGAGTGCACAAGTTTGTCCCTCTGCTTGTACACTCTGAGTCTTGCTAATACACGCTCAGGTCAGAGGCCCCTCCCCTCTCCATTGGATACAATGATATTCGGGAAGTGAACTGTGCTGCCTGGAGGGACATCCTGCGGACATCACAAGGAAGCATGCTGCTTCTCCTGTAAGTAAAGCACAATACTGGCCACCCACTCTCCCCCTCTCACACTGTCCCCTCTTCACACTGTCCCCCACACACACTGTCCCCCCACACACTGTCCCCCCACACACTGTCCCCTCTCACACTGTCCCCTCTCACACTGTCCCCCCACACACTGTCCCCCCACACACTGTCCCCTCTCACACTGTCCCCCCACACACTGTCCCCTCTCACACTGTCCCCTCTCACACTGTCCCCTCTCACACTGTCCCCCCACACACTGTCCCCCCACACACTGTCCCCTCTCACACTGTCCCCCCACACACTGTCCCCTCTCACACTGTCCCCTCTCACACTGTCCCCCCACACACTGTCCCCCCACACACTGTCCCTCTCACACTGTCCCCCCACACACTGTCCCCCCACACACTGTCCCCTCTCACACTGTCCCCTCTCACACTGCCCCCCCCCCCACACACTGTCCCCTCTCACAGTGTCCCCCCACACACTGTCCCCTCTCACACCTGTCCCCCCACACACTGTCCCCTCTCACACTATCCCCTCTCACACTGTCCCCCCACACACTGTCCCCCCACACACTGTCCCCCCACACACTGTCCCCCCACACACTGTCCCCTCTCACACTGTCCCCCTCACACACTGTCCCCCCACACACTGTCCCCTCTCACACTGCCCCCCCACACACTGTCCCCTCTCACACTGTCCCCTCTCACACTGTCCCCTCTCACACTGTCCCCCCACACACTGTCCCCTCTCACACTGTCCCCTCTCACACTGTCCCCTCTCACACTGTCCCCTCTCACACTGTCCCCCCACACACACTGTCCCCTCTCACACTGTCCCCTCTCACACTGTCCCCCTCACACACTGTCCCCTCTCACACTGTCCCCCCCACACACTGTCCCCTCTCACACTGTCCCCCCACACACTGTCCCCCCACACACTGTCCCCCCACACACTGTCCCCTCTCACACTGTCCCCTCTCACACTGTCCCCCACACACTGTCCCCCCACACACTGTCCCCTCTCACACTGTCCCCCCCACACACTGTCCCCTCTCACACTGTCCCCTCTCACACTGTCCCCTCTCACACTGTCCCCTCTCACACTGTCCCCCCCCACACACTGTCCCCTCTCACACTGTCCCCCCACACACTGTCCCCTCTCACACTGTCCCCTCACACACTGTCCCCTCTCACACTGTCCCCCCACACACTGTCCCCCCACACACTGTCCCCTCTCACACTGTCCCCTCTCACACTGTCCCCCCACACACTGTCCCCCACACACTGTCCCCTCCACACACTGTCCCCTCACACACTGTCCCCTCTCACACTGTCCCCTCTCACACTGTCCCCCACACACTGTCCCCTCTCACACTGTCCCTCTCACACTGTCCCCTCTCACACTGTCCCCCTCATCACTGTCCCCCCACCACTGTCCCCTCACACAGTCCCCTCTCACACTGTCCCCTCTCACCCCACACACTGTCCCCTCTCACACTGTCCCCCCACACACTGTCCCCCCACACACTGTCCCCTCTCACACTGTCCCCTCTCACACTGTCCCCCCACACACTGTCCCCTCTCACACTGTCCCCTCTCACACTGTCCCCTCTCACACTGTCCCCCTACACACTGTCCCCCCACACACTGTCCCCTCTCACACTGTCCCCCCACACACTGTCCCCCCACACACTGTCCCCTCTCACACTGTCCCCTCTCACACTGTCCCCTCTCACACTGCCCCCCCCACACACTGTCCCCTCTCACACTGTCCCCTCTCACACTGTCCCCCCACACACTGTCCCCTCTCACACTGTCCCCTCTCACACTGTCCCCTCTCACACTGTCCCCCCACACACTGTCCCCCACACACTGTCCCCTCTCACACCGTCCCCTCTCACACTGTCCCCTCTCACACTGTCCCCTCTCACACTGCCCCCCCCACACACTGTCCCCTCTCACACTGTCCCCCCACACACTGTCCCCCCACACACTGTCCCCTCTCACACTGTCCCCTCTCACACTGTCCCCTCTCACACTGTCCCCCCACACACTGTCCCCTCTCACACTGTCCCCCACACACTGTCCCCTCTCACACTGTCCCCTCTCACACACTGTCCCCTCTCACACACTGTCCCCTCTCACACTGCCCCCCACACACACTGTCCCCTCTCACACTGTCCCCTCTCACACTGTCCCCCCACACACTGCCCCCTCTCACACTGTCCCCTCTCACACTGTCCCCTCTCACACTGCCCCCCCCCCCCCACACACTGTCCCCTCTCACACTGTCCCCCCACACACTGTCCCCTCTCACACTGTCCCCCCACACACTGTCCCCTCTCACACTGTCCCCTCTCACACTGTCCCCTCTCACACTGCCCCCCCCCCACACACTGTCCCCTCTCACACTGTCCCCTCTCACACTGTCCCCCCACACACTGTCCCCTCTCACACTGTCCCCTCTCACACTGTCCCCTCTCACACTGTCCCCCCACACACTGTCCCCCCACACACTGTCCCCCCACACACTGTCCCCTCTCACACCGTCCCCTCTCACACTGTCCCCTCTCACACTGTCCCCTCTCACACTGCCCCCCCCCACACACTGTCCCCTCTCACACTGTCCCCCCACACACTGTCCCCCCACACACTGTCCCCTCTCACACTGTCCCCTCTCACACTGTCCCCTCTCACACTGTCCCCCCACACACTGTCCCCTCTCACACTGTCCCCCCACACACTGTCCCCTCTCACACTGTCCCCTCTCACACACTGTCCCCTCTCACACACTGTCCCCTCTCACACTGCCCCCCACACACACTGTCCCCTCTCACACTGTCCCCTCTCACACTGTCCCCCCACACACTGCCCCCTCTCACACTGTCCCCTCTCACACTGTCCCCTCTCACACTGCCCCCCCCCCACACACTGTCCCCTCTCACACTGTCCCCCCACACACTGTCCCCTCTCACACTGTCCCCCCACACACTGTCCCTTCTCACACTGTCCCCTCTCACACTGTCCCCTCTCACACTGTCCCCCCACACACTGTCCCCTCTCACACTGTCCCCTCTCACACTGTCCCCCCACACACTGTCCCCCCACACACTGTCCCCTCTCACACTGTCCCCTCTCACACTGCCCCCCACACACACTGTCCCCCCACACACTGCCCCCCCACACACTGTCCCCTCTCACACTGTCCCCCCACACACTGCCCCCCCACACACTGTCCCCTCTCACACTGTCCCCTCTCACACTGTCCCCCCACACACTGCCCCCCCCCCCACACTGTCCCCTCTCACACTGTCCCCTCACACACTGTCCCCTCACACACTGTCCCCCCCACACACTGTCCCCCCCACACACTGTCCCCCTCTCACACTGTCCCCTCTCACACTGTCCACCCACACACTGTCCCCTCTCACACGGTCCCCTCTCACACTGTCCCCTCTCACACTGTCCCCCCCACACACTGTCCCCTCTCACACTGCCCCCCCCCCACACACTGTCCCCTCTCACACTGTCCCCCCACACACTGTCCCCTCTCACACTGTCCCCTCTCACACTGTCCCCCCACACACTGTCCCCTCTCACACTGTCCCCCCACACACTGTCCCCCCACACACTGTCCCCCCACACACTGTCCCCCCACACACTGTCCCCTCTCACACTGTCCCCCCACACACTGTCCCCCCACACACTGTCCCCTCTCACACTGTCCCCTCTCACACTGCCCCCCCCCACACACTGTCCCCTCTCACACTGTCCCCCACACACTGTCCCCTCTCACACTGTCCCCCCACACACTGTCCCCCCACACACTGTCCCCTCTCACACTGTCCCCTCTCACACTGTCCCCTCTCACACTGTCCCCGCACACACTGTCCCCTCTCACACTGTCCCCTCTCACACTGTCCCCTCTCACACTGTCCCCCCACACACTGTCCCCTCTCACACTGTCCCCTCTCACACTGTCTCCCCACACACTGTCCCCTCTCACACTGTCCCCTCTCACACACTGTCCCCTCTCACACACTGTCCCCTCTCACACTGTGCCCTCTCACACACTGTCCCCTCTCACACTGTCCCCCCACACACTGCCCCCTCTCACACTTACCCCTCTCACACTGTCCCCTCTCACACTGCCCCCCCACACACACTGTCCCCTCTCACACTGTCCCCCCACACACTGTCCCCTCTCACACTGTCCCCCCACACACTGTCCCCTCTCACACTGTCCCCTCTCACACTGTCCCCTCTCACACTGTCCCCCCACACACTGTCCCCTCTCACACTGTCCCCTCTCACACTGTCCCCCCACACACTGTCCCCTCTCACACTGTCCCCTCTCACACTGTCCCCTCTCACACACTGTCCCCTCTCACACTGTCCCCTCTCACACACTGTCCCCTCTCACACTGCCCCCCACACACACTGTCCCCTCTCACACTGTCCCCCCACACACTGCCCCCCCCACACCTGTCCCCTCTCACACTGCCCCCCCCCACACACTGTCCCCTCTCACACTGTCCCCCCACACACTGTCCCCCCCCCCACACTGTCCCCTCACACACTGTCCCCTCACACACTGTCCCCTCACACACTGTCCCCCCCACACACTGTCCCCCCCACACACTGTCCCCTCTCACACTGTCCCCCCACACACTGTCCCCTCTCACACTGTCCCCTCTCACACTGTCCCCTCTCACACTGTCCCCCCCACACACACACTGTCCCCCCCCACACACTGTCCCCCCACACACTGTCCCCTCTCACACTGTCCCCTCTCACACTGCCCCCCACACACTGTCCCCTCTCACACTGTCCCCTCTCACACTGCCCCCCCACACACTGTCCCCCCCCCACACTGTCCCCCCTCACACTGTCCCCTCTAACACTGTCCCCTCACACACTGTCCCCTCACACACTGTCCCCCCACACACTGTCCCCCCACACACTGTCCCCTCTCACACTGTCCCCCCACACACTGTCCCCCCACACACTGTCCCCTCTCACACTGTCCCCCCACACACTGTCCCCTCTCACACTGTCCCCTCTCACACTGTCCCCCCACACACTGTCCCCCCACACACTGTCCCCCCACACACTGTCCCCTCTCACACTGTCCCCTCTCACACTGTCCCCCCCTCACACTGTCCCCTCCACACACTGTCCCCTCTCATACTGTCCCCCCCACACACTGTCCCCTCTCACACTGTCCCCCCACACACTGTCCCCCCACCTGTCCCCTCTCACACAGTCCCCACACCTGTCCCCACACCTGTCCCCTCTCACACTGGCCCACACCTGTCCCCTTTCACACTGGCCACCCACCTGCCACATAGCCCCTCTTTTATCACACTGCCCACGTCATACTATTTCCCCATCATACTGCCCCCACCTGTCTCACTGTCCCCTGTCACACTGCCCCCTTGGCACAATACATTCCTGTCATACTGCCCCCTCCTGTAACACTGCCCCTCCATCATTCTGCCCCCTCGTCACACTGCCCCCTTCTGTCATATTTACCCCCCTCCTGTCACACTACCCCCCTCTTGTTAAACAGTCCCCCTCCTTTCACAGTGCTCCCTCATTACACTGCCCCCCTCTTGTAATACTTCCCAGGTATCCTTTTCCTGTCACACTGCCCCCCTCTTGTCACAATATCCCCCTGTCATACTGCCCCCTCCTGTCACACTGCCCCCATCGTACTGCCCCTTCTTGTCACACTGCCCCCCTTCTTTCACAGTGCCCCCTCTTATCACACTCCCCCCTCTGGTCACACTTTCCAGATACCCTTCTTTGGTCACACTGCCCCCTCCTGTCAAAATACCCCGTCATACTGCCCCTCATTCTTTCACAATACCCCCCCCCCTCCCCCATCATAGTGCGGGTCAGGGGCCCTTCATGGTTTCTTGCACTGGGGCCCTGAAGGTTATAGTTACGCTTCTGACCCAGTTAAATTATGTACGTTTAGGAAAGTATCCAGGCCTTTTTTAAATCAATCTACCAAGCTGGCCAGAACCACCTCTGGAGGGAGTCTATTCTACATTTTCACAGCTCTTACTGTGAAGAAATCTTTCCGTATTTGGAGATGAAATCTGTTTTCCTCTAGACGTAAAGAGTGCCCTCTTGTCCTCTGTGATGACCTTAAAGTGAATAACTCAACACCAAGTTCACTATATGGACCCCTTATGTATTTGTACATGTTGATCATATCCCCCTTAATCTCCTCTTCTCAAGAGAGAATTAATTCAGTTCCTCTAATCTTTCCTCATAGCTGAGCTCCTCCATGCCTCTTATCTGTTTGGTTGCCCTTCTCTGCACTTTCTCCCGTTCCCCGATATCCTTTTTGTGAACTGGTGCCCAAAACTGAACTGCATATTCCAGATGAGGTCTTGTTAATGATTTGTACAGGGGCAAAATGATATCTCCCTCTCTGGAGCCCTTGCCGAGCTCACCTTACCACCCCCAGACTAATGGTCTCTGCAAGCGCTTTAACGGGACCCTCAAGCAAATGCTGAGGACCTTTTCGGACGCTTGCAGAGACTGGGAGAGATTCCTGCCTCACCTGTTATTTGCGTACAAAGAGGTACCCCAGGAATCTACTGGGTTCTCTCCCTTCGAGTTACACTATGGGAGAAGGGTCCACGGACCCCTCAATCTCATTAGAGGACACTGGGAGGGAGAGACATAGCAGGAGGGGACCCCCATAGTGCCCTATGTTCTGGAACTCAGGGACTGCATGGAGCAACTCTCTCTGATGGTAAGGCGGCTCAGGGGAGACAGAGGAGATGGTACCCTGTTTCCCCGAAAATAAGACCTAGCGTGATTGTCGGTGATGGCTGCAATATAAGCCCTACCCTCCAAATTATCCCTAGTTAAAGTCCTTGTAGGTCTTATTTTCAGGGTAGGGCTTATTTTCGGGGAAACAGGGTAGGGCTTATTTGGGGGGTAGGGCTTATATTGCAGCCATCACTGACACTCACGCTAGGTCTTATTTTCGGGGAAACAGGGTACGATCGGGGGGTCCAACAGCATATCTTTCTCTCTCTGGAGTCCATACCTCTCTTAATACAAGAAAAGATTTAGCTTGCTTTGGAAACCGCAGCTTGTATTGCATGCTACTATTGAGCTTATGATCTACCAAAACCCTCAGATCCTTCTTCACCATTGATTCCCCCAGTTGTACTCCCCCTAGTATGTATGATGCATGCATATTCTGAGCCCCCAAGTGCATAACTTTACATTTATCAACATTAAACCTCATTTGTCACTTAGTTACCAAATTAAACAGTACATTGAGGATGGCTTGTAAATTGGAGCCATCCTGTAAGGACGTTATTCCACTGCATAGCTTGGTATCATCTGCAAACACTGAAATGGTACTTTTAATCCCAGACCCAATATTATTTATAAAGATATTAAAAAGTAAGGGTCCCGACACTGAACTTTGGGGTACACCACTGATAACCTTAGACCATTCAGAGTAAGAATCATTAACCACTACTCTCTGAATTCTGTCTTTTAGCCAGTTTTCTATCCATTTACAAACTGATCTTTCCAAGGCTGTAGATTTTACCTTACACATGAGCCGTGTGTGGGGAACTGTGTCAAACACTTTTGTAAAATCCAAGTATACCACGTCCACCGCCACCCCTCTGTCCAAGGTTTTACTTACCTCCTCATAAAAAGAAATCAGGCTTGTATGACAACTTCTGTCTTTCATGAATCCATGCTGTCTGTTGCTTAAAATATGTTTTTCCAGCAAGAACTCATCTATGTGGTCTTTTATTAAACTCTCCAGTATCTTCCCGACTATAGAAGTTAAACGAACAGCTCTATAGTTACTTGGTAAAGACTTTGATCCCTTTTTAAATATGGGCACCACATTGGCCCTACACCAATTCCAGTCATTAACTGCTTGCTGACCAGCGCACGCCGATGTACGTCGGCAGAATGGCGCTGGTAGGCAAAAGGGCATACAGTTACATCCCCTTTAAGAAGCGGTGTCGCAGGCGCGTGACCACGGGTCCCACGGACTCGATGTCCGCCAGGTGCCTGTGATCGTGTCATGGAGAGGTAGAACAGGGAAATGCCTTTGTAAACAAAGCATTTCCCCATTCTGCCTAGTGACAGGACAGAGATCACAGCTCTCTCTTATCGAGATCACTGTCCTGTGTGTCCATCCCCCTAATAGTTGGAATCACTCCCTAGGACACACTTATCCCTTTCCTTGCCCCCTAGTGGTTAACCCCTTCACTGCCAGTGTCATTTACACAGTAATCAGTGCATTTTTATAGCATCGATCGCTGTATAAATGACCATGGTCCACCATAATGTCGCAATTCCGATAAAAATCGCAGATCGCCGTCATTACTACTAAAAAAAAAATTTTAAAAAATGCCATAAAACTATCCCTTATTTTGTAGACGCAATAAATTTTGTGCAAAGCAATCAATATACGCTTAAGAATACATATCAGCCTAAACTGAGGAAAAAAATTGTTTTTTTTTATATTTTTGGGGGACATTTATTATAGCAAAAAGTAAAAAATAATGTGTTTTTTTCAAAATTGTCGCTATTCTTTTGTTTAAAGAGCAAAATATAAAAACCACAGAGGCAAACAAATACCACCAAAACAAAGCTCTATTTGTGGGAAAAAAAAATTTTGTTTGGGTATAACGTCGCACGACCGCACAATTGTCAGTTAAAACGACGCAGTGCCAAATCGCAAAAAGTGCTCTAGTCAGGAAGGGGGTAAAATCCGCCGGGGCTGAAGTGGTTAATGAGACCCTAAAAATTAGAAACAATGGCTTTGAAATGACAGAGCTCAATTCTTTTGGGATCCGTGGGTGAATGCCATCTGGTCCAGATGCTTTATCCACCTTTATTCTGTCTATTTTGTAAAGGGCGTACATGCTCATACCTGACCTTTTTACTATTAATATATTTGAAGAATTTTTGGGGGTTTGTCCTACTATCTTTTGCAATCTGTCGTTTATTTTGAATTTTTGCATCCTTTATTTCCTTTTTACATATTCTATTAAATCCTTTGTAACATTTAAACGATGATAGTGTTCCTTCATTTGTATATTTTTAAAAGCTCTTTTTTTATTATTTTTAGCTTTTTTAACTTTGGCCATGAGCCACATAGGTTTTATCTTTAGCCTTTTATACGTAACAATGTAATTGCTTTGCATATGTTTTGTTTCATTGTATTTACCATTTCATTTATATTTAGATTGAAGGTATGGCATCACTTAAAGAAACATTACAAGTTAATATATTTTTATAAAATATATTTGTATTTAATAGCTTGTTAACACTTAGTTAACCACAATTAGCCTTAATTAGCTCTTTCTTCCCCTTCTCTCCCTTGCTATTATTTTTCTGCTGATTTGCTTTTTTGTATTAATTATGTTATTTTTAGTTTTCCTTTAGTTTGTTACTTTTTTTCTGTGTCACATAACAAGAAAATGTGCAAATTTTTTTTACTATAAAACTACTTTTTTAAATTAACTCTGCAGTGTGTGCTACTAGAAGTGAGAGTAGGCAAACTTAGTCTGGGCCAGGGATAAACCTGAGTCAGGGTCAGGGTTATTAGAGGCCAGGGCTGGATGACTCATCCAGGCAGCTCTCTGGTGCCTCCCTCCCATTTCTAGAATGTTGGAGAACATTCTGGAATTTAGTGGGCGGAAGTTAGGAGGGGTTCCTTGAATATTTAGGGGCCCTTAGCCAATCCCCAGGTTGGGGGCCTGGCAGGAAACTAAGGAGCCTTTAAATAGACATGAACCAAGCCAGCAGGGGAGTTGGGTGGAAGATGGAGAAGCAGTGCTGAGTAGAGTCTGTCGGTGGCCCTTGAGAAACCCCTGCCAGGAAGGGGTTTTACCTCAGGCTGGAGCACTGGAGGCTGGCCTGGAAGGATCCCACCACAGGAGGCAGTGGGAAGGACGCTAACCGGAGAGACAGCAGAGAAAGCAAGGAGAGACAGTGAATGAGTCTTCATCTAACCTTGCCCTGGGGAGTCTCCATGTGTGTGTCAGTTGGGAAGACTGGGTAGAGAAAGCTGCCAGGTGGGCTGATGGCAGCCAGGTGGGCTAGCATTTCTGCAAGCAGTAGAACTGGGATCAGTATCTACGGAGAGGCAGAAGGTTGTGTGAGATGCTGTTCACTCCACATGTACTATTTTACCAAGGGACTACAAGTTCCTAGCCTGTAATGGGCTGTTGCCGAACTAACTAGAATTTGTTAGGTCCCCCAGGAGTGAACCAGCAGGAGCTGTACATTTGAACCAAGTTTGTGCAGGTGGAAGGAAGGAGAGGAATCTGTAAATAGGTAGGGAGTTGTCCCTGGTTTTGATTGTTGGACATTTTCAAGTTGGGCATCCCATAATCCCTTTCCCCATCAAAGTTGTCATCCCCTAAAAAAACAAGGAAAACAAGCCAAAGGTCTGATCACTGTGTCTGGATGCAAGAAGGAAATTCTGTGTGACTGGCTGTGCAGTAGTGGGGAACCCTGACATCAGCAACCCCTACAGGGGTAGTGCTACACTTTGTTATCTTAACTGCTAGCTGACCAGCCGCCACAGTTATACTGCGGCAGGTTGGCACGGCTGCACAAAACGGCGTAGCTGTACGTTGCTCCTTTAAGACGTCATAGCAGCGTGTCCCAGGAGCCAATGCGCATGCCCGGCAGATGCGATGTCCGCCGGACACCTGCGATCGCTCGTGACAGAACGAGAACGGGGTTGTGTGTGTGTAAACACACAAATCCCGTTCTCTCAGGGGAGAGGAGACAGATCGTGTGTTCATACTAAGTAGGAACACTGATCGGTCTCCTCCCCTAGTCAGTCCCATCCCCCTACAGTTAGAACCCACCTAGGGAACACAGTTAACCCCTTGAGCGCCCCCTAGTGTTAACCCCTTCCCTGCCAGTGACATTTATACAGTAATCAGTGTCTATTTTTAGCTCTGATCGCTGTATAAATGTCAATGGTCCCAAAATAGTGTCAAAAGTATCCGATCTGTCTACCACAATGTCATAGTCCTGATAAAAATCGCAAATCGCTGCCATTACTAGTAAAAAAAATAATAATAAAAATTACATAAATCTATCCCCTATTTTGTGGACGCTAAAACTTTTGCGCAAACCAATCAATATACACTTATTGCAATTTTTTTATCAAAAATATGTAGAAGAATAGAAGAATATATATCGGCCTAAACTGATGAAGAAATTTGTTTTTTTGGGGGGGGTTGGATATTTATTATAGCAAAAAGTACAAAATATTGTGTTTTTTTCAAAATATTCGGTCTTTTTTTGTTTATAGCGCAAAAAAATAAAAATCGCAGAGGTGATCAAATACCACCAAAAGAAAGCTCTAAAAAAAGGACTAAAATTCTGTTTGGGTACAACGTCGCATGACCACGCAATTGTCAGTTAAAGCGACGCAGTAGCGTATCGCAAAAAATGGCCTGGTCAGAAAGGGGGCAAATCCTTCCGGGGCTGAAGTGGTTAAGTAATGACACAGTTATCATAAAATAAACATTCCCATAGGGAAAATTTTAAAAATTGCTCCAGTCCATAAGGGGTCTACAGATACAAGAGCTTAAGTTGTTAGACACACTTTACATTGTGGTAACAGTGCAGTCTTACCTTTCTGGGATCAGTGTGTGTGCTATTATTCACTTACATACTTTCCTTGTCAGAGCTGAAATGCCATATTTTTGATTGAGCTCACAGCTGATAGTTGACAATTTGTCCAACCTGCTGGAGAAGGTCAATTAACACATTTGTATTATTCTTTCATGCAATGCAAATAGGTTTGTTACATGAGAAATGAGGGTCTGCTACCAGCACAGAGATCATACTGAATTTAAGACAGCTTTTATCCTGACACTTCAGCTCTAGAGATGACATGGAAAGAATAGAAGGAAGTAATAAAGTAGACATCTAATCTCTGAGAGGTAAGGCTGCAGTAATATAACAATTCAAGAGTGGTGATACAGGTGATTACAAATGCTCATTAGCAACCATTTTTTTTTAAATTCTTTATGTAATAGTATGCATCAAAATAACACAACATGACACGATAACATCAATGGGTACAAATAGGCAATGAAGAACAATCCTCAATAACACACATTGAAAAAAACGAATACAGGAATGAGAACCTGTGAACATGGCCTGCAAGCTGTCATAACTACAATATCAACGCACATTATAAAGCTTTTTAAAATATTTTTGAAAAAGGGGAGAGAAACACCCTAGTGTGTCTGAGGGGAAAGGAAAGATGTAAATGGAGAGGAGAGAAAAAGGAGGAAAAAAAAAAGTATATATAGGGAGGGATGTAGAGGAAGAGGTGGAATGATAGGGTGAATGGAAGGGGTGGAGGTCCAAGGTGGGGGCAACGGGTCTTCAAATCGCATCCAATACAGAAAATCTTAGCAGGTAAAGATAGCGATAAGTATTCATCTGAATAGTAAAACAAGTCCCAGTGAAGCCATCGAATGTCGTGCTCCTCTATCTTATTTCTAAGGGCAGCAGTGAAGTGCTCCATGTGTTGGATGTCCTTCACCCTGGCGAACCTTTCAGAGATGGTAGGTAGAGATTGTTTTATCCACATACTGGGGATGCATGCCCTGACCGCATTCAGTAAATGCTTTAGAAGTGACTCACGGGGGCGTGGCCGAGAGATGGCAGAGTGAG
This sequence comes from Lithobates septentrionalis, assembly GCA_037952835.1. Lineage (NCBI taxonomy): Eukaryota > Metazoa > Chordata > Amphibia > Anura > Ranidae > Lithobates > Lithobates septentrionalis. Next base: position 682,483 of record JBBDGP010002749.1, on the reverse strand, counting down.
GACGCACACCTCGGAGCTCTGTGCGGGGAAGCCCTGAGAACGATCAGCAAACCGTGCCAGTGAGAGCCAGACTTCATGCCAGGGGACCGCAAACACCCGCTGGACTTGGGGGTTCAGAAAGGCTTGGAAATTACACATTATTTCCTCAGGCAGCACGCAGCTTCATCCCCCGCCGCGCCGGCCAAGATGGCGCCGCCTCGTGTGCCTCTGACGAGCGCCGCCGCCTCATCCAAAAAGGGCACCCAGCCGAGACTCAATGCTGGAGGAGACCGAGCCGTTTCGGATGACAGGTCAGCCTCCCCCATACTGTCCCCTGTGATCCCCTTTACAGACATTCCACCCAGCTGCAGCCACACAAGGGAGCCAGGTAACACTGTGGAGGGCTCTCTTAGAGACATTGTGTCCGGCCTACCTACAAGATAGGACCTGCAGGAAATGGCGGCATCTATAGTAAATGCACTTTCCAGGGAACTGCATGATTTGCGCCAACAGGTGGACACAGTAGAAGAGAGGGTCACTGTGCTGGAGTCCTCTACATCCACCTCTGATGCCCGCATTACCGCCATAGAACAGGAGCAGCGTGGCTTTCGCCGCCATCTTGTTGATATACAACTAAAGCTAGGCGACAGCGAGAACAGGAGCAGACGCAACAATTTGCGCCTCCGTGGCATCCCTGAAGCCACCATGGGGTCAGACCTACGCGCAACTGTGGCAGCTATCCTGAATCAGGTGCTCGGAAAACCGCCTGCTGCAGAGTTGGAGCTGGACAGGGTCCACCGTATTCCAGGACCCAGGACACCCCCTGCTGAATCCCAGGATCCTGATGCCACAGACCTTCCACGAGATGTCCTTTGCAGAGTGCACTTTTTTACTATAAAAGAGGAGATCATGCGCCTGGCATGGGAACGTGGCCCAATTGACTTTGATGGGGCATTGATCAGGATCTACCCGGACGTCTCCAGGCAGACAAGAGCAATGCGAGGCCTTTTGAGACCACTGCTAGAGGTAATCCGGTCGGCGGAGGCGACGTATCGCTGGGGACACCCCTTCCATCTCATCGTGCGGAGGCGAGGAGCAGAATTCTACCTACGCTCACCGGACCAACTCCCAGACCTGTTCAGCTTCCTTGCCAAGCCGGCTGTAAGTGTCACCAACTGGTTTGACTACCTGTTGTCCTTGGAGGCCCTGGGCCCACCTCTGCCCAGGCCGCAACTTGTCCGTAGACCGCGCTCGCGTGCCACTAGCCGAGAGACTGTTAGACCTCACCCGAGGTCTTCCGAAGCTTAACCTTCCATCTCATCCCAAAGACTGGTAAGACAAGATGAACACTCACACTACATCACCTCCCTGGGTACCCCAAGAATACTAGATCTTCCCCTACAGGAGGTCGGGGAAACCGTTTCGATAGGCAACACCCCAGGTCTGAGTTGACTACCATACATAACACACTCTCAGGATTCGTGTCCCCAGGATGTGCCTTTGAACCCCTCTTGGGAACGACAGATTGTCAACTGACTCTTGCTAGCCTGCTCGGGGAGGTGCTGGGTCAATTCAGACTACCAGTAATCCGGGCCTGCTTGCCTGCACGCCGCTGCTCCCATACGGACTCACTACTGGTGGCCGGCTGGGGGGGGCGGATGGGGTGGGGGGGGACGGTAAGCGGGCTGTTAATCCTGGCACCTCAAGATGTTATTGCTAAATTTCAAAATTTTTTTTTTTTTTAGACAGGTGGGTTTCACAATCTTAGATATTAGCCCTGGAGGCCCGGTGTGTTTCCCTGCTCCCCCCCTCTAATAGTTTATTGGTTCATTGGACTCGCTGTCAGTCACTCGGGGTACCCCCAGGACCCTTTCCGGCCCTTAGCTCCCCCCGGGAGAATATGCAAGTAGCTGCGCAGTGGGAGGGGGAGGAAGGGGTAGTTTTATGGTTCTATGGTTCTGTAATGTGTAACAACCCTGGGGATGTGACAACTGTAGGTGACATGCTCTGTCTGTTATGCTCTGTTATGACTCTTATAACGGTTTATTTCATTATGTTATCATCTTATTGTTTTACATTTACAATGTTGGTTTTGACTCCGCCCTTCAGGGCTCGCTTCGGTACTCCTTGATACGAAGGTAAAAGACTCTTGGTCCTGCGCTGCGGGCTATACCGTGGGGCGCCATTGCGGACCCTGCCGGCAATATCATGTGATTGCACTGGTAATGGGGTTCGGTATGGCCTCCCGGAGACGCGGTCACCAACTGGTCGCGGCGGAGGGTGTCCGGCAGCATCGCTGCAGGTACCATTCAGCAAAGGTTATGTTTAGCTGTGTTAGTTCTCATATTAGAAATAACATGATTCTCAGAGGCGCTATTCCCCCACATCTCCACTTTCTATGTTCACTCAGATTACTGCCTAAATTCTACTTATTTTCGAGTAGATCTCAACGCACTTTCCACCCCCACATTAGGGCGGACCCCTGATTGGGCACTTTTAGTGTGCAACAGGGGCCCATAGTTAGTCTACGACAGGAATCGCTCACCCTCCTCACCTCATCCCTTTTCCCCTCCCCTATTTTCACCTTACTACTATCCTCTACCTGGTCTACTCTCCTCTTTCTCTGGCCTCTGCCTGAAGGGGGTTCTGTCTGTGGGAGTCTCCCATACATATACTGCCAACCATTTCCCTGCCAGAAGACACGATGGGTCACCTTAAGATCACCTCTCTAAACGTGCGTGGCCTCAATATACCGGAAAAGCGCTCGCAGCTACTGGCCGACCTGCGTAGGGGCAAAACACATGTAGCTTTTCTGCAGGAGACGCACTTCCGTTCAGGTTCTATACCTAGGCTGACTAATGGGGCCTTTCCTGTAGCATACCATAGTGTCTCTGCGATCTCCAAGTCAAAAGGGGTCAGCATCATTTTGGCCGGGTCGGTTCCATGGGTATTTGAGGCACAGCGGACAGACGAGCAGGGTCGCTTTCTTCTTCTAAAGGGAAGGGTGTCTGATGTGCAGGTCACATTCGCAAATGTCTATTTCCCTAATGTGAATTACCCTCAGTTTCTGCGCAAGCTCCTCTCCGAGCTCTTGGAGTTCTCAGAGGGGATGCTTATCTTTGGCGGAGACCTTAGTTTTGCCATGGATCCGGCCTTAGACGTCTCACGAGGAGCCTCACACATGTCCTACTCTCGTCTGAGGCGCCTCAAGACGGACCTCCACACCCTACACCTAGTTGACCCGTGGCGGTTGCTTCACAACCAAGACAGAGACTATACATTTTACTCCCAGGTTCACCACACCTACTCACGGTTAGACTATCTGCTGCTGTCACATAAGGATCTTGACAAAGTGGTATCAACGTCCATAGATGTCATATCCTTCTCTGATCATGCACCGGTTCACCTGACTCTTCAATTGGGGTCAATGAATAGGTCTCTCCCATCCTGGCAACTGAATGAAGCACTGCTTCAATCAGAGGAAACCCGCTCGGAGATACTGAACGCATTGCGGGAGTACTTCGTTGTCAATGAGGGGTCAGTTTCCAACCCCCTTGTGGTCTGGGAAGCCCACAAGACGGTTGTGAGAGGTGCACTGATCAAAATAGGAACCCGCCTCAAATGAGATAGACTGAAACGCACAGAGGAACTCCTAGCATTAATTCGCAAACTAGAGAGAATACATAAAGCTAGTCTTGCCCGCGCAACCCTCCGAGATCTGCAGAAGGCCCGTGAGGAACTCTGTACTCTGTTGTTCCATAAGACCAAACAGAAACTAGCGTGGGCGCGTCGTACTATGTTCGAGTTCTCAAACAAACCCGGATCACTCCTGGCCAGAGCCCTGCAGGGCCCTCGCACGAAAACATATATCCCACACATTCAGTCATCATCAGGGCGGAAGCTAAATACCTCCTCAGACATAGCTGAGGAGTTCCGCTCCTTCTATACAGGCCTCTATAACTTAGAAAGAACGGAACCTAGGGACCCCCCTTTGGAGGGTAGGCAGTCCCCCCAAACATATGTAGCTGCCTCAGGCATGCCATCATTACCAGAGGATGTGAGGGAGGAGCTGGAAGAACCCCTAACGGTTGAAGAACTGGGCGTGACTCTGGCCTCCTCGAAACCGTAAAAGGCCCCTGGCCCTGATGGTCTAACCCCAGTGTACTACAAAACCTTCTTTGACATACTGTCGAAACCTTTGGTCTCTGCCCTTAACACCCTTACGGAGGGGAACGCCTTCCCAATAGACACCCTAAGGGCATATATCTCCCTTATTCCGAAAGAGGGTAAAGACCCGTCACTTTGTGGGAGCTACCGTCCATTTGCACTCCTGAATTCGGACCTTAAACTCTTTGCCAAGATTTTAGCTAATAGGCTGCTTCCCCACATACCGAATCTGATTCACAGAGACCAGTCAGGCTTTGTGCCGCTACGTGAACCCAGAGACAACACTATTCGAGTTATCAATCTGATACATGCGGCAAAGACCACCAAAAAGGCTCTTCTCCTGCTGTCAACCGACGCGGAGAAGGCCTTCGATCGCGTCAACTGGTCCTTTATCCGGGCAACTCTAGAGCACATAGGTCTTTGCTCATCCATGTTACAGTAGATACTCTCCTTGTATACTCACCCCACTGCGTCAGTTAGGGTAAACGAGACGAGATCGGACTTTTTTGATATCCGAAATGGTACCCGACAGGGTTGCCCCCTCTCCCCTCTGATCTTTATCCTGTCCCTGGAACCCTTGTTGTGCACAATAAGGGCGAACTCTGACATTGTAGGCTACCCGAAACCCTCAGGATCACATAAGGTGGCCGCCTTTGCGGATGACCTCATCTTCTTTCTAACGGAACCACTTTCTTCTCTCCCCAATCTGCTACAATCCCTTCAAGAATACGGTACTCTCTTCTCGTTTCAGATCAATTTAACCAAATCCTCCATCCTTAACATAACGGTAGAAACAGGAATTGCCCAACGTATACGTTCAACCTTTCCACTGAGATGGGCAACCAAGCTTATACGTTACTTGGGAGTTGACATCACGTCAGACCCAGCGGAATTGTACTCGGCCAATTTTGACCCATTACTTTCATGCCTTAAAACTGACCTACTACACTGGCATTCCCTGACGCTGACGTGGTTCAGCAGATGCAGTGCCCTTAAGATGACTCTGCTGCCAAGGGTGCTATACCTGCTTCAGGCACTCCCCATCCGACTGCCTCCAGTGTTCTTCAAACGAATTGACTCCATGTTCCGGGCATTTGTCTGGTCCCACCGCAAACCACGAGTCCGACTCCAACTTCTTCATCTGGCGAAAAGTAGGGGTGGGGTGGGCTTGCTGGACATTAAGGCTTACTACAGAGCAGTCCACCTAACTAGGTTGGTGTATTGGCATTGCCATGCAGAGGCGAAACACTGGGTCGCAATGGAGGAGGAGGACTCCGGGGGTTCGGCCAGGAGTTGGCCCTGGATTACAACACCACTACCCAAGGGAATCACAGAACACCCCACTCTTGGCAGTACCTCAACGGTGGCCAGAGATGCTTTTCGGCACTCATCTGTATCCCCGCAGCCGCCCCCCATGGTGCCGATTCTTGGTAATCCGGAATTCCCACCTGGATTGCAGAGCCCTCAATTTAAGCGACTCGCAATAGGCACCAGGCTGTGCTTACATGATTTCATGGAGCCCAATGGCCAACTTTCCTTAAATGTCGGGACGTTAGTGACAGACCCCCCCCCCCCCCTAGATTTCTGGAGCAGCTTACAGCTGCGGAATTTTCTACACAGCTATCTACGTAAACCAGGCATTACCTGCAAACTAACTGAACTGGAGCTCATTTGCCATCGTGGGGAACTGATACGACACTGCCTTTCACTGATATACTCATCCCTAACCCAACCAGAGGAAGGATACGTACCCCCGTTTCTCACTAAATGGGAGGGGGAACTGGGAATCCAATTCACCGATGTACAGAGACAAAAAATTCTTTACTTTGCCCAGAAATCCTCAATTGCGACTAGGGTGCAAGAAACTTGTTACAAAATCACGACACGCTGGTACAGGGTCCCTGCCATTCTACATCGCTTCTTCCCTCAAGTACCCAGCCTCTGCTGGCGCTGTGGTGCTGAGGAGGGGACGATGTTGCACATCTTTTGGTCATGTCCCAAACTTGCCCCTTTTTGGCTAGGGGTGGCCCGCACAATCAGGCACCTCACAGGTGTCTCCCTGGAGGGGAACCCTGCAGCCTGTCTGCTCCATCTGTCAGAACGACCCATTAAAAAATATAAGACCTCTCTCACCATCCAACTTCTGAATGCCGCAAAGGCATGCATTCCCTTGTGCTGGAAATCGGAGAGACCACCGGCAAAATCCTTGTGGTTTACTAAAGTAAATGAATTAAGGGACATGGAAGATCTTACGGCTACCCTACACAATAGGTAGGAGACCTTTCGGGAAACCTGGAGACCCTGGCAGCACTTTATATACACGGAAGCCTATCTCCAGGAAATGGCACAATCCAGCTAACTGAATGAACCGGTTCTACACCTCAGGCAGAGGTCAATACACCTCATATCTCATATTTCATATTCTCATATCTTCTGTATTCTTTCTCTCTAATATCTTAACCTCCCGTTTCTACTCCCATTTCTGTTCCCTTTCCCTTCCTTGCCTCCCTTCCCCCCTTATCCTGGTCACATTCCTCACTTACCCCCGGGGGTATTAGTCTCTATATAACGCATTCTCATGCATGGGTTTCTCTATGGCCAGATACAAAGAAAATCTTAAAATCAACTACCTTCTTATGTGGTCCCATGTCTGGGCTTCATAGCCTTTCAGCTCCCTACCTTTACCATCCTTAAGAGAAAACATCATCTATTACTGAGTGATGCAATCTAACACTCCAGGAAGTCAGTATTGAATCAAGCAACTAAGATCCCAGAGCACCTCCAAGGTCCCATACTTAGGCAGTAGTGTTATGCTGGGGTATAATCCCCACAAACTGTGATTGTGGTGCTAATTTCAGTAATCAGATATTTTGATCCTATTGTTTCTGATATCTCAGGTTATAAACTTACTCCTGTATTTTGTACGCTTGTTTCTGACACTGTTATATAAATGAATATGTAACTGACTGTACCCACTCAGTGTGAAAATAAAGGAATTTAAAAAAAAAAAAAAGAAGTGACTCACAATATCTCTTACTGGACATGGGAGTCAAGTTGAGAAGCACTGCAGCAGGGTTGTCAAAAAAGGAGACGCCCGTTAGTTTGTGAACAATTTGTAGGACTTGTTGGCAAAAAGGCTGAATGTTTGGACAGTCCCCATAAATATGAAATGTTGTACCGACCTGGGCTCCGCATCGCCAATAAGAAGGTATGTGTCCAGGAAACATGGATGCTAGAACAGAGGGAGTCCGGTACCAAAGTGATAGGATTTTAAATGTAGTGTCTTGATATTTGCTACACAAAGAAGATTTGTGGGCAAAGAAAAGTACAGTATACAATGCTTCTACATTTCTTTTTAAGTTAATAATGTAACCAAGAAAAAAAAATGGTGAACTGTATGCAACCTCAAAACCTTCTTTTAATATTTTCGTCATTGTGCCTTACTGTGTACAGTTTTACAGTAATTATATTTTCTTTTGCAAATCTGTAGTTTTGTACCCTGAGACCCTGCCACTTTCTGTGGCAGACTGACACTGTTAGGCCACTGCCTCACTAATACTAGCAGCATTGTCACCCTGGCATGTGTGGTCCTTTAATTGGCTATGGATTGCTAATCTGATAGACATCATAGGCCCAACAGTATCAGAAAAATGTATTTGCTTAAAAACTGTAAATATGAAAGTATTAAGCCAAATATACTGAAAGGTGGATTTTGAGTTTACACTTTATGAGGCCATTGTTGTGTACTGCATTGTTATTAAGTGTAATATTGGATAACAATTGATATCAATGCAGTTTGGACATCAACTAAAATGTGGCTTCTCAAGAAGCAAATTGTACAGGGCTATGCATTAAGTCAGATGAGGATTGCACAGCCAATTGACATCAAAGAAAGGTGGATTAATGTATGCAATTGTTACCATTTGACCAGTAGGACCCTTGAGGCTATTCACTGCCCTCACACCTGGCCAGGAAGGTTCCTGAAGGGGAAGGATCATGTGGACACCCTCAGTGACCATCTGCTTAAATAAAAAATCAGCTTTGAGCCTGGGACAAGAATAAAATTTTGTGACCTCTGGTACAAGATATCTTTTACAAAAGATCAAGCCTATGATTCACAGGAGGTCCTTGAGGTTGTGTCCCAAGATTGGACTACAGGCACTAATGTGTGAAAGATATCAGCGAGAATGCATGTGTTAGACTAGAGAGAAGTCCCATTTCTTTGTCTCCCATCTCCCTACTACCATATACCTTTTCCTCATCTCCCTATTTGTAAAATAATCCAACTCTTGATTCAAAAGTACCAAACCTCAAGAATGGGATTTTAAAGGCAATTATGAAAAATAAAATTGTATAATAAAGAAAATGATATATATAAAAACGACATGAATTTTATTAATACAAAATACGAAGCATAAAACAAAATTCTTATGGGAACAAACCACAAGAAAAACACAGGTACATGCATAGAAATATTTACAATTGTAGACAGAGGTGGTAGAATCCTACTACATTGGCATAGACCATACAAACGGGTAGCCGAGAAGGTAAGTAGTAGAGCAGTCCTTTAAAATCCCATTTTCGAGGTTTGGTACTTTTTAATGCTTATAGGGATAATGGCAATTTACAGATCAACCTATGGGAGTCTATTTATTATCCAACTCTTGATTCAAGATGTTGGGGTTCTTCATTGGAATTAAGGCACTCCAACCAAACAGAGTGCATTTTACACTGAAATCCTGTGGTCAGTACTCACGTGTAATAGATGGTGCAGGGCACAAGCATGATCTACAGCTGAGAATGCTGCTCGCTCTATCAATGCCACTTTATAGTCTTCCAGAGACAAGGCAAACACTGATTGAGAAAATTGAATTTTAATGATCATTTACCACACAGGTTGTTAGCTTACAGTGGTCCCTGGGGGGATGTAAACAGACCCCATGGGCAAATAAAGACACGTTTCCAATTATCCTAAAACCCACCGCAATAGTTCAGGTTATGTTAAGCCAAAGGTATTTCTCAGTACACATCACCCTGAACGTGCCTGATCTCATCCTAAACTTATATTCAGTAGATTCACTCACGTACTGGATGAAGTCAACTGGTATAGGAGTCATTCACACCCAGAGGTCAATGAGTTCACCAACTGATAGGAGTACTATATATATTATGGCTGAAGCAGCACATTGTGGGTGCACAGTAAGTTACTGTCCTTTTTTTGGTGTTACACTAGTTCATAAGCACTAGTTAATAAAAAAAAATAGCATAAGTACAGGTATTGATGACATGGTGCAGCCATAATTCCTCATCACGACAAAGCTTGGTGTGGACGAACTTGAGTGGCCCTCACAGAGCAATGGCCTTAACACTACTAAACATAATTGGGATGAATTGGAACACTGACTGCAAGCCTAATCTTATCATCTAACATCAGCAGGGGTCAAGTCCTGGGGAAAAAAGTGTGGGAAGTCACCCAAGATCCCCCCCACCTCAAAAATAAAAAAGTGTGTGTATATATACATACTGCTTTTTTAACAAATAAAGTGCAACATCTATTGTAAAGTGCCAGTTTATGAGGACATCTTCAAAATTCACATGCATTAACCACTTCAGCCCCGGAAGATTTGGCTGCTCAATGACCAGGCCATTTTTTGCGATTCGGCACTGCGTCGCTTTAACTGACAATTGCGCGGTCGTGCGACGCTGTACCCAAACCAAATTGACGTCCTTTTTTTCCCACAAATAGAGCTTTCTTTTGGTTGTATTTGATCACCTCTGCGGTTTTTATTTTTTGCACTATAAACAAAAAAAGAGCAACAATTTTGAAAAAAACACAATATTTTGTACTATTTGCCATAATAAATATCCCCAATTTTTTTTTAAAAAAGCAAATGTTTTCCTCAGTTTAGGCCGATATGTATTCTTCTACATATTTTTGGTGATAAAAATCGCAATAGGCGTATATTGATTGGTTTGCGCAAAAGTTATAGCGTTTACAAAATAGGGGAAAGATTTATGGCATTTTTATTATAATTTTTTATTTTTACTAGTAATCGCGGAGATCTGCAATTTTAATCGGGACTGCGACATTATGGCAGACAGATCGGACATTTTTGACACATTTTTGGGATGACTGACAATTATTCAGCGATCAGTGATATAAATATGCACTGATTACTGTATACATGTCACTGGCAGGGAAGGGGTTAACACTAAGGGGCGATTAAGGGGTTAACTGTGTTCCCTGACTGTGTGTTCTAACTGTAGGGGAGGGGACTAACTAGAGGAGATAATTATAAAATGAAAAGCAGCGCTGTGAATAAACATATAATTGTGAAATTATACCAGTGTAAATGGGATAAATAAATAAACCCAATTAAAATAAATAGCATAGTTCATAAATCAAAAACATAGGGTGTTTGGTAAACAGTCCTAATTCAGGTGGAGGAAGGTGAAGTTGGAGCAGTGGCTGCTAGGTATCTCTAATGAGAACAACCCCCAGCTAGGAGGTTATCATCCCTATGCTAGAGGGATTGCTTGATACTTGGTGGACAGCGGGTTTAATCCAAGGTGTATGAAGTGGCATGCTGGTGTCTTCATCCTATGAAAGGCCCTGACCGGGTTAAGGTCGCAAGCCCTCTTATGCTTGCCGTTTGGTAAGCGCGCATTTCATTTGGTTATCACAGTGGTGCGGTGAAGGATCCATTTTTTATTTGCATTCCTGCCTTCAGACTGGGGCCTGTGCCTTTATCTCTTCACTTTATCCATCTGGACTCTAACTAATGTATTAGGACTGTTTACCAAACACCCAATGTTTTTGATTTATGAACTATGCTATTTATTTTAATTGGGTTTATTTATTTATCCCATTTACACTGGTATAATTTCACAATTATATGTTTATTCACAGCGCTGCTTTTCATTTTATAATTATTGCTGTATAGTGTGTGTATCTCACTTTAAGTGGCTGCTTTTGTTATATCTTATTTTTTCACTCCAATAATATCATTTTTTCATTATTTATTATCAATATTTTGCATAAGGTACCCCTTTGATTTAATATAGCGCGGTAGTTTCTCTTTTTCTATTAACTAGAGGAGATGACAGATCGTTCTTCCCAGCTATTAGGAACTCACGATCTCTCTCTCCTCACAGAACAGGGAGGTGTGTGTGTTTACACACACCTCCCTGTTCTGGCTCTCGTGCCGCGATCGCGCGTGGACGGCGGTCATCACGACCGCTGGCCACACGCATCAGCACCCCCGCAGTGTAGCGCGCGCTATCCTCGCTTAAAGGGCCGATGTACAGCTACGATGGTTCGCAGGAACGTGCCGACCTGCCGCTGTGTAATGACGGCTGTTGGTCAGCAAGCAGTTAAATAAATAAATATAGAACAGATGTAATAACAAAATAATTTAACCTGTATGCTATACTAACGGAAAAAAAAGCACCACAATGTGTGATAATGGTTCAATCCAGACTCACTGTGCCCATCAACACAGACTCACTGTGCCCATCAATGCAGGCTCGCTGTGCCCATCAATGCAGCCTCACTGTGCCCATCAATGCAGCCTCACTTTGCCCATCAATGCAGCCTCACTTTGCCCATCAATGCAGCCTCACTGTGCCCATCAATGCAGCCTCACTGTGCCCATCAAAGCAGCCTCACCTTGCCCATCAATGCAGACTCACTGTGCCCATCATTACAGCCTCACTGTGCCCATGAGATGCGGATTAATTTGTGCCTGGATTACACAAAGCAGGAGATCTACGCTGTGCGTAATCCAGGCACAAATTAGTCTGCATAGGTCTGCAATGTTTGGCGGCGCTGTAACAAAGTTCGCCTCCTAGACCGGCTTCTGTGGCAGAATACTGATCCAATGCCAGGAAATTGAATCAGTGTTCCGCCTATTACAGGAGCTGCTCTAGGAGGCGGGACTTTGTTGCAGTGGTCGGCCGCCAAACATTGCAGGGCCATAGATCATTCTTTGTTCTGGGGGGTTCAGCAACAGGTACCGAGTAAAAGTCTTTTTAACCACCTGCTTACTGGGCACTTAAACCCCCCTCCTGTCCAGACCAATTTTCAGCTTTTAGCGCTGATGCACTTTGGATGACAATTGCGCGGTCATACAACACTGTACCCTAATTACATTTTTATAATTTTTTCCCACAAATAGAGCTTTCTTTTGGTGGCATTTGATCACCTCTGCAGTTTTTATTTTTTGTTAAAATTTTGTTGAATTTTTAAAAGAAAAAATTATATTTTTTTATATTTTGTTATAAAATTTTGCAAACAGGTAATTTTTCTCCTTCATTGATGTACACTGATGAGGTGGCAGTTATGGGCACTGATGGGAGGCAATAATTGGCACTGATTGGTTACACTGATAGGCAGCACTGCTAGGTGGCACTGATTGGCACCACTGGTGGGCATTGATAGCTGGCTCTCATGGGCATTGATAGGTGGCACTGGTGGGCACTGGCAAGTGGCAATGGCAGGTGGCACTGGCAGGGGGTACTGGTGGGCACAGATGAGGCAGATGTGCCTCCTTCCTCTTCGGGACCGATGTCCCTTGTACATAAGCCGGTAATCGGCTTTTTTTTTCTCATCACGCTTTTAGCGTGAGGGGAAAAAAAAAAACGATTACCAAGCTTTTGTTTATATCATTTGATCAGCTGTCATTGGCTGACAGCTGATCACGTGGTAAGGGGCCGGGATCACCCCCTTACTTGGATTTGTGATCACCCGAGTCTCCTGCAGGGCGTGTGCAGGGAGCGTGTAAAGGAGAGGCCGTCATATGACGGCCTCCCGGAAATTCAGGTCCGCGCTGTGGCCGTCATTCGGCTATAGTGCGGATGCCAAGTGGTTACATAAAATAAATTGCGCTAAATTCATAAAGATTGAAAAAAGGATTGCATAGTTGTTTTGTACCATGAAATCCGGTGCAGGCAAATGCAATGTGTATGTAAACTGTGCTTGGGGTGTCGTTAAGATTGCACTGACACACCAAACACAGGTTGCAAACGCAGTGCATTTGCCTGCACCGGATTGCATGGTACAAAACAGTCATGCAATCCAGTTGCAGTGCAATTCCAAAATTGCTGCATGTACGACTTTGGCATAGCTCCCAACTGTTCCTGATTTGGAGAAATGTCCCTCTGTCCCTCATTCCTCCTCATTTGTCCCTCATTTTGGTCTGATCTATATAGATATATGGGAAAAAATGCAGCGCTACTAAAGTGAAGTGGAGATGAGTTAACTAAATTGGAAGAAATTGTGTTAGGGCAGTGAAACATGTGTTCAAAACAACATATAAAGAAATGAATGGTGCAACCACTCTATAAAAAAAGTCCAATTGTAGCAGAGGAATAGTCCCAAACCAAAATCTAAGGGGAACTAACATCTGCAAGTAAAAGTAATGTGAGTCTAGAAAAAACAAAGTCTATAGTACACCATGTGAGTCCGTGACCACAAACAAACATCAAAGTACAGAACTTCCGTAGCTGCAAATCAACATCACAGTGTGGGACATCAAGGTGCAATCTTCAAAAGGTAAGAAAAGGGTGGATACTCTTACCAGATGATGTGGACTCCCCTGTCGTATGACATGGAGTCAATCAGGCATGGAGCCCAACCAGGGCTAAAAGCGATATCCAGAAGGATGGAACTTCTATCCTACTCCTCGAACTCCCTGTTGGGATGAAAAGGTATCCAGAGAGGCGACCTGCTGGGCATCAACAACTGTCATCCGAGAAGAAAGCGAAAACAAACTTGGTCCAGGCCTCGTGGTGGAGATGGGCTACTGGAAGGCAGTTTCTTTCATCGGGGTGATATGCAAATAAAAAATAAAGGCTTCTGCATAGTGCAGGTAAACCAGGGATTTTTATTTCTAAAAACACCATACACAAAATGGATAAAAGTGATCACAGTTAAAATAAGCAAAAGGCAGCGTAAGGAAGGGGAGATCGCCCTTTTTTATTTGCATATCACCCCGATGAAAGAAACTGCCTTCCAGTAGCCCATCTCCACCACGAGGCCTGGACCAAGTTTGTTTTCGCTTTCTTCTCAGACGACAGTTGTTGATGCCCAGCAGGTCGCCTCTCCGGATACCTTTTCATACCAACAGGGAGTTCGAGGAGTAGGATTAATGATTCTTACTCTGAATGGTCTAAGGTTATCAGTGGTGTACCCCAAGGTTCAGTGCTGGGACCCTTACTTTTTAATATCTTTATAAATGATATTGGGTCTGGGATCAAAAGTAACATTTCTGTCTTTGCAGATGACACCAAGCTATGTAGTGGAATAACGTCCTTACAGGATGTCTCCAATTTACAAGCCAACCTCAATGCACTGTCTAATTGGGCGACTATGTGGCAGATGAGGTTTAATGTTGATAAATGTAAAGTTATGCTCTTGGGGGCTAAGAATATGCATGCATCATACATGCTAGGGGGAGTACAACTGGGGGAATCCGTGGTGGAGAAGGATCTGGGGGTTTTGGTAGATCATAAGCTCAATAATAGCATGCCGTGCCAGGCTGCGGTTTCCAAAGCGAGCAAAGTCCTTTCTTGTATTAAGAGAGGTATGGACTCTAGAGAGAGAGATATACCGTATTTATCGGCGTATAACACGCACTTTTTTCCCCTTAAAATCGGGAAAGTCGTGGGTGCGTGTTATACGCCGATCCCCGCTAATTGTGAGCTATCGGCGGTGATCGCCGCCGACATTCACATAGCGAGTAGTTTTAAATATGGCGCCGCGGAATTCGGAGGGACTCGGCGGAGCTGAACGAGCGCCGCCGAAATCACAGAGCCGAGATACACATAGTCGAGTGTATTCGGCTCTGTCCGGCACCGCTCACAGTCACGCCCAGTCCCGCCATTGGACCTGTGTTATGTCCATCATAGGGCGGGACTGGGCGGGACTGTGAGCGGCGCCGGAAAGAGCAGAATACACTCGACTATGTGTATCTCGGCGGCGTTCGTTCAGTTCCACCGGCGCCGAGTCCCTCCGAACTCCGCGGCGCCATATTTAAAACTACATGCATGTGTATGTCGGCGGCGTGGCATGGACACTGGGGACAAGGCTGCACTGGGGACAAGGCTGCACTGGGGCAAAGCTGCACTGACAAGACTGCACTGACAAGGCTGCACTGGGGCAAGGCTGCACTGGGGCAAAGCTGCACTGACAAGGCTGCACTGACAAGACTGCACTGGGGCAAGGCTGCACTGACAAGGCTGCACTGGGGCAAAGCTGCACTGACAAGGCTGCACTGGGGCAAGGCTGCACTGGGGCAAGGCTGCACTGGGGCAAAGCTGCACTGACAAGGCTGCACTGACAAGACTGCACTGGGGCAAGGCTGCACTGACAAGGCTGCACTGGGGCAAAGCTGCACTGACAAGGCTGCACTGGGGCAAAGCTGCACTGACAAGGCTGCACTGGGGCAAAGCTGCACTGACAAGGCTGCACTGGGGCAAAGCTGCACTGACACTGAAAAGGCTGCAATGACAATAACAAGGCTGCAGATGAACACTGATGAGGCTGCATTGATGGGCATTTTAATGTAAGTTTCTTTTCCTTAAACTTCCCTCCTAAAATTTTTTTCCTTAAAATTCTCTTCTAAACTTGGGGTGCGTGTTATACGCCGGCGCGTGTTATACGCCGATAAATACGGTAATTTTACCCCTGTTCAAATCATTAGTAAGACCTCATCTGGAATATGCAGTTCAGTTTTGGGCACCAGTTCTCAAAAAGGATATTGGGGAACTGGAGAAAGTGAAGAGAAGGGCAACCAAACTGATAAGAGGCATGGAGGAGCTCAGCTATGAGGAAAGATTAGAGGAACTGAATTTATTCACTCTTGAGAAGAGGAGAATAAGGGGGATATGATCAACATGTTAAAATATATAAGGGGTCCATATAGTGAACTTGGTGTTGAGTTATTCTCTTTACGGTCAACCCAGAGGACAGGGGGGCACTCTTTACGTCTAGAGTAAAAGAGATTTCATCTTCAAATACACAAAGATTTTTTCACAGTAAGAGCTTTGAAAATGTGGAATAGACTCCATCCAGAGGTGGTTCTGGCCAGCTCAGTAGATTGCTTTAAGAAAGGCCAGGATACTTTCCTAAATGTACAGAATATAACTGGGTACTAACATTTATAGGTAAAGTTGATCCAGGGAAAATCCGATTGCCTCTTGGGGGATCAAGAAGGAATTTTTTCCCCTGCTGTAGCAAATTGGAGCATGCTCTGCTGGGGTTTTTTGCCTTCCTCTGGATCAACTAAGGGTATAAAATTGGGTATATTGGATTGTACGATATTTTTTATTTTATTTATTTATTGTTTTTAAGGTTGAACTGGATGGACTTGTGTCTTTTATCAACTTGACTAACTATGTAACTATGACCGTTGGACTAGCATACAGACGAGCAGATTTTTCGACCAGACTCGAGTTCGTCGGAAAGATTTGAAGCATGTTTCATATCTAAGGTCCGTCAGATTTTCAACTGGAAAAGTCTGCTGAAGGTCCGATGAAGCCCACACACGATCGGATTGTCCGCTGGGCACGGTGCATAAATTGGTGCATTTGTGAATTCCAAAAGCCATTATAAAGGAATAGTAGTGGTAAAAAGCACTTGTGGGTTTAACCAATCTTGTTTTTTTTGTACAAGTCTCTTCTAAGGGGGCGTGGCAGAGGGTGTGTCCTATGCCTGCATACTTTTGCTGATAGGTGTCCCTCATTCCCATCTCAAAAAGTTGGGAGGTATGCTTTGGTGTGATCTGAGCCTATACAAAATGAATGGACCAAAATGGCACCGCCCTGAAACGCATGTGAACTGAAAAGGAATGTGGTGTGGTTCCTGTGTGATTCACATGTGGATCATATTGTGAACTGAGACTTAAGCCTCGTACACACAATCAGATTTTCCGACAGGAATTTTGTGATGACAGGCTGTTGGTGGAAAATCCGACCGTGTGTATTCTGCATCGGACAATTATCGGATTTTCTGCTGAGAAATGTTGGATGGCAGGCTTTAACATTTTCCGCGGACAAATGTGTGTTGTCGAATTTTCCGAGCGTGTGTACACAAGTCCGTCGGACAAAAGTCCAAAGTACAAACACGCATGCTGGGAAGCAAGGACGAGCCAGAAGCGATCAGTCTTGTAGACAAGCATTCATAATCGAGAATTAACATTCATTACGCTGCAAATTATGAAATCTTGAAATGCAGCGCACAATTCTCTTCTTCTTTAATGGGATAATAATGAAGCTGCTTTGCTGGTGATACTGATGGAGTTATTGCAAACAAATTTTTAAAGGCTTTTTTTTCTAGTGATATCAAGAATAATATTATTATGCTTTATTTTTGGGGGGGGCAAGTTACCACCATTATCCTGTAGTTTTTAAGATCAAAGATATCCCTTGTCAATTTTACATTGTATTTTTTTAATGTAACTACCAACTCCCAAACTGTCATTTGAAGTAAAACACATAGCCAAGTATTATTCTCCACAATTTTTTTTATTGTGCATTAAAAAAAGAAAACAAATAAAATTAGACATGCTATCTGCCAATAGAACTTAACCAAAAAGTGCATTCTATGCATCCAAAAATATAGAAAATATACCAAATCAAGTCATTATTCAATCACAAAATAAAATAAAAGGCTCATTCATGTGTCCTGCTTCTTAATATAGGGGGTCAACAATTCCAAGAGTTGGTGAAAGCAGGGGTCTGTCATCTGGGGATAATTCCAAAAATCATCCGGATTATTCTGCTGGAGCTCCCGCAGTAAAGGCATATGACATAATTGGTCACCATTAATAAAGCAACCAATTTTTGGTCCAAGAACTCCTCCTCCTCCTCCTGTTCCTGGACTGGACTTGGGTCAAAGCAATAACTCCAAGGCCAATAATAAATAACACGTTATCTCATCTGATTCCACAACATGGCTGGTTGGCCATTCAGAAACTAACTGAAAAGCAGAAAATGAAAAACGCGAAAAGAAAAGCACGAATCAACACTCACCAAACTTCTACTAACACGAAATTAGCAGAAGGAGCCCAAAGGGTGGCGCTAAGGAGCTGAAACACCATGTAGTACGTCACTACCTTCGTGTTTGTTGGCTGACAATTCCTTGCCGTTTGTATGCAAGACAAGTTCCTGGCCAACACCTTTCGGACAAAAGTCTGAGGTTTTGTCTGCGTAAAATCTGATCGTGTGTGCGAGGCTTTAAGCCTCGTACACATGATCGGATTTTTGGCAGGCAATTGTGGGATGACAGACTGTTTGCCTAAAATCCAACCGTTAGTACGCTCCATTAGACAATTTTTGCCCAACTTTCCACCAACAAATGTTGGATGGCAGGCTAGTCAATTTTCGGTGTACAGCGGTCTGTTGTCCGATTTTCCTATCGTCTGTACACAAGTCCGTCACAAAAAAGTTGAAAGTACAAACACGCATGCTCAGAATCAATGCTCACCAAACACGACATTACCAGAAGGTGCCCAAAGGGTGGCGCTCAAGAGCTGAATGTATGTCACTACGTCACCAATTGGTCAACAATTGTGTACCGCTTGTATGCAAGACAAGTTCCTGGCACACGCCCTTCCGACAAAAGTCTGACACTTTGTTGGCCAACAATCTGATCGTGTGTACAAGGCTTTAATCAGTCCAGCCTGGCTCTGGCAGCCATGTTGTGGTGCTCACTGCTGAGTCAGAGAGCTGAGGGGTAAACCAGTAAGCACCACAGCATGGCTGCCAGTGCTAGGCTGGACTATCAGTAATACAGCAGCAATGGAAAACTCAGCCCAGCCTCAGTCAATGTCATTAATCAGGCCTATTCTGACACTTTTCTCTTACATGTAAAAATCTGTATTTTTTTTTGCTAGACCCCCAAACATTATTATTATTTATTATTATTATTATACAGGATTTATATAGCGCCAAATGTTTGGGCAGCGCTTTATTATCTATTTTTTAGCAGAGACCCTACAGAATAAAATGGCGATTGTTGCAATTTTTTATGTCACACAGGAATTTGCTCAGCGGTTTTCTAAACACAATTTTTTGAGAAAAAATACACTTCAATGAATTTTAATGTGGAAAACACTATAGCCCAATTTTTTGGAAAAAACATAAAAGATGATGTTATGCTGAGCAAATAGATACCTAACATGTCACGCTTTAAAATTGCGCACGTTTATGGAATGGCGACAAACTGCGATACCTAAAAATCTCCATAGGCAACACTTTAATTTTTTACAGGTTGCCAGTTTAGAGTTACAGGGGAGGTCTAGTGCTAGAACTATTGCCCTCACTTTAATGTTTGTGGCGATATGTCACATGTGTGGTGCGAACACTGTTTACATATATATTTTTACACTGTCCCTTTTTTTAAAAAAAACACTTTTATTGCTGTCACAGGAAAAGTAAACATCCCTTGTGATAGCAATAAAGCATTACAGGTTCTCTTTATAGAGACATCTGAGGACTATAAGACCCCAGATCGGTCCTCTATGCTTTAAAGCATGGAATTTTAAAAAAAAACATTGATCTCATTCTTTCCTTAAAAAAAAAAAGTCTTGTTTATATTCTCCCTAACAGGAAGTGATGAAATACTCATGGCTTCTGGTCTCCTAGACCATAGAGATGACACTCTGGTCCCCGATCACCTCTATGGCTAGCTGCATCAACTGCAAGGTCAGATGCCAGGGAAAGAAGAGCCCAGAAAAGCACCGGAGAGCGGCGGGAGGGGATGACCCCCTGCTGCCACTTGTAAAAGAAATGAAACAGCTAATTAGCCGCTAGGATTGCTTTTACAGTGTAGGGCATCATGGAACAAACGATACTGGGATTATTGCTGACAGTTGCAGCCATGGCCCCGGTATAACCACTTGAACACACCGGGAGAAGAGGCGGAACACCGGGAGAAGACGGAAGAAGACCCCCTGAAGTCGGAAGAAGATCCTGGAGCTGCCTTATAAATTACTCTTAAAACCTTGGTACTGTGTTTTTTTTTATTGACACTTATTTCCCTAGTGAATGGGTAGGGGTACGATGTACCCCATACTCATTCACATAGGGTGGGGGCCAGGATCTGGGGGCCCCCTTATTAAAGGGGGCTCCCGGATTCTGATAAGCCCTCCGCCCACAGACCCCGACAACCAACGGCCAGGGTTGTTGGGAAGAGGCCCTTGTCCTCATCAACATGGGGACAAAGTGCTTTGGGGTGGGGGGGCCTGCAGGTGGCCCCCCCTCCCCCAAGGCACCCACCCCCCATGTTGAGGGCATGCAGTCTGGTATGGCTCAGGAGGTGGGGGGACCCCACGCAGATTTTTCGGCATAGGGGGTTCCCCTTACAATCCATACCAGACCTAAGGGCCTGGTATGCCCCTGGGGGGGAACCCATGCCGGTTTTTACATTTAAAATTTTTACACGGCGTTCCCCCTCAGGATTCATACCGGACATCTGTCAGCACTGGCTGTCGCTCATCGCGAAAGGAAAAAAAAAGTTTTCCTTTCCCGATCAGCGAGCCAGCGCAACATGCACAGCACCCTGTCGCGAGATGGGATCGCGCTGGAAACACAATCTCGCGGTCAGGTACTGTACATGTACATGACTTTAAGTGGCTAATGCCCTGTTCACATCTAGCGATTTGGAATCGCTGACAGAAACGCTGCGTTTTTGCCCACCATTCCAAATCACACTAATGCTGGCATGCTGGCAAAATGCAGCACGTGTGTTTTGTGTGCCATTTTGTTTTAATGGCACCGAAAATGTGGCGCAGTTTTGGGTCAATTGTCATGTGCTTTATCACGTGGCAAAAGTATCACGTGAAGCTTGTCAATGAAAAAGGAGCTTCTTTTGAGCGGCAATCCTAGCAAAACCACACTGCAATTTGTTACCATTAAAAATGAATGGCACAAATATGTGTGCTGCGTTTTGCCACCATTGCAGTGCAATTTGGAATCTCGAGCGATTCCACCCACGATCCCAAAACGCTGGATGTGAACGGGGCCTAACACAACAGCAATGGAAGACTCAGTCCAGTCTCAGTCACTAACATTACCAATTGTCACACAGTCTCTCATGGTTACCTAATCTTTGTAGCCGATTTACCTGGGCAATGGCTGGTGTTGGCGCTTCAGACATCACGGCACCATGGTTGTTATGGTGTCAGGATGATTGAAGCACATTATTTCTATTATTACATTGTAATTTAAAATTAAATAGTTCAACTCACCATAATGTAGAATCTGTGGGAGCCCTGAACATGTCACTTGCCACGTCGCTTGTCACCAGATGCAGCATGCCACTTGCCATGTTGCCTGCCACCAGATGCAGCATGTCACATGCCACCATCACTTGTCACTAGATGCAGCTTGTCACTTTCAATGTCACCTGCCACCAGATGCAGCTTGTCACTTGCCACCTCGCCTGCCACCAGATGCAGCATGTCACTTGCCACGTCACCTGCCACCAGATGCAGCTTGTCCTTTTCCATGCCACCTGCCACAAGATGCAGCTTGTCACTTTCCATGTCATCTGCCACCAGATGCAGCTTGTCACTTTCCACGTCGCCTGCCACCAGATGCAGCTTGTCACTTTCCACGTCACCTGCCACCAAATGCAGCTTGTCACTTGCCATGTCGCCTGCCACCAGATGCAGCTCATCACTTGCCACCAGATGCAGCTTGTCACTTGCCACCAGATGCAGCATGTCACATACCACCGTCACCTGCCACTAGATGCAGCTTGTCACTTGCCACGTCGCCTGTCACCAGATGCAGCATGTCACATGCCACCGTCACTTGTCACTAGATGCAGCTTGTCACTTTCAACGTCACCTGCCACCAGATGTAGCTTGTCACTTGCCACCAGATTCAGCTTGTCACTCGCCACCTCGCCTGCCACCAGATACAGCGTGTCACTTGCCACATCACCTGCCAACAGATGCCGCTTGTCTCTTGCCATGTTGCCTGCCACCAGATGCAGCTTGTCACTTGCCACCAGATGCAACATGTCACTTGCCACTAGATGCAGCTTGTCACTTTCAACATCACCTGCCACCAGATGCAGCTTGTCACTTGCCAACAGATGCAGCATGTCACTTGCCACCGTCACTTGGCACTAGATGCAGCTTGTCACTTTCAACATCACCTGCCACCAGATGCAGCTTTTCACTTGCCACCTCACCTGCCACCAGATGCAGCGTGTCACTTGCCATGTCACCTGCCACCAGATGCAGCTTGTCCCTTTCCACGTCACCTGCCACCAGATGCAGCTTGTCACTTGCCATGTTGCCTGCCACCAGAGGCAGCTTGTCACTTTCCATGTCACCTGCCACCAAATGCAGCTTGTCGCTTGCCACCAGATGCAGCATGTCACTTGCCACCTCGCCTGCCACCAGATGCAGCATGTCACTTGCCACATCACCTGCCACCAGATGCAGCTTGTCACTTTCCACGTCACCTGCCACCAGATGCAGCATGTCACTTGCCACATCACCTGCCACCAGATGCAGCTTGTCACTTTCCACGTCACCTGCCACCAGATTCAGTTTGTCACTTGCCATGTCTCCTGCCACCAGATGCAGCTTGTCACTTGCCACCAGATGAAGCATGTCACTTGCCACCTCGCCTGCCACCAGATGCAGTGTGTCACTTGCCATATCACCTGCCACCAAATGCAGCTTGTCACTTTCCATGTTGCCTGCCACCAGATGCAGCTTGACATTTGCCACCAGATGCAGCATGTCACATGCCACCGCCACTTGCCACTAGATACAGCTTGTCACTTTCAACATCACCTGTCACCAGATGCAGCTTGTCACTTGCCACCAGATGCAGCGTGTCACTTGCCACGTCACCTGCCACCAGATGCAGCTTGTCACTTTCCATGTCACCTGCCACCAGATGCAGCTTGTCACTTACCACGTCGCCTGCCACCAGATGCAGCGTGTCACTTGCCATGTCACCTGCCACCAAATGCAGCTTGTGGACACACAAAATATTGACACTTTGGGCCCAATTTGGACATTTTCACTTAGGGGTGTACTCACTTTTGTTGCCAGCGGTTTAGACATTAATGGCTGTGTGTTGAGTTATTTTGAGGGGACAGCAAATTTACACTGTTATACAAGCTGTACACTCATTACTTTACATTGTAGCAAAGTGTCATGTCTTCAGTGTTGTCACATGAAAAGTGTAAGATATCAGGGTGATTCAGCTCAAGTGGTGTAAAGGAAGCAAAAAGTTCAAATCAAACAGAAATTTCCCTTGCAGGGGGTTCCACCATTATTGCATCATGGTTATTCAGCCTCCTGGCTTACCTACTGACAACTAAGCTGACTCCTCAGCAAGACTTCCTGTGTCCTTGGGTGGAGCTGTCTCCAAGTGGGAGCCCTGAGCTCTATCCCTGGGATGTTTATGAGCCCAGCCCACATGAGTGCAATCAGCATGCCTCTGTGTACAAGAACAAGGGTGAAAGTGCTAATCCAAACCATGAAATGGGGTCACCTCTCCACAAAAGTTATAATAAAATATTTACAAAAATGTGAGGGGTGTACTCACTTTTGTGAGATACTGTATGTGCAATGCATATCAAAAGGTATACTAGCACAGTGCAGATATAACGCCATCGCCCCAAAGTACAACAAAATCTCATATAATCATCTAAATCAAAAATAATCCTCAGATCTGTATGGTCTGTTCGGACACACAAACACATTCTACTATACCAGCTCCCTTGGGCCAGGGGTATCCAGCCACAATCCCCACAGCTTTTCAAACTTGCCCGGACATCCCAGTCGTGTATAAGTGTGTTTTTCTAGGCAAAGCTTTGCCCACAGACGCCACCCAGGACTTATGCATAGGGGGATCTGGTGATTTCCACATTACTAGAAGTAACCAACAGACGAGGAAAAGGGCCCTTCCCACCGCTATCCTAGGATGCTCCTCCTCAATGACATCCTCTAAAACATTTAGGAGGCAGCATTTAGGGTCCAATGGGATTTATGCCCCAAATACAATATTCAACGTGTTTATAACCTGTCTCCAGAAAAGATGTAGTTTAGGGCAACGTCATAGTAAATTAATTAAGTCCCCGTGATACCGTTTGCATCTATGACAATGTAACTACGTGCTGTACCCCATCTTATAGAGCCTTAAGGGAATATAATGAGAGCAGAGAGGATAGATGGAGGATCACTCACGGGAGCACTGTAAAGCACGTCCGCTCACATGCCCGTCCTGGCCATGCCCCCCTCAGTATTATTATCATTTGTCAAATAGGGTTCCATGACCACGTGGCCATATTTGGTCATTGACGTCACCTGAGATCTCCTACATCTTTTTTTACTTTTAGTGGAGGGTCCCAGGAGATGTAAATCGACACTAGTCAACAACGGGATCAGATGTGTCCATTGGTTCATGGGATTTTTACTCTTTTGGAGAGCTTTAGGTGTTGCTGATGTGGACCGGCACCACTGGATGTTGTGGGATACATAGCATTTTAGTGGATGTAGCCTCTTTGGTAGGTATATTTTTATATTGTTAGATAATTTCATGTTTTATTAATGATTTTGAGTATACAGTGGCTTGCGAAAGTATTCGGCCCCCTTGAACTTTTCAACCTTTTGCCACATTTCAGGCTTCAAACATAAAGATATAAAGTTTTTATTTTTTGTGAAGAATCAACAACAAGTGGGACACAATTGTGAAGTGGAACGAAATCTTTTGGATTTTTGAAACTTTTTTAACTAATAAAAAAATGAAAAGTGGGGCGTGCAAAATTATTCGGCCCCCTTGCGTTAATACTTTGTAGAGCCACCTTTTGCTGCGATTACAGCTGCAAGTCGCTTGGGGTATGTCTCTATCAGTTTTGCACATCGAGAGACTGAAATTCTTGCCCATTCTTCCTTGCAAAACAGCTCGAGCTCAGTGAGGTTGGATGGAGAGCGTTTGTGAACAGCAGTTTTCAGCTCTTTCCACAGATTCTCGATTGGATTCAGGTCTGGACTTTGACTTGGCCATTCTAACACCTGGATACGTTTATTTGTGAACCATTCCTTTGTAGATTTTGCTGTATGTTTGGGATCATTGTCTTGTTGGAAGATAAATCTCCGTCCCAGTTTCAGGTCTTTTGCAGACTCCAACAGGTTTTCATCCAGAATGGTCCTGTATTTGGCTGCATCCATCTTCCCCTCAATTTTAACCATCTTCCCTGTCCCTGCTGAAGAAAAGCAGGCCCAAACCATGATGCTGGTACCACCATGTTTGGCAGTGGGGATGGTGTGTTGAGTGTGATGAGCTGTGTTGCTTTTACGCCAAACATATCATTTTGCATTGTGGCCAAAAAGTTCGATTTTGGTTTCATCGGACCAGAGCACCTTCTTCCACATGTTTGGTGTGTCTCCCAGGTGGCTTGTGGCAAACTTTAGACGAGACTTTTTATGGATATCTTTGAGAAATGGCTTTCTTCTTGCCACTCTTCCATAAAGGCCAGATTTGTGCAGTGTACGACTGATTGTTGTCCTATGGACAGACTCTCCCACCTCAGCTGTAGTTCTCTGCAGTTCATCCAGAGTGATCATGGGCCTCTTGGCTGCATCTCTGATCAGTCTTCTCCTTGTCTGAGCTGAAAGTTTAGAGGGACAGCCAGGTCTTGGTAGATTTGCAGTGGTCTGATACTCCTTCAATTTCAAAATGATCGCTTGCACAGTGCTCCTTGGGATGTTTAAAGCTTGGGAAATCTTTTTGTATGCAAATCCGGCTTTAAACTTCTCCACAACAGTATTACGGACCTGCCTGGTGTGTTCCTTGGTCTTCATGATGCTCTCTGCGCTTTCAACAGAACCCTGAGACTATCACAGAGCAGGTGCATTTATACAGACACTTGATTACACACAGGTGGATTCTATTTATCACCATCAGTCATTTAGGACAACATTGGATCATTCAGAGATCCTCGCTGAACTTCTGGAGTGAGTTTTCTGCACTGAAAGTAAAGGGGCCGAATAATTTTGCACGCACCACTTTTCATTTTTTTATTAGTTAAAAAAGTTTCAAAAATCCAAAAGATTTCGTTCCACTTCACAATTGTGTCCCACTTGTTGGTGATTCTTCACAAAAAATTAAAATTTTATATCTTTATGTTTGAAGCCTGAAATGTGGCAAAAGGTTGAAAAGTTCAAGGGGGCCGAATACTTTCGCAAGCCACTGTATATAGTTTATTTCTAGTTGTGGGATACATAGCATTTTTAGTGGATGTAGCCTCTTTGGTAGGTATATTTTTATATTGTTTTTAGGTCATTTTATGTTTTATGAATGATTTTGAGTATATATAGTTTATTCCTAGTTGTCCATTAACCTAAAAAAAAAACAACAGTACTGGCTTGCACAGCGGGGTGTCTGATTGAGACAGCATAAATATTGTAGCAAGAGCTTTCTTTTTATTGTGACACGTGAACATATTTTTTAGTATTTAATTTCAATAATAAGAAATGATAGAGTTTTGGGAGTGCCTAAAAAATTAGAAAATTTTAGCATGTGTGTGAAAATGAAAGAATAAAATAAGTGGGTGGCGAAAGGGTTAAACCAATGGTCATTTTTTTTGTATAACTTGGGTTGAACAAGTGGTCTTCACATTTTATTAGTCGATTACAGTAATTGGATGAGGACTGTAGTAGGCTCATTTGCAGGTTCAGTAGGACAAGGGTAACAAGGATGGACAATGCAAGCCCTGCTCCCATATTCCAGATATCCTTTTTCTGGGCAGAGGATGTAAGTCTGGTGGCCATCACTACCGGCTAGGATTTTGAAAGGGGGGGCCATTTTTTATTTTCCTGGCTGGTCTTGGTGTAGCAGGTCCGTGTACCCACAGCTCTCTTGCTGTGGATATATCAGCCTATAAGAATAGTGTGCTGATCTGGTATCTTTTTATTATCCAAACCAAATAAATATGATTAGAACTAATGGAAGAGCAAACTTTCCATTACTTACTTACAAGTAGGGGGTTCTAATGAACATATCCCCGAGTTGTATGAAATACTAGAGAACCCTCACTTAGCCTCACGCTCCGATCGGACATTTTCCATTAGAAAATCCGACCGTGTGTACGGGGCTATGCCCATACGGGGCTATCCCCGATGGAAGATGTCCGATCTGAGCGTGTTGTCGGGCTCCATCGGACATTTTCCATCGGATTTTCCAACACACAAAGTTTGAGAGCAGGCTATAAAATTTTCCGACAACAAAATCCGTTGTCGGAAATTCCGATCTTGTGTACACAAATCCGACGGACAAAGTGCCACGCATGCTCAGAATAAATAAAGAGATGGAAGCTATTGGCCACTGCCCCGTTTATAGTCCCGATGTACGTGTTTTACGTCACCGCGTTCAGAACGATCAGATTTTCCGACAACTTTGTGTGACCGTGTGTATGCAAGACAAGTTTGAGCCAACATCCGTGGGAAAAAATCCTAGAATTTTGTTGTCGGAATGTCCGAACAAAGTCCGACCGTGTGTACGGGGCATTAGAGTGGCTCTGTTACTTTAAGGATTAGCTTACCTTTACGCAAAAATTAAATAAAAAGCTGAACTAACTCATAACAACCCTCCCGTACCCTCGATCTCTGCTGCGCCTGCCTCCTTGAATGATCTTTCACTATCCACACTACCTGATGCAGTTTTCTGGGCATTTGAAATCCACGTTCTTCTGCACCTTTTTTTCTTGATGTCACCCCAGAACAAAGATGGTTCAGAGAGATTTTCATTGGTCATGTGGTGGCGTTGACCAATGACCGCTCACCTATACAAGCATTATTATGCTACACAGCCTTTGAGCTGTAGATTGCATTTTCTATATGTCTGTAACTCTACACCAACTGACATGGGCACCAGGGGACAATCATTGAAGGAAATATTTGTTGTTGTATTTGTATTTTGAGTTGTATTGTTTGTGCAAAGATGAACTAACCCTTTAGAAAAAATTTGAAAAAAAAAGTTGCCTGCAAATAAACACTCTAAATACTTACCTCTGGCAGGGGGCAAGTACTCACTTCAAGTAGTTCTAAAACCTAAACATTTTTTTCTGCGCCATGTACCTGAAGACTGGTGAAGAACCGGCTCAGGTGAGGACTGTGCAGGATCAATGGTCTGGTAAGTGCATGTTTATTAAAAGCCATCAGCTACAGTATTTGTAGCTGCTGAATTATTTTTTCCAGAATGAAGTTCTTCTATAAGGCAGGCCTTTTACCAAAATGCAAGCTCAGGTTTAGTAAATTTACCCTGATCTAAAAACAGAGCTCTACCCCAAAAACACTAGAGGAGGATATTAAAAAAAACATACTTAGTTTACTCCTGACTTCATTACTGGAGCAACTGATGGTCACGACTTTTCCATTGAGATCCTGAGAATGCTCAGCATATGTTGCACCCCATGCAGGAGTATCTTCTTCCTAGATTTCAGATGAGCGTTTTTCAAAATTTTTACCCCAGAGGAACCCTTGAAATAATTTTCAGGTCTCAGGGAACCTCTGCTAAAACCAACTCATTGGGGGTCGTGGGAAGAATGCTCTTTACATTGGTGGTCAGTGTGAAGAATGCCCCTTACATTGGCAATCAGTGAAAAGAATGCCCCCCTTACAGTGGTGGCCGGAATGCCACCCTTAGGCTCACCATACACCCTATGATTTATACAACCTCATTTCGCTTTACCAACAAGTTTATAATGCAAGGGTCTTCTTGGTTGGATACAGATTGATTGGATAGATGAGGTAGGTCTTCGTATTACATAGTATTGGTAAATCTAAAGTTCATGGTATAGAGATTGTATGTTCATATTGTAACCTATATGGTGATCCCTACAAACAGATAAATAGATGCTTGGTGTCATGCTGCTGACTCTGCCAAGTGGCATTGGCCCCAGAATTAAGTAGGTACCATTCAATAGAAGGTCAGTCAGCCATAGCTAAACGAATCTCTAGCAACCTCTGGAGGAACCTTAGGGTTCCATGGAACCCTGGTTGAGAAAGGCTGTTTTAGATCCTTATCACCACAAGGATTTGGACATCACCCTAACCTATGTTTAATCATTTTAAAAACCCAATTCTGGGCATTTTTTTTAATTGGAAACGGCCCCCAGGCATAAATAAAATAAAAAAGCAACTTTTTTGCAAGACTCACCTCTTCCCCAGCACTGTCCAATCTAAATTCTTTATGCCACAAGATATCTTTAGTCTTTCAGGCTGGATGCTGCCCAGCATTATTTAACCTGGAAGGCTGAGGACATGTTGTGAGTGTAGGGCATTTTGAACTCATCCCCTGAGGGGGACTTACAATGGAGGCCTGAAATCAAAGTGTAATATTTGTAGAGAGTGATGTTAACGATATCACATCAGCACTGCTCTCTGCTTAATTAAGAACTGACCACCACTGGGACAAATTTCCTGCACATTACATAACTGGCCTAAAGACATGAAAAAGAAACTACTACCCAGTGTTCCCATTAACATCAGAAGGACCTAAATCAGGAAAGGATTATATATTGTCAAATATTGTATTAGGGTTATTGGGTTATTAGAAAACTGTATCAACTGGAATATGAACAAACCCTTTTTAGAAAAAAGCTACAACAGTTTTGGGTCAATTTTATTTTAAAGCTTTTTAAAGTTTGTTTTACACTGCTGTTTTATATACATTTTTTATGCTATTTAAAATCTTTGTTTTACAAACAAACATTAAATACAGGGTGGACCTATGACATTGGATTTGCAGGGCATTATGGGTTTTCAATAGAGACAGTAAAACAGAAGCTTCTTCCTTTCAGATTGTCTCTCTGTGATTGAAACTTCAATTACAGAGAGGGGGAGGGGCCTAAAATGTTATTTTTTAGCTCCTGGCTATAAAAAATAGAACATATATACATTAACACTACACCTTTCCATCAAAAATCAAACGTCCATAGCTATATTTAGTTGGTCTGTTTAATATGCTACAAATGGTTGACATGAACATTGCTGTCCCTTAAGTGTAAGATATAAAAGATCTTAACCCTGATATCTTTTAGCTTTAGTCCATAAATTAAAGGGTTAAGAATAGGTGGCCCCACAAGGAGCTGGACGGACATGACCATCCTTAGCTCATATGGGAACTCCGTAGGGATATAGCGATACATGAGAAGCTCGAAGAGCAAATTGCAAGCATAATTGGTGATGGTGATCAAGTGAGGGGTGCATGTCTGAAGAGCCTTGGCTCTAAAGTCTTTAGAGGATCGGGCACAGGCCTTAAGAATCTTAATGTACGAGCAGATGATCAATATGGGCATTAAGGCAATGAAGGTTGAGGCAATAAAGAGACCAAAGCCATTATTCACTGTTGTATCCACACAAGAGAGCCTCACAATGGACCAGTTGTCGCAGTATATCTTCAATATAATATTGCTACATAGTGGAAGCCGAATTGTCAACACAATATGAATGCCAACTAGGATGATAGTGTATGACCAGGCCACAACAACCAATTTAAAAACTATGGTCAAGGACATAATGTTGTTATATCTTAGAGGGTTACAGATACATACAAAGCGGTCATAGGCCATAGCAGTTAATATGGTCATCTCACATCCTAAGTACGTATGGATACAGAAGACTTGTGTAACACATCCAATGTAGGAAATAGTTTGTATACTGAAGATTAGGTCCACGATAAGGCTGGGGAAAAAGGTGGCGCTCCCGTATAAACCATTGACGCATAATACGGCTATAAAAATGTACATAGGCTCTTGCAGACTCTTGTGCAAGGCTATGATCGAGATCACAGAACTGTTAAACAAGATGATGGATCCATAGACCAAACATGCTAAAATACTGTAGATGTATCTTGTAAATTTCATGTCTTCAAAACTGAGATACAGCACAGTTGGGTGAGTGTATGAGGAATTGTTCATTTTTGTCAAGGAGTTTTTTCCTAAACAAAAAAATATATAATTATATTGAATTAAGGTAAAAGCATGTCAAGAGGTACACCAGTTTATAGCTATATTTTCATTTAAAATTAAATATAAATCCCCAACATGGTTATTTGAATATTACGGTATCTACCTTGACCAAGGATTGGGTTTTCTGGCAAGACCTAGACCTGGAACTAAATTTGGCAGACTTCTTTCATCATGTTTGTCAGATACCATTTTAAGTGGAACTAAAGTTCTGCTGTTGTACATTGTAAGCAGGCAGTTTTCTTTTTATTGCAGAGGAGACATGTAATGTGTTTTCTGCTATACAGTATAACACACTTACCTGTTTGCAAAAACACTATATGGCAATATCATTAATTGCTTTGTGCTTACACAACAAAAGCAGACATAAAAACGCAGGTATTTCCATATGAAATGACACTTGTAGATTGTCAGCAAGTATTATTGAATGAAAAAGGAGGTGTTTTTTTTTTTTTTTTTCATTTGTTTAGCAAAAAATAAAAAAAACAGTGGTGATCAAATACCACCAAAAGAAAGCTCTATTTGTGTGAACAAAATGATAAAAATTTCACATGGTTACAGTGTTGCATGACCACACAATTGTCATTCATAATGTGACAGCGCTGAAAGCTGAAGATTGGCCGAACAGGAAGGGGGTAAAAGTGCCCAGTAGGCAAGTGGTTAAACAGGAGTTTTAGAATAAAATGTATATATAAAATGTATACTTCTTATTTACAGTAAAACTATTTTTTAACTAACACTGGTCAAACTAGAAAATATGCTTTTTTTCATTCATTTAGGTCATTTTGTCTATAGGTTCCATTTTTTTTTTTTTTGCAAAACAATATTACCAAAACAAATAGATAAGTGAAAGGGTGGACTCATGTTGCAAGCACATTCACCTCCATGGGTACCATTCATTAAAACCAGACAACAAAGAAGGAAACCCACATCCAAACCTCCTAAACTAAAGAGAAAAAGAGGGAGAGGGGTAACAATGGGAATTTTATTGAACCACACGGAGACAACAAATCCACAGCTGTTTAAAAGGGCTCAACAACATACAACTTTATTATATGTATATAAAATAAGACCTTAAAAGGTTAGAGAAACACCACTAGTAAAAAAAAAACATTATTGCTGAATGTAGGGTGCACAACATTACATATGTGAGATGGCCACAAGTCAATGCGGTGCTAAAAATCAATGCATTTCACAGTTGTACACTTCTTCAAGGAGATTTTTTGGCATGCTTCTTGAAAGATGGTATACTAAAAGGAAATATATAAATTAAAAATAACCTGAAAAAAATAAAACATATACTGTATATATATTGTGGGGGATGTTTGGCTCAGTGGTAGATGTGTTGTCAAGTTCACATCAGTCAGGAGCTATTTTTAAGAGCCTGTAACCCACTTTTATTAAAAGGGAAAACAGAAAGTCCATAAAACATAAGGAGTTGAGTGCACATGCTCAGCATCATATCCAGAGGTTGTCTTTGGGAAATAGACGTATGAGTGCTGCCAGCATTGCTGCAGAGGTTGAAGGGGTGGGGGGTCAGCCTGTCAGTGCTCAGACCATACACCACACACTGCATCAAAATGGTCTACATGGCTGTCATCCCAGAAGGAAGCCTCTTGTAAAGATGATGCACAAGAAAGCCCGCAAACAGTTTGCTGAAGACAATCAGACTATAGACATGGATTACTGGAACCATGTCCTGTGGTCTGATGAGAACAAGATAAACTTATTTGGTTCAGATGGTGCCAAGCGTGTGTGGCGGAAACCAGGTCAGAAGTACAAAGACAAGTGTGTCTTGCCTACAGTCGAGCATGGTGGTGGGAGTGTCATGGTCTGGGGCTGCATGAGTGCTGCCGGCACTGGGGAGCTACAGTTCATTGAGGGAACCATGAATGCCAACATGTACTGTGACATACTGAAGCAGAGAATGATCCCCACCTTTCGGAGACTGGGACACAGGCCAACATGATAACGACCCCAAACTCACCTCCAAGACAACCACTGCCTTGCTAAAGAAGCTGAGGGTAAAGGTGATGGACTGGCCAAGCATGTCTCCAGACCTAAACCCTATTGAGCATCTGTGGGGCATCCCCAAATGGAAGGTTGAGGAGTGGCAATCTGTGAAGCTCTGGTGAACTCCATCCCGAAGAGGGTTAAGACAGTGCTGTAAATAATGGTGGCCACACAAAATATTGACACTTTGGGCCCAATTTGGACATTTTCACTTAGGGGTGTACTCATATTTGTAGTCAGAGTCTGGATACTGGAATACAACTTACCCCAACACCTGTGTGTAGGGAAGGAGGGGGGATTATAAGCCCCAGGCTCCACCATTGTGAATGGTGCCTCAAATCCTATCCAGCTTCTCTTGAGGCAAACTGGCGATCATGCGATCAGTATCAAGGGTAATACCTAGAAAGGTAATAACCGTGGCAGGCCCACAGTTCCATGAGCGATTCAAGATCCTTGGGAGACTGCGCAGGGCTCTCTATTAGCAAAAAATCGTCCAAATAATGAATGACCCTCTGACACCCTTTGTGACTGAACAATATCCAATTGAGAGCAGAGGCAAAAGTGTTGAAGAGCCACGGACTGCTCTTGGACCCAAAAGTCAACTTCGTGGCAAAATAATACTGCTCCCACCATTTGATCCCATGCCATTGCCAGAGGGTTGGATTGATGGGGAGGCATCCGAAATATTGGCTTTGGATAACCATGTGCCCGTACCTGACTGCAAAATGTACTGAATGGCCACTGACGAATACTGTAGCGAAAATTCTTCTGAAGGAATAAGAGAATTAAGACATAGATTAAGTGATGTTTATTTGAAAATTTACCCTTAACCACACAGATGGGGCTGACCCTCCACATACTAAAAGGAGCAGCGAGAAGAGGCCCTATGACAAACCACTTGGCTAATTCAACCTGTAACAATTCATGTACTAATAGGGCATTGCTGGTGGCAGATAATAGGTTAGCACATTCAAAAGTCTGCAATGGCAAAGTAATAAGGCCTGTAAACAAACCGTCAGAAAACCCCCATGCGATAAACTGCCTGAGAGTAGGGGATGGGTGGTAAAACAACCAGAAATCTAATCTGGACACATTGACACAGCTTAGTCAGGAAGGACCGGATGACTTGAGGGGACAGGAGGACTCGGGGTGTACCCTGAAGCAGTTGGCGCAAACATGAAGGAGTCTGCATTGACTATAGATGCAGGTCAGGTAATTGAAATTGTTGACCAGCTGAGCTTTGCCTAAAAAATGAATGGGTCTGCCCAGTTTGTCTACCTGACCCGATGGCCCTGTGGAGGATCCACTGGACACCTGCCTGGCAGAACCCAACGGCAGGGAGTGCTCCAGATTGGGACACCATTGGTGCTGTGGGCTGATGACTGACAATGGCCACACGTTGGATATTTCTGATTGGCAAAGTGCCTACAGAACAGTTCCATGTCAATATTGCTCCAACATGTGACCATTTGAAACTGCGCCCAGGTGGCTGTGACCTTCGCTGAAAAAGACCGGTAATAGTCATAAAACGTAGCGCCACCGTACTTATGAGCCAGGTCCACCACCTTGTGGATGTAAAGGTCCAATTCCTCTCTCCTGCCTGGACTAACAGCACAAATGACGTCTCTGTAAATACCAAAGGACAGAACAAATTCAGCTATGCTGAGTTTACGATTGAGCCTCGGGTCTCTAATTTTGAGAACCACAGAAAATAAAAGAGAAGGGTCAGACAGCGCAAAACTAATCCTAACACACAGCAGCTGGACACTGAAGGTCAATTTAAAAATCCTTAGGTAAAACTGTAAAAACAAAGCAGTGCAGCGCTTAGAAGAAATAAATATAAGAAATATATTTGCCTGTGGGTGTGTCATCCATTGACTATTCATTCCTTCAGAACAAGACATATTTTTGGGACTTGGCTTCATATTTATATTTATTTCTTCTAAACGCTGCACTGCTTTGTTTTTACAGTTTTGAGAACCACAGAGACTTCCCCACAGGCGTAAGACTTGTTTTCAACAACATCTTGTGACGCTATGAGCAGGGATTCCAGATTTATATCCTTCCCCTCTAAGATATCCTTCTTGTAACCTACAGACCGTGGTAGGCAGAAACAGGAGTGTAAGTGACATGCAACGTATGACGTATGAAAGTACGGGGAGAAGACTTCAAGTATTACAATCAATTAAAAACAAAACCTCAGCCCGCACGGATCTGTAGACGTGACAGATCCTAGTATGTGGTCCAACTAGCTATGACCCCTGACCGAAAGACACAGAACACACCCTGCTGTTCCTGAATGTAAAATGTGGAGTCCACCTGAAACAACATTATGAGGTATGCACTGAATAAAATGACAGGTAAGCGAAACCTAAAAGCAACAACCAACATGAGATGACCAGAGTGAAGCGTGAGCTCTGAGGTGTTTTTTTTTTTTCCTGGGCTGGGGGAAACCAGGCAGAGCGTTGCCTGCCCTGCCTGTGAGAAGTGACAAGGTGTGGTGCCCGTGACAGTGGCAGCCCTAAATGAGGGGCTAATGTGACCACCAAGCAGTGGAACTACAAGACTCAGAAACTGTCTGAGTTACGCCACTGACTATCCCAACCCGGCAGCCCCTGGCGCTGGGCCCGAGGCCTGCCATGCTTGACCTAAAGTGCTAACGTGCGTGATGTGGCAACCCAAGAAGGGGCTGAGGCGAGACCCCCATGGAACTACAAGACCCAGAGGATTGCCTGAGTGACCCCAGTGCTAAGGCCCCTGGTGCCAGCTTGGCATAGATGACCATCAGGAACTGTGTGAGCAGATTGGGGATTGTGGTGAACAATGGCTAAAAGGAACATAAATGAGTGCAGAGGTGACCAGCTGTGATACCAATCCTAGACCCCTAACCAGTGAACCTCAGGAATATCTGAGATAAGACGGGAATTGCCAGAGCCATGACCCACGGGGACAGGGAATGGATGACAGCCAACGTGGGACTGAAGGGGTGCCCTGCATGTGGGTGATGGACATGTGATGACCCCAATGCCGCATGTGCAGACCGCTGACTCCACCTGAATGGGGGGGTGCGGCAGCCTGTCCACGCTCCCCTCAAACCCCGGGCTGATGGTCCCGCACGTGGGTGTCACGTGCCTATGGAGAAACCCCCAAGTGAAAAGCAGCAGTCCCTGAAAGGAACAGCCAGTGGTGACAGCTCCTGCTCAGAAACCCCGTGAGACCCCCGAAGGTCTGGCACCAGCAAATCCCCCCCCCCCACATTCTGGCCCCACAACTAGCCGGACCACTGCCTGTGGGGCACCACCCACGGTAGGCACCTGCACCGTAAGCCGACACCGTACGATACCCGGAGATGACGTCAGGCTTCGTTGCGTGCACGATACGGAAATGAAGGTAAAACAACCTTCCTATGATGCCCGCTGCTATTTGCCTGGCAACCGAGCCACACCAATCGGAAGGAAGCTGGATGGGGGGGCAGAATGACCACACTGCCTGACACAAACTCCTTGCTGCTGGAAGTGACGCATCGACAACCATAAACACGCCAGCCGATGTTTGTAGGGAGGGAGGGGGGATTATAAGCCCCCGGCTCCTCCTACAACCTCAGGCTGGCCAATGGCCAGCCTTCTAACCTGTTGCCAGCGGTTTAGACATTAATAGCTGTGTGTTGAGTTATTTTGAGGGGACTGCAAATTTACACTGTTATACAAGCTGTACACTCACTACTTTACATTGTAGAAAAGTGTCATTTCTTCAGTGTTGTCACATGAAAAGATAGAATAAAATATTTACAAAAATGTGAGGGGTGTACTCACTTTTGTGAGATACTGTATTTTAATTGTGTATTTTTATCAATTTACAAAATGCAAAGTGAGTGATCAGAAGATAAATCTAAGTCAAATCAATATTTGGTGTGACTACCCTTTGGCCTCAAACCAGCATCAATTCTTCTAGGTACACATGCACACAGTTTTTTGAGGGAACATGTCAGGTAGGTTGTTCCACGTACATCTTGAAGAACTAAGAACAGATCTTCTGTGGATGTCGGCTGCCTCCAGTTCTTCTTTCTCTTCATGTAATCCCAGACAGACTTGATGATGTTGACATCAGGGCTCTGTGAGGGCCAAACCTTCAGGACTCCTTGTTCCTCTTTGTTCCTCTTTGACTCCTTGCTTCTCTTTACTCTAAAAATGGTTTTTTAATGACATTGGCTGTATGTCTGTGGTCATTGTCCTGCTGCAAAATACATTTGGGGCCAATCATACACCTCCCTTAATACATTGCCAAAACTTACGTTTCATTTTCCTAGTATAAAATGGCTCGCATGGACAACATATAGATTTTGCTCATTGTCCAACAAAATATGCGGATATTTTTTCTTTACCATTGGGTAGAGGAATCAATCAACCACCCAACCTACCTACCTACCATAGGTAAAAGGAGGTTCTGACCAGAAGTAGCAAACAGAAAAAGGTATGCCACATCCCTTAGTAACATGAACAAGAAAAAAATGTTCCCCTGGGGTGGGATTTTGAAGGCATTACCACAAAAAGTATATTAGTAGTAAACAATGTTTAATTACAAAAGCAGAGAATATAACACACAATAATCAAAGTATACCATAGTACACATACAAATACAAATATAGAATTGCAACGGGAGTGCAGGTAACAACAAAAGGTGGTATATGTCACATACAACAATAAATGAAAAAACAGACTGATATTGTAGGATGGAGTGGGTCTCACTAAACCGACGCGTTTCGGAGAGTCCTTCGTCAGGGTTTGACGAGTGAGAGTTACCATCTATTAAGTATTGTAAAAAGCAAAAAAATGTCAAAATCGTTAGTGTCAAGTACATGCCTAAAGTAGTATGTCCCCCACACCCCAAGTGTGAGAGAGTATGCACTTACCCAATGCAAAAATAAATAAAAAACGAACAATCAGCGCATAAAATCAGCTCAGCTGTGGTGTCCCAGGCCGCATGCATATGTTGGAAGTCCAAGGGTATGTGGACAGGGAGCTATGAATAGATCCGTATAAGGAGTGCTCTTCCCCTGGATGCTGAGAAGACGCCGCGTCCAAATGGGGCGCAGCGCCTGTGCGCAGGCTGGGGTCCAACTGGATCTTCGGACCTAGAATAGTATGAACCATATCATAAAAGAGGACCAATAGCATGTAAAAAAACTAATACTACTAAATATGGTGCAGTCTGTAGAAAACAAAATTCTAAAGGAAGCACCAAAAAAATATATATCTGCATATATAGAGAATAAAGGCCAGGAGCATACCTGAAATTTGGAACTGGGGGGGACACCTACAGTGTGTAATGTAGGGAAGGGAGGAGAGGTTCAAACAGCACCGTGCCAGTAAGTGGGCTGGCCGAAGAGTGAGAACCTATTGTTGAAAAACAAAGTGAGAGAGGGTAAGCTCCAAAGTAAAGTAAATCAACAAGTAAAAATGTATGGAGAACACCATGCAAAAGGGTGTTCTCCAAGGTAAGGTCTAGTAAGTGCCCCCAATCCCTCAGAGTATATTACCTGTGGCAGCCCAGAGCGCAACACTGGTGCACCGTCCACCTCCGGTCACAAGATCAGAGTGGATGGGCTAAGGTATATATTCACAGTGGAGGCACTCCCAGCTGATTGTGATGACAATCAGCTGGGCGCCGTGTGTTCCCTGAGTTATCTCCTCCCGTTCATCACAGCTGTCAAAAGGACAGCCTATGAAACGGCATCCCGTCCTCCTCGTCCAATCCTGGACCCCCTGGGAGTGGGCCGCGCCGCGCCCCCCCACGCACGCCGGCCCCGGTTCCCCACCGCGCATGTGCGTTAACCAGGCTGGAGCGCACCGTCACGGCTGACGTCACGGGGCCCCGCCCCGGAGACGCGCGCCGCCGTCCAATCCCACCGGCACGGGAAGCCGGGGCCGAGCACAGCTGACGCTGAGTCAGACCCGGAAGGGAGGAGCCGAAAGGCGGCTACCTCTCTCGTGTCCCCAAAAAGGGGAAGCCTTTCCGTGCCGGGTCTGCGCACATTCCCAGCAAGGGGAGCAAATATAAAAGATGTCACCCAAAGAGTTGGGCATGCAGAACCGCAAAGGTATCTAAAAATATGAAGAAAGAAACACGTATCTATGGACATAGTGTCACATGATAGGGGGACATAGGCAATGCCTATTAACCAACAAAGCACCTATGGCGTGAGAGACCACAGCACAGCTGTTACATGGGGAGAAAAAATGCTGATAAATACATAAACAGAGAATTACATAGCACTCAAATTGGGGGTCATACCATCTGATTCACCCCATTGGGACAAGATTACATCAAACGGGGATAACCTTCTAGCCCTCAAAAACGGGAACAAGTAGTGTAGAACCCCCAGTGTGGCCCGTGAGGCATAAATATCCAGCCCCTAACGTAACAAAAGCCCATCCTCCCCATAGTGGGGGTATTGTAGAAGCAGGACCGGGGCCAAGTCGGAGGTGGTAGGATAGAGGTTTATTTTTCCATGCCCCCGGAGTCAAAGCCCTCTAAAAAGGGTTTGAAGCATGTGGAGTCGTTCAAACCAGGGGGTCTGGTTGCACGTAAGTTATAGATCCACCTAAGCTCGAGCTGGAGGAGGTCCTTGTTCCAGTCTCCTCCCCTCCAGCCCGGGTGTACCCGGTCCAAGATCAAAAATTTGATATTGGGAAACTTTCCCTGGTGAACCAGGGCCGTGTGTCTCCCCAAAGGTAGATCGGGGTCACATGTCTGCATGCTCCTGATGTGGCGGTATGCTCTATGCCAGAATTCCAATTTGGTTTTCCCGACATAGAAACATCCGCAATCACATCGGAGCATGTAGACCACCCCTTTCGTCTTACAATTTGCAAAATGCTTGGGCCTAAAGACACTGCCATTAGGTAGAATAGGATTTTTTGTAGTGTACATAAACCTACAATATCCGCATGCCCCACACATAAAGGTACCCCTGTATTTACAATGCTGGGCAAATTTTTCGTCCCTAAATTCACTTCTGACCAGTCTGGAGGAAAGGGAGGAGGCCCTTCTAAAAGTGAAGAGGGGACTCTCGGGGAGGAGTCTCTGTAAGTCGGGGTCCATGGTAAGAATATGCCAATATTTGGACACAATTTTCCTGACTTCAAAATGTTGGTTACAGTACTTTGTAATGATACGCAGGGAATTATCCTGAGTCTTATCTTTTTGCAAATAAATAAGGGATTGTCTACTGCGTGTAGTGGCCCGTTTATAAGCTTTTTTGAGAGAGGTACGAGAGTAACCCCTCTCGAGGAGTCTCTCGCGCAGATTGTTTGCCTCTTTCTTAAAAGTCGCTTCGTCGGTGCAATTTCTACGCACCCTCAAATATTGGCTATATGGTATGGATTTGATGAGACTTGCTGGATGAAAGCTTGAAGGGCCATCCCAGATGGTGAAAATGTCGTCGATGTATCGGAGCCACAGTAGAAAGTGGCTCGTATACATCGACGAGTCCTCATCTCAGTGACATTTTCACCATCTGGGATGGCCCTATAGAACTCTTACAATCATGCTTGATGAGCATGAACAGAAATCGCTTCAATCTAAACTTCACTATGGCATTCAGTCGCAGTGAGATTGCACGGCCCTGGTTCACCAGGGAAAGTTTCCCAATATCAAATTTTTGATCTTGGACCGGGTACACCCGGGCTGGAGGGGAGGAGACTGGAACAAGGACCTCCTCCAGCTCGAGCTTAGGTGGATCTATAACTTACGTGCAACCAGACCCCCTGGTTTGAACGACTCCACATGCTTCAAACCCTTTTTAGAGGGCTTTGACTCCGGGGGCATGGAAAAATAAACCTCTATCCTACCACCTCCGACTTGGCCCCGGTCCTGCTTCTACAATACCCCCATTATGGGGAGGATGGGCTTTTGTTACGTTAGGGGCTGGATATTTATGCCTCACGGGCCACACTGGGGGTTCTACACTACTTGTTCCCGTTTTTGAGGGCTAGAAGGTTATCCCCGTTTGATGTAATCTTGTCCCAATGGGGTGAATCAGATGGTATGACCCCCAATTTGAGTGCTATGTAATTCTCTGTTTATGTATTTATCAGCATTTTTTCTCCCCATGTAACAGCTGTGCTGTGGTCTCTCACGCCATAGGTGCTTTGTTGGTTAATAGGCATTGCCTATGTCCCCCTATCATGTGACACTATGTCCATAGATACGTGTTTCTTTCT
Source organism: Lithobates septentrionalis (assembly GCA_037952835.1). Classification (NCBI taxonomy): domain Eukaryota; kingdom Metazoa; phylum Chordata; class Amphibia; order Anura; family Ranidae; genus Lithobates; species Lithobates septentrionalis. Next base: position 641,101 of record JBBDGP010002749.1, on the reverse strand, counting down.
TCATATTTTTAGATACCTTTGCGGTTCTGCATGCCCAACTCTTTGGGTGACATCTTTTATATTTGCTCCCCTTGCTGGGAATGTGCGCAGACCCGGCACGGAAAGGCTTCCCCTTTTTGGGGACACGAGAGAGGTAGCCGCCTTTCGGCTCCTCCCTTCCGGGTCTGACTCAGCGTCAGCTGTGCTCGGCCCCGGCTTCCCGTGCCGGTGGGATTGGACGGCGGCGCGCGTCTCCGGGGCGGGGCCCCGTGACGTCAGCCGTGACGGTGCGTTCCAGCCTGGTTAACGCACATGCGCGGTGGGGAACCGGGGCCGGCGTGCGTGGGGGGGCGCGGCGCGGCCCACTCCCAGGGGGTCCAGGATTGGACGAGGAGGACGGGATGCCGTTTCATAGGCTGTCCTTTTGACAGCTGTGATGAACGGGAGGAGATAACTCAGGGAACACACGGCGCCCAGCTGATTGTCATCACAATCAGCTGGGAGTGCCTCCACTGTGAATATATACCTTAGCCCATCCACTCTGATCTTGTGACCGGAGGTGGACGGTGCACCAGTGTTGCGCTCTGGGCTGCCACAGGTAATATACTCTGAGGGATTGGGGGCACTTACTAGACCTTACCTTGGAGAACACCCTTTTGCATGGTGTTCTCCATACATTTTTACTTGTTGATTTACTTTACTTTGGAGCTTACCCTCTCTCACTTTGTTTTTCAACAATAGGTTCTCACTCTTCGGCCAGCCCACTTACTGGCACGGTGCTGTTTGAACCTCTCCTCCCTTCCCTACATTACACACTGTAGGTGTCCCCCCCAGTTCCAAATTTCAGGTATGCTCCTGGCCTTTATTCTCTATATATGCAGATATATATTTTTTTGGTGCTTCCTTTAGAATTTTGTTTTCTACAGACTGCACCATATTTAGTAGTATTAGTTTTTTTACATGCTATTGGTCCTCTTTTATGATATGGTTCATACTATTCTAGGTCCGAAGATCCAGTTGGACCCCAGCCTGCGCACAGGCGCTGCGCCCCATTTGGACGCGGCGTCTTCTCAGCATCCAGGGGAAGAGCACTCCTTATACGGATCTATTCATAGCTCCCTGTCCACATACCCTTGGACTTCCAACATATGCATGCGGCCTGGGACACCACAGCTGAGCTGATTTTATGCGCTGATTGTTCGTTTTTTATTTATTTTTGCATTGGGTAAGTGCATACTCTCTCACACTTGGGGTGTGGGGGACATACTACTTTAGGCATGTACTTGACACTAACGATTTTGACATTTTTTTGCTTTTTACAATACTTAATAGATGGTAACTCTCACTCGTCAAACCCTGACGAAGGACTCTCCGAAACGCGTCGGTTTAGTGAGACCCACTCCATCCTACAATATCAGTCTGTTTTTTCATTTATTGTTGTATGTGACATATACCACCTTTTGTTGTTACCTGCACTCCCGTTGCAATTCTATATTTGTATTTGTATGTGTACTATGGTATACTTTGATTATTGTGTGTTATATTCTCTGCTTTTGTAATTAAACATTGTTTACTACTAATATACTTTTTGTGGTAATGCCTTCAAAATCCCACCCCAGGGGAACATTTTTTTCTTGTTCATACCTACCATAGGTAGTTACATTGTTATTTCCAAATAAACAGGCCCATGATAAAAATGCAATATTAGTCAATAAGGGGTATATGGGTTTTAGAGCTGAATGAATAGTTGGAGGTGCAATTTTTCTTTATGCATGGCATGGCCATATGTGAAGAGCAATATTTGGACTAATTGCACAAATATTTCAAATTCAAACTCAGGGAAGAGTTCTAAGTTTTAGGGCTCCTTTACACTGGGCCGCAGTACAGGAAAACGACGTTCCATGCGTATTTCCTGCACTGCATTCACTGTGCTGTGACGACACCCCAAGCACAATTTGTACTTGCAGTACACTTACCTGCACTGGATCACATGGCACCGCAGCACCATCCAATCCGATGTAGTGCTTGTACTACTTTTGGTGTGATTTCATCTCATTCAAATGAATGGGCTGATAATCGCGCCGCACTTTGTCACATAGGAATTGCACATTTGAGATTCAAGTATGAACCTTCCCTAAAAATGTACAATATGTAAAGCTAAATTTTTGTTCAAGTTTTGGACAGAGTGGGAAAGGATTAGGATCCCTGGTGGCGTTTTACTGCTATCAGAAGCTCTATTTGAGATTTTTCCCTCACTTCCTCTACTCCTGACAATGGTTTTACCAATTTGGAAGTGACAAAAAGTCTACAACACAGAAACAGAAGGAAATTCACCTGACAGGGGTTCTAGCCTTTCTTTTCTCTACTAAAGAAGATCATTTTTATTTTTTTCTCTGCTGCTGTTGGGGAGATCCCCTCACTTCCTGTCGGGTAAAATTTTGTCAACAGGACAGGAAGTGAGGAGAGATCTCCCTAAACAAGACCTGGATAGCAGTGAAACCTCAAAAAGGTTGTAACCCATCCCTACTTTATACAAAATTAAGACAAACAAAATGTTGACTTGACATACACTTTAACCACTTAAGGACCGCCCCACGTAAATATACTGTGGCAGGGCGGGCCTTAAGCGCAAAATCACATACCTGTACACGATTCCTGTAATCGACTCTGGGGCGAGCGCTGCTGAAGCCCCGCTCCCACTGTGATTGGACACAGCAGGAGCCAATAAGTGGGTCCGGCAGCCGCGATGGCTGTTTGCCACCCGCGATTGTTCACAGGAGAGGCAGAAAGGCAGTCTGCCTATGTAAGCAAGGCAGACCGCTGTTCTGCCAGAGAAGAAAATGGAGATCTTGTGTTTCTGCTAAGCAGAAATACGGATCTCTGTTTTCCTTTAGTCAAAGCACCTCCCCCACAGTTAGAAACCAAACATAAGGAACACAGTTAACCCTTTGATTGCCCCTGATGTTAACCCCTTCCATGCCCTTGTCATTTATACAGCGACAGTGCATTTTTTAGCACTGATCACTGTATCGGTGTCACTGGCCTGCAAAAAGTGTCACTTAGGGGACGATTTACTAAAGTCGTATTTACTGTGCACTTTTGAGAGTGCAGTTGCTCCAGAGCTTAGTAAATGAGGGAGAGCTCTGCTGGCTTCCATCATCCAATCATCCGCAAGCAAAAATGCTTTTTTTTTTTATTTTCCTTGCGCGTGATTGGTTGTTCTTTGTAAAGTGAAGCTTTACCTCATTTACTAAGCTCTGGGGCAACAGTGCACAGTCTATTTGCCTTTAGTAAATCAACCCCTTAGTATTCAGATTCGTCCGCCGTAATGTCCCAGTCTCGCTAAAAATCGCTGATCTCCGCCATTACCAGTAAAACAAAAAAAAAAGTCCCTAAATATATCCCATAGTTTGTAGATGCTATAACTTTTGTGCAAACCAATTAATATACGCTTGTTAGGATTTTGTTTTACCAAAAATATGTAGCAGAATACATATTGGTCTAAATTGATGAAGAAATTAGATTTTTAAAAAAAATTTTATTGCATATGTTCTAAAACAGAAAGTTAAATTATTATTTTTTTTTTTAAATTGTATTTTTTTTGTTTATAGCGCAAAAGGGGGTCAAATAACACCAAGAGAAAGCTCTATTTCTGGTAAAAAAAAAGGACAATTTCATTTGGGTAGACTGTCGCACAACCGCACATTTCTCAGTTAAAATAACGCAGTGCCGTATCACAAAAAAATGGCCTGGTCAGGAAGGGGGTAAAACCAGAGCTTTAGTGGTTAAAAGGTCCATTTATATATTTTTACTCAACTTTCACACAGAGTGGAATCATCCAGTTAGAAAAAAGTGATAACCCTAGTTGAAAGCTGCGTGAATCTTGAGTGAAAACATTTAAAAGTAGATCCCTAGGTGTTGTCTGTGTTCTTGCTCTTCCGAGGCCAAGAAGGAAAATACAATTTGAGCAACAATATCACAATTTATTCTAATTTCTCTATTCCAAAACAAAAATAAATAAATAAATAAAACCTCTTCTGTCTGACCTAGAACTTACACAAATGAAATGTGATATGGAATCAAACTGTAAGACATCATTATTACAGATAATGATTGGTGTCTCAGTATACTCACTGGAGATAGAGACTGTGATATCCCAACCATCCCTGACCCAGCGCAGATTTATATATATTTAATAGGTAATCAAGGGACTAATTAGCCTTGTAATTTAGGTCATTGTTTATATACAGTACTACAGTGCTAATTATGTTTTATTACCTACAGGGAACTCTGTCCAGAGGGGAAATAGCTCAAAGATTACTTTATGTTCTTTTAAACAAAATACATAATTTTTGTTATATTACTAATGTTCATTGAAAGACATTAGATGATAATAAATTAAAACTTAAACTGATAAATATATACAGTATCTCACAAAACTGAGTACACCCCACACATGTTTGTAAATATTTTATTCTATCTTTTCATGTGACAACACTGAAGAATTGACACTTTTCTACAATGTAAAGTAGTGAGTGTACAGCTTGTATAACAGTGTAAATTTGCTGTCCCCTCAAAATAACTCAACACACAGCCATTAATGTCTAAACCGCTGGCAACAAAAGTGAGTACACCCCTAAGTGAAAATCTCCAAATTGGGCCAAAAGTGTCAATATTTTGTGTAACCACCATTTTTTTCCACCATTGCCTTAACCCTCCTGAGCATGGAGTTCACCAGAGCTGTATAGGTTGCCACTGGAGTCCTCTTCCACTCCTCCATGATGACATCACAGAGCTGGTGGATGTTAGAGACCTTGCCCTCCTCCACCTTCTGTTTGAGGAAGCCCCACAGATGCTCAATAGGGTTTAGGTCTGGAGACATGCTTAGCCAGTCCATCACCTTTACCCTCAGCTTCTTTAGCAAGGCAGTGGCTGTCTTGGAGGTGTATTTGGGGTCGTTATCATATTGCAATACTGCCCTGCGGCCCAGTTTCCAAAGGGAGGGGATCATGCTCTGCTTCAGTATGTCACAGTACATTTTGGCATTCATGGTTCCCTCAATGAACTGTAGCTCCCCAGTGCCGGCAGCACTCATGCAGCCCCAGACCATGACACTCCCACCACCATGCTTGACTGTAGGCAAGACACACTTGTCTTTGTACTCCTCACCTGGTTGCCGCCACACACACTTGACACCATCTGAACCAAATAAGTTTATCTTGGTCTCATCAGACCACAGGACATGGTTCCAGTAATCCATGTCCTTAGTCTGCTTGTCTTCAGCAAACTGTTTGCAGACTCTTTGTGCATCATCTTTAGAAGAGGCTTCCTTCTGGGATGACAGCCATGCAGACCAATTTCATGCTGTGTGTAGCGTATGGTCTGAGCACTGACAGGCTGACCCCTACCCCTTCAACCTCTACAGCAATGCTGGCAGCTCTCATACATCTATTTCCCAAAGATATGACGCTGAGCGCGTGCACTCAACCTCTTTGATCGACCATGGCGAGGCCTGTTCTGAGTGGAACCTGTCCTGTTAAAGCGCTGTATGGTCTTGCCCACCGTGCTGCAGCTCGGTTTTAGGGTCTTGGCATACTTCTTATAGGCAGGGGCGGACTGACAACACTCAGGGCCCCCAGACCAAATAAAGCAAGGGCCCCCTGTCAGGCCCCGCCCATGACCCACCCCTAACCCCACCCATGACCTGCCCCTGACCTCGCCCCTACATTTTGCACAATGTACAACTTCTGCCTTTTTTTAATGGAACCTGGAGGGGGGTCTCTCTCTAACAGTGTCCATTAGAGAGTCTCTGCTAGAGAGAGAGACCCCCCTCCATGACCTATTAGAGACTACAAAGGAGTATAATGGGACCTGGAGGGGGGCCTCTTTCTAACAGTATACAGTGAACACCTTCATTCACTCTGGTCCTCACAGGACCCCCTCCTTGTGCCATGACTCTCACCCCTGCCCCAACCTCTCACAAAGTAGAAATAAAATTGGCAATGTGTAGAGCTCCTCTTACCTCAACTATGGGTACTGTAGCTGTGGCTGGTTCCCACATCCTCTGTGGTTGGCTGGTTCCTGCGTCCTCTGTGGCTGGCTCCTGGCACCCTGGCCTTTCTGTGGGTGGGTCACCGTGGGTGGTTGACTGGCACCCTGGCCCTGCTGTGGGTGGGTGGCTGGCACCCTGGCTGGCTGGTGTGTCCTCTCCTTTCTGCCATTTTGGGCACTGTTTACCAAGGTGAGGGAGGTACTTGGAGGGAAGTGGTGACCTTTGCCCTATCCGGGATGGTAGATCTAGAAGGTTTGCAGCAGGCTCTGTGCGCGGAGACATGTGGCGCAACACATGATGACGTTGCCTGCATGTGCAGGTCCTCTTTGTGCCCATTTGAGAGTCTATGTTAGAAAAAGCCCTCATCAGTACCCATCAATGCAGCCTCTCCAGTGCCTCTCAATGCAGCCTCACCAGTGCCAATCAGCGCAGCCTCACCAGTGCCCATGAATGCAGTTTCACCAGTGCCCATGAATGCAGCCTGATCAGTGCCCCTCAATGCAGCCTCACCAGTGCCCCTCACTGCAGCCTAAACAGTGCCCCACAATGCAGCTTTACCAATTTCCCCCACCATGCAGCCTGACCAGAGTGCCCCCTCCATGCAGCCTCACCAGGGTGCCCCCTCCATGCAGCCACACCAGAGTGCCCCCTCCCTGCAGCCACACCAGAGTGAGCCCTCCATGCAGCCACACCAGAGTGCCCCCTCCTTGCAGCCTCACCAGAGTGCTCCCTCCAACAGCCTCACCTAGACTGCCCCCTCCATGCAGCCTGATCAGTGCATGGGGGATAGAGAGGAAAGCCGCCGGATCACACAGAGCGGGTAACTCCCGCTGTGACACCTGGCGACCGCTGTCATTGGATGCCCTGCCTCCTTTGTTAGACGTCACACATCCAGGCCTTGGACCAGTGAGACATCTATCAAAGGGGGCAGGACATTGGATGACAGCGGTAAGCGGGAGATCCCCGCTCTATGTAATCCGGCGGCGCCTGCCCTCCCCCTTACCCTCTGAGGCAGCGCTGGGGCCCATGTGGGCCCGAAAAGGTGGTCGCCAGCTCTAAAGGGTCCAGCAGGTAGCGCTGATGGGCCCCCTTTAGCGGCCGGGCCCTTGGACCATGTCCGAATGGACCGACTGGTCAGTCCGCCACAGAGCCTATGCCATCTTTATGTAGAGCAACAATTCTTTTTCTCAGATCCTCAGAGAGTTCTTTGCCATGAGGTGGCATGTTGAACTTTCAGTGACCAGTATGAGAGAGTGAGAGCGATAACACCAAATTTAACATACCTGCTCCCCATTCACACCTGAGACCTTGTAACACTAACACCGGGGAGGGAAAATGGCTAATTGGGCCCAATTTGGACATTTTCACTCAAGGGTGTACTTACATTTGTTGTCATCGTTTCATTTAGACAATAATGGCTATGTGTTGAGTTTTTTGAGGGGACAGCAAATTTACACTGTTATACAAGCTGTACACTCATTACTTTACATTGTAGTGTCATTTCTTTACACTATGGGTGTCAATTACTATAGCCCGAATATGCGAACGTGTGGTGCATTAAAATAGCGTCAAATTAGGCCAACGCACAATTCCCGGAGCGCGCTATTAGCAGCGAACATGCCTTTGTATATTCGGAATCGGTGCTAATCGACGTTTCTGCGGATCTGCAAGTGCCAATTGCAAACCCCAATGAAGTCTATGGGAACCGATCAGGAAAAATCAAAAGTATCCATTTTGAAGGCTTATATGCAAACAATTGGGCATAAAAGGGGAATGGGGGTCTGGGTACTGCCCTGAGGAACATGTATCAATAAAAATGTAAAAAGATAGTTTTTTCTGGAGCAGTGATTTTAATAATGAGGTAGCGATGCCGCTCCAAGCGTGTTGGTGTCTCTAATAACCGCCCTCCCCACTCACAACTTCAGGTGCAGGCTCTGCAATGGTGTAGAAAATTTAAGATTTTTTTGATTAAGATTTATATTGATGTGAAATGCGATAGCCTGTCTGTACCTTTCATCACCATGATGTAAGAGATTTTGGATCTTCTACACTGTTTTTCCACGAATAAAAGGTGTTATTCGGAGTGCGGCCATTCAGCTGTTTTCTTCGATTTTAATGATGCTTAAAGTGAAACAATAAAAATGAAAAATTCCTTTAAATATCGTGCCTGGGGGTCCCCTTAGTCTGCCTGTAAAGTAGCGCATCTGGCCGATGTGTGGAACATTGCTTCAGCAAAATTACATTTCTAAAGGAAAAAATGTCATTTAGAATTGCTTTCCCGATTCTGATAAGCCCCCAGTCCGCAGACCCCAACAACCAATGGCTAGGATTGTCGGGATGAGGCTCTTGTCCCCATCAACATGGGAACAAGGTGCTTTGGAAGGGACCCCAAAGCACCCTCCCCATGTTGGGGGCATGTGGCCTGGTATGTTTTAGGAGGGGGGGTGCTCGCTCATCCCCCCCTTTTCCTGACCTTCAGGCTGCATGCATGCATTTTTTAAACAACAAAAAAAAAAAAGCATGGAAATGATGCTCCAGCATTTGACCATAGTTAAAAGGGCCCTGCTCAAAAGAGCTTACAATTTACAAGGGTAGGACACAAAAAATTAGACACATTAAACAAATCACATTAGAAAAACGGAAAATTGTATACTTACCTTTCCGTAATTTTCCTTTCCTGTTGCATCTTCATGGCAGCATACACTTTGGGTTGTGACTCCGCCCCCACAACCTGATAGGACCACATAGCTATAAATTGTAGAGAGGGCCCCCGGCCCAGTATTCTCCGTATATATCACCTCAGAAGGGTGGGATATTGTATGCTGCCATGAAGATGCGACAGGAAAGGAAAATTACGGAAAGGTAAGTATACAATTTTCCGTTTTCCTGTCGCATCATGGCAGCATACACTTTGGGGAATAACTCGCAAAACTGGGTGGGAATGCAAACTAAGTTTATTAACAAAGAATAGAAGAATTGGCCTGGATAACGGATCTTCCAAAATCCACTGTGGATAAGCGAGCGGAATCCACCTTATAATGAGACATAAAGGTGTTCCTGGAAGACCAGGTAGCCGCTCTGCAAATTGTCTCCGCTGAGACTCTACAATATGCCGCCCAGGAGGTTGCCACTGCCCTGGTGGAGTGTGCCCTTAAGCCCTCAGGTATTTGATGGTTACTCAGTGAATAAGTCCTCTTGATGGTCTTTACTAGCCATGAAGCAATGGTGCGTGAGGATGCTGCTTGACCTCTCCTGAATGCATGCGGAATGATTAGGAGGCTCTCCGACTTTCTGATGGATTTGGTTGCCGAGAGATATTCCAAGACGTTACCTTTGACATCTAATGGGTGAGGATCTCCCTGATTCGTGCTGAGTGCTGGAAGATTAATCTCCTGGTTGAAATGAAAAGATGAGGATACCTTGGGGATGAAACGATCTGAAGGTCTTAGGACTAGTCTGTCTGGAAAAACAACCAGATATGGTTCACTAACGATTAGAGCTTGCATCTCTGACACCCTCTTTGCCGATGTTATGGCTATTAAGAATGAAACTTTCAGCGTTAGATCCCAGAGGGATATGCTCTCCATTGGGAAAAAGGGTTCCTTGGATAGTGCTTCCAAAACGACTGAGAGATCCCAGACTGGGAAGGAAGGTTTCCTGGGGGGCCTCAGTTTTAGACAGGCCCTTTGGAACTGAATCACAAGAGGATCTTGCGCTCATTTAACTCCTGTCAAGGCAGACAGGGCCGACACCTGGACCTTCAGGGTACTTGACCTAAGGCCTTTCTCTAGGCCTAATTGAAGAAATTCCAAGACCTGAGACACCAACGGGGAGGACGAGTCCCAACCTTGCTGTTGAGTGAAGGAGACAAATTTCTCCCAGACCCGTCTGTATGTGTTGTTGGTGGTAGGTCTTCTGGCCTGGAGTAAGGTATCCACCACCTTCTGGGAACAGCCTTGCTCTAGGTACCTAGCCCTTTCAGTCTTCAGGCCATCAAATGTAGCTTCTCCGGGTTTGGGTGAAGAAGATGAACCTGGGAGAGCAGGTCTGTCGACAACGGGAGAGGCAGGGGATCTGCCGTGTTCAGCTGCATGAGGGTAGTAAACCATGGCCTCCTCGGCCAGAAAGGAATTACTGCTACCACCAATGCCGTTGACTTCTTGAATCTCGCATGAGAGGAGTCGGAGGGAAAATGTACCCCAGGTGTTAATTCCAGGGGTGTTGGAGGCAATCCGTCCCCTCTGCCAAAGGAAATGGTATCCTTGATAGAAATCTCTGGCATTTTGTGTTTTCCGGAGTTGCAGCTAGGTCTATCTCTGGTGAACCCCAGGTCCGGGATATGAGAGCATAGGCTTGGGGACTCAGAGACCACTCGTTGTTGGAGGAGAAATTCCTGCTCAGCGAGTCGGCCAAGATGTTCTGGACTCCCGGAACATAAACCGCCCTTAGGTCCAACAGATTCAGCTGTGCCCATTCTAGAACAGGACGGACCTCCTGCATCATGGACCTGCTTCTGGTGCCCCCCTGCCTGAGGATGGACACCTTGTTGTAGTCGAGTTTGCCCTTTTCACCTTTTGTATTAGGAGGGGAATTTTCTCCCGTGGAAGTTCCACTGTGTTCTCCCTTGTGTCCAGTTCGACCCCCAGAAAGACCATTCTCTGTGTGGGATGGATGTTGCTCTTTTTTTTTATCAGCCACCCTAGGGACTGTAACGTGGAGACCAGAATTCTCTGATGTTGGACAAGAGAGTCCTGGCCGTCTGAGAGAAGTAGGATGTCGTCCAGGTAATGGTGGACCCTCAGCCCCTTTTCTCTCAGGTGGGCTATTACAGGTAATAGGACCTTTGTAAATGTCCTGGGTGCGGTAGAGATCCCGAACGGGAGGCTTCGGAATTGGTAGTGCCGATGGTTTAGGGTAAAACGGAGACATTTTTGGAATTTGGTATGGATAGGGATATGTAGATATGCGTCCTGGAGGTCGATTGACAGCATCCAATCTCCCAGGTTTATTGCTTGGAGGATTGATGGAAGGCTTTCCATCTTGAACGTTTCTATTTGTATTGACCGATTGAGGTTTTTTAGATCCAAGACTGGACGAAAGTCCCCTGAATTCTTTTTCACTAAGAAATGTGGGGAATAGAAACCCTTGCCTCTTTGAGATAGCGGTACCTCCACTATTGCTTGTTTTTGGAGCAGATCCTGAATATACTGGACTAAGGATAGTCTTTTTTCTTGAGAACGAGGAAGTCTGGTTGAGCAAAATTGATCTCTTGGGGGACGATCTCTGAATGCCCACCTGTGCCCGAAATTAATGGTTGACACCGTTCATGGGTCTTTTATCATTCCCGCCCAAACCAGCTTGAACTTTGTGAGTCTGGCACCCACTACTGCTGGTTGGGCGGGCGAACCTTCAAAAGGACTTCTGGTCATTGGAGGCAGGGGTTTTGGGCTTCTGGAATTTGAGGAAGGACGTCTGGGGGTTCTTCCAACTCCTTCTGTATTCTTTCCCGGGTCTATAGGATTTTGCATCCCTGTAGCTCTCCGGGAGATTACGCTTAAAGGAAGGTGGCCTCTGTTGTTTCGGCCTTCTGTCTGATGGTATGAGACCCGACTTCCCGCCTGTAACCTTAGAGATTGCAGTATCCAGCTTTGTCCCGAAGAGGTTTACCCCATCATACGGAATCCTGCACCAGTTGGATTTTGAGGCAGGGTCAGCTGACCAGGGTTTAACCACTTCCCTACCCAGCCATAGTAATATGACGTCCACAGATGGGATCTCCCATCCTGGGTGGACGTCATATGACGGCCACGGGTTCCCGGCCGCCTAGGGGGCGCGCGCGCGCAGCCGAGACGTTGCTCGGGACCCGGTGCGTGTGCCCAGCGGCCGCGATGTCCGCCGGGCACCCGCGATTGCCCGTTAACCGGGCCGGACCGTGGATCTCTGTGTGTAAACACAGAGATCCACATCCTGTCAGCTCAGAGGAGAGCGATCTGTGTTCCCAGAACGGAGGAACACTGATCGGTCTCCTCCCTTTGTGCGTCCCCTCCCCCTACAGTTAGAAGCATTCCCTAGGAAACACATTTAACCCCTCCCCGCCCCCTAGTGGTTAACCCCTTCACTGCCTGTCACATTTACACAGTAATCAATGCAATTTTATAGCATTGATCGCTGTATAAATGTGAATGGTCCCAAAAATGTGTCAAAAGTGTCCGATGTGTCCGCCATAATGTCGCAGTCACGAAAAAAAATTGCGATCACCACTATTACTAGTAAAAAAAATATATATATATTTTTTTTTAAAAAATGCCATAAATCTATCCCGTATTTTGTAGACGCTATAACTTTTGCGCAAACCAATCAATATACGCTTATTGCGATTTTTTTACCAAAAATATGTAGAAGAATACGTATCGGCCGAAACTGAGGAAAAAATTGGGATATTTATTATAGCAAAAAGTAAAAAATATTGCGTTTTTTTCAAAATTGTCGCTCTTCTTTTGTTTATAGCGCAAAAAATAAAAACCGCAGAGGTGATCAAATACCACCAAAAGAAAGCTCTATTTGTTGGGGGAAAAAGGACGTCAATTTTGTTTGGGTACAATATCGCACGACTGCGCAATTGTCATTTAAAGTGCGACAGCGCTGAAAACTAAAAATTGGTCTGGGAAGGAAGGGGGTGAAAATGCCCTGTATTGAACCGGTTAAGCCATAGCGCCCTTCTGGCCATTACAGTAGCTTACATGGACCTTGATGCAGATCTAATAGTATCCACGGAGGCTTCCGCCACAAAATCTCCCGCAAGGCTAAGTTCTTGTAAGGCCTTAGTGATCTGCTCTTGATCTGCGCCCTTGTTGACGAGTTTAGACCAGCTGGAAATAGCTTTTCCGACAGCAGCTAATGCCACCGCTGGTCTGCAGGCACCTCCTGCGAACAGGTAAGCCCTCTTAAGGTCTGTATCAACCTTCCTGTCGAGCACGTCTCTGAACGTCACTGCATCTTCAATGGGGAGCGTCACGTGCCTGGCTAGACGCATCAAAGATGCGTCTACTACTGGAGGAGAAACCAAAGGGGATACATTGGGTTCCTTGAGCGGGTACAATTTGGTAAGTCTGTTGGAAAGACTAAATTTATTTTCTGGATTCTGCCATTCCTCCTTAATCAGCTCATCTAACTCATCGATGAACGGGAAAGCCTCCGGAACTTTCTTGAGATTATTTCTGCTGTACCTCCTTAGGCTCCTCCCAGTTTATCGCTTCCTTGACCGATCTAACGAACGGTTCTATGAGCGCAAAATCAAAGCCAGCTGATGCTTCCAGCTCCTCATCATCCGACGGGAATTCTTGATCTCTTGATGTACTGGGATTGGTAGGTGAGGCGCTATGGGCCGTAAACTCCACATCAGGAGTTAAGACTTGGGGAGTAGAGACTCCAGTGGGTTCTATGGAATCCAGCTCTTTCTCCCTGGTGGCTTCATCCATGCAACTGCGACAAGCCAGTTTATCTGGGAGGGCTGTGGCCCCGCATACCCAGCAAGCGTTCCCGGCTGGGCGGGAAGGGCGCGCAGAAGATTGGTGTCTTCGTGCAGGAGATCTTCGGTGGTAGGAACAGCTATGTCTTGAATAGGATCGACTCCTTCTATGGCTTCCCCTGTGGCCTGAACGACTTCTTCCGCGTGAGCGGCTGCGTCTATGGCCGGAGCGGCTTCTCCTGTGCGAAGACTCTCTTCGCCTTGACTTGGATGATCTTGTGGACCTGACAGGGCTGACCAATTAGGCAGCGTTAGTACGATCCTGCTCTCTTTTTCAATCTTCTCTACTTACCACTGGAATCCCCCCCCTTACCTATTAGGCATATATAAGAACGACTTCATACGTAGATCATGACAATGTGCACGTAAAATCTTGAAGTGAGAAAAAGCACCACCACCAACAATAGGGAGGCTTACCGGAATGTTTGAACCCAAAGGAACGTACGTTCAATGGGTCAAATAAGCTTGTGTTGTAAAACAGCCAATGTAATTCTATAGAAGTTGCGAGGAAGACCTGCGATAATCCATAAACCGGAATTTATGGAATTACACTATGTGGCCTTTTTTGTTCCTTTCCATTTAACCTAACCGTTATGCAATTGGGGCATCACTCCTGAGGGACACACCGGTTTATGGATTATCGCAGGTCTTGGTGACCATGGCGAGGCCTGTTCTGAGTGGAACCTGTCCTGTTAAACCGCTGTATGGTCTTGGCCACCTTGCTGCAGCTCAGTTTCAGAGTCTTGCCAATCTTCTTATAGCCTAGGCCATCTTTATGTAGAGCAACAGTTCTTTTTTTCAGATCCTCAGAGAGTTCTTTGCCATGAGGTGCCATGTTGAACTTCCAGTGACCAGTATGAGAGAGTGAGAGTGATATCACCAAATTTAACATACCTGCTCCCCATTCACACCTGAGACCTACTAATTTAACTGAGAAGAGGATCCTCAGATGGGCTGGGATAAGCTGGATACACACTATCCAAATCTCTGTAGATTTTTTCCTTCGGATTTACCAAAACCATGTAATATGAGATCAAACCTTAGGAGTTTCAATTTATATGCAATCAGGCAGGCCCTTGTACTGCATGGTTTTTGTAAATCTGAAGGAAATCTGACAACAAAAGTTGAAGAGTGTGTATGGGAGTTTAGTCTGTGGATTTCAGCACAGAAGAGGCAATATGTATTGCAGTTGGAGATCCTTTTTTATTTTTAAATCTGGGGAACCTTTTTATTTCTTTTTGCCCAATCCGAGCTTTAAATTTCTGCACCTGCTCCTCATCTCATCTACCCTTTTCTGATAGCTTCAATTTTCTACAACCTGAGGCACTGAACAGGCCATACATTAGGCAATTTCTTTTCTGCAACCACAGGTTTCAGGAAAGCAAATTGCTTGATTCCCACATCAACATAGTCAGTGTTGATAGGGGAATCCCTTCGGCAGTCCTATTGTGTCACCGGCAGTGATCTTAGGGATCTTAAGGCCCGTACACACAGTCAGAAAATCTGAAGTTAAATTTCGTCCGATGAACAATCTGTCGATTTTCTGATCATTAGTATGCTGCTTTTGACAGCCAATTACGAATTTTCAGCAGAAAAAAACTGGATGTGAAGGCTCCAAAATTTTTGTCTGATGTGACCACAACGTCCGATTTTCTTTTCATTAGTACAGTTTTTTGCCAAAAACAAATCTGAAAAGCAAGACTAGGCATGCTCAGAAATGAAAAAACACATACAAAACAATTCAACTCATTACGTCACTTCTGACGTTGAATTTTGTCGTCCGAAATTTTTCTGATTGTTAGTACCCTTTTTACTTTCGATTTGAGCCTAGCATCCAACAAAAAACTGACGAAAATTCGTCCAATAATCTGACCGTGTGTACAAGGCTTTACCCTTGCTCAGGGCAGATTTTCATTTAGTGAAATACAGCCTCTGGTTTAGGTTTGTTCTGAATTAGCTTTGCCTGCTACATCTCATTGGCATGATGATTTCACTCCTACCTTTAATATGCCTCAAGTTCCTTTCCCTTCATGGCTATAAGACCCCTTTCACACTGAGGCACTTTTCAGGCACTTTCACGCTAATAAAAGCACCTGAAAAGCTCACGAAAACCTATTTCCATTCAAATCAATGAATGTTTTCACACTGGGGCAGTGCGCTGACAAAAAAATACCCCTCTCCATTGAAATGAATGGAAAGCTCTTTAAAAGCCCCTGAAAAGCTCTTCAAAAGCACTCAGTGTTTTACTGGTGGCTTAGAAGAGCCTCAGTATGAAAGGGGCCTTTGTTTAACATAGGCCTGGAAGCCAGTGGGAGGATAGGCACCTCCCTTCCACATTGTATTGTATACTCTCATTAAAGTATTGGGAATAAAATCTTGTGATAGCTTAAAGAATTCTGGTGTATACTAATCTGGGCCAGGGGTCTTATTATTTGCTAGATTTGTTATAGTGGCAATAACTTCATCTTTAGTTATAGGTGCATTTAACATGTCTAACTGTGTATTTGATAGTTTAGGAAGTTGAAGTTTTTCCAGATTTATCAACTGGGTCTTCTAAATCCGGGCTAAATCCCGGAGCCCAGTGCCGAGACAAGTTATGGCTCTTGGCTCCACTTACCCGTCTAACATGGGCACACTTGCCCAGGCACCTGGCACACCTACCCCAAATTTCATGCCCCACATGCTCAATCTTTCTATGGCAGCTGGCATCTCTCCTCACCAGCTGCCTGTATAATCACTCACTGCAGAATAACTGAACTTACCTCCTCACTAGCTCTGATGATTTCATGTACACAGGCCAGGAGGTGGAGCCGGGAAGGAGGGACACCGCTGTGCATTAACCTGTACTGATCTGAGGTCTGTGCAAGCGGGGAGAAAACAGTAACTATAAAGAGGGAGAAAATAGTGACTGGGAAGGTGGAGAAGACAGCGACTAGGAAGGTGGAGAAGACAGCGACTGGGAAGGTGGAAAAGACAGCGACTTGGAAGGTGGAGAAAACAGTGACCGGGAAGGTGGAGAAGACAGCGCCTGGGAAGGTGGAGAAGACAGCGACTGGGAAGGTGGAAAAGACAGCGACTGGGAAGGTGGAGAAGACAGCGACTGGGAAGGTGGAGAAGAGAGCGACTGGGAAGGTGGAGAAGACGACGACTGGGATAGTGGAGAAGACAGCGACTGGGATGGTGGAGAAGACAGTGACTGGGATGGTGGAGAAGACAGCGACTGGGAAGATGGAGAACACAGCGACTTATTGGCTGTAGAAAAAAAACGTCTGCAGCCAAAAACAGCTGCTATAAAAACGTCCAGTGTGCATGAGGCCAACACTAGCCTGTGCCGGATGTATAAAAGATAGCAACAATGTGGCTAGCCAGGAGGATACTATTTTATATATAATCTTAGTGTCCACATTTATTAAAGATATGGGCCGATATGAGCCCGGAAGGGTTGGATCCTTTCCTTTCTTGGCTATTAGTTTAATATAGGCCTGGAAGCCAGTGGGAGGGTAGGGACCTCCTTTCCACATTGTATTGTATACCCTCATTAAAGTATTGGGAATAAAATCTTGTGATAACCTAAATAATTCTGCTGTATACGCGTCTGGGCCAGGGGGCCTTATTGTTTACTAGATTTGTTATAGTGGCAACATGGGAGAGAAAAAAAAGAAAAAAAGGCAGCGCCGCTCTAAGGGTAGTAAACTGGATAAAACAAGGCTTTAATACGTTTTCAAATTTGCACTCACATTTGAGTAGTAAAAACAGGCATGGAATAGTTCTCCTAAACATCATTAAATCTCATCCGGTTTCCCTCTGGGCTGTGGTGGTGTCAGACCCCGGCTGCTTCCGGTGGCGTCCGTAGCTCTGAGGTTTGGGATACCCTAGCGCTCACGTTCGGAGCATGCGTGCTCCTTTGTCAGGCCTGTCACGCTACCCGCTCTCCAACATCTGACGTCATCCACCGATGTACCTGCTGACACGCCTACTGCGGGTATCCCAAAGCTCGGAGACACCAGGGGTCTGACCCCACCACAGCCCAGCGGGAAACCGGATGAAACTAAATGTTTAGGAGAACTTTTCCATGTCTGTTTTTACTACTCAAATGTGAGTGCAAATTTTAAAATGTATTAAAGCCTTGTTTTATCCAATTTACTACCCTTAGAGTGGCGCTGCCTTTTTTTCTTTTTTTTCTCTCCCATGTTACAGAGTCCCCTCTGCTCTGAGAAGCTGGCTGCCGCTCGTCATATATACCGGAACCTATTAATATCTGTCTGGACCAGTTTAACTGTTTGTAACCCCCAGGAGATACGAGATGAAGTTTTTCCAGATTTATCAACTGGGTCTTCTAAATCTGGGCTAAATCCCAGAGCCCGGTGCTGGAACAAGTTTTGGCTCTTGGCTCCACTTACCCTTCTAACATGGGCACACTTGCCGCTTATACATACTTCCAAACCATCTCGGTTTACCCAGGATTTGATTCAAATTCTGGCATCCGTGAAGTTCGGGCTAAATCCCAGAGCCCACTTACCCTCCTAACATGGGCACACTTGCCCGGGCTCCTGACACGCCTACCCCGCATCTCTTGCCCCACACGCTCACTCTTTCTATGGCAGCCGGCAGTTTACCCTGTCAGCTTCCTGTATAATCACATCTACAAACGACTGAACTTACCTCCTCTGATGATTTCATGTACACAGACCAGGAGGAGGAGCCGGGAAGGAGGGACACCGCTGTGCATTAACCTGTGCTGATCTGAGGTCTGTGCAAGGGAGAAAAAAGCGACTGGGAAAAAGGGGAAGACAATAACTGGAAAAATGGAGAAGACAACAACTGAGAAGGTGGAGAAGACAGTGACTGGGAAGGGCTTTTAATTGTACGTCTGTGAGAGGTATGACTGGATGACATACTGGATGACATACCTCACATGATATCAGAAGGGGGCAGGCCACCCCGGTTACTTCAACGGGTGGCCCTGCCCTTGCCTTTATAACAGCTGTCACAGCCAAGAGACAGCAGTGGACGGGACCCCTCCCATCGAGGTGGAGCTTTTTTTCTTTTCTATTTTTTATGTCCGCTGGCGCCATGATTGAAGATGGATGGACATCGCGGGACACTTTTTTTTAAATAAAGGAATGGTCCAAAACGGTCTCTTGTCATTTTTACTTTTTTTAAAATGTTTTGGTGAATGGGTAGGGATACAATGTACCCGATACCCATTCACATAGAGGGGGGCGGGATCTGGGTGCCCCCTTGTTAAAGAGGGCTTCCAGATTCTGATAAGCCCCCCACCCGCAGACCCCCACAACCACCAGGCAAGGGTTGTGGGGATGAGGCTCTTGTCCCAATCAACATGGGTACAAGGTGCTTTCCTCCCCATGTTGAGGGCAAGTGGCATGGGATGGCTCAGGAGGGGGGGCGCTCGCTTGTCCCCCCCTCTTTCCTCTGCCATGGCAGCATGCTCAGATAAGGGTCTGTTATGGATTTTGGGGGGACCCCTACGCCATTTTTTTTTAATTTTGGCGTGGGGTTCCCCTTAAAAACCATACAAGACCTGAAGGGCCTGTTATGGATTTTGGGGGGGGCCCCACACCATTTATTTATTTATTTTTGCACGGGGTTCCCCTTAAAAACCTCAATACACTGCGTTATATAAACTACACTGCCTGCACTGACTCAATATAGAGTTTACACTGAATATTTAATCTATGCTGAATGCAGAGTATATATATATATGTATCTATATATGTATAGATATATATACTTAACTGACTGTATATATATATATATATATATATATCAAATACACTGCCACTAACTGAATAACCTGCCTGCCTAATATAACTCAAGCTATCTCTCTGTCTACACCAACAACACTACACGCGGCCGCTATGTAAGCAGCCTTATATAGTGTGGGGCATGGATTTAGTCCCCCTGAGCCATGGTTGGCCTAAGACAAAATGCCATTGGCCAATTGGCAGAGCGCGTTGTGATTGGCCAAAGCATGCAGGTCAGGTGCATGCTTTGGCCAATCATCATACATCAATGCACTGCAAACTCCCAGTGCATTATGAGGTGTTCCGCAATGCTCAAATTTGTTGCAAATGCCCCATTATGTTCGCTGTTCGGCGACCTGGTGAACATCGGGCTCATCCCTACGTATGAGTCAACTGTCAACGGGCTTCCAATGACAAAAACTTTGTTGAATTTGTCTGAAATAGAAACAAATGCCGTGGGGGGTCCCCCCCCCCAATCCATACCAGGCCCTTTGGGTCTGGGATGGATTTTAAGCGGAACCCCACGCCAAAAATTGAAAAAAAATGGCATGGGGCCTAAAATCCATATGAGACCCTTAGGTATTATGTTTGGCTAAGGGCTTGTGTTTAGGACTTAAGCTCCTGCAAAACAGCTGAAGAACAAACCATTGTGAGAAAAAAGCAACAGTAAAGCACTCTTTTCACCAAATGTCTCATGTTGCCCCTCGTAGCTTTCTTTAGATCTTTGTGACTTTGAGCGTTGAGGTGAACTCATCTGCAAGTAAGAAGAATCGGCAATCACAAAAGAACCGAAAAAATACTGAGTCATTTTTTTTGGTCATGTCCTCTTTAAGAGATAAGGACTTACAATGAGGGAGGGTAGCAAGACCGCGGTAGGACTGACAGCTGAATAGATGGAAATTAAAGCCACCCAGGCTAGCGGCACTGAAAAAGGAGAAGATAAATAAACATAGTGGAGGAACCGGTTTGCTAGTAATTCAAGTCTGGAGGCCATCACATACCCAGCACAGGACCTCAGAGAGCCAGGCAGCTCAGCCACGCCCGGCCAGCCCACTCTCAGGAAAAAAACATTTACTCCATTGCTAAGCAACAGGTGGGGGACAACCGCACAGCTTCCCACCACTCCCATGGTCACTGCCTATCAAGGTCAATAAGGACCCATTCACACTAGAAACTGCACTGCAATCTACTGCGCGTTTTTTTGTATACATGCATTTGATGTGCGTTTTACATGCAGTTGAAACACGCTTTTCTATCTGCATTTGTCCTGTGAGGTCCCTTCCTTCTTATTTTTTCCCCTGGGATTCTATGTGCACTGTAGTGCATTGTAGTGCATTTGCATGCATTTTTGTAGAAATATTATCCGCACACCAATAGTTGCGGTTGCATTTTTGTGCATTTGCGGTGCAGAAAAATTCAGCATGCTCTACGTTTGCTGACTGCACTGAACTGCACTGCAATAATGTGAACTACACCCATAGGTTGCCTTTTTTTTGGACTGTTTATGCAGTCCAAAATGCATCCCACTGCAGCTAACTACGTTAGATGTGAAAGGGCCCTAAGAAAGATTGTGTAACACAGCGCTCTGCCTAAGAGACACAAGCAGACCAACAGAGAGGAAATTTCAGCACAGCGGAGCTGCCCAGGACAAAGAGAATAAATATAGCCAGGAGGCAGATGTTATATCGCAACGCTGAGTAAGAAGTCGTGCTCTTTAAGCACATATTGCCCCCAACCCCGGCACCAGGGTACCCAGTTTCCAGGGGATTTACCACCAATGTTCTGGGTCTTCCAACCCAGGAGGGGCCCAGAACCTGGGGGGAGGTGTGTTAGGGGAGATCTGGTCTCCACTGCTTAACTTTCAGACTTTCCCATGGAAGGTGGCCTGGGGCGACCAAAAATAGAACACTGGGGGGGCTAAGGGGGAGTCTCTTTTATGTCTGCTATTGGAGGTAGTCCTGGAAGTTACCAGTGGATGATTAACCCATTGTGTGCTGACGTGAGGTGGGCCAGGAAAAGGGTGATAGAGGGCATCCCTGACAAGTTCCTAAGTGAATAGATCCCGTCCCGAAGTAATCAAATGTGCAGTTGGGGAAGAGTATGAAGTCAGATATGGCACTCAAAAAAAGCCAATATTCTTCATCACCAAAAATAACCATTGTAGACCCATTGAAAAGTCTTTTCAGCAACTAATGTAATAATAGCAGTATCTGTGTCTGATAGGGACAGTGTTGCCAACCCCCCGAAGTGAAATTTACTGGCAGAACGTCAAAATTTACAAACGGTGCCGATTTTTTTACTGGCAAAAACAACCCATGGAATTTACTGGCAGATCCACATTTTTTACTGACACTGCAAAAAAGTAGCTAAAATTACTGTTTTTAGTGCTAAACATTGTAAATATTAATATTTCAACTATAAACACATAGCTAGTGCTATTAGCAATGTGTTTAAGTTAAACAAAAGTCAAAAAACATATTTCTTAATTTACATGAAGGTCAGGTTACTATAACCCGGCCAGCAGAGAGTTCTCCCTTACATCAGAGTCTGCAGGATGGTGACCAGAGACCACCTTCCGCAGTGTGAATACACTAAGGTAAGGGGGGATTACTAATATAGGGGGGAACCTTTATATCAGTGCCCCCTTACATTATTGTATTCACTCCCGCCTTACATCAGTGACCCCCCCCCAGACTGGCCTGGCGGCACTGTCACTGACCTCCTCTCAGGTGCACCCAGCAGGGCTCAGTCAGATGGCTCCAGCTTGGTGGCTATTCTATAGTCTCCTCTCCACAGTCCAAACATGTCTGTCTCTTCCCGTAACCCCCATCCCGGCAGCGCTCCCACTCTTGAATCCTTTCTAGGATCCCCTCAAAGACTGCAGACATGATAAGAGACAAGAGATGGTCAGAGACTGCGGACATACTACAGGAGAAGGACAGAGGCTGCGGACATGCTACAGGAGGTGGACAGAGGCTGTGGACATACTACAAGAGGTGGACAGAGGCTGCGGACATACTACAAGAGGTGGACAGAGGCTACGGACATACTACAGGAGGTGGACAGAGGCTGCGGACATACTACAGGAGGTGGACAGAGGCTGCGGACATACTACAAGAGGTGGACAGAGGCTGCGGACATGATACAGGAGGTGGACAGAGGCTGCGGACATACTACAAGAGGTGGACAGAGGCTGCGGACATACTACAAGAGGTGGACAGAGGCTGCGGACATACTACAAGAGGTGGACAGAGGCTGCGGACATACTACAAGAGGTGGACAGAGGCTGCGGACACACTACAAGAGGTGGACAGAGGCTGCGGACATACTACAAGAGGTTGACAGAGGCTGCGGACATACTACAAGAGGTGGACAGAGGTTGCGGACATACTACAGGAGGTGGACAGAGGCTGCGGACATACTACAAGAGGTGGACAGAGGTTGCGGACATGATACAGGAGGTGGACAGAGGTTGCGGACATACTACAAGAGGTGGACAGAGGTTGCGGACATACTACAAGAGGTGGACAGAGGTTGCGGACATACTACAAGAGGTGGACAGAGGCTGCGGACATACTACAAGAGGTGGACAGAGATTGCGGACATACTACAAGAGGTGGACAGAGGCTGCGGACATACTACAAGAGGTGGACAGAGGTTGCGGACATGATACAGGAGGTGGACAGAGGTTGCGGACATACTACAAGAGGTGGACAGAGGTTGCGGACATACTACAAGAGGTGGACAGAGGCTGCGGACATACTACAAGAGGTGGACAGAGGTTGCTGACATACTACAGGACAAAGAGTGGACAAAGGTGGACAAAGACTGCGGACATGATACATCCTCACAGCAGCCTCCTCCCCTGTCCACCATCCTATTACTTCTCCAGTCCACATCAGATTCATCAGTGTGCTGTGTCCTCCTCCTGTACCCCTTTCACCTCTGCCCTGACCTGTGAAGAGGTGAAAGGGGTACAGGAGGAGGACACAGCACACTGATGAATCTGATGTGGACTGGAGAAGTAATATGATGGTGATTAGAGCACATCAGTCAGTCTCTGTCCCCTGCATATGCCATGCAGCCAGGGCCCAGGGACAGAAACTGATGTGCTCTATTCACCATCATATTACTTCTCCCGGCTCCAGTCCCAGTAATGTCCTCCTTTTACTATGAAGATCCCAATCCCATCCCCCCCACAGCTTCACTCTCCGTACCTCCGCCTGTGTGTGCAGCCAGCCAAGTCATGCACTGCATGACAGGACAGAGTCGCCTCGTCGCCTGGCTCAGCTGTCAGCTTGCCGCCGCGCTCGATCGATTCGAAAATGGCGCCGGGGCAGGGTTATTACGTTACTGCACATGCGCCGCCCGGCCGAGTGCGTACGAGCTTTCCCGAGCCCGGCTGGCTTCGGAACGGCGCATGCGCAGTTGCGTGGCCGGCTCACGGCCATCATTTTTACGGGCACCGGTGCCCGTAACGGGCATTCACGGGCGCCCCGAAAAGCGGGTTGTTTTTACGGGCTGCCCGTAAATCTACGGGCGGTTGGCAACACTGGATAGGGATGAGCCAAACACCCTCCTGTTCAGTTCGCAGCAGAACATGCGAACAGGCAAAGAATTCGTCAGAACACACGAACACCGTTAAAATCTATGGGACATGACCATGAATAATCAAAAGTGCTCATTTTAAAGGCTTATATGCAAGTTATTATCATAAAAAGTGTTTGGGGACCTGGGTCCTGCTCCAGGGGACATGTATCAATGCAAAGATTTTTTTTTAAAAACTGACGTTTTTTTCAGGAGCAGTGATTTTTGTAATGCTTAAAGTGAAACAATAAAATGAAATATTCCTTTACATATCTGCCTGGGGGGGTGTCTATAGTATGCCTGCAAAGTGGCACATTTTTCCTGTGTTTAGAACATTACCACAGCAAAATGACATTTCTAAAGGAAAAATTGTCATTTAAAACTGATCGCTGTAATGAATTGTCGGGTCTCAGCAATATAGATAAAACTCATTGAAAAAAGGAGCATGGGATCCCCCCCCCCCCCAGTCCATTTCCAGGCCCTTTGGGTCTGGTATGATTATTAAGGGGAACGCCGAAACAACATTTTTTAAAAAAATTGTGTGGGGGTCCCCCTAAAATCCATACCAGGCCCTTTGGATCTGGTATGGATTTTAAGGGGAACCCTGCGCCAAAATAAAAAAAATGACGTAGGGGTCCCCCCAAAATCCATACCAGACCCTTATCCGAGCATGCAACCTGGCAGGCCACAGGAAAAGAGGGGGGACGAGAGAGCGACTCCCCTCCTGAACCGTACTGGACAACATGCCTCAACATGGGGAGGGTGCTCATCAGACCAGGTCAGAGACCGAACTGCATCCATGGGAGGCTCCCGCCGTCTGAGCGTCTTGGCTTGTGACAACTCTTTTATAACTGAGGGCGGGGGGGCACCCGGTGATGTAAACGGGTGACCACGCCCCCTCTGATCCTACAGGGAAGCCATGGGGAAGTCCCCTCTTTTCCTGTGGCCTGTCAGGTTGCGTGCTCAGATAAGGATCTAGTATGGATTTTGGGGGGACCCATAAGGCCTTTTTTTTAAATTTTGGTGCAGGGTTTCCCTTAAAATCCATACCAGACCTGAAGGGTCTGGTATGGATTTTGGGGGGGACCGCTACGCCATTTTTAAAAAAAAAATTGGCACAGGGTTCCCCTTAATTTCCATATCAGACCCGAAGGGCCTGGTATGGATTTTAGGGGGACCCCCACGGATTTTTTTTTTTAATATTGGTTCGGAGTTCCCCTTAATATTCATACCAGACTCAAAGGGCCTGGTATTGGACTGGGGGGGGGGGGGGGATCCCATGCTCTTTTTTTCAATGAGTTTTATCTATATTGCTGAGACCCGACAATTCATTACAGCAGTGATCAGTTTTAAATGACAATTTTTCCTTTAGAAATGTCATTTTGCTGTGGTACTGTTCTAAACACGGCAAAAATGTGCCACTTTACAGGCATACTATAAACACCCCCCAGGCACGATATTTAAAGGAATATTTCATTTTTATTGTTTCACTTTAAGCATTAAAAAAAAATCACTGCTCCCGAAAAAACGTCTGTTTAAAAAAAAAAATTGCATTGATACATGTCCCCTGGGGCAGGACCCGGGTTCCCAAACACTTTTTATGACAACAACTTGCATATAAGCCTTTAAAATGAACACTTTTGATTTTTCATGTTAGTGTCCCATAGACTTTAACGGTGTTCCGGCGGCTTTCAAATTTGCCCTGAACACTGCATAATGTTCGGTGTTCGCAGAACAACTGAACAACCAAAGTTCGGCCCGAACTTATGCTCGGGCCTAACTGTTCGCCCATCCCTAGTGTCTGAGTGAATTTTAGCAAATTCCAGGGCCATTATTACCTTTCAAATATTTAGAGTGGCTGATCTCCTTCTTACAAAACCAGCCTGTGCCAGATGTATAAAAGATGGCAACAATGTGGCTAGCCGGGAGGTTACTATTTTATACATAATCTTAGCCCGGTTTGGTTGGGTCCTTTCCCTTCTCGGCTATTAGTTTAATAAAGGCCTGGAAGCCAGTGGGAGGATAGGGACCTCCTTTCCACATTGTATTGTATACTCTCATTAAAGTATTGGGAATAAAATCTTGTGATAGCTTAAAGAATTCTGGTGTATACCCACCTGGGCCAGGGGTCTTATTATTTGCTAGATTTGTTATAGTGGCAGTAACTTCCTCTTTAGTTATAGGTGCATTTAACATGTCTAACTGTGTATTTGATAGTTTAGGAAGTTGAAGTTTTTCCAGATTTATCAACTGGGTCTTCTAAATCTGGGCTAAATCCCAGAGCCCAGTGCCGGAACAAGTTTTGGCTCTTGGCTCCACTTACCCGTCTAACATGGGTACACTTGCCCAGGCACCTGGCACACCTACCCCAAATCTCATGCCCCACATGCTCACTCTTTCTATGGCAGCTGGCATCTCTCTTCACTGGCTTCCTGTATAATCACTCACCGCATACTGACTGAACTTACCTCCTCCCCGGCTCTGATGATTTCATGTACACTGGCCAGGAGGAGGAGGAGGAAAGGAGGGACAGCGCTGTGCATTAACCTCTGCTGATCTGAGTTCTGTGCAAGCGGGAAGAAAACAGTAACTATAAAGAAGGAGAAAACAGTGACCGGGAAGGTGGAGAAGACAGCGACTGGGAAGGTGGAGAAGACAGCGACTGGGAAGGTGGAGAACACAGCGACTGGGAAGGTGGAGAACACAGCGACTGGGAAGGTGGAGAACATACACTATATATACAGTATCTCATACACAGTATATATATGTAATGTTTTAAAGTAAGAATGATTTCACAAATATATACAGTATCTCACCAAAGTGAGTACACCCCTCACATTTTTGTAAATATTTTATTATATCTTTTCATGTGACAACACTGAAGAAATGACACTTTGCTACAATGTAAAGTAGTGAGTGTACAGCTTGTATAACAGTGTAAATTTGCTGTCCCCTCAAAATAACTCAACACACAGCCATTAACTTCTAAACTACTGGAAACAAAAGTGTGTACACCCCTAAGTGAAAATGTCCAAATTGGGCCCAATTAGCCATTTTCCCTCCCCGGTGTCATGTAACTTGTTAGTGTTACAAGGTCTCAGGTGTGAATGGGGAGCAGGTGCCATGTTGGACTTCCATTGCTCTCACTCATACTGGTTATTATTTCAGTTACTTATATACTGGTCAATGGAAGTTCAACATGGCACCTCATGGCAAAGGACTCTCTAAGGTCCTGAAAAAAAGAATGGCCTAAAAAAATTGCCTAGGCTATATGAAGATTGCCAAGACCCTGAAACTGAGCTGAAGCACGGTGGCCAAGACCATATAGCAGTCTAACAGGACAGGTTCCACTCAGAACAGGCCTCGCCATGGTTGACCAAAGAAGTTGAGTGCACGTGCTCTACGTCATGTCCAGCGGTTGTCTTTGGGAAATAGTCGTTTGAGTGCTGCCAGCATTGCTGTAGAGGTTGAAGGGGTGGGGGGGTCAGCCTGCCAGTGCTCAGACCATACGCTGCATACTGCATCAAATTGGTCTGCATGGCTGTCATCCCAGAAGGAAGCCTCTTCTAAAGATGATGCACAAGAAAGCCCATAAACAGTTTGCTGAAGACAAGTAGACTAAAGACATGGATTACTGGAACCATCTCCTGTGGTCTGATGAGACCAAAATAAACTTATTTGGTTCAGATGGTGTCAAGCGTGTGTGGTGGCAACCAGGTGAGGAGTACAAAGACAAGTGTGTCTTGCCTACAGTCGAGCATGGTGATGAGAGTGTCATGGTCTAGGGATGCATGAGTGCTGCCGGCACTGGGGAGCTACAGTTCATTGAGGGAACCATGAATGCCAAAATGTACTGTGACATACTGAAGCAGAGCATGATCCCTTCCTTTTGGAGCCTCCAAATGACCACCGCCTTGCTAAAGAAGCTGAGGGTAAAGGTGATGGACTGGCCAAGCATGTCTCCAGACCTAAACCCTATTGAGCATCTGTGGGGCATCCTCAAATGGAAGGTGGAGGAGTGCAAGGTCTCTAACATCCACCAGCTCTGTGATGTCGTCATGGAGGAGTGGAAGAGGACTCCAGTGGCAACCTGTGAAGCTCTGGTGAACTCCATGCCCAAGAGGGTTAAGGCAGTGCTGAAAAATAATGGTGGCCACACAAAATATTGACACTTTGGGCCCAATTTGTACATTTTCACTTAGAGGTGTACTCACTTTTGTTGCCAACGGTTTGGACATTAATGGCTGTGTGTTGAGTTATTTTGAGGGGACAGAAAATTTACACTGTTATACAAGCTGTACACTCACTACTTTACATTGTAGCAAAGTGTCATTTCTTCAGTGTTAAATAGTTACATAGTTACATAGTATGTGAAGTTGAAAAAAGACACAAGTCCATCAAGTTCAACCTATGTGTGTGATTATATGTCAGTATTACATTGTAAATCCCTGTATGTTGCGTCCTGTTCAGGTGCTTATCTAATAGTTTCTTGAAACTCTCAATGCCCCCCGCTGATACCACTGCCAGTGGAAGGGAATTCCACATCCTTGCCGCTCTTACAGTGAAGAACGCTCTACGTAGTTTAAGGTTAAACCTCTTTTCTTCTAATTTTAATGACTGGCCACGAGTCTTGTTAAACTCCCTTCTGCGAAAAAGTTTTATTCCTATTGCGGGGTCACCAGTATGGTATTTGTATATTGAAATCATATCCCCTCTCAAGCGTCTCTTCTCCAGAATAAGTTCAGTGCTCGCAACCTTTCCTCATAACTAATATCCTCCAAACAATTTATTAGCTTTGTTGCCCTTCTTTGTACTTGCTCCATTTCCAGTACATCCTTCCTGAGGACTGGTGCCCAGAACTGGACAGCATACTCTAGGTGCGGCCGGACCAGAGTCTTGTACATGTGTTGTCACATGAAAAGATATAATAAAGTATTTACAAACATGAGGGGTGTAGTCACTTTTGTGACATACTGTATATCTATATATAGATATACAGTGGGGACAGAAAGTATTAAGACCCCCTTACATTTTTCACTCTTTGTTATATTGCAGCCATCTGCTAAAATCATTTAAGCTCATTTTTTTTCCTAATTAATGTACACACAGCACCCCATATTGACAGAAAAACACAGAATTGTTGACATTTTTGAAGATTTATTAAAAAAGAAAAACTGAAATATCACATGGTCCTAAGTATTCAGACCCTTTGCTCAGTATTTAGTAGAAGCACCCTTTTGATCTAATACAGCCATGAGTCTTTTTGGGAAAGATGCAACAAGTTTTTTACACCTGGATTTGGGGATCCTCTGCCATTCCTCCTTGCAGATCCTCTCCAGTTCTGTCAGGTTGGATGGTAAACGTTGGTGGAAAGCTATTTTTAGGTCTCTCCAGAGATGCTCAATTGGGTTTAAGTCAGGGCTCTGGCTGGGACATTCAAGAACAGTCACAGGGTTGTTGTGAAGCCACTCCTTTATTTTAGCTGTGTGCTTAGGGTCATTGTCTTGTTGGAAGGTAAACCTTCGGCCCAGTCTGAGGTCCTGAGCACTCTGGAGAAGGTTTTCATCCAGGATATCCCTGTACTTGGCCACATTCATCTTTCCCTCGATTGCAACCAGTCGTCCTGTCCCTGCAGCTGAAAAACACCCCCACAGCATGATGCTGCCACCACCATGCTTCACTGTTGGGACTGTATTGGACAGGTAATGAGCAGTGCCTGGTTTTCTCCACACATACCGCTTAGAATTAAGGCCAAAAAGTTCTCATCAGACCAAAGAATCTTATTTCTCACCATCTTGGAGTCCTTCAGGTGTTTTTTAGCAAACTTCATGCAGGCTTTCATGTGTCTTGCACTGAGGAGAGGCTTCCGTCGGACCACTCTGCCATAAAGCCCCAACTAGTGGAGGGCTGCAGTGATGGTTGACTTTCTGCAACTTCCTCCCATCTCCCGACTGCATCTCTGGAGCTCAGCCACAGTGATCTTTGGGTTCTTCTTTACCTCTCTCACCAAGGCTCTTCTCCCCCGATAGCTTAGTTTGGCCGGACGGCCAGCTCTAGGAAGGGTTCTGGTCGTCCCAAACGTCTTCCATTTAAGGATTATGGAGGCCACTGTGCTCTCAGGAACCTTACGTTTTTTGTAACCTTGACCAGATCTGTGCCTTGCCACAATTCTGTCTCTGGCTTTCCTAATCAAGTCCAATCAGTATAATCAAACACACCTAGACTCAAATGAAGGTGTAGAACTATCTCAAGGATGATCAGAAGAAATGGACAGCACCTGAGTTAAATATATGAGTGTCACAACAAAGGGTCTGAATACTTAGGACCATGTGATATTTCAGTTTTTCTTTTTTTATAAATCTGCAAAAATGTTAACAATTCTGTGTTTTTCTGTCAATATGGGGTGCTGTGTGTACATTAATGAGGAAAAAAAAAAAACTTAAATGATTTTAGCAAATTGCAATATAACAAAGAGTAAAAAATTTAAGGGGGTCTGAATACTTTCCGTCCCCACTGTATATAGATATATCTATATATATCTATCTATATATAGATAGATATAGATATATATCTATCTATATATATATATATAAATACTAGACTAGACTGATCGCAGTGCATTATTGGGTGTTATGGGGTGCTCAAATTTGCCGCAAATGCCCAATAATGTTCGCTGTTCGGCGACCTGGTGAACATCGGGCTCATCCCTACATATGAGTCAACTGTCTGCGGGCTTCCAATGACAAAAACTTTGTTGAATTTGTCTGAATTAGAAACAAATGCCGTGGGGGCCCCCCCCAATCCATACCAGGCCCTTTTTGTCTGGGATAGATTTTAAGCGGAACCCCACGCCAAAAATTGAAAAAAAAAGGCATGGGGCCCGCTAAAATCTAAAGGAGACCCTTAGATATTATGTTTGGCTGAGGGCTTGTGTTCAGGACTTCAGCTCCTGCAAAACAGCCGCAGAACAAACCATTGTGAGAAAAAGCAACAGTAAAGCACTCTTTTCACCAAATGTCTCATGTTGCCCCCTCGTAGCTTTCTTTAGATCTTTGTGACTCTGAGCGTTGGGGTGAACTCATCTGCAAGTAAGAAGAATCGGCAATCACAAAAGAATCGAAAAAAAGTAGAGTCATTTTCTTTGGTCATGTCCTCTTTAAGAGATAAGGACTTACAATGAGGGAAGGTAGCAAGACCGCGGTAGGACTGACAGCTGAATAGATGGAAATTGAAGCCACCCAGGCTAGCGGCACTGGAAAAGGAGAAGATAAATAAACATAGTGGAGGAACCGGTTTACTTGTAATGCAAGTCTTTAGGCCATCAAATACCCAGCACAGAAGCTCAGAGAGCAAGGCAGCTCAGCCACGCCCGGGCAGCCCACTCTCAGGAAAAAACATTTACTCCATTGCTAAGCAACAGGTGGGGGCCAGGAGTGGCCGCACAGCTTCCCACCCCTCCGGTGGTCACTGCCTGTCAAAGTCCATAAGGACTCATTCACACTAGAAACTGCACATCTACTGCGCATTTTTCTGTATACATGCATTTGATGTGCATTTTACATGCAACTGACGCACACTTTTCTATCTGCATTTGTCCTGTGAGGTCCCTTCCTTCTTTTTTTCCCTGGTCTTCTATGTGCACTGTAGTGCGTTGTAGTGCATCTGCATGCATTTTTGTAGAAAGCTTATCCGCCCACCAATAGTTGTAGTTGCATTTTTGCGCATTTGCGGTGCAGGAAAATGCAGCATGCTCTACTTTTGCTGACTGCACTGAACTGCACTGCAATAATGTGAACTACATCGGTTGCCTTGATTTTGGACTGTTGGAGTGCAGTGCAAAATGCATCCCACTGCAGGCCACTGCGTTAGGTGTGAAAGGGCCCTAAGAAGTATCATGCAGCACGGCGCTTTGCCTAAGAGACACAAGCAGACCAACAGAGAGGAAAACTTGGCACAGCGGCGCTGCCCAGGGGAAAGAGAAGAAATATAGTCAGGAGGCAGATGTGCTACCGCAATGCTGAGTAAGAAGTCGTGCTCTTTAAAGCAGGATTCCGGCCAGCTAAAACATATTTTTAAAGTCAGCAGCTACAAACACTGTAGAAGTAGACTTACCTGTCCTGGGTGCCCGCGATGTCGGCCACCCGAGGCCGACCCGTCCCTCGGCTCTCTTGTCCCGGCACCTCCATTCTAGGTAAGGGAAATAGGCAGTGGAGCCTTGCGGCTTCACTGCCAGTTTCCTACTGCGCACGCGTGAGCGGCGCGGCGATCTGTGAATGGCCCCATGTTTTTCTGGGAACACCCACAGTTCCCAGAAGGCAACGGGGCCGCTCAGCTAGGAGCAGAACACGCTGCGGAATAGGAACAGGCAGATTAGGAAGACTGCCTAGCAACAAGGGTTCAGGTAAGTTTATTTTTTTTTTTTTCACATTTTTTTTAAAAATTTTTTTTAGGATTTTTGGTGAAATTTTTTTTTCAGGGTGGCCCTCCACTTTAAGCACATATTGCCCCCAACCCCCAGCACCAGGGTACCCAGTTTCCAGGGGATTTACCACCAATGTTTTGGGTCTTCCAACCAAGGAGGGGTCCAGAACCTTGGGGGAGATGCGTTAGGGGAGATCTGGTCTCCACTGCTTACCTTTCAGACTTTGCAATGGAAGGTGGACTGGAGCGACCAAAAAAAAGAACACTGGGGGCTAAGGGGGAGTCTTTTTTATCTCTGCTATTGGAGGTAGTCCCTGAAGTTACCAGTGGAATATTAACCCATTGTGTACTGACCTGATGTGGACCAGGAAAAGGGTGATAGAGAGCATCCCTGACAAGTTCCTTTAGCTAAGTGAATAGTGTCTGAAATAGATCCCGAAGTAATCAAATGTGCAGTTGGGGAAGAGTAAGATGTCAGATATGGCAATTGAAAAGCCAATATTCTTCATCACCAAAAATAACCATTGTAGACCGATTGGAAAGCTTTTTTCAGCATCCAATGTAATAATAGCAGTATCTGTGTCTGCATGAGTTTTAGTAAATTCCAGGGCCATAATTACCTTTCATATATTTAAAGTGGCTGATCTCCCTCTTACAAAACCAGCCTGTGCCAGATGTATAAAAGATGGCAACAATGTGGCTAGCTGGGAGGCTACTATTTTACACATAATCTTACTGTCCACATTTATTAAAGATATGGGCCTATATGAGCCCGGTTGGGTTGGGTCCTTTCTTTTCTTGGCTATTAGTTTAATATAGGCCTGGAAACCAGTAGGAGGGTAGTGACCTCCTTTCCACTCATTGTATTGTATACTCTCAATAAAGTATTGGGAATAAAATCTTGTGATAGCTTAAAGAATTCTGCTGTATACCTATCTGGGCCAGGGGTCTTATTATTTGCTAGATGTTTTATAGTGGCAATAACTTCCTCTTTAGTTAAAGGTGCCTTTAACATGTCTAACTGTGTATTTCATAGTTTAGGAAGTCAAAGTTTTTCCAGATTTATCAACTGGGTCTTGTAAATAAGGATCACCATAGTAGGTCACTAATACATACCTCCCAACCATCCCAGTTTCCCCGCAACCATCCAAGCATTTGATTTAAATTCTGGCGTCCCGCGAAGTTCATGCTAAATCCCGGAGCCAGCCTTCTAGCAAAAGTCCTCTCCACTTCCAAAGCACTCTGCCAGCACATATCTATTGTACTGTATGTGTACATTACAATAATATTCTCCTACCCCCTCCAAAGAAATAACAGCTGCTATAGAGGGGGACATCATGGTATCTGGCACCCTACAAGAGATGCTGGGCATGTGCTCTGGGTGCCCACACTAACCCACTCAGCTCCGCTAACCCTTCTAACATGGGCACGCTAGCGCGGGCACCTGTCACGCCTGCCCCACATCTTTTGCCTCACACGCTCACCCCCTCTGTGGCAGCAATCCAACTCTGGCGATTTAATTTACTTAGGCCATGAGGAGGAGTCACGAGAGAGGGACACTGTGCATGAGCCCACACTGATCCGAGGTCTGTGCAAGCTAGGAGAAAACAGCGTTCGAGAAGGTGGAGAAGAAAGTGAATGTGAAGGAGGAGAAGACAGTGAATGGGAATGGGAAAGCACAGTGACCTGGAAAGTAGGTCACAGGTAACAAAGTTTCACCCAAGGATTGATTTGAGGGGAGGATATGTGCTGGGGGTGCTTTGGGAGAGGAAAGAACTTGTACTAGAAAGGGGGGTTGGATTTATAGTCTGACCTCCCCCAACCCCCCCCCCCCCACCTTCTAGCACAAGTCCTCCACTTCAAAAGCACCTCCCAGCACATGTATCCTCCTACCCCCCCCCCAAAGAAATGCCAGGTGCCAGTGCCAGAGAGAGTGACATAATGGTAGCTGGGACCACAGGCACCCCACAAAAGATGCTGGGCATGTGCCCTGGTTGCCCACACTAACGCACCTCTGCCACACAGGTTGGTGGAGCCAAGTGCTGGAACTTGTTCTGGCATCTGGCTCTGGGACTCAGCCCAGTATTGTGGGACAATGGTTTTTTGATCAAATCTCAGGAAGGCCCCGCCAAATCCAGGATGGTTGGGGGGTTATGCTAGCAGAGCGGAAAGGATATGTGCTGTGAGGAGGGACTAGGAGAAAGAGGATTTTCACTGGAGGCATTTGAAGAGGGGAAAAAGTTTGAGAGGGGATAGGAATTGTGCCAGAAGTGGGAAGAGGATTTGTGCTAGGAGGGAGGATTTGGGGAAAGGAGGATTTGTGCTGGAAGGATTTGTTCTGGGATGAGAACTTGTGCTGGGAGGGGTGATTTGGGGAAGGGGGTGGATGGGTCAAAGATGATTTGTGCTGGTAAAGGGGCGGGAATTTGGGGGAAGGGGGTCAAAGAAGATTTGTGTTGGGAGGGGTGAATAATGGGAGAGGATTTGTGCTAGAAGTGGAGAAAGGATTTACGTTGGGCGGAGAAGGATGGGGGGTGTGACGTAAGTCCTTCTTACCAACTAATGACAAAGAACTGACCGATCTCATACCACATTGTCACTTGCATAACAATGCCACTTTAAGCTGCACCCTGCATATAGATTTTTTAGCTTGCAGGACCACAATCTAGGTGCCAGCAGCCTGAGAGTGATGGTTAGTGGGTTACGTTAATTAAGCAATTGACCCTTTAATTTGGCAACGCCCCTTTTTTGCCAAGAAGGAGGAAACTCCCAATCTTGCTGTGAACAATCCATAATTTAATTAATTGAATAAAGCAATTAAAAAACATAACATATGTAGCTATAAAAAGTCCATATCAGTGATGAAATGTTGCCAATCACCATGCTACTCAGAAATTCTGCAATTTGCCCAAATCTTGAATCAAATGTGATCCACCACGTGGTGACCATCGAGCGGGATACAACTGAATCCAACTTTTGGGGGGTTTTAGCCAAATCTTCTTCCAAAACTCTCTCATTCACTCTGTGTCACTCTGTACCACTGCACAATTGACCTTCAACCTGCTGCCAGTCCTCCTCGTGGTCGGGTTTACCCTTTCTGTCTCAAAAGATAAGACTATGGAGGAGTATGTTCCGGATTCACTTTCCCAGGGGTTCATCCACAAATCCTCTTCTCCTGCCGGTGCTGGCTTTTTCTTTGTGAAATGAGTGGTGAACTGAGACCTTGTATCAATTATAGGGTTCTCAATCGCATTACAGTTAAGAATGCTTATCTGATCCCATTAATAACGGAACTATTTATTACACCTCAAAAGAGCAACAGTCTTCACCAAATTCGATTTGAAAGGGGCATACAATTTCCAGGGGATTAAGGAGGGTGACGAATGGAAAACGACATTTAATACTAGGACCGGATACTACAACTACCTTGTAACGCCCTTTGGTCTTTGCAATGCTTCTGCAGTTTTTCAGGAATTTATTAAAGATGTCCTCTGAGATATGCTGCAGCAACGTGTGGTGGTTTATCTTGATGATATTCTCATGTATTCTAAATCCCTAGAGAGCCACCACACAGACATCTCCCATGTACTACAGAGGTTGAGAGAGAACAACCTGTATTGCCAGTTGGAAAAGTGTGAGTTCCATCATGAGCAGGTTAAATTTTGTGTAGCAAGGTCCCTGGCCTCCTCCAGTCTACTAAGAGCCTTTAGAGCCAAAGATAGCTGACATCTTTCTACATGTAGTGGGTTGTGAGGCATAGTGGGTGCAAGATGTAAGTTATTGGGCACCAGACACTTCTTGAATGCAAAAGAGATGTTTATTTCTATCAGTCTTTCTTTTATGGGGGGAAGATGGTTAGGGCCAGGGCATCCTTGAGCAGTTGCAATTTCAATTGGCAGACACTGAGACTTCAATAGGAGGACAGCCATACAGGGAAAGACCCCAGCAAGGTTCCACATCTGCATGTGCAGGATTGCTGTCTCCTATGGCAACAGTGTTTAACAGTTTCTAATTCAAAGTTCAACAGTTCTCTCAGCTTCACTACACTTCTTCCTGTAGTTCTTAAGCCCACTGAGCTCCTAGTCTCTCAATGGACCCTCTGATTCACTGACTCTGAATTCCTTGAGCTCCTTAAGGCTTTTGTGGTGGTATCTCCCTCAAGCGTCATCTACGCTTCCCTGCTGGGTCCCTAGCTTGGCACTCCAGATACTTCTCAAGCGTCACCCCTTGCTAGCCGGTTCAGTCCCTGGCTTGACTCAGAAGGCTGCTCTGTAAGCATCACCTCCGCTAGTTGGGTCCCTGACTTGATCACCGTCTGAAGTTTCCAGATTCTCCACCGTGCCCGTTCGGTGAGAATGTTGCTCCTGTACTTGCTTCAGTTACTCACTGTGGTCCCTGGTAAAGATGGTTGGTCCCTTAGTGGCGACAGCTTCCCTTCTACCTCCAACCATGACAGGTTCCCCTGGCCTGTAGAACCGTCACTTCTGGTTGGACTGCAAGCCGCAATCCCAACCCTGCAGTGCCCTCTTACTTCTGGATAGGCTCTCAAGCAGCCTGGCAGCCAGACATCCCCAGGATAGGCCCAGTCTCTGGCCTAGCAGCCTGGGGCATACGACACACGTTCACCCAGACAGCCGTCCAGGTGGTACAGAACAAAGATCACCTGACTCCACCCGAATATATAGGCTCTCCCAGCAGGCCAAGGGACTCAAGAAAACCCCTGCCTATTGCCTGAGACACCCCATATACCCATAACCTGACCTTGAGTGGTCCTTCTCATATCTAGTACCACCAAGTGCCCGGCCACCTAGTGGTAGAAGAGAAAAGTACAACAAGGCCAAACTTAGGGAGAAATCAATGGATCTCTAACAATTAACTAAGGTAGCTATTACTGGCAAGTAGCTTTGTGAGGAGCTCCCTGACTAAACCCAAGGGCTCTACATCTGGAGATATGTTTTATCTACTGCCGGGTTTTTGATGGACCCAGAGAAACTATATGGAGTCTTACAGTGGCCTCAACCCATAGGTCTACACCCTCTACAACGTTTTCTTGCCAACTATTATCAGAAATGCATTTTGTCTTTTCTCTTCTCTGGTCAAACTAATAACTGATATGACCAGAGAAGACGGGAATCCACAGAATTGGTCCCTGGATTCCATTAAAACCTTTGAATCCCTCAAGGTCACTTTTGCTGCAGCTCCAATGCTGGCAAATCCTGATCATTTGTTACCTTTCATTCTTGAGGTTGATGCGTCTGAGACTAAAATAGGTGCCCTCCTGTCTCAATGTCCTACTTCTGAGAGCTCTATGAATCCCTGTGGCTACTTTTCTAAGAAATTGTCTTCTGCAGAATGTAATTGTGAAATTGGGGACAGAGAATTATTAACCATCATTTTGGCTCTTAAAGAATGGAGGCATCTCCTCAAAGGTACAACTGTGCCGGTAGTCATTTTGACTGACCATAAGAATCTCATATTTTTGTCTGAGGCAAAACACTTATCTACCAGAAGGGCATGATGGGCCCTTTTTTATCTGTCAAGCTTCCATTACATATTCTCATTCTTGCATGAGGTGCAGCAAGATTGACATTAGTTGAAGCGGTTGTATACCTTTTTTTTTTTTTACTATAATAAGGCTTACCTGTAGGTAAAAAAAAATCTCCTAAACCTGTACGGTTTAGGAGATATTCCCCTCGCAATGAGCCGCTGACTGCAGCGGCGCATGCGAACAGGGGATTCTCGGCTGACAGCCCGGCAAACTCCGGAGCTAACCGGACAGCCGCGATACCCGGAAGACACGCCAAGGGGAAATGTCAGCTCCTTCGGCGTGAACCGGGTGAGATGCCGGCGCCTCGTTCTAAGGTAAGTATCTCATAATGAGCTAGTATGCAGTGCATACTAGCTCATTATGCCTTTTCCCTTGCAGGTGTAGAAAAAAAAACCCAGCGGGTATACAACCGCTTTAAGTGATTGATAGCACTAGCCACCTCTTGACAAAATGATTTCAGTTTCTGGCACTCCTAGAAAATGTGTAACATTGTGCCTCGTCTGATGTTACACCTCCAGCACGTGTCAGGTACCTGCGGAAAAATACTGTGTAGGGTAGACATGTGCATTCGTTTTCGTCCGAATGCATTTTCGTCCGAATTTTAGGTATTTTCGTTATCGTTTTAACAAACGATAACGAAAGTGCAGAGTCCGAAAAACGAAAGATCCGACATAAACAAATGCTTTATTTTCGTTTTCGTTGCTACAACAATTCGATATAGATAGGAGATTCGACATGATGATGACAATAACAATCTGTGTCCATCAAACCTGTGGTCGAATGTGCCTAACCTTAGCTCTATTAGTCCAAGATTATTCTACATAGAGAGAAAAGATTCGACGTAGGGGAGGAAAGATTCGACGTAGGGGAGGAAAGATTCGACGTAGGGGAGGAAAGATTCGACGTAGGGGAGAAAAGATAAATAAAAATAATGATGATGATGAATGTTATTGGCTGATTGTAACCAAAGAGGAGGAGCAGTAAAATAGCTGGAACAAAGTACACACATACTTTGGCTTATGGTGTCTGTTGAAAGCTCTAAGAAGATTCGACGGAGCAGGTAAACTATACGGCATTGTACAGTTTAGCTGCTCCGTCGAATCTTCTTTGAACATTCGACAGACACCATAAGCCTTCAATGACAGATTCGACCTTAATTTGGATTTTCGGACGAATGCAATTTTTAACGAAAAACGAAATAAATAAAAACGAATTTCGGGAGTAACTAAATAAATAAATTTTTCAGACGAAAATGAAATTCCGAAACGAAATATTTCAGTGTGCACATGTCTAGTGTAGGGTCCTGGGCACCCAATACCACCTCATTAGGAACTTATAACTGGTCTCTTGGATCTTAGTGGATATGAAAAATTTCTGGGCAAAGTGCAGGAATTTCTCCTTTTGTGAGTCAGTGAACTGCATAGCAAGGTCGGATTTCCACCGTGAGATGGAAAAGGAGGTTAAACCTGTCGCTGGTCAAATCAGGGCAGCACAGAAGGTAGAAAGGCTGTGGCAACTCGTTTCCATCCCATGGCAAATACTCTCCCGCTCTGTTAGCTGACGAGACATACCTGGGTAATAGGAGCACTGACGGAGAAAGTGTTGAAGCTGCAGACCACTCCAAAAGTCTAAGAAGGAGTATACAGCATAGGCAAGTTCAGTGGATGATAGTTTGCCATCCGATCGCAAGATGTCCCAGGGATGAAGAAGGCCGCCCGACACCAAGCGGAGTAACTGGTGGTTCTGGAGACTGTGTTTAAATTCCCGATTACCCAAAATAGGGACCATGGAGGAAGGCAGCGGGGAAATCATGGAGCAATGGAAGGTATCCCTAGACACTGACAAAGTACTTCCCAAGGTAGAATGATCACTGAGAACCTTCGGCAGAGGGGATGAAATTCATGGCCAGCTCCTTACTGTACCTTCTCCTCCATCTCCATGGCCACCCAGTGTTTCACCTCAGCATAACATTGGCAGTCAACCAGCCTATTGAGGTGAGCCGCTCTCAGAGGATTTTGTTGCCCTTCCATGTGCACCTTATTGCAAAGACCAGTTATAGTTGTGGGTGGTTGTCACTTTTTTTGTACAGTCGCTTGAACTGGGTGTGGGGACGCATTGGATGCCCTCAACTACCATTGTGCTCTTGCTGGGTGTCACGTGCGTCCCTGTGCCTTTAAGGAGGGGTGGGCTCCCTCCATGCATTACTGCCCATAATCTATCCAATGCTACATGTGCCCCAACTTGGGAGGGTCTGGAAATTATAGAGTTAGGACTACAGTACACAGAGGAGCCTTGGCATGGGCACTGCAACTTCAACATAGATTTTCAAATGCGTGTAACTAAACCCTCTGCTTATAATGGGAATTGTTAGACTACCAATCTGGTTGTTTTACAGGCTGGCTGATCAGTGTGCTGGGAAATCTTCTGTTTGTTTGTGATGTGTAGGAGGATGTCACCCCTCCCCCTTCCCTATGCATTCCTCTCCGGTGTCAGAGATTTTCATTTCATTTCTTTCTTCTGCTGTCTGCTAATCTGAGAGCTGAGCTGAAATGTTCTGTCTGTCTGAACATTTATACCAATCCTGTAACCCTGAAATGTGGTCACAACTTTTGCCAGGACTGTATTGATTGTGTGCTGGATACACAGGGATCTGGAGAATATTCCTGTCCTGAATGCAGAGAGAAGTTTCCGGATCGCCCTGCACTGCAGAAGAACGTAACACTGCATAACCTAGTGGAGAATTTCCAGTCTGCTCAGCCAGATCAGAAGGAGTCCGGAGTCTTCTGTACTCACTGTGTGGAATCTTCTGTACCTGCTGTTAGATCCTGTCTACACGGTGAGGTTTCTCTGTGTGATGAACACCTGAGAGTCCACAAAAAGTCCCCAGAACACGTCTTAACTGACCCCACCTTGTCCATGGAGAGCAGGAAATGCTCCGTCCATAAGACGATCCTGGAGTATTACTGCACTGAGGATGATACCTGTATCTGTAAGTTTTGTGTGACTGGAGAACACATAGGACATGAGATGGAGTCACTGGATGAGGCTTCTGAGAAGAAGAAGGAGACACTGAGGAATGTTCTGCAGAAACTTCTGGCAAAGAGAGAGGAGACGGAGGAAAGAGTCCAGAGTCTGCAGGAACACAGGAGGAAAGTAAAAGAAGAAGAAGCTGGTGACACCGAGATAGTCACTGCCCTGTTTAGAGATCTCAGGAGACGTCTGGAAGACCTGGAGAAGAGAGTCTTGAGTGACATCTCCGGGCGGGCAGAGCGGTTCTCCATCTCCATCCAGGATCTGGAAATAAAGAAGGAGGAGCTGTCCAGGAAGATACGTCACATTGAGGAGCTGTGTAACATGACAGATCCACTGACTGCCTTACAGGAATCAGACAAAGGTGACTTGTGTGATACTGAGGATGGAGATAATGAGGACCGAGAGAAACATGAGAAACTCCTCCACGATAGAGGGGTACTGGGTGTGATGGGGGTCCTACACACAGGTTTATCTGATATGATAACAGAGGTAAATGTATACTTCTATATACAGGAAGCTGCAGAAATATTACTGGATGGAAACACAGCTTATAATTATCTACAGATATCAGATGACAGGAAAACTGTAACCAGGTCAGATTTAGACCAGAATCACCCAGAAACACCAGAGAGATTTATGTATTCTCCTCAGGTGATGAGTA
This sequence comes from Lithobates septentrionalis, assembly GCA_037952835.1. Taxonomy (NCBI): domain Eukaryota; kingdom Metazoa; phylum Chordata; class Amphibia; order Anura; family Ranidae; genus Lithobates; species Lithobates septentrionalis. The sequence continues at coordinate 599,527 of JBBDGP010002749.1, read as the reverse complement.
GTCAGAGTTTCTCCTCAGGGAGACATTACTGGGACGTGGATCTCAGGGGATCAGAGCGATGGAGAGTTGGGATGTGTTACCCCAGTATAGAGAGGGGATGGGAGGCGTCATGGATTGGATATAATAAGAAGTCCTGGGGATTGGACAGGGAAGGTAATCAGTATTATGTGATACATGACTGTAATGAGATCCTGTTATCCACCAATCTCTCCAGTAAGAGAGTCAGGATATATCTGGATTATGAGGCCGGGCGGATCTCCTTTTATGATCTGTGTGACCCGATCCGACACCTCCACACCTTCACCACCACCTTCACTGAGCCCCTCCATGCTGGGTTAGGTGTGTATAAAGGTTATATAAAGTTATGTGGGGGGAAACCGGAGATGTGAGAACTCTGCCCAGAATCTGGTGATAAAATAGTGATGGGTGGTGGGATTGGTTTATTGATCAGTCAATGCTTGGAGGAAGTGGTGACTCCTGTGAGAAGTATGAGGGCTACCATTGCAGGCCTTCTTCTGAAAACACTAGTTCACTGGCTGTGTGTAATGTAAGAACGTATAAAGTGGTAGTAAAGAAATGACAGATATGATGGCGTCTGTCACTGACGTGAACACAGCAGTCTTTGTTTTTCAGAGTTCCCCTGTTACTTTGTTCTTTTACATGTTGGTTCTGCTGTTATTTCCCAGCTTCCTATAACAGACTGATCTGTCTAACAAAAGTGGCAGTTAGAGGGTTGGGACAAACCATTTACCAGTGAGAGGGTGCTTATAATGATCATTCATTTATTCATTTATGTAAAACCTTTATCCCAAAAGGAGACACAAATGTTGATGTAATGGCTTATAAAGTGGTATCTGGAGTTCGGCTTTAATTTGTTAGTTACTTATGTAAAGTCCATCTAAATCTACTAGTCCATCCAACACACCCCTCTCCAGACAACGCTGCTGTCCAAGGGAGTCTCCACTGCCCCTCCATAGATAGAGGAGCCACTCTAAGACAGGAAGTGTGTTACTGGCAGAATCACCAGGGGAAAATAAAGGGAAAGAACAGAAAAGGAATGCAGCCACCACATCTAAGGATTGGTAAGCTCCAATATATATCATTTTAATTTTGGGATTTAATATCAATTTACGTCTCTAACCCAGAACAAGCATGCTGGGAATAAGAATCAGAAAAGTTTCAGAATTCCTTATCTCTATACTTGTTCCGGGTCAGAGACTAAGACAGTATTGAAGCCAAAGTATCAGCATGACAGCCAGGGAATTAGCATTTTCACAAGGAGAGTAATGGTAGAAATGGCGGCCCCCCTGATTCTCTCATGACAGGTGCCCTTTAAATATAATAAATGTGATTTACAATGATAACCCTCCAGGAACAGTCCTGGGATTTGGATGTTTGTCCCTGGAAATGTTGCTGATTTTAATATAAATTAATATTATTTTTTTTTCCATTATGATTTGTAGTACAGAGTCAGTTCACCTTCATGGTAATAATAATCGGTGATGGGTATTTTATTCCTCATTTTCCTGTTTCTATCAATGTCGGCAGTTTTCAGTCCTAAAAATACACATCTTTCTTTGGATATAAAATAAAAATACAATCCATATCCCTGCTACATCTAAGATAAGATTTATTATTATTATTGTTAATAAATTCCACAACAAAATTACAAAAAGGAAAAAAACTCCAACCAATAAAATCACATCCAACTTCTCACACATATTCATAGAACATTTCACAGGTGGAAAAAAAAAAAAGTAAAGAAACTGTACTTGGTTAAAGCCTCGATGAGGGATCACTGTGAGTTGCACATCATATGTATTAGAGGGCAGTTTTACCTTATGATGTACATTTGGATTGTATTTTTCTTGCTCTATATACGGAATATGATGTATTTGGAAGCTTTTTTTTTTTGTTACCTTTATTTGTAACGCTTGTAAAAACCTTCAATAAAATGTTTATGAAAAAAACAAAAAAAAACTGTACTGAGTTGATAAAAAAAGATGTGTGTGTGTGGGGTGGGGGATGGGGTGCTGGGGCTGTGTGTAGGCAGCCTATGTTACTCTATGGGGACGCAGCTGCTGTATGACCACAGCCGCAGTTCCTAATTTGGCAGGTGTGTGGATTCACATCTACGGCTCCGTACATAGTGCGCATTCAGGGCCACTCACCCACACCTCTCATATTAGGACCTAAGGCTGTGTTCATACAGCCGCTGCATCTCCATAGAGAACCAGGCAGCTCCAGCTGCGCAAACCTCTCATTCACACTGTAGGTGCCAGAGAACCCATGTAAGCCATTCATTTTTTTATTATTTTTGAGAATTTTTTTATTGATTTCCAACAGTTATAATAAAACAATTACAAAGTAATAATAGTATAATTATAATTATATAATATTAATTAATATTATATTAAATATGTATAATTATAATAGTAATAATAAGAGAAAAAAGAAAAGGCATACAAATACTTCACAATGCCATAAGTACGTCACAATACATGAGACTGCAATGCCTCGTTTCCATTGAGTGGATCGGTTCGGGTTGGTACAGTTTGGAAGGCATAGAATGGTCCGGCCTATTCAGGTGAGCGTTTCCACTGCAAGTCGGACCGCCAGGGTCCATACGTGTGTTTAGAAAAAATGCCTAGCATGGCGTAACACGTCCGCCAATCAGTGGAATGTAACGTAGCTCCGCCCTAATCGAACCGTGCCATTTTCTATGGCCCCACATCTGAAGCAGGACCCAGAATGGTGCGGTTCGGTTCAGTTGCATGGGCTGCTTTCATAATGGAAACACTCAAAAAAGCGTACCGCACCGAACCGAACTGATCTGATCAGTGGAAACAAGGTATAAGGCTACTTTCACACTGGGGCGGGCTGGCGCCAGCAGTAAGGCGGCGCTATTTTAAGCGCCGCTTTACCGTCGTTTTTGCGGTGCTTTTCTGCTGCTAGCGGGGCAGTTTTAACCCCCCGCTAGCGGGCGAAAAAAGGTTAAAACCACCGGCATTGCGCCGCTATGCTGGCGGTTAAGCGGCGCTGCCCCATTGTTTTCAATGGGAAGGGGCGCTTTAGGAGCGGTGAATAACCGCTCCTACAGTACTGCAAAAATGCAGCTTGCAGGACTTTTTTGACCGTCCTGCAAGCGCACCGCTCCAGTGTGAAATGGTAGACACAGGATAGGCGCTTTACAGGCGCTATTTTAGCACTGTAGTGCCTGTAAAGCGCCTCAGTGTGAAAGTAGCTTTATACAAAAAATGTGTATGAAGGGAGAGCCAGAGAGAGCCGTGGAAGGTGGCGGGGGGGGGGAGAGTAAGCAATCCAGCTGCTAATTTGCTTCTATAAAAGGCTCTAAAAAAAAATACTGGGGTGATGCCTGCAGCTGCATATCATCCCAGTATAACCACTTGAAGTCCAATGATGTACCAGGTACATGACTGGTCAGCTAGTGATTGTAATTCCATTTGACTTTTGTAATCATTGGAGGTGTGAGTGTCATCCAAAATGTAAGTATGGGCCCTCTTACATGGGCGCCTCCGTGTTATGGATTCCGCTTGCTCAGTGGGGAAATCGCTTTCCACTGATCCCCACTAAGCAGGCAGATGACAAGTCCATGTCTGCTCACTGTGCAAAACGGACACGGACCCAGTCCTGCTCTCTTATATGGAAATCAGATGGAAACTGGCTACCTGTCCGTTTTCATCCGATCCTATTCGATCCACCAGACGGATGGAAAATAGGACCAACATCCATTTGCTTTTTGTAGGCAGGTTTGGATCAAGATCAGATGGTGGCGGTTGTCAGCGGACGTGTGTTCGCTGACACCCGCCGCTCCTTAGAGGAGAATGGGGGGGGGCTTTCAGGTCCACCTGACAGCCCATGTGAAAGGGCCCTATCGGGCTGTGAGCGGACATAGTAGAGACCATTTAGAGATTATATGTTGGTCAGGTACTGAAGTTCAGTCGAGTTTATCCACATAACCGAATAAGCAAAGCATAGGGGTCTTGGCAATATGTATAGATGTCATCCTGAAGATGAAATTAACCCCTTGGTCCTAGAATAGTGACATTTTTGACACCCTAGATAAAGCAATGTGGGGTGAAACGAACCACACCAGGAATGAGCAGATACAGATGAGTGGACATTGCTTAGAAATGTTTAGGAAGGAAAACTTTGTGCATGAGGCCTAAATTGTATGTCTCGGTTTTGTGGTAGCCTTCAATAACCTTATCTGATAAAGTGTTTTCTGAAAAGTCCTCAAGATAATTTTTCAGAAGTGAGTTCCTCTGCTGTTGTGATGAAGGAAAGTTGAGAGGTGCGTAAAGGTCTGATATTAAATAGAAACTACAGCGAATTGCTTGATCTGGCGTTTTGGAGCCCAGATATCGGTATTACTCTATGGGTCTCAGGAAGCCGTTAACATACCAGTAAGAAGAACCTATGGTGATACATTGTATCCTGTAATCTGGAGCTTGAAGGCTGGATATTCCTATAACGTTGGGGCTGGATATTAACTGTTCTAAGGTGAGAGTTCTGAGAGCACATAATAGTTGTGTGAAGGCATGAAATTATTATCTATTAGAGATATCTCCATCACGAAGAATTGTGTGGAATTTATGATATGTTTTTTGGGACTTTATTTGGTGCACTATTTTTGCACATATATATTGTTTGTGATAATTTATTACTGCGCAAGATCACTCTTTTATTATTTCAATCTCCGTATGGTGCGCCAGGCGATGAGCGTATCCTTTATAAGTAGACTTTGCTGAATTTCTTTGGGAAAAACGTTAAGTTTTTAATGCAGGGCAGCTGATAAGTTATAGGGTGATACTGTGATGGACCTCCGTACTCAAAAAGAGTAAGTCCGCCGTAAAAACTTACTTTGTCCAGTACCAGCACGATCCAAGGTCCCTTAGCCCACCCAGTCACTTGTTGAGACATCAGTGTAGGGTAAAGAGAAGCATAAGACTGTTTATTTAAACACAGGTACAAAGACATAGTCCACAACAGTCTATGTGACCAAGCTCATACAATATTCCAGCAGTCAGAAAGGTGGTATTAATTTATCATCTTAAGGGATATTGTTTAGAAATATCAATGTCCCAAATGAAAGAGCTCCTTCATTCTTTCAACACAAACCACACATATAAGACCCAGGATAACAGAGGTAAAAGGAAATTCCGAGTCCAGTGTGTTTGTTTTTTTTTTTTCTTTTCTTTTTTTTTCCACTTCAGCGAAAATTTTCTGAGAGACATTATTTCAACTTTATATGTCAAACTTTATCTCTTCTCATTTTTCACATCATTGTGGATTGTTTCCGTCACATCTTTTTTCCTTTCAAGGGTATTATTTATTAATTTTAAAAACCAACGACGAAACGTCTCCTATAAATATGAACCCACTGTTATCTTATTCTCTCCCAGTCCCTCTTATTTCCCCCCTCCCCCCCCCCCCCCCTCCTGTGTCTGATCCATTCTTTTATGTTATTTATTTATTCACTTGGCTCTGCACCTATTCTTTCTTTCATCTTGTCTAAATAAATGTCTGAAACTTTGTATTTTTTCCAACTTTCCCATCTACTATTATCCCTTTTCTCTCCTCCTACCATTTTGTAGTAATAATCTATTTCCTCTAGCCAATTTCTTGTATCTGGTTTTCCGCATTTTAGCCAATTCTTGGGAATCAAGGCCTTAGCCGCATTCAGGAGGTTAGGTACTATTGATTTCATATATTGTTTCTTAGGTTTATTATAAATATGGAAGAGGCAAGTCCAGATATTTTGTTCTATTTCTTCTCCAGTTATTTCCTTTATGTTATTTAACACTTCCTTCCAGTACTCCGTTATTATTGGACATTCCCACCATATGTGTGTGATCGTTGCTATTTGGCCACATTTTCTCCAACACAAAGAGGTTTTGTCTTGTTGAAATTTATGTATTCTTGCTGGGGTCATATACCATCTTGATACTAGTTTGTAGTTCATTTCGATAGTCTTCATGTCCCAGGCCTTATTATATCCCATTTCTATCACTTTTTCCACTTTTTGGTTTTCTATTTTTAAGTTCATTTCTTTTTCCCATTGTTTTATGTATTCTGGTCTTTCTTGTGCTTCCAAATCTGTCAGTGTACTATAAATTTTTAATGTTCCGTTTTTCAATGGTATTTCATTGCTACATAGCTTTTCCAGTGCGGTTAGTTTCGTTTCGTCTCTCAGTGGGTGTGGTTTTGTGCTTACTAAGTGCCTTAATTGATTATAGTTCCATTTATTCATCTTCCATCCATTCCTTTCCTCTAATTCTATTTGTGTTCTTATTTTGCCATTTCTGGTGATATCTTTCAATTGTGGATTACATATTCCTTGAGTTCCAAATATTTCCTTCCCGGGGGTGAAGAAATTCGATCCTGTGAGTGCTAATAGTGGTGAATTGTATTTCCATTCATTCTTTAAGTGGATGGTGTCCCAAATTTTAAATACATTTTTTGTTATTTCGTGTGTGTCTGTGTCCAATGTTCTATATTTCCGTGGAATCCAAATATTCTTATGCAATGTGACTCCGCTTATTATGTTTTCCATTTCAACCCATTTTTTTTTCATTTTTCTCATTTGTCCACTCTAACATTCGTGTTAATACTATGGCTTTATAGTACCTGCTTATATCTGGAGCGGCCAGACCTCCGTGCTCCTTTTTCCTTGTAATCAGCGTATATTTGATTCTTGGTTTTTTATTAATCCATATGTATTTTAACAAAATTGTTTTAATTATTTTAAAAAAGCTCTGGGGGATCTTTACTGGTAACATCTGTATTCTGTAATTTATTTTGGGTAATATCATCATCTTGAACATACCGGTATTTATTCTTCCAATCCATGAAAGTGGCTGTATTCTTAACTTTTTCATTTCTTCTTTGACCTCATTGATCAGTGGGATAAAGTTTGCCTTCATAGATCTTTTCGACTCTAGGAGTTATTTTAATTCCAAGGTAGTTTAATTCTTTTACCCAGGTAAATGGGAATTCTTTTTGTAAAAACTGAACTTCCTTTTTCTCTAGTCCTATATTTAATATTTCCGTTTTTATTGGATTAATTTTGAAGTTTGACAGTTCTCCATATTTTTTTATTTCTTTCAATATGTTTGGGATTGACACTCTTGGGTTGGATACGTACATCAAGATGTCGTCCGCATAAGCTGCGATCTTATGCTCTTTTCCTCCTAATCTCGCTCCTTCCACCTCTTTGCTATTGCGGAGTGTTGCTAGTAGTGGTTCTAAGGCCAATACGTATAATAGTGGAGACAATGGGCAGCCTTGCCGTGTTCCGTTCTGCATCTTAATTCTTGGAGAGAGTCTACCGTTTACTTTTACGACTGCTGTCGGGCCATTATACAAGTTTGTTATCCACTTCATCATTTTTGTCCCGATGCCCAAGTGCCGCAATGTATCCATCATGAAACCCCAGTCTACCCTGTCAAATGCTTTTTCTGCATCCAATGACAGGAATAGAACTGGGGTCTCCTTCTGCACCTTCTTGTGCAACATCAGTATTGATTTTAGGCTGTTGTCCCGCCCTTCTCTCCCCGGGACAAAACCAGTCTGGTCCGGGTTGATCCACAGTGGAATTAGTTTTTTTATCCTAGTGGCCAGGATCTTGGAGTACAGCTTCGTATCGGCATTCAGTAGGGCTATTGGCCTGTAGCTTGAACAGTTAACTTTGTCTTTCCCATCTTTTGGTAGTATTGTAATATGAGCTAGCAATGATTCACTTCTTATTTCTTCTTCTTCCCCTATGGAATTCATGTATTCTAATAATTTTGGAATCAGTTGTTCTTCAAATTTTTTATAGTATTTGACCGTGAACCCGTCTGGTCCTGGGCTTTTTCTTGCGGGAGTTTCCTTTAATGCCAGTTTTATCTCTTCTTGTGTAATATTTTTTTCCAGTTCTTCTAATTGATCTATTTTTATTTTTGGTCAGTTTGCTTTTTTTAGATATTCTTGTATCTTCTTTGTTCTTGTATTCGCTTCTTTCCAACTTTCCTGTCCTTTTATTGCACATAGGGAGCTGAAGTATTTTTGAAATGTTATCGCTATATCTGTAGTTTTATTTACCACTTCTCCTTTTTCGTTTTTAATCTTCTCAATATAATTCAAAGACTTCTTTTTTTTTTACCAAATTTGCTAGGTATTTTCCTGGTTTGTTACCCCATTTGAATTTTTCTTGTACTACTCTGTTGTACTCCTTCCTTTCTTCTTGTTCCATCCAGTCTTTTAATTGCTCTCTCTTTTGAGATAATAGGCCGAAGATTTTATTATTTATTTGATTTTTGTGTTTTCGTTCCAATTCATAGATTTCCTTAATTATTTGCTGCATATTTTTTTTCCTTTCCTGTTTTTTTTTTTTGCCCCTATGGCTATTAATTCCCCCCTAATAACGGATTTATGCGCCTCCCATATTGTTGCTTTCGGTACCTCTGGTGTATCGTTTTCCTCGAAGTATCTTTTAATTTCTTCTATGATACTTTTTTCGGTCTCGCTGTCTTCTAACAAATTTTCATTGATTCTCCATGTACCCCTTTCAGGGACTTCTCCTTTTATTTTCATTCTCAACGTTACTGGGCTGTGATCTGAGGCGGTTATTATACCTATTTTTGTTTCTTCTATTTCTTCCAAATTTCTATGTTCGACCATGATGTAATCCAATCTGGAGTAACTTTTGTGTACTGTTGAGTAGAATGTGTAGTCCTTTGTGCTGGGGTGCTGAATTCTCCACGGATCTATTAGTTGCTGTTCATATAGTATTCTTCTTAATTTCTTTAGTTGTTTTACTTCTCTGTCCCTTACTATTGAAGTGCTGTCCATTTTATTGTCCATGCTGAAGTTGAAGTCTCCAGCTAGTATTAATTTTCCTTGTTTGAATTCCATTAGTATTTTTATTATATCAATCAAATATTTTTTAGGGTTCTTATTAGGACAATAAACATTGGCCAATGTATATTTTACCCCCTGAATAGTTCCTGTAATAAAAAGATATCGACCCTCCGGATCTATTTTTCTTTGATCTATTAGAAAACGTACATTTTTCCCTATAACAATGGCTACTCCTTTGGCCCTTCTTATTGGCGAGTCTCCTTGATACCATGTTGGTATATTTCTTGAATAAATTTTGGTATTTGAGTTTTGGGTTATATGCGTCTCCTGTAGGAAAATTATTTCTGCTTTACTTTTTTCTAGTTCTCGGAGAATGATGTTTTTCTTCCCAGGAGACTTTAGTCCTCGGACATTATAGGAGAGTATTTTTATACTGTTTACATTATCCATTCTTGTGCCTTTTTTTTTTCCTTCCCCGCCCGTCCTCCGGCCCACCCCCCCCGGTCCTCTTAGAAGACCGGGTGGAGGGGACACCCAGCTGACACTCGGGGTCTCCTCATCTCTTATCTCAGAATAGGTGCGCCTATGTAAACACTCATGTGGATCAGACCTTTCCCCCCCCTCCCTCCTTCCCTCCCTTTTCCCTCCTCCCACCCTCCCCCTCCCTTTTTTCTGATATGGGTTTTTTACCCCCATATTCTCTAGAGCTGAGAGCATTTTACTTTGTTTTGTGGGGCACGCTCTGCCCCCTCTGCTCTATTTAGTGTTTCCCTTGAGAACCATTGAGGTTTTTTTACTCGGAAAACGCTTTCTATTCCTATTATGTTGGTTACATCCTTTCCCAAGATTTGGTTGAAAAGTTTATTCATTTTTTCTATTAGGTTTTCTGCTTGTTCTGTTTCCGGTAACCCGCGTATTCTCAAGTTTTTCCTTTTATCTCTATTTTCTTGATCTTCTATTTTATATGATTGTTCCTGTTGTTCCCGTTTTAATTTCTTTATTTCCTCTTCCAGTTCCTTTATGTTCTTTTGATGTAGGTCTACTTTGATCTCTACTTCTTCCACTCTGTTTGACATTTATCCCATGTCTTTATGTAATGTTGACATCTCTGCTTTTAGGGAATTCTCTAGTGCCGCAAACATTTTTTCCATATCCTGTTTTGTTGGCAACTGTGGCCCCTGTTGTCCTTCCTCCTTTCCTCTTTCTTCCTCTCCCATTTCTGGCTCCATTCTGGGATCTGAAAGGTGGCTGGTTTCTGTTTGTACTTTATACTGGCCTTTTTTATCCTTATTGTCCTTCTCTTTTGTATCTATTTGTCTGCCCTTTGAACCCACTTGTTTCTCTCCTTCTCCAATTCCTTGTTGTATATACCTGTTCATAGGGCCCGGGCTTGGGCCTAGGCTGGTCCTAGGTGATTTTGGTATTGCTCCCGCACTTCTTGTTGTTTTCCCCTTCATGTTTGTTTCTATGACTTGATTTATAAGATCTTCGAAGCTGCCTTCCAGAATACCCCTTGATTGGAGTCTCTTAATGATGGTAGAATCTCCCAGCCTTCTTAAATTGACTTACTTGTGCTCCGATCTCGCACCCACCGTCCTCCCCACAGTCCAATAATAGAAATATTTAATGAGATATGAGTGGTCCCCGCTTTCCAGAAATATGTCACTACTTTAAGTACATCAAGCATTCCTCGGTGTTGTTAAAATGTTTAAACCATACTTTTTAGGTGCTCAGCAAAATAATTCAAATGATTTATCACTATAATGCAATCTAATTCAAGTATTCAGCAAGATGATTTATATTTTCAGCAGTATAGTTCCAGATTGAGCTTATATGCTCCACAGTTTTGTTCATAAGAAATTTCTTCTTCTATAGTTTGTACTCTCGAGCCTATAGTTAGTACCATTTGCCAAAGACAGAGACACAAAAATTATCAAAAAAAAAAGAGAGGGAAAAAAAAAAAAAAACCCTGCAGCAGCAAGCAGGTGGGGGCTGGGAGACAATTCTTCTGTTGGCTTGTCCCTCTTTCTCCTTCTCCTTCTCTTCCCCCCTGTTCCCCCCCTGTTCTTATTGTTTTTCTTGGCTCACTTGATTCTGCTTTTTCAACTCTTTTACCTTCATTTACTTTCATTTACTTTCATTTACTTTCACTTTTCATTTTATTTCACCTTATTTCAGTGTGTTCTTTCCCGTTCCCTTTCTTCTACTCCATTACTTTCCCTTTGCCTGTTCACTTCAAGACAATTGCAAAAGAGAAAAAAAAAAAAAGGAACGGTTCAAGCATTCAATTCTAAACTTCAGGTAATTGGCAGTGTTATCAGATGTTTAGTAGGGATGAGCCGAACACCCCCCGGTTCGGTTCGCACCAGAACCTGCGAACGGACCGAAAGTTCGCACGAACGTTAGAACTCCATTGACGTCTATGGGACTCGAACGTTCGAAATCAAAAGTGCTCATTTTAAAGGCTAATTTGCATGGTATTGTCCTAAAAAGGGTTTGGGGACCCGGGTCCTACCCCAGGGGACATGTATCAATGCAAAAAAAAACTTTAAAAAACGGCCGTTTTTTCGGGAGCAGTGATTTTAATGATGCTTAAAGTAAAAAAAAAAAAAGTGAAATATTCCTTTAAATATCGTACCTGGGGGGTGTCTATAGTATGCCTGTAAAGTGACGCGTGTTTCCCGTGTTTAGAACAGTCCCTGCACCAAATGTCATTTTTAAAGGAAAAAATCTCATTTAAAACTGCTTGCGGGTTTAATGTCATGTCGGGTCATGGCAATATGGATGAAAATCAGTGAGACAAACGGCATGGGTACCCCCAGTCCATTACCAGGCCCTTTGGGTCTTGTATGGATATTAAGGGGAACCCCGCACCCAAATTAAAATAAGGAAAGGCCCTATATACTCTGAACAGCAGTATACAGGCGGTGCAAACAAGACAGGGACTGTAGGTTTGTTGTTAAGTAGAATCTCTTTGTAATTTTGAACGGGTACATTTTTAACGTGTTTAGCTCCAGCCAAAAAATCTTTTTTAAGCTTTTTGGAAAACATAGGGAAGGGTTATCACCCCTGTGACATTTGTTTTGCTGTCTTTCCTCCTCTTCAGAAGATTTCACCTCACTTTTTGTCCCAATGAAAAATGTTTTTTGAAAATTTGGGTTTTTTTGTGGAACAAGGATTGGAAAGCATCAGTGGAAAGGAGAAATTGTTTTCCCATATTAACTCTTACAGGAGAGAATTTCCCTTCCTAGGGGTAGATTTCATCTCACTTCCTGTTGTCTCCTTCCGTTTGCAAGTAGGAGTCGTTTGTAAGTTAGATGTTTGAAAGTAGGGTCCTGCCCTATATACTCAGCAGAAATTTGGGCCTTAGGTGTTGCTGTGGCCACAACACTGTAAGCCCTCACAGGGCCCTGCTGTGAAATATTAGATCAAGAATTGTAATTACATGCCCCTGTTGAACAGGAGCTGAAAAATTAGGCCTTAGGCACTGGTGCTGGTGCCACAACACTGCAACCCCTCACAGACACTCTAGTTGGAACGCAGGAACGAGCCCTGCTGCAAAGTATTGCATCAAAAATTGTAATTACACGCCCCTGTTAGACAGGGGCAGAAAAATTGGGCCTTAGGCACTGGTACTGGTGCCACAACACTGCAACCCCTCACAGACACTCTAGTTGGAATGCAGGAACGAGCCCTGCTGCAAAGTATTGCATCAAAAATTGTAATTACACGCCCCTGTTAGACAGGGGCAGAAAAATTGGGCCTTAGGCACTGGTGCTGGTGCCACAACACTGCAACCCCTCACAGACACTCTAGTTGGAATGCAGGAACGAGCCCTGCTGCAAAGTATTGCATCAAAAATTGTAATTACACGCCCCTGTTAGACAGGGGCAGAAAAATTGGGCCTTAGGCACTGGTGCTGGTGCCACAACACTGCAACCCCTCACAGACACTCTAGTTGGAATGCAGGAACGAGCCCTGCTACAAAGTATTACATCAAAAATTGTAATTACACGCCCCTAAACAGGGGCTGAAAAATTGTGCCTTAGGCACTGGTGGTGGCGCCCAGAACCAAAAATGTTCTTACAAGCTATCAGCGTGATGATTGAGGAGGAAGAGGATAATTACTCAGGGATAGTCACTCAGCATCAGCATAGGCAGTCTTTGAAGGGATCTGAGATTTCAAAAAAAATTAACTCATAAACTCTCAGTAGCATATCTCCTATCGCCCCTTGTATCCTATGAGTCTGTGCGGACAAACAGAAAGCAGGAGGGGAGAGCAAAGAAGGGCGGAAGAAAAAGAAAAATGCAAAACAAAAAGAATCTCTTCCCCCTCTCTCTATCATATATGTTATGCAAGTGAAGGCGCAAAAAACTGGTGATAACAACAATAACAACAATGGTAAGAACAGAGGGATAAGGAACAAACTGAAATCTTTCCAGTCTCACATTACATTAAATGGATAGATAATGTCCACATGTATATGTCCAAAGTGGAGAGATTGAATATCTCATTAACATATATAGGGTAAAGTCTCACTGTCATGTGAACATAAGGATTTCAAGGGTCCAGTTTGTCATGATAGGTCCACGAGCAGGGCTGCCTTCATCAAGAAGTGAAACCACATTCTAGTCCTGAGGAAAAGCAAAAAAGAGAGGCGCCTCTGGGTGCAGACTAAAAACAAAGTTTATTTCATAAAAAAGTAGTGATCATCAAACTCACATTTGGAAGGTCGTCAGTAGGCATAAAGTAGTGGTCAATACTGAGAAGAACATCATCCATCAAAGGTACAAGACAGTCAGAATCAACTCCTAGCAGGGGGCTCTGCCTGTGTGTGAGGAGAGGTACCGCTGAGATGTGAGGCCGGCCGCAGCGGTGACAGGTCACAGTACTAGGCCGAGAGCATGGAAGACTGTAAACATCCGACGAGGAGTGATGACGTCATGTGTCGAGCGACGCGTTGCAGGGCGTACGGGCTGTGATGACGTGACAGCCGCGCCCCTTCATCAGGCTGAGGATGGATGGGATTGGGCGGTTTAAGACAACCAGAGGTTGTGGTGATTGGTGTGGGTGAGGAAGGGGAGGGGCGGGACCGGGAAAGAACAGGAAGTGACCTAGAGAAACGATCAAGAAGTGTCAGCAGTGGAGTATAAAGTGTAAGTGTCAGCAGTTAAATGTAAAAAGCATGACAATAATGGGGAAGCAGTTGTGTGAAGAGAAGAAAAAGAAAAATGATGTAAAAAATGTTGTAAAAAAAAGAGAGAATAGGGATGGAGGAGATAAAATGAAAATGGTAATAATGGAAAAAATATGTAAAGAATTTATGAATGAAAAAAATATGAAAAAAAATATGAAAAAAAGAGCTCCTGTCTTCTTACAGATGGGAGTCCTCTTATGCATGGCTCTCACTCGATGTATGCTCTCTGTACACCTCTATTCCACATCAATTCGGATTGATGGCATTGGAGCAGTTTTTATCTATGGATCCCTTAATGAATACATGCCAGGCCAGATTTATCATAGAAGCTACAGAATTCTGCCTTACGCACAATTATTTTACTTTCAATGGAGATTTCTTTCATCAAATACAGGGTACGGCGATGGGAGCTAATTTCGCTCCGTCTTACGCCAATATAGCTATGGGTTTTTGGGAAAACGAATACATCTACAATCATAACCCTTTCGCAGCAAACATAGTGTTTTTTGGCAGGTACATCGATGATGTGATTATCATCTGGGATGGTGACTTCGAGCTCATTACTCCCTTTGTGAAACATTGCAACAGTAATCCTTATGGACTTTCATTTACATCTGTCACAGACTGTGCTACCATAGCCTTTCTGGATCTAGAATTGGGTCACGAAGGTTCAGCCATCACCTCCAAAAACTATACCAAGCCTACCGCAGGCAACTCGTACTTACACTACAACAGTTGCCATTTCCCAAAGTGGATCACCAACATCCCAAAGGGACAGTTTTGTCGTCTTCGACAAAACTGCACAAAAGAGTCTGATTACACTGCACTTAGTGTTAATCTTAAAAGGAAGTTTTTGGATAAACAATACCCTGAGTCCTTGGTTGATGAAGCTTACAATCACTATCTTCACGGTAAACCTCCTAGAGATAGTACATCTCCCAAGGACTGTTGTAGCAGATTTGTCACTACTTTCCACCACAAATTCAAACATATGGAAAAAATTCTATCCAAACATTGGGATATCTTACAACAGGATCCCCACCTCTCAGCCGTAATACCTTCACATCCCAAAGTCACTTACCGTAGGGCCCCTAACCTTAAGAGCAAAATTGCCCCCAGCAAACTCAAATCCACCGTACCTTCTCCTGCTGCACCCACACTCATACCC
Source organism: Lithobates septentrionalis (assembly GCA_037952835.1). Taxonomy (NCBI): domain Eukaryota; kingdom Metazoa; phylum Chordata; class Amphibia; order Anura; family Ranidae; genus Lithobates; species Lithobates septentrionalis. Next base: position 584,296 of record JBBDGP010002749.1, on the reverse strand, counting down.
CTGGTGGGTATGTATCAGTGCTGCAAGGCCTTGTGCAAAACTTGCCACTTCGTCCATCATGGTCAGAAGTCTTTTGTTACAAAAGGTAAAACCTACATGTTAAAAGACTTCTTCAACTGTTCATCAGACTTTGTAGTCTATGGCCTGAGCTGCCCATGCGGATTGATCTATGTAGGCCATACCATCAGGGCTCTCAGACAGAGGTTCGGTGAGCACCGAAGGCTAATTGAAGGTGGCACCGATCCACATAGTGTCCCTAGACACTTTGCGGCGGCCCATCAGAGCTCGACAGTGGGACTCAGGGTATGGGTAATTGAACAAATTCCCAGATCCCTGTCTCCCGCTGAAAGATTCAAGAAGCTCTGTTCCCAGGAAACTTTTTGGATATATACCTTAGATGCCCTATCGCCAGGAGGAATTAATGAAAGTATAGAGATTTCCACCATCCTTTAAAATATTTTATACACATATTTTAGTTCTCTGCTTCTTTACCAGATCATTAGCTGTCTAGGTTTGTGTAAATTTGAAGTCTTGTTCCGTATCCGTGTGCGCTGTGTGCATGTGCATTTTTCGCGTACGCACACATGCGCACACATGTGCTACAATTTTAAATAAGAACCTTTATCAAATTATCACTAATTTAGTGATAATTGAAATTGTTTGCCTCTTTTTTAATCAATTACTTATTAACTGTGTGTGTCTTTTTACATAAGGTCTGATTTGTGTGTGATGGAGAGATACATGCCGAATCTTCTTTTTTCTCTCCGCCTTCCCTCCCCCTCCCCTCCCCCCCCCCCCCAAAACCCCCCCCCTTTTTACCCGTCCCTTCAGTTCTATTAGATTTTTTTCCTCATTATAATCATAATCATATGTGCCTGTATATATTCTCTTCCCTTCCCCCTCCCCTCCCCCTTTCCCTCCAGTTCTATTTTTCATATGGGACTGTATATGTTTATGTATACGTATATGTATAGATATATGTATATGCTTATCCCCCCCCCCTCCCCCCCCCCCCCAGATTGATATTCATGTATATATCAACAGACATCTATATATATATTTTTTACATATATTTATCATTTTCCATTTTTTATTTATTTATTTTATTATTTTCCCTTAATTAATTTTTTACCATATAAATATTTTTTTAATTTTTTTATATATTATTTATCTTTATATTTAATTTTATTTATTATTATATTTTTTTCATATTTTTTTCATTTTTTTCATTCATAAATTCTTTACATATTTTTTCCATTATTACCATTTTCATTTTATCTCCTCCATCCCTATTCTCTCTTTTTTTTACAACATTTTTTACATCATTTTTCTTTTTCTTCTCTTCACACAACTGCTTCCCCATTATTGTCATGCTTTTTACATTTAACTGCTGACACTTACACTTTATACTCCACTGCTGACACTTCTTGATCGTTTCTCTAGGTCACTTCCTGTTCTTTCCCGGTCCCGCCCCTCCCCTTCCTCACCCACACCAATCACCACAACCTCTGGTTGTCTTAAACCGCCCAATCCCATCCATCCTCAGCCTGATGAAGGGGCGCGGCTGTCACGTCATCACAGCCCGTACGCCCTGCAACGCGTCGCTCGACACATGACGTCATCACTCCTCGTCGGATGTTTACAGTCTTCCATGCTCTCGGCCTAGTACTGTGACCTGTCACCGCTGCGGCCGGCCTCACATCTCAGCGGTACCTCTCCTCACACACAGGCAGAGCCCCCTGCTAGGAGTTGATTCTGACTGTCTTGTACCTTTTATGGATGATGTTCTTCTCAGTATTGACCACTACTTTATGCCTACTGACGACCTTCCAAATGTGAGTTTGATGATCACTACTTTTTTATGAAATAAACTTTGTTTTTAGTCTGCACCCAGAGGCGCCTCTCTTTTTTGCTTTTCTCTATCATATATGCTCTACCTCTCTTTCTCTTGTTCCTTCTCCTCCTTGTTCTATTCTGTTAATATTCTCATTTGCCTATTCACAGCAAGCAGAAAAAGGAGAGATTAAAAAAAAAATGTTACTTATCTTCCTCGTGGGCCAAGTGAGAATTTCTCCAAGTGAGCGCTTACTGGTGCTCACAGACGCTGGCGCTGCTGCTGCTGTCTCTGCTATCTCTGGTATCTCTGGTATATTTACCGAGATTCCGCTCTCCAGTCTTGGTCTTTATCTGTCATGAGAACCTGTGTGCTTTCCCAAGCCTGCCGCCCGTTCTCCTGACCTCTTCGGCTCTCTCCTCCAGCCGCTCCCAGTATACCTTGGACGGCTCCACCGCTTCTCTGCTGCTGCCCGGACCTCTCCGTTCTTGAGCCAGCGGAGGGGGTGGTTTAAACAACCACCAAAATCGAGCCGCCTACTTCAGCACTACTGCCGCCGTTGCGCTCCCGTCTTCCCAGTAAACCTTCCAACCCGTCTGACCGGGAAACAGCGGGGGCGAGACGCACAAAGAGTTGCAGATCCGAGCGCAAACCTCCAGCGATATCCAGATCAGAGAGTGGAAAGTGGGGCGGGGTGGGGAGGCTATCTGCATCCTCTCATCAGGTTCTTACGCATCTCAGCTGCAGGGAGAGGGTTCTCAGGATCCTCACGTTGAGCACAGGGCCATTACCAGGCTCCTCCCTCCCTCCTAGTAACCGTCCAGTGTGTTTTTACAGTGAGTCTGGTTAGTGCAGACCCAACTGGGGTTCCTGGTCACCCTGTGCCCCTAATAGACACAGGGTAACTTACACATAGGACGGGCAGGGGGAGCTGGACAAGAAGTTTCCAGAGCTCTCTAAGGTAAGCTGGGTTCCACATGCCCCCACCCAAAGTAACTCCCGTCTCAGGTACCTGTCATGAAGATCCTGCCAGTAATCGGCGCTCCAGGCTCACTGGAACACGGCCGCGGGCGCTACCGCGCATGCGCACGCTCACGCATGCTTTCACGCACGGGCACGCGCGTGCGCTCCCGCTGGCATCAGGTGGGCTATTTAAACCTGCCTGTCACACTCAGTCCCCCCTGTCTGCTCTACATCGTTCCCTGTGCCAAACCTGATCTGATCTGAACCCTTCTGTTATCTGACCCGGCTTCCTGTTGTGACTATCCAGCTATCTGCCTGCATCTGACCTCTTTGGCTTGCTTGACCATTCTCCTGTTTGATCCCTGGTACCTCTGCTGTCTGCCTGATATCGACCACCGGCCTGTTTTGACTATTCCTCTGCCTGATACCTGTTACCAGTCTGTTACCTGCTGCTGTTCCTGGTTCCAGTTCAGCGTTCCTGTCACGTGACAGCACCCGTGAACGCGCACGCATGCGCAATGGAACCCGCGGCCGTGTCCCCCTGCGTCTGGATCGCTGATTACTGGCAGGATCTTCATGACAGTTCCAGTATCCAGCCTGCTATCTGCTGTTGTTCCTGGCTCCAGTCCAGCCCTCCAGTATTCAGCCTGCTACCTGCTGTTGTTCCTGGTTCCAGCCCAGCCCTTCAGTATCCAGCCTGCTACCTGCTGTGTTCCTGGTTCCAGTCCAGCGTTCCAGCATCCAGCCTGCTACCTGCTGTTGTTCCTGGTTCCAGCCCAGTCCTTCAGTATCCAGCCTGCTACCTGCTGTTGTTCCTAGTTCCAGTCCAGCGTTCCAGCATCCAGCCTGCTACCTGCTGTTGTTCCTGGTTCCAGTCCAGCGTTCCAGCATCCAGCCTGCTACCTGCTGTTGTTCCTGGTTCCGGTCCAGCGCTCCAGTATCCAGTCTGTTACCTGCTGTTAGTCATGGTTCCAGTCCAGCGCTCCAGTTCCTGTCTACTTACCTGCTGTGGCTCCTGGTTCAGTCTGCGTTCCAGTCTCCAGTCTTCTCTTCAGTTCCTGGTTCCGGAGGTTCCCACCACTCGTGGACTTCTGGTGACTGTTGATCCTGCCAGTGGCACCCATACCACTCCTTACTCCTGTGTCCTCTGTCTCCATTCCAGAGGGACGAGAGTGGGAGCCATAGGGGAGGTCTCTCTCTGCACTTCAGGCTCAAAACCTACCAGGTACGTGACAGTAGCAGACAGCCATCTCTGAGCCTGAGCAGGGAACCGCTCCCATGGAGGAACTATGTGCACACCTGGCAGGATTGACTGAAGCAGTCAAGAATCTGCAGCAAGGATACACCCGTCTGGAAGAACGAGTACTAACCTTGTCTAACCCTACCGGGGTCCAGGGAGTCCCTCCTGCTCCCGCTTCTTCAGCTGGGCCTTCCCCAACGGTGGTGATGCTCCCTCCAGAACCCAGAGTTCCTACACCTGAACGATTCTCCGGAGATCGACATAAATTCAGGGCCTTTCGCAATTCTTGTGAACTATTTTTTGCTCTTCAGCCACGTACCTTTTCCCTGGAGGCCACCAAGGTGGACTTTGTGATTTCCCTACTTACAGGTGACCCCCAAATCTGGGCCCATCGCCTCTTGGAATAAAAGGATGTATCCCTGACCAATCTCACCACCTTCTTCGACGCGTTGGCCCAGTTGTATGAAGACCCCCAGCTTTCTGTGACTGCAGAAACTGCTCTGCACACCCTTCAGCAGGGTCGCAGGGCAGCAGAGGACTATGTGGCTGAATTCAGAAGGTGGAGTGCAGACACAAACTGGAATGATGCGGCTCTCCGCTATCAATTTCAAATGGGACTTTCTGATTCTTTAAAGGATGAGTTGGCCAGGGTTGGTATACCACAGACTCTGAATGCCTTGATCGATCTAGCCATTCAGATCGATCGACGCTTAAGGGAACGTAGGGCAGAAAGAGCTATGGGACCTTCTCGCCCAACCTGGGTGCTTCCAAAAGTTCCAAATCATACTTCACCGACACCACCTACCTCCACGTTTAACCCACCTGAGCCTATGCAGCTGGGGGTCCTTTGGCCTTCTCTCACCCAGGAGGAGTGTCAACGTCGTCAGACGAATAATTTGTGTCTATACTGCGGGGAGCCTGGACACTACGTCAGGAACTGCCCTCTTAAGCTTCGTAAGTGCCTCTCCCTGACTACTGACTATGTTGTACCCCTGGCCAAGAACACTTCTCACCTTGCTCTCTCTATCTTATTACAGCTAGGAAAGACTCTGCAAATAACTGCCATTATTGACTCTGGAGCTTGCAGCTGTTTCATGGACTCCTCTTTTGCTGCAAAACATCAGATTCCTCTGTTACCTAAGGCCCATGGACTCTCCATTTATCTGGCTGATGGGACCGCCATCAAATCCGGACCTGTCACTCAAGAGGCTATTCCTATACCTGTTTCTATACTTAACTCTCATCAAGAATTACTACGCTTGGACATCATCGCTTCACCCTTGTTTCCCATTACCCTCGGCATGCCTTGGTTGCAAGCGCACAACCCTGACATCAACTGGGCCACAGGAGAGGTTACCTTTTCTTCTTATTATTGTCAGCAGTTCTGCAGATTTCAGGATTTCAGGATGTTCATGAGGCCTCTACCTTGCTCTGCCTAGACACAGATTCCAGCCTACATCAATCCATTCCCACGGCTTATCATGACTTCCTAGATGTGTTTAGTAAACAGGGGGCAGAGGCCTTACCTCCCCACCGGGCCTATGACTGTCCTATTGAGTTGCTTCCTGGAGTAGAGATTCCATTCGGAAGGATTTTCCCTCTGACAGAGGTAGAACAAGGGGCATTAAAAGAGTATATCGATGAAAACTTAAAGAAAGGCTTCATTCGCCCGTCCACATCTCCAGCAGGTGCGGGCATCTTCTTTGTACAGAAAAAGGATAATACTCTTAGACCATGCGTGGACTACCGTGAACTAAATAAAATTACTGTAAAAAAACGCTACCCTCTTCCCCTGGTACCAGAATTATTCTTGGAGCTGCCACTGTATTCACTAAGCTTGACCTCCGCGGAGCCTACAGTTTGGTCCGTATCAGGGGCGGAGACAAGTGGAAGACTGCTTTCCGTACCCGCTATGGGCATTTTGAATACTTGGTGATGCCCTTCGGATTGTGCAATGCCCCTGCTACATTCCAATACTTCATCAATGATGTTTTGCGAGACTTTCTAGATCTGTTTGTCATCGTCTATCTAGACGATATATCAATCTTCTCTTTTTCCCTTGAATCTCACCGCAGGCACGTCAGAAGTGTGTTGGCCCGGCTTCGACAACATGGCTTACATGCAAAGGCAGAGAAGTGTGAATTTGAACAGGAAAGTATTCCATTTTTGGGGTTAATCATCTCTAGAAGGGCATTAAGATGGACCCTCAAAAGATCGCTGCAATACTAGATTGGCCAGTTGCAACAGACAAAAAGGGAATCCAACGATTCGTTAGATTTGCCAATTTCTACCGAAAATTTATTAAAGGGTTTTCAGCCATTATTACACCCATTACCCAGTTAACTAAGCAGGGAACACGCTTTCACTGGTCTGCTGAAGCCCAAAAAGGTTTTGAGACCCTCAAGGCCCTCTTTACTTCTGCTTCCGTACTAAAACATCCAGATTCCTCTCTGCTGTTTGTACTTGAAGTAGACGCATCTGAAATTGCGGTAGGAGCAGTGTTGTCCCAAAGACAGGGAACCAAGGCCCTGTTATACCCGGTGGCCTTCTTCTCTCGTAAGTTGTCCATGGCAGAGAGAAATTATGATGTAGGAGATAGAGAGTTGTTGGCAATTAAATCAGCATTAGAGGAGTGGCGCTATCTTCTGGAAGGAGCCGCTCATCCAGTCTTAATTTTTACAGATCATAAGAACCTGGAGTATTTGAGATCTGCAAAGAGGCTGAAGCCACGACAGGCCAGGTGGGCTCTCTTTTTTTTTCCAGGTTCTCTTTTCATGTCACTTACCGCCCCGGTTCCAAGAACACTAAACCCGATGCCCTATCCAGGATGTTCCACAAACCCCAAGAAATTTCCCCTCCAGACACCATCCTGTCCCCGAGGAATTTTCTCCTGCTTCAGGAAAACCTGCTTTCCCAAATTAGGCAGGCTTCCGGGGGACTGGGATCTTCCGTTGGGCCAGAACTTCAGGTTAAGGATGGGTTACTTTGGCACGAGAATAGGATTTATATACCCGAAGATCTACGAGTACCTATATTGGAGCTCTGTCATGATCATGCACTGGCTGGGCATTTTGGTGCAGCTAAGACCACTGATCTGGTACAGTGTACCTTCTGGTGGCCTCAGTTACACGAGGATTGCAAGAGATTTGTGGAATCCTGTACCACCTGTATTAGGAAAAAGGGTTACAAAACCAAGGCATGGGGACTACTAAGACCTTTGCCTGTCCCAGACAGGCCATGGAAGATGTTATCCATAGACTTTATTGTTGAACTACCTCCGGCAGGGGGCTACACCACGATCTTTGTAATAGTGGATCGGCTATCAAAGATGGCCCACTTTGTCCCAATGAAGGGTACCCTCTCAGCTGCAGAAACAGCACAAATGTTCATTAAAGAAGTCATCAGTCTCCACGGGGTGCCGGCCAATATTGTTTCAGATCGGGGGGTACAGTTTACCTCCCGATTCTGGAAGTCTCTGTGTAAAACGCTGAACATTGAGCTTTCATTCTCATCTGCCTACCATCCCCAGACTAATGGGCAAACAGAGCGAACAAACCAAACTCTTGAACAATACCTACGCTGTTTTTCTTCTTTTGCCCAAGATGATTGGATTTCCGTACTTCCATTGGCTGAATTTGCCTACAACAATTCCATTCATTCCGCTATCAAACAGACTCCATTTTTTGCAAATTATGGCTTCCACCCTTCATTTCTACCTAATTCCCTTCCAGAATGTACAGTACCCACAGTTCAGGAGAAATTGAATTTCTTTACCTCCAATAATCAAGTTTTGCAGGAGACCATGACCAGGACCCAGGAATACAAGACAACTTTCGATAAAAGAAGGCGAGCTGAACTGTTACTTGCACCCGGTGACCAGGTATGGTTGTCTACGATGAACCTCAGGTTGGCCTGCCCTTCAAAGAAATTGGGCCCCAAGTTCTTAGGACCATTTCCTGTCAGACGGAAAATTAATGAGGTGGCATATGAACTAGAACTCCCTGATTCGTTAAAGGTTCACCCAGTGTTCCATGTGTCTTTACTCAAACCTTCCATTCTCAATCCTTTTCCAGGTTGAAGTACGGATCCTCCTGATCCAATTATGGTAGATGGCGAGGAAGAATTTGAGGTGTAATCTATCTTGGACCACAGGGCATCCGGAGGCTGCCCCTTGGGGGGGGGGGGGGGGCAATGTCATGAAGATCCTGCCAGTAATCGGCACTCCAAGCTCACTGGAACACGGCCGCGGGTGCTACCGCGCATGCGCGTGCGCTCACGGGTGCTTTCACGCACGGGCGCGCGCGGGCGCGCTCCCGTTGGCGTCAGGCGGGCTATTTAAATCTGCCTGTCACACTAAATCCCTGCTGTCTGCTCTACAGCGTTCCATGTGCCAAACCTGATCTGATCTGAACCCTTCTGTTATCTGACCCGGCTTCCTGTTGTGACTATCCAGCTATCCGCCTGCATCTGACCTCTTTGGCTTGCTTGACCATTCTCCTGTTTGATCCCTGGTACCTCTGCTGTCCGCCTGATAACGACCACCGGCCTGTTTTGACTATTCCTCTGCCTGATATCTGTTACCAGTCTGTTACCTGCTGCTGTTCCTGGTTCCAGTCCAGCGTTCCAGTATCCAGCCCGCTATCTGCTGTTTTTCCTGGCTCCAGTCCAGCCCTCCAGTATCCAGCCTACTACCTGCTGTTGTTCCTGGTTCCAGCCCAGCCCTTCAGTATCCAGCCTGCTACCTGCTGTTGTTCCTGGTTCCAGTCCAGTGTTCCAGCATCCAGCCTGCTACCTGCTGTTGTTCCTGGTTCCAGCCCAGCCCTTCAGTATCCAGCCTGCTACCTGCTGTTGTTCCTAGTTCCAGTCCAGCGTTCCAGCATCCAGCCTGCTACCTGCTGTTGTTCCTGGTTCCAGTCCAGCATTCCAGCATCCAGCCTGCTACCTGCTGTTGTTCCTGGTTCCGGTCCAGCGCTCCAGTATCCAGTTTGTTACCTGCTGTTGGTCATGGTTCCAGTCCAGCGCTCCAGTTCCTGCCTACTTACCTGCTGTGGTTCCTGGTTCAGTCTGCATTCCAGTCTCCAGTCTTCTCTTCAGTTCCTGGTTCCAGAGGTTCCCACCACTCCTGGACTTCTGGTGACTGTTGATCCTGCCAGGCACCCATACCACTCCTTACTCCTGTGTCCTCTGTCTCCATTCCAGAGGGACGAGAGTGGGAGCCGTAGGGGAGGTGTCTCTCTGCACTTCAGGCTCAAAACCTACCAGGTACGTGACAGTACCTCTTGGTATAAGCCAGGGGTCTCCAAACTATGGCCCTCCATTTGTTCAGGAACTACAATTCCCATCATGCCTATTCATGTCTGTGAATGTCAGAGTTTTACAATGCCTCATGGGACGTGTAGTTCCACAACAGCTGGAGGGTCATAGTTTGGAGATCCCTGGTATAAGCAAAAGCTGAATGTCTCTGTAAAGGGACAGTCTTTAGTTCTAACCCTTCAGCTGGCTAGCATTGGGGCCCTAATATACCATTGGTGTACATGAGAACAGTCCCAGTCGAGCCTGCAGGTAGCAATAAGGCTACTAGGTGGCTGTATGGTCAATTCCTAAAGGGCTCAGTCTCTCTGGCAGCAGATAATACATCTCCACAGCAGCAGCTCACCATTAAGCCACACATAGTGATTACTCTTTACCCTGAACCCAGGTGATTCTGGCTGTCAGCACCCCCCACACTCAACGCTCTGAGTTCTGCTCAGGGCACCGATATGCAGCAGTAAAGCCTCGTACACATGATCAGATTGTCGGCCAACAAAGCGTTAGACTTTCGCCCAAAGAGCGTGTGCTGTGAACTTGTCTTACATACAAATGGTACACAAACATGAACATAGTGACGTACTACGTGGAATTTCAGCTCTTGAGCGCCACCCTTTGGGAACCTTCTGCTAATGTCATGTTTGGTGAGCATTTATTCCAAGCATGCGTGTTTGTACTTTGGACTTTTGTGTGACAGACTTGTGTACACACGATAGGAAAATCTGACAACAGACCGCTGTCCGCCAAATTTACTAGTCTGCCATAAAACATTTGTTGGTGGAAAGTTGGACAACAATCGTCTGATGGAGCATACTAACTGTCGGATTTTAGGCAGTCTGTCATCACACAATTCCCTGCCGAAAATCAGATTGTGTGTACAATCACAGTAGAGGCTTTCTTCGCTGGACTGCAGTTCCCGCAGTGCTGTCTGAAAGCTTGAACTCTTTCTCCTCAGCAGCTCCCTCTGGCTGATATACTGTAGGTATGTATTTTTTTTTATAATATATTCTGCACTTATCCAAACTTTGTGAAAAAAAAAATTATACAATAAACGGTGCTGCTACTTATATTTTTACAGATTGGTCATGTATTCAGGCTTATATAAGTTATAAAGCCTCATACACACGATAGGACTTTGTACAAACTTTCCTGTGGATTTTTGTACAAAGGGTGTTGGCCTTAAACTAACTAAGCATACACATGGCAGGACTTTTTCATCCAACTTTCACCAAATCACATGGTTTTTCAGCTCTTTACTGCCACCCTTTGGTCAACTTCTGTATCAGTGAGATTTGACACCTGCGAGCCCCTTCGCGGGAGCCAGCGCCGAGCTGGCTCGCTCATTTGGAAACGAAAACTGTATTTTTTCCTTTTCGCGATGAGCGACAAGCATTGCAGACAGGTGTTTGGTATGAATCATGAGGGGGAACTCCACGCTAAATTTTAAATAAAAAACCGTCATGGGTTCCCATCCATGGGCATACCAGGCCCTTGGGTCTGTAATGGATTTTAAGGGGAACCCCCTACGCTGAAAAAACGGCATGGGGTCTCCCCCAAAATCCATACCAGACCCTTATCTGAGCACGCAGCCTGGCCAGTCAGGAAAGGAGGTGGGGACAAACGAGCACCCCCCTCCTGAGCCGTACCAGGCTGCATGCCCTTGGGTCTGGTATGGATTTTAGGGGAACCCCCTACGCCAAAAAAACAGCATGGGGGTCCCCCCCAAAATCCATACCAGACCCTTATCTGAGCATGCAGCCTGGCCGGTCAGGAAAGGGGGTGGGGACGAGCGAGCACCGCCCCTCCTGAGCCGTACCAGGCTGCATGCCCTCAACATGGGGGGTGGGCGCTTCGGAGCAGGGGGAGCCCTGTGGCCCCTCCTACCCCAAAGCACCTTGTCCTCATGTTGATCAGGACAAGGGCCTCTTCCCGACAGCCCTGGCAGTTGGTTGTCGGGGTCTGCGGGCGGAGGGCTTATCGGAATCTGGGAGCCCCCTTTAATAAGGGGGCCCCCAGATCCCGACCCCCCACCCTATGTGAATGAGTATGGGGTACATCGTACCCCTACCTATTCACCTAGGAAAAAAAGTGTCAATAAAAAAACACACTACACAAGTTTTTTAAAGTAATTTATTAGGCAGCTCCGGGGGTCTTCTTCCGACTTCGGGGGTCTTCTTCCCACTTCTCCGCTCTTTCTGGCCTCTTCTTCCAGTGTCCGGTTCTTCTCCCGCTCTCCGGCCTCTTCTCCCGGTGTACGGTTCTTCTCCCGCTCTCCGGCCTCTTCTCCCGGTGTCCGGTTCTTCTCCCGGGCTCCTCCGCTATCTTCTGCTCTTTTTGCCGCTCTTTTGCTAGCGGTGGCCCGATCTTCTCCATCGTCTTCTATCCTCTTCTTCCGATGCTGACACAACGCTCTCTCCCGCTGTAATGTTGTGTGAGCGGTGCGCAATGACTTATAGAGGCATGAGGCATGGTCACCGGGTGATGTCACCTGGTGACCCCGCCCCTTATGACGTCACAGTCCCCATCATGCCCCTGGTATGCTCCCAGAGAGGAATTCCCCTGTTTTTCCTATTGCAGCCAGCGTGAGATGTACAGTACCCTGTCGCCAAGAACCAGCGCGATGGGATCGCGCTGGAAACATTCTCGCGGCTGCGTACTGTAGTTTGTACAAAAGTCCAATGATTTTGTGTACACACGATCGGACTTTGCTCCATCGGACTTTTGTTGTCGGAAAGTTTGTGCGTTCGCACAGCCAACAAAAGTCAGATAAAAACAGAAAAAGTTTGTCCGATGGAGCGTACACACGGTCGGATGTTGCCTTAAAACTGCTAATTTGCATGTTTGCTGTCAAAAAGTGTGATGGTGTTTACGGGCCTTAAGTGTGCAACCTTATGGTTTAGAAATTAATAAGTGGCATTAGGTTTCAGTGAAAAAATAGAATGAATCAGATTAAATCAATCAAAAAAAAATTATATATCCAGTCCACAGTGAAACATTAGTCCAATTATCTGTGCTCAATCAGTAAAAAGGGATTCACAAAAAGAAGGTGCTTCAGCAAGGTGCTCTCCCCACACCAATACACACCTCTTACCAGAAGGATTGTATCTCAGGTTATAGCAATCAAATTCGCTCTCAAAGATATCAGCCAACAGACATATTCCACTCATTGTTTCCAGTTGATGGCTGTTACGGGATTGGGTGGAGCCGATTTGTGTGACATCACTACGGAACAGCCTGCAGGCGAAGTCCACGGCTGTGTGGAAGCATTGGTTTGCTTCTCATCATCCATTGCTTTGTCAAGTACAGTAGGTGACCATGATATTGTGTCAATCTTGCCGCTTTTCTCAGCGAATTTGACACCTGCGAGCCCCGTCGCGGGAGCCAGCGCCGAGATGGCTCACTCATCGGGAAAGGAACTTTTTTTTCTTTCGCGATGAGCGACGGGCAGTGCTGACAGCTGTCTGGTATGAATCCTGAGGGGGAACGCCGCGCCAAATTTTATCGGTGAGATTTGACACCTGCGAGCGCCGAGCTGGCTCGCTCATCTGGAAACGAAAACTGTGTTTTTTCCTTTCGCGATGAGCGACAAGCATTGCCGACAGGTGTTTGGTATGAATCATGAGGGGGAACTCCACGCTAAATTTTAAATAAAAAACCGGCATGGGTTCCCCTCCAGGGGCATACCAGGCCCTTAGGTCTGGTATGGATTGTAAGGGGAACCCCCTAGGCCAAAAAATCGGCGTGGGGGTCCCCCCAAAATCCATACCAGACCCTTATCCGAGCACGCAGCCCGGCCGCTCAGGAAAGGGGGTGGGGACGAGCGAGCGCCTCCCCCCCTCCTGAACCGTACTAGGCCTCATGCCCTCAACATGGGGGGATTGGTGCCTTGGGGGAAGGGGGTGTCCTGCGGGCCCCCCCCACACCAAAGCACCTTGCCCCCATGTTGATGAGGACAAGGGCCGCTTCCCGACAACCCTGGCCATTGTTTGTCGGGGTCTGCGGGCGGGGGGCTTATCGGAATCCAGGAGCCCCCTTTAATAAGGGGGCCCCCAGATCCTGGCCCCCCACCCTATGTGAATAAGTATGGGGTACATGATACCCCTACCCATTCACCTAGGAAAAAAAGTGTTAATAAAAAAAGCACACCACACAGGTTTTTGCCGCTGTCCGGTTCTTCTCCCGTATCTTCTGCCGGACTCCCCCGCTATCTTCTTCCAGCTCTATTGCTAGCGGGGGACCCGGTCTGCTGCGCTGTCTTGCCCCCTCTTCTCTTGTTCTGATGTTGACACAACGCTCTCTCTCCTGCTGGAATGATATGTCCGAGCTGTGGAACCATTTATATAGACGGTGACCCCGCCCCCTTGTGACGTCAAATTCCCAGCATGCGCAGGGACTCTGGGGTCACGCCCCCTTATGACACAATCTCGCGGTCAGGTACTGTAAGTGCAGCGATATTTTGTTAAACAAATGTTGGTTTATGTACTGTACCATAAAGCCTCTACCCTCTATTATCCTTTATGTAGGAGAGCCTGCAGCGGCACGCTTTGCATGGATCCAGCAGACATCCGAGACACATTAACAGGTGGAACAGCAATCTCATATGGAAGGAGTTTCCCAATAAGAGTTTAGTGGAATATGTCTGTCAGCCGTAAACGGAGTGAATTTGATCTCTATAACTTGAGATCCAATCCTTCTGGTAAGGCGTGTATTGGTGTGGGGAGAGCACCTTTTTGTGAATCACTTATCACCGATTGAGCACAGATAATTGGACTAATTTTTCAGTGTGCACTGGATATAATTTGATTGATTTAATCTGATTCATTATATTTTTCACTGATATTGTTTGAAACATAATGCCACTTAAGATATAACTTGTCAGCACCTTTGCACCACAGGGCAGCAACTACAGCCAGTGCTTCTCTCTCCATTTATAGTTAAGCCCCTGGCTACATTAATTCAATTTCTTGCACACCTTAACATTTCTTTGCAGTTCTTCACGACACAATGATGTGCAAGAGGCAGCAAGTCATGATCCCTCTGACCACAGGATTATATATTGAACATGTGTGATCCTTTGGTGATGTCAGGCACCACATGTGAGGCCTCCCATTATCTAGGAAGTTGATCGCCATTGGTCTAAACCAGTCGTTGCCAACTTATGAGCCAACAGGGGCCTCAAAATGTGGACCCTAACATCAAAGGGCCACACAGTGTTCAATATATGTAATGTGAGGACTGTCAGAGACTGGCCCTCATTTCCTCTATTAGGTCTGGAGAGAGTGGATAGGATACATTGTTGGCTTAGGAGATGCTGCTGAAGACAATAAGAAAAATGTTACATGAGGCTGGAAGAGATCAATACTATTACCCTAATGAAGGTTTCCATTAGGATTGCTGAGCTCCAGCGGACCCATATCATACCAGAGCTCTAAACTGGACATGAATCTATCCGGGGAGGATTCAACTGGCAACAAAATGGGTCGTAAACCTGGCTTCCTTCACTTACAAGAACCTTGGCTCATGTCCACCCGATATTCAGGAACTGGCTTGTATTGTCAATGAATGCTAGGTGAGCTCTGATTGGTTGTGGTGGAGATAATGTCATCCATCCCCGCTTTTCACCTCAGGCAGAGGCCTAGTATTAGTTGACAAAAATTACAAGGGACAGGATAGCCAACACATATTCCCAAAAGTTTGTAATACCATTTCAAACACCTTCAGTTCATCTTCCCAATATTTGGTGGTTTAGAACATTTGTATGTAGCTCCTCACCAAATTCCTTGTCAGGAGTAGCTATCGTAATTTGCTAGGGATCCATTGATTTCTCTCCAAGTTTGGCCTTGATGTACTTTTCTACCATCAGGTAGCCAGGCACTTGGAGGTATTAGATTGGGAAGGACAACTTAAGGTCAGGTTATTGTGTGCATCTCAGCCAATGGGTAGGGGTTTTTTTTTTTAATCCCTTGGCCTGCTGGGAGAGCCTACATATAATTCAGGTGATCCATGTTCTGTGCCACCCGAACCACTTCTGGGTGGATGCATGTCTGCCCCAGGATGCTAGGCTGGGCCTACCCCGGGGGCAGGCACTGAGTGAGGGCAGCGCAGGGTTGGGATTGCGGCTGGCCATCCAACCAGAAGTGATGGATCTGCCAGCCAGAAAACATGTCGAGGTCCGAGGTAGAAGGGAAGCTGTGGCCACTAAGGGACCTACCACCTTTACCAGGGACCACAGTAACTGAAGTACCAGAGAAACCTTCTCACCAAATGGGCAAGGTGGAGAATCAGGAACCCTCAGGTGGTGATCAAGTCAGGGACCCAACCAGCGGAGGTGACGCTTGCAGAGCAGCCTTGTGAATCAAGCCAGGGACCAGGCCGGTTAGCAGGGGTGAAGCCTGAAGGTATCCAGAGTGCCAAGATAGGGACTCAGCAGGGAAGCGTGGGTGATGCTTGAGGGAGATGCACTGAATCCCATGAGCTCCTCAAGGCTTTTGCGGTGGTATCAGAGTCCAGTGAGCCACTAGGAGCTCAAGGGGCTGAAGCACTACAAGTGGATGTTGTAGTGAAGTTAAGAGAACTATTGAACATTGAATTAGGAACTGTCAAGTAGTGTTGCCATAGGGGGACAGCAAACCTACACATTCAGAAGTGGCACCCTGCCCTTTCCCTGTACAGGTGTTCTATTGAAGTTGGAGTCTGTCCAATTGAAATTGCTACTACTTAAGGGTGTCCTGGCCCTAACCCCCCTGCAAAATATTTAAAAAAAAAGACCGCTAAAGAAATAAAACCTCTTTTGCATCCAAGAAGTGTCTGGCACCCAATGACTTACCACCATTGTACCCACTATGCCTCAACCCATTACATATTGAATAACGTCAGCTGTCCATGGCCTCAAAAACTTCATTAGACTGGAAGAGGTTAAAGACCCTGCTATATGTGAAGAATCATGACTTCCTGTCCTACGGTGACACTCATCGTGCTTCATCTGTAGATAGGCAATGTTGTCACCTTAGGATAGGAAACACCTACTCCCATTACTGGAGGGGAGGAGGTTCTGTAGCTTTGAGAATGCATTTAAGATGGTACTGTCTGACAGTTTTGCCTTTCAGACTCCCCCCCCCCTTCTACATATTGATCACACAAACAAAGCCATGTTGTAGAGTTAATTCAAAAGCCAAACCCATTTTAAAGACACAGAACCCATGAGGTGTTTAGAGCCCCCAGAAAGCACTAATCTAGTGTATAAAATAAGAGCAATAGACCAGATTAAATGAGAATTGTTTTTATTTTTCTACAGACAGTACAAATTGTGGCTTTTTCAGAGACTTCATAATGAGCACGGTACACACAGTGACTACAAGAAGACAGAGACACCCAACAGCCACCAACCACCAGAGCTCTGTGGGGGCAGGCTCTTCCTTCATCACTGCAGCTGCAATGTCGCTTTGTTTTGGCCCAATCACGAGCAGAGGTCCCAAGGTTGTCACTGACTGTTCTATGACAGGTTCTGTAGCAGGAGAAAAGCAAGCAAGGGTCAGGAGACAGCTAAACACCTCTACCAAGGCAACTAAGGGCTTTAGGTGAGAACTCGGCTCCTACTTAAATGGGCAGTCCAGTGTAGACCCTCCATTAGGGTTTCAGATTGTCATGTCAACCAACTATACTGAATGTTGAGGGGCTGTTTTAAACCTTCAGATTTTCATTGCTATCTGACACCTTTAGGAGGAGATCTCCCTTCCTAGTTTTACAACTAGTGAGGGGACGACAATGGGGAATATGAAGACATCCAGGTTCTAGACTTCCTCCTAAATTGCCACCTGTGTCCCTCAGCTCCTAGTCACATTTCCTAGTGCAGGAAGTGGGCCAGGTTATCCAACCAGGATTTTCCCACCCCATAACTGTACCCTGGGGAGATGCATTACAGGGAAAAAAAAAAAAAAAAAAAAAAAATAATAATTCTAAAATCATTGGAGCCCCTCCCTATGGCCATACTAATTTTGTACATGGCAGCTGCATGGTTAAGACTCACCATCCAAGGCTTCCCTCTTCCCAAGGGCTCTCGGTCTTCTAAATTGGCTCCTTCCTCCTGCTGTCAGACCAGTAGGGTTGCTGCAGGTGCCCGATGTCCCACAACACTGGCAGACACTGTTGGGGCCCTCAACTGCAGACCAGCTAGAGAAAACAAGCTGATGTCAGTAATTACAAGAGAAAACCACACTTTAGGACAAGCCTATATGGCAAGAGAACAGGTTGCTGCCTCCCTTACGCAAAGCACTCACAAGGAATACTCTGCCAATCATATATACTATAAAAACAATGGGTTAATCAGCGCTACCTGGAAACCTGTTTGCTAAGCATATACAGGAAAAACCTAAAGAATGTTTTTTTATTACCTTCTCACACAACAAAAGTATTTATCCCCTCAATGGTGTATAAGGGGGGGGGGGGGGGGGGGATTTAATTACAGACACTAATAACTAGTGTAGATGGGTAGGAGGCGTTCTAAATTCCCTACACTGTAGGCGTTTTAAATTGTGCATATGGCGATATGTTTTTGTGTAACCTGTAAACAAAATGGTATATAGCCGAGTGGGTATAATAAAATTGAGGAGGTACCGCTATATATTATAATAGCTCTGTATAGCACTGGTAGGCAAACAACCAGTACTCAGACCTAGAGCTATACCCACCAGTTAAGTGCAACTGAAAATGGTACAATCCAGCTACAGAGAGAGATATATATATATATATCTCTCTCTGTAGCTGGATTGTACCATTTTCAGTTGCACTTAACTGGTGGGTATAGCTCTAGGTCTGAGTACTGGTTGTTTGCCTACCAGTGCTATACAGAGCTATTATAATATATAGCGGTACCTCCTCAATTTTATTATACCCACTCGGCTATTTACCTATATACCATTTTGTTTACAGTTTACATTGAGGGTTAAATACTTTGTGTGTGAGAAGGTAATAAATTTTTTTTTTTTTTTTTTTTAGGTTTTTCCTGTATATGCTTAGCAAACAGGTTTCCAGGTAGCGCCGATTAACCCATTGTTTTTATAGTATAAGCCGATGTCAGTATCTTTTTTTTTTTTAAGATACACTGGAAGCATGAGGGAATGCCAACACTGTATGGCTAGACATTTACCTGGTTATGAAAGGACTTGGGGCTCATCCCTCCAGAGGCACATAAAGCTACAGTGTCAATTGCCTGCTAGCAGTACATGGAGGCTACATCACTTTTATTAGGATAGGTGTAGAAAGTACTCTCAGCCTGGGGCTCAAGGTCAGTGCCAGGACAAGGTCATCCAGCACCCAGGGCTAAGAAGCCAAACCACACCCACCCCTGCCCCCAGGTGTAGGAGTGGATAGGGCCACTAGTGGTGTGAGGTTTGTAATATTTGTGACATACTTTAATATCAATTGTGGTATACTGTAGTGAACTCAAGTTAAAAATGGGTACACAAATGAGGCAACAGTGGCAGAAAAATGTTAGTCACTGGTGTCAGTCTGGGGACCGATTGGCATCTACTGTAGGTCAGTGGGATGGTTGAGGGGGGGGGGGGGGGGGGGAAGAATTTGCTCTGTAGGTAAATAAAGGACTATGGGGGCTTAAGAGGCAGGGGGAAACAAGTACTGGTTGGGATGTGTGGCCATCATTGTTTGACAAGTGGCAATAGGTCACCACCGCCTGTTCCAACCCTGAAAAAGCTGACCCACAAACACCCCAATCATGTTCATTGCATGCACTTACAGGGCAGTTCTGGTGCAGCCTCATTCATGTTGACATGCCATTAATATATTTGCCATTGAACAGCACCCAGTGGCTGCATCTCCCTGTTAAGGTGGGTGGTAAAATTCATGCTTGTACTGCCCCCCAGGTCTTATTTACACATTCTCATTTGACCATTCCACCCAACACATTCAAACCAGACAGCAGTAACCAGTGTATCGCACTGGCTGCAGTCGTCCAAGCCAAGTGTGACTTGCACTGCCTGGAGCTAGTGCAGCTCCAAACCTTAACCCCCCACAGGAACAGGAGGGCTTAATCTGTCACTCCTCTTGCCCCTCCCCTCGTGTCTGCCAGCTGCTGGCAGATACATGGTAAATGAAGGTGTCGATGACTGAGCCTGCATCCTCAGGCGAGTGAGCTCACCACCAAATGCCTGTAATTGAAGTCAACCCCTCCCACTAAAAGGTAAGAGACTGATAAGGGTACTTTGGGAACTCAGGTAAGCATTCCCCTCCCCCAAAAAAAAAAAAAAAAAAAAAAAGTGGGACTGTGCCTATGCGCCCTGCCATCTAGATCTAGCCCTAAAGACATGTAATACACAGAGGCAAGTGAAAACTGGCTGTGAAAGGTGCTGACGTACCAGGGGAAAAAAAAAAAAAAAAAAAAAAAAAAAAAAAAAAGGGAACAGTAACTTACCAGGAACTAAGGTGAAGTGACAGGAAGGAGAGAGATAAATCTGGAGAGAACAATTCACCACAGTCAGTAGCAGCGCTAACTGAATTGGAGTGACTTGAGGGGGTTAAAGAGTCAGGGCAGTGCAAGAATACTCCACTTAGTGAGGAATTCCAAGCAGCTGCAACACCCAGTGCACCCACCTGTCCACAAACCTGGCACATGCCCCCTCTGCACCATTTACACCTTGCTCCAGCCCAAGGGTATTTGAAATCCAAAAAAAATCTAGTATCCTTTCCACATAGAAATATTTTAAGTGTTGGAAAAGTCCAAGCAGAACAAAAACCCCTCAGGTTATTTTAGCCTGCAGACAGCCCAAGTCTAGATTGTTGTTTATTCCAGTGTAGACTCACCTGGTATCACAGGTACCCACTGTAGTTTGAAGCAAGACTAGCTGCCAATCAACAGGATACCAGGAGCCAGCACAGCTCATCTTTTAAGAGGGTAGCTTGGATTTCCAAGGTGTCCCCAATGCAGAATTAGAGTATACCCATAACTCTGATCATGCTGGCACCCGAGATTAGACCAACATTCAGCCCCATGAGGTTGCTTACCTGGCCAGCCACGATGTTATCAATACCAATGTGCATGCTATGGTAAGGACCATAGGTGTGCGCAGGGGGTGTGCCAGGGAACACTCTAATCACCCTGTACACCAGGTCCAATGATTAGGCAGTACAGCCTGTTCTCCTATACCAGGCCCTAGTGGATTCAAAAGGGGGGCCCGGGCACCTGCCAAGCTGGAAGACCGGTTATACTGCCTTATTGCAGATACCTATCCACTTTCTTCCCTGTGCAGCGCTACAGGCTCCTCCTCCTCTGTTTCAGGGGGTTACGTTCTAGCATCTGCACCTCCATCCTGTCCTCAGTCTCTTTCTCTTAAATGTAGGACATAAGGGGACTGGACAACCATGATATTTCACTAAAGCCCCCCAAAAAGGCCAGAGGAAAAAAAAAAAAAAAAAAAAAAAAAAAAAAAAGTGTAAGTGTTCACAGGTTGTTTTCACTCAGTAATTTCTGCCATGGCTGCATAGCAGCGCGGCTGCAACATGTGTACACCTAGCCACTGCCTCTGTTGCTTTGCGTTTGCGCACACCCTAATGCAATAGGTTGTGCACACCTATGGTAAGGGCCCTACAGAGGATGCCCGTGTACAATTATGTTTTATCAATATTTTCACCATTGGTTTTGGAAATACACCATGTTAGGTCCACAAAGTATGTGCCAGTCACTGGTTACTAGATCCATGCAGAAGTGATTACAGATAGCATTTGTCTATGGGAAGAGAGCATCAATCCTTGGACACTTAATCGCTTAATATATAGTCTCACCTGTTTGTGGCTTTACTATAGGAACAGGCCTTGTTAACGGGATCTGGAACCTGGGTGGCAGCAGCAGCTCTCAGGTAACAGGTTATGTAGATCTGAAATATAAATTTTTAATAGCTTAAACATTTCTACAAGGCACCAATCTGTGCAACCACTGCAAACAGTCCTCACCAGAGATGCATCATTTCCTAGGAATCGAAAGGCATCCACCATAAATTGTAGCGTGTTTGTCTGGACCCTTGGAGCGATGAAGGCTGAGGAGGAGTCAACTTGTGTTCCATCTACAAGACACCTGCAGAAGATGGTCACTTAAAACAGGGTCATATGGCAACCCAATCCCCCCCCCCCCCCCAGCAGAACATACCCATTGTCTGTAATGATGTCATAACTTGGAGAAGAGGTGGCATCAGGAGATATGGTGGCCACACAGCGGTCCACATACAGGATCATATCAATTTGGTTGCGAGCATCCACAGAGGCCTGTATGTAGAGAAGATCCCCCAATTGATAGATGGGAGAACTTCTGGGACCACGCCAGTCCCCTGTATACACAAAGAAAAAAGGGGTATTAGTAAAGGCCCAACACCTCCCCCCCCCTCCTGATCACCCATCTTTCTCACCAGTCATCAGGACCAAAGAGAAGGACAATCTTTCTTCTAAAGACACAGTGGTGCTGAACGGAACCCATGTTGGCTTAATGGCCTGGCTGCTCACATTATCGTGCCTACACAGAACCAGATCAAGGTCAGTAATGAGTCAATGGAAGTCATTTAATAATCAAATTCATATTACTTTGTCCTGTCCATCACCAACTTAAGAATGCAGGGTCAAATCCTGTATACAGCTACACTATTCAGCTAGTTATAAAGGATGGCTGTCTGGTTGGAGTCCATCCCTGTTTGACAGTGAAGCCATAATCAGAACATGATTCCTGAAGCTTTAAAAGTGACCAGGAATTTGTCCCCAGATTCTCTTTAGAACCTCATTTGTCCAATTTATCTTCAAACACCAACCCCCCCCCCCCCTAAAAAAATAAAATAAAAAATAGATTTCAGGGTCAAGAAAGGGAGCCCCACCATCTTGACAAAGAGCTCCTCTAAAGTAAAGAAACTTATCCTATCATTGTAGATCCTCCCACCATCACACTCTTTGGAAGAGAAAATTGGTCATTAGTGCAGTAGAAGGGTTAAGTTGTAGGCACAGACTCTAAGTCTGCAGATGTCAAGAGTAGTTAAAGTAGCTAAAGTACCTTAAAAACTCTTGAGCCCAGAATGTCAGCCCAGGCTGCCAACACACCCCAACCAGGAAAGGATACACAAGTCTCTTGGCAAGGACAGATGGCAGAAGAACCCAACAAGGGGTTTAACCTTCCCCCACTCCATCCAAACTTAGATATTGACCAGATGCTGAACACCAGTTGGGACCTGCATGGTGCCCTAGTGTAAGCTCATCCAGTAGTGTTAACTCACCGGTAGTAGAAACACATTATGGGGACCACAGCTGGGTTGGTTCTGATGATTGGAATGGAGGAGGTTGGGCTGTAGGTCAGGTTGGTGATGTAGATTAGCCAGTCTTGAGTCATCTATGCAGAGAAGAGAATGATACAGACTTACAAACCTGGGAAGCTGCCATTGTTTGAGCCATTTCTGAGACCAGACAAATCTAATTTTTAACCCACATCTGGGAATAGGCCCCAAGCCCACCCTTGCTTGGCCAATGTCTGGGGAGACCAGGAACCAAGCTGTCATGTTGAGAAGGCTTTATCCTTTAGGATTCATAAACTTCTCAGGACAGCCACATCACGCCATTTTTAAAATACCAGACCTCTTGCTGTATGACCAGTTCTTTAACTTCATGCTAAAAAAAAAAAAAAAAAAAAAAAAAAAAAAAAAAAAAGGGGAAGGAGGTTTTGCCAAAGCATGCAGGTAAAAGCTTTAAAAAGTAAAATGTTTACAAGCAGCATTACCATGTATAGCTTTCTCTGGATTGCCCAACTAATCTGTGCTGACCCATCTCTTGCTACATAAACCTATGTAGCTGCCAGGGGAGAAGTGTATACATACATTTGTTGACCTGAATAGTCTGGTGACAAGTCTTCCAACAGTCATTAAAGGGTCAATCTATAAAAACAAAATCATCAGTCTGCTGGCCCCTACACAGATTTACAGAGTGTTCCTTGTACCCGTTTGGCCACCCACACCATTATCACCCCTTTAAAAAAGGAGTCTGAGAGTAGTCTTTCATCAAACACTACTGGTGGTTATCCATCTGTACATCATGTTCCAGATAGAGGTTTCAGGATCCTTCCATCAAACATCGTGGTTGGGCAGAGGTGTGACCATCATCAGTAAAGCAACTACAGGGGGTACCAGCACACTGTACCTCAACATGGTGTCCTGCAACTCCAAGAAGCCATCCCAGATATGCAAACTGGCCTCACCAGCAGAATCTGCTCCTTTCCTTGGTGTGAACAGACTGAGGGGAGGGGGGGGGGGGGGGGGGGGTGAAGTGCTGCCCCCCCATCCCAGCAATTGGGACTCCATAAGATCTGTGCTTAAAGGGTAAGTGAAGGAACATTTGGATAGGAGTGGTGTGGATTAGAACCCAAGGGACAGGATGAGGAGAGAAAGAAAAGAGACACACACACACACACCAGAGGCTGCACTATCCTCCCCAACAATGCGCAATCTAGCTCAATGGAACAGCAGCTACAGGGAGATTAGGACAAACCTGCAGTGTAGGAATTATGTGGTTCCAGGTGAGAAGCCAGAAAAGCAGCAGATAATGTTCTATACATGACAGACTACTGGAAGGGGAGGACTAAAAGGGGGAGGGGGGGCTATTGACTGGAATACATGGAAACATTTGAAGATTACCTGCACCATGTTGCCGCAGTCCTGGAGGTTGATCTGGAAGGTAACAGTGGTGTCCGTACTCTGGGGGTTGGGTTTGCAGCCTCGGGACCCCAAGCTCAGGTCAGACGGCTGGATCAGCTTTCCAATCCCATAGAAATCCCTCTGGACGTTGACCACCATGTTGTCCTCTCCACACTGAATGCGGATAGGGGAGCTCCCAGGCTGCGGCAGATCTCGTAGAACCCCACCAGCACGTCCACCAAGTGAATCCCTAGGGACCCCACTTCTAGATGCCCCAACCCCCACAATAGGGCGATTAGCATTCCAGTCTCTGGAGCCCCATCTAGAAGAGCCCTGGCCAGGTAGAGCCCGCTGGTGGCTCCGCCACCAATCTGACTGGCGGCCATGTCTCACCAAGATTCCATCACAGCCAAATCCTGACCAATAGGCCAGTGCCAGCAGCAGCACCCAACCATCCTTCACCAGAAAACTCATCCTGCCCATAAAAGACACAACACAATAAAGAGGAGGGAGAGAGAGCTGCTCTTTATAGCTCTCCCATCAACCACTAATTTCCCCAGCTGGGGCCAATCATCATGACACCCAATAGCTGGGACTATACATGATGGATGAACCACTAATGGATGTCACCACATCACCCTGAAAATCCACCGGAGAATAGGACTAAATCAGATGGGAGAGACAGGTCTACATGGAGTGTGCTACACAAGCTGCATGGAGGAGAGGAATCTCACAAGGATGCACAATGATTGGATCATCTACAACTAATTCTACACCATACTACTAGTGTCACTCATGTCAGCAGGAGATATTTATTATAGGGCTCAGAAGCACGGGGGTGGTGGAAACCCCTCATGATGGGCATTGCAGGTGTACAGACCCAGGAACTCAGCACAGGGATGGTGGGAACTCCTCATAATGGGCACAGCAGGTGTACAGACCCAGGAACTCAGCACAGGGATGGTGGGAACCCCTCATAATGGGCACATCAGGTGTACAGATGTGGGAACTCAGTACAGGGATGGTGGTAACCCCTCACAGGTTTGTATATCTGCTGTGTTCATTATGAGAGGTTTCCACCATCCCTGTGCTCAGGTCCTGGGTCTTTACACCTGCTGTGCCCATTATGAGGGGTTCCCACCATCCCTGTGCTGAGTTCCCGGGTCTGTAAACCTGCTGTGTGCATTATAAGGAGTTCCAACCATACCTGTGCTGAGTTCCTGGGTCTGTACACCTGCTGTGCTCATTATAAGGTGTTCCCACCATCCCTGTGCTGAGTTCTTGGGTCTGTAAACCTGCTCGGTCCATTATGAGGGGTTCCCACCATCCCTGCGCTGAGTATCCGGGTCTGTATACCTGTTGTGCCCATTATACAGGGTTCCCACCATCCCTGTGCTGAGTTCCCGGGTCTGTACACCTGCTGTGCCCATTATGAGAGGTTCCCACCATCCCTGCACTGAGTATCTGGGTCTGTATACCTGTTGTGCCCATTATATGGGGTTCCCACCATCCCTGTGCTGAGTTCTCGGGTCTGTACACCTGCTGTACCCATTATGAGGTGCTACCACCATCCCTGTGTTGCGTTCCCAGTCTGTACACCTGCTGTGCCCATTATGAGGGGTTCCAACCATCCCTGCGCTGAGTTCCCAGGTCTGTATACCTGCTGTGCCCACTATAAGGGGTTCCCACAATCCCTGTTCTAAATTCCTGAATCTGTACACCTGCTGTGTTCATTATAAGGGGTTCCCACCATCCCTGTGTTGAGCTCCCAAGTCTGTACACCTGCTGTGCCAATTTTGAGGGATTCCCACCATCCCTGCACTGAGTTCCGGGGTCTGTATACCTGCTGTGTCCATTATAAGGGATTCCCACTATCCTTGTGCTGAGTACCCAGGTCTGTACACCTGCTGTGCCCATTATAAAGGGTTCCCACCATCCCTGCGCTAAGTTCCCGGATCTGTACACCTGCTGTGCCCATTATCAGAGGTTCCCACCATCCCTGTGCTGAGTTCCCAGATCTGTACACCTGCTGTGCCCATTATGAGGGGCTCCCACTATCCCTGTGCTGAGTTATGAGGGGTTAATTTTGTTTATTGAAAAATCTTACAAACAACAACTTATATACAATAAAACCATAATAAATAAATAAAACATATTTACAAAATAATTGAATATGACTATACAAAACAGAAAGAGCAAGAACAAAATAAATGGTGCAAACCAAATTGCACACAACATAATTCCTACGAGAGAGCCAGACTGAGGAACATCACCGTCACCATGCATGTAGCCTTTTATCAAAAATATATTTGATCTGAAAATCTAGGGGAGTGAAGCAAGGACAGAAAGAAAGCCCCACACCCCGAGATCAACAGGCAGCCGCTACAGAGTCCTGATATTCCTCCACTCCCTTATCCATGCCTCCTGCCACCACCTGTCTTTCTCAAGACTCTGAATCTTCCCAACCTCACCCAGAATGCCCTGCATCACCAATACCTGACACCGTGCACTCCACATGAAATAACCGACTACTAGACTAACAAAAAAAAAGTGTTTCCAAATCATAATCCCGACGAGTCTGGAATGCCCCATACACCCACTCTGCATAACTCATATGGGGGAGGAAGGGTATACTCAGAGCCCTCCCCACCCTCTTGTACACCTCTATATTAAAAGGGCACAGAAGTAGAAAGTGGACTCCACCACACACCACACAGGCCCAATCACTCATGGATAGAAACTTCAAGTTGCCCTTCCCATATAGTTTCCATAAAAGGCAAGCGAAGCCTGATCCCTAAACTTCATTGGAATTCTCTCCAAATTAATCAATCGTAAACCCACCCCCAAAACCAGGCTTGGGCAATCCCTCAAGGCCAGTGGCTTGCAAAGAGCAGAGCTCATGATTGGAAGAGATCTGACTTCTGCTGTTACTTGCCACTGCCGAAGCATTTTCAAACACAGGGCAACATAAGGCGGGAGCTTATCATGCTTGACACTCAGGCTTTTCACTGGCCCACCATTTTTCCAGTCTTGCAGAAAGGGCCTAAACCAGGACTGGAAAATACCAACCCACCCAGGCGGTCTCTCTGCCAACATGTTACCAAGATTGTACTTCACAAACATCAGAGAGAAAAAAGACTACAGGGTTGATCATCCCTAGACCACCCTCCCGCTTAGGAAGGTAAGTCACATTCCTTTTGACAAGGTTTATTCTGTTCCCCCATAACAGCTTGAAGAAACAACTATAGACCCTGGTATAGAGAGAAACTGGCAAAACGCAAACAAAACTGACATACAGAAAAATCGGAATCAGTATATCTTGATCAGATCAACCTTTTCCCTAAAGGAAAGCCGCCAACCTTTCCAGCTTGCAACCTTGGCATCGGCATTCTCCAACCTGTTCACCCAATTTGCATGACCATAGTCAACTGGGCCAAATTCAATGCCTAGAACTCTAATTTTTTGTTGGGGCTTCGGGAAGTCATCCAGGAGAACAAAGCTCTCACCTTCCACGTCCACCCAGAAAGCTTCACACTTGTCCTAGTTGACCTTTGACCCTGATGCCTCTGTATACTGCCTTATCACTGAGACCACCTACTGCGCCTCCCTAGTCCCAGAGACAAAAACAGAAACATCATCAGCATAGGCCACAACCTTCAAAAGAGGCTCACCAGCGATGCCCAAAGGTACTCCACACAATGGTCCACTCTCTAGCCTTCTAATGAAGGGATTGGTTGCAAACACACATAGCAGAGGACTCAATAGACACCCCTGACACACACCTGAGCTGACCACAAAGGGCTGCCCGACCTAACCATTAACCAGAGGAAAGATTTCAGCCCCTTTGTACAAAATCTTTAGCCAATCAATGAAACCCCCCTCCAGGCCATATTTGCTAAGAAGGATCCATAAGTACTCATGATTAACCCGATCAAAGGCCTTAACCTGATCCAATGTCAGCAAAAATGTACCCCAACCAGCAGCCCTACAATGCTCCAAGGTCTCCCGGACAGCTAACACTGCTGAGAAAGTGCTTCTACCATGGACCGAGCAGTGCTGGTGGTGGGATAACAAACTGCCTGCCACTGGTGATAATCGGCAGAAAAAAATCTTTGCCAGTATCTTTCTATTGACATTAACAAGACTAATGGGGCGCCAATTCCAAATCATCGAAGGATCTCTACCCTTTGACAGAAGTATCACTGCAGATTGCCTCATGGAGGGAGGGAGAGAACCCTCATACAAATAGACATTAAAAA
This sequence comes from Lithobates septentrionalis, assembly GCA_037952835.1. Classification (NCBI taxonomy): domain Eukaryota; kingdom Metazoa; phylum Chordata; class Amphibia; order Anura; family Ranidae; genus Lithobates; species Lithobates septentrionalis. Next base: position 556,027 of record JBBDGP010002749.1, on the reverse strand, counting down.
CCCCTGCAAGGTAGGGAGCCAGGACCGGCTTAAAACATTTATAAAATTCATCTGTCAAACCATCTGGTCCTGGCGTTTTCTTGATGGTCAGTTTATCAATAGCCTGGATTACCTTATCTGCAGTGATTTCATCTGTCAAATTCATCAAAGGAACATTACTTTCCAGACCTGGTGTAGAGTCCAAAAAACCCAACATCCTTGTCCGATCAAGGTTCCTTCCTCCCAGGAGATCGGCATAGTATGACCTGATAACGTCCAGGATCTCTGACCTAGACTTCTTCAAAGAACCCGTACTGTCCTTCAGGCCATTGACCATCTTAACTGCTACGCTCTGTTTACAGTTCTGGTAAGGGTCAGGTGAATGGTATTTCCCGTAATCCCTCTCCTGAACCAAAGAGTCGTGCCGGTCATATTGATGTCTCTTAAGAAGGAGCTTCACCTCAGAGATCACCCCAGAATCTCCGCCATTCGAAACAAGGCGGTCAAGTTTCCTCCGCAAACGCTGGTAGGTGATATACTTATTGTAACGAGCCCCTGCTTGCTCGGTTCCACTCTCCCGACACTCCTCTGCGGCTATAGAATCAGACTGCAGATCGCAACATCTGATGGTTCGGTCATCCGATGCTCCGGGACTAGAACTACAGCTATGTGCCGTTCTAATCCAGTTGTGTAGCTCAGAACAAACACCAGACAGGCTGTATGTAAGTTCAACCAGGAATCTCTTTTATTGAAAAATACAGGCTCTTTTATACAGTAAAAGAGGAGGTGTATACCTCCTGCTCATATTACTCTGAACATACACCTGTGACCAGAAACCTAATTAACATGGGCTAATTAACTAATCCCTTTAGACATCCTAGATGACTCAGACATGACCTTTAGGCCAGACTGTCTTGTAGCTCAGAAAACACAATCAACATTATCACAAATCAACACAGACTCTTCTTCACACAATAGCAGAGTTAATTAATACAAACAACAATGGGGATCTAATGACTCTTAGATACCATAGTAGACTTATTTACAATACACATTCTAGCAGGCAACAGACAGACAGGTGGCTGGAATTGACATCAGCATCTCCTAAAAGTATTTGTCCCAGCATTATGAATCAACCACTATTCCAAGCTTCATGACAATCCAGTATTCCAATGTTCATGACAATACTCCCCCCTGGAAAACAGTCCAACAGCCACAGTGGGACCCCAAACGGGTCAACTCGAGGATGTTGGAAAAGTAATCTTAAAGTTCCAGGTCCGTCTGCTGGGATAATCCATCCGCATTCCCGTTTTGAGGCCCTGGCCGACATTGTATGGTGAAATTGTACGGTTGCAAAGCCAGGCTCCACCTTAGTAATCGGCCGTTCTCTCCCGCCACCCGGTTAAGCCATATCAAAGGATTGTGGTCCGTCATGATGGTAAAAGAGCGTCCATACACATAGGGGTGCAGTTTCTTTAAAGCCCAGACTAAGGCCAAACACTCTTTTTCCACGGCAGCATATCCAACTTCACGGGGTAACAACTTGCGGCTGAGATACGCCACCGGGTGCTCTTTCCTGTCATCGCCAACTTGACTTAGTACAGCTCCCAGTCCGAACATGGAGGCATCTGTATGAATGACAAAGCGTTTGTTAGGATTGGGTGCCGCTGGTATGGGAGCTTGCGTTAGGGCGGTTTTTAACTGATGAAATGCTGTTGCGCACTTCAGGGACCACAGGACCTGTCTAGGGAGAGTCTTTTTGGTCAGGTCCGTCAGGGGTTTGGCTATGTCACTATAATGGGGTACAAACTTCCTGTAGTACCCTGCTGTCCCTAAAAATGCAAGTACCTGGGTCTTGGTTCTGGGAACTGGCCAGTTTAGGACGGCCTCGATTTTTGCAGGTTCTGGCCTCTGCTTCCCACATCCCACTCTATGTCCCAGATATTGCACCTCAGACATCCCGATATTACATTTGTCTGGCTTCAGGGTCAGGTTAGTGGCTCGGATCCTATCTAGCACTATTCCCAGGTGTCTAAGATGTTCCTCCCATGTCTGGCTATAGATTGCGATGTCATCAAGATATGCGCATGCAAAATCTTGCAGACCATCGAGGAGTTCATCTATCATCCGCTGGAAGGTAGCCGGAGCATTCTTAATCCTGAATGGCATTACCCGAAACTGGTAAAGACCGAACGGGGTGATGAAGGCCAACTTTGGAATTGCTTCCGCTTCCAAGGGAATCTGCCAGTAGCCCTTACATAAGTCAATAGTCGTCAGATAATGTCCCTGAGCTATTTTGTCCAGCAATTCGTCCACTCGGGGCATAGGGTAGGCATCTGTCACAGTACAGTCATTCAGTCGCATATAGTCCACACAAAATCGGGTCATGCCATCCCGTTTTGGGACTAATACTACAGGGAAAGCCCAGGGGCTTGCTGATGGTTCGATCACCCCTAACTTGAGCATCTCCCTAATCTCCGCTCTCATCCCTTCTTGCACTGCTCCGGGAATCCTATAGGCTGGTTGTCTCAGGGGCTTCTGCCCGGGGGTCTCTACCAGGGAGTGTCGAGAACATCTCCTGCTGGTCCTGGAGTAATTCTTTGGCCTGTTCTCGTTCTTGGGATCCTAATCTATCTCCTAGCCATATATCTTCCACACCCCTGGAACAGTTACTGATTTCGGGAAGCTCCAGCATCGGTAGATATTCAGAGTCCCCGGTGGCAGGAGCGCATATGGCGGCTACGGCCTCAGTCCTCTCATGATAGGCCTTCATCATATTAATGTGGAACGTGCTCTTAATGTTTGTGTCTGCACAGCTGGCAACCACGTAGGTGGTATCGCACAGCTGTTTTACCACCTGATAGGGGCCCTGCCAGGAGGCCTGTAATTTATTTTGCTTCAGGGGTTTTAGTACCAGGACTTTCTGTCCAATATAAAAGGTGCGATTCCGCGCAGACCGATCATACCAAACCTTCTGCTGACTCTGGGCCGATTGCATATTCTCATGGACTAGATCAGTAAGTTCCCGCAGGCGCTCCCTGAGTTCCAAGACATAACTAAGGATGGGGAGACCTTCTGGATCCTCTACCCCCTCCCACTGGGCCCTCACTAAGTCTAAGGGCCCCCTAACCCTTCGCCCATACAACAGCTCAAATGGGGAAAACCCTGTGGACTCTTGGGGTACCTCTCTAAAGGCAAACAGTAGATGGGGAAGATATTTCTCCCAATCCTTCCTACTCTCCATGAAGGCCCGAAGCAGCTGCTTCAGGGTCCCGGTAAATCTCTCACACAGCCTGTTAATCTGAGGGTGGTAGGGGGCAGTGGCGTAGCGTGGGTTGTCAGCACCCGGGGCAAGGCAAGTAATTTGCGCCCCCCAACCTGCGGACTTTTAGCTATCCCTGAGTCCCACTCCCTTCAAATACAATAGTACTGACCTACCTGATTCCTTTACTGACCACTACACTGAGAACTACACTGTCCACTACACTACATTGTCCACTACACTGACCACTATACTATACTGACCACTACACTGACCACTATACTATACTGACCACTATACTGACCACTATACTATACTGTCCACTATATTACACTTACCATTACACTGACCACTACACTGACCACCATACTACACTGTCCACTATACTGACCACTATACTACACTACACTGTCCACTATACTACACTGTCCACTATACTACATTACACTGACCACTATACTACACTATACTGACCACCATACTACACTGTCCACTATACTGACCACTATACTACACTACACTGTCCACTATACTACACTGTCCACTATACTACATTACACTGTCCACTATACTACACTACACTTGACCACCATACTACACTGACCACTATACTACACTATACTGACCACCATACTACACTGTCCACTATACTACACTGTCCACTATACTACATTACACTGTCCACTATACTACACTACACTTGACCACCATACTACACCGACCACTATACTACACTATACTGACCACCATACTACACTGTCCACTATACTACACTATACTGACCACCATACTACACTGACCACCATACTACACTGTCCACTATACTACACTATACTGACCACCATACTACACTGTCCACTATACTACATTATACTGACCACCATACTACACTGACCACTATACTACACTGTCCACTATACTACTGTCACGAAGGACAAGTCGCCTCCGTGCGCCGGGCTGCGGGGCGCATGCGCAGTGGGCTGTTGTTGAGACGTGCACTCGTTCGCGGCCTGATGGTGCGGCGCGCGCGGGTGCACGGCGGTCCACGTGTGCGCGCCATCGCCCATGCGGGTGCCCGGTAGCGCGTCACGCTGACGCGCTCACTGGGAGGCTACTTGAGACAACGCCAGCACCCAGTCAGGTTGCTGGTTTGTCGTCAGCTGTACCCTGCGTTGTGCTTGTTCCTGGTTCCTGATTCTCTGTTAGCCGATCCCTGCCTGTTAAAACGACCATTCTCTTGTCTGCTGGATACCCTGACCTTCTGCCTGTTTAACCGACCACTCTCTTGTCTGCTGGATACCCTGACCCTCTGCCTGTTAAAACGACCATTCTCTTGTCTGCTGGATACCCTGACCCTCTGCCTGTTTAAAGGATCACTCTCTTGTCTGCCGGATACCCTGACCTCTGCCTGTGTAAACAACCCCTCTCTCCGCTGGGCTGACACCCCCAGATCTCCACAGTCATAAGGACTTCCTATTTGTCTGTTGAATACCTCTTAACCTTTGTTCCCTGCACCACTAGGCACACCGGTCCTGCACGGCTCCGCCAGGAGGCTTTCCACCACCCAAGTGATCCTGAGCCTTCTCACAGCTACTACCGGAAACCCGTGCCTCCGCGTGCTTCCGATCCCCTGTCTCACCCTCGGGGGTTCGGGTGCGCGTGGTCGTAAGGGCGAGCCACTCTCGGCATCTCGGCCTCGGTGAGTATTGACGTGACAACTACACTGGCCACCATACTACACTGAACACCATACTACACTGACCAATATACTACACTGACCACTATACTACACTATACTGACCACCATACTACACTGACCACCATACTACACTGTCCACCATACTACACTATACTGACCACCATACTACACTGACCACTATACTACACTGACCACTATACTACACTGACCACCATACTACACTGACCACTATACTACACTGACTACTACACTACACTGACCACTACACTACACTGACCACTATACTACACTGTTCACTATACTACACTATACTGACCACCATACTACACTGTCCACTATACTACACTATACTGACCACCATACTACACTGACCACTATACTACACTGTCCACTATACTACACTACACTGTCCACTATACTACACTGACCACCATACTACACTGACCACCATACTACACTGACCACCATACTACACTGACCAACATACTACACTGTCCACCATACTACACTGTCCACCATACTACACTGTCCACCATACTACACTGACCACCATACTACACTGACCACCATACTACACTGTCCACTATACTACACTGACCACCATACTACACTGACCACTATACTACACTGACCACCATACTACACTGTCCACTACACTAACCACTACACTGACCACTATACTACACTACACTGACCACTACACTGACCACTATACTACACTACACTGACCACCATACTACACTGTCCACTATACTACACTGACCACCATACTACACTGACCACTATACTACACTGACCACTATACTACACTGTCCACTATACTACACTGTCCACTACACTGACCACTATACTACACTACACTGACCACCATACTACACTGTCCACTATACTACACTGACCACCATACTACACTGTCCACTATACTACACTGTCCACTATACTACACTGTCCACCATACTACACTGACCACCATACTACACTGACCACTATACTACACTGACCACCATACTACACTGTCCACTATACTGTCCACTACACTAACCACTACACTGTCCACTATACTACACTATACTGACCACCATACTACACTGTCCACTATACTACACTATACTGACCACCATACTACACTGACCACTACACTAACCACTACATTGACCACTATACTACACTACACTGACCACCATACGGCACCCCCTGCACCCCCCATGCTACGCCATTGGTAGGGGGCGCTCTGGAGGGGTTTAATCCCACAGAGATGCCAGAGCTGCTGCGTCAACTCGGCTGTGAACTGGGTACCCTGATCGGACAATATCTCCTGGGGAAACCCTACCCTAGTGAATACCCGCAGTAAGACATCTGCTACTGTATCAGCCTGGATATTGGATAAGGGAATGGCCTCCGGGTAGCGGGTGACGTAATCCACCACCGTAAGAATATACTTCTTCCCAGTGGCACTGGGGCGGGCCAGTGGGCCTATAATATCAACCGATATGCGGCTAAAGGGTTCTCTAATGATCGGCAGGGGTTGCAGCGAGGCTTTTGGGTGATCCCCTGTCTTCCCTACTTTCTGGCAAGTCTCACAGGTCCGGCAGTATTCTCGCACCTCAGCATGTAACCTGGGCCAGAAGAACGCATGAGACAACCGACTCTGGGTCTTAGCTATCCCTAAATGTCCAGCCAAGGGGATGTCGTGAGCCAGCCGCAATAGCTCCCGTCTGTATTTCTGGGGTACAACTAGCTGTTTGTGGGGACCCTGTCGGCTGTCGGTTCCTGGTACCCATTCTCTCGGTGTAACGATATAGAAACCCCCCTCCCACTCTATGCTGTCTATTCTGTCTTCCCCCTGGATCCTTGCCCACCCTGTCCCGATAACCAGCTAATGTTGGGTCATTCTGAGTCTCTTGCCTAATGTCGGAGGGAGAATCCCAGGACACAGGGTTGTCAAGTCGGGGTAATGTAGGAGGATTTGGTCTTACCTGGGTCCCCATAGGAGTGGAGTTGCCTTGAAGTTGTCTCTGACATCGGGTGTTCACGGCCATGGCGGCCTCTGGGGCATATGAGGAAGTCAAATGCCCCAAATCGTTCCCCAAAAGTACTTCCGTGGGTAACTCACGTAGTAATCCCACTCGCACTTGTCGCTCCCCTGAGCCCCAATCCAAGAGGACTTGGGCGGTGGATAAACGTAGCACCTTGCCCCCTGCTACCCTGACTGGATGAGGGTAATCGTAGCCCCGGAATCGCGGAGTCCCTGCCCATTAACCCATACTGCCTGACTATGGTGCTGCCGGAGATAATCTCCGGCAGCAGCTTGGTCGGGATCAGCCTCAAAAAGTTTGCCAAACTCTTCCTGAACATCTCGATGGTTGGGCTCGTTCTGGAAGCAATGAGCCACTGGTCTGGATGCATGAGCAGTCTCTCGGTACCTCGTGGATCGGATAGGACAATATCGCTGCAGATGATCGGTTTGGTTACAGGTATAGCACTTAGGTCCGTTAGGAGGGTTGGGTCGAGTTGGGGCTCTAGAGGCAGACCACTGAGGTACTGAAGTTGGGTTAAAGGCTGGTAAACTGGGCCGAGATAGTGGATAGCGCTCGCTTTCGCCTGACCTTCGAGAGTCCAGATATTCATCAGCCAAAGTAGCCGCTTGCTGTACAGTCTGTGGTCGCTTATCTCGCACCCAATCCCGTACTACCAGAGGGGTGTGGTTAAAGAACTGTTCTAGGAGTACTAGCTGAGTGATGTCCTCTATGGTATGAGCGTGGCTTCCCTGGAAACAGCCCTTAAGGTTCCGCTGCAGACGATGTGCCCACTCCACGTATGTTATGTTGGCTTGTTTCTGGGATTCTCTAAACTTAATCCGACTGGCTTCGGGTGTAATGGCAATCGGGCTAGCAGAGCTTCTTTTACCCGGTCATAATCTTTAGTGTCCTCATCCTCCAGGGCCAGATACGCATCGGCTGCTCTGCCAGTCAAATTACTCGCCAGTAAGGCAACCCAATCTTGGGACAGTACATTATGTATTTGGCATAGTCTCTCAAAGTCCTGCAGGAACGCTTCAATTTCCTCCTCTCCTTCCTTAAATAGTTTGAACGCCTGAAAGGGCAACTTACGGAAAGGCGCTGTATCTTTAGGTGTTGTCTTCGTTTGCCGTATTTCCGCCATTCTCCGCTCATGTTGCCGCTCTAGTTCTCTCTCTTGTCACTCATCCTGCAGCTGGATGTCTCTAATGGCATTCTGTATGGTCTCTGATGGGTTAGCACCATATAATGCCAACTGCTCTCGAACTCATTGCTGAAACAAGTCTTAAACTGACCGGGGTCCCGCATCACCATCCCTCTGATCCATCTTGGCTAGCTCACTGATCAGAGTGGCCTTGTTCTTTGTCCCACCAGTCCCTCCACGGCTCTCAAGTAAGTCTTTCAGCGTGGCTCTCCTGCAGGCTGCATAGCTGGCCATTCACTGTGGTGGTTTGGAGTGTCCCAGTAACTGGAGAGCAAATCTCACCGCTGCCAACCAATGTAACGAGCCCCTGCTCGCTCGGTTCCACTCTCCCGACACTCCTCTGCAGCTATAGAATCAGACTGCAGATCGCAACATCTGATGGTTCGGTCATCCGATGCTCCGGACTAGAACTACAGCTATGTGCTGTTCTAATCCAGTTGTGTATCTCAGAACAAACACCAGGCAGGCTGTATGTAAGTTCAACCAGGAATCTCTTTTATTGAAAAATACAGGCTCTTTTATACAGTAAAAGAGGAGGTGTATACCTCCTGCTCATATTACTCTGAACATACACCTGTGACCAGAAACCTAATTAACATGGGCTGATTAACTAATCCCTTTAGACAGCCTAGATGACTCAGACATGACTTTTAGGCCAGACTGGCCGTCTTATAGCTCAGAAAACACAATCAACATTATCACAAATCAACACAGACTCTTCTTCACACAATAGCCAAGTTAATTAATACAAACAACAATGGGGATCTAATGATTCTTAGATCCCATAGTAGACTTATTTACAATACACATTCTAGCAGGCAACAGACAGACAGGTGGCTGGAATTGACATCAGCATCTCCTAAAAGTATTTGTCCCAGCATTATGAATCAACCACTATTCCAAGCTTCATGACAATCCAGTATTCCAAGGTTCATGACACTTATCTTACTGCTTCTTTCTTCCTATGGCCTTGAAAAGCCCAACAGTCCGCTGTTTTACAAGCTCCCACCATTCTGACTTGCTGCTGCAAAAGTCTAGGATCGCTATCTGTGCTTGAAAAAAATCCTCAAAGGATTGTCTTACTCTCTCGTCTTCCAGGAGGGCCGAATTCAATCTCCAGATACCCCTCCCCCTAGGTGACATGTCTGAGGCATTCAGCGTCACAGAAAGAATACAGTGATCATAAAACTCCACTGCCCGACACACAGGTGTTGAAAAAGCAGAGTCTCCCTTTAAAAAAAACCTATCTATCCTACTCTGACTATTACCTTGATGAAAAGTGAACCCCGTGCTGTCTGGACAGCACTTAATGTGCGCATCTACCAGACCTGCTTCCCTAACTATTGCATTGAGAAAAAGGTGTCATAGCCCAGCTTATCTCTGAAACCTCTCCTGTCTTGAGACCTAGTAATGGTGTTGAAATCACCTCCAAAGATAACCTGCTGGGACATAAAAAGAAAAGGCTTAATCTTTGTAAAGAGGCATTTCCTGTCCCATTTTGTCTGGGAACCATAGATGTTAATCAGGCGCAGGTCCTGCTCCCTCACAGAGATGTCCAATGACCATGCATCTCCCAATCTCTACCTCAATCACCTGCCGGCACGTTACCATACCAGAAAAAAGGACCGCAACCACGCTGTAAGTGTATAAAAAGGTACGTGGCACTGACTCTAAGAAATAAAAAGTAATAAAAAATAATATGAAAGTATACAATAAAAACACACAAAATAGATAGCACTTCCAAATCCATGCTAAAGCTGGTGCTAGATAATCAGGTGCAAACAATCTTCAACATGATAAGCAGTAATAAACATTCATATTGCAAAGAGGTCTTAAAAAGTGCAAACATTGAAATAAAGTGCAAAACAAATCCTCCAAAGTGCTAATAGTGCAATAAAAGTTCAGTAAAAAAAAGAGGAAAAAACTCCAAAGTGACAGTTCATATAGAAAAACGTGCATGTGCAGAGCAACCGAACGAAGTCCACTTCATCCAATTGATATCACCATACGTGGTGCGCCACTCATTTGCCCCAGCCTCTCACCTCATAAGAAGATCCCTACAGGTCAAATCAAGCCTTGGTAGCGATATACACTGAATCATCAGCAATCGATCGACTCCCACAGATATCCACAGCAATGCCGGTATCAGGGTGACATCCAGGCTCATCAGATGCAGTAAGGCCATGCAACAAAGAAGAGAGGCTCCATAGTGTAGTAATTCAATCCTATTTATTATAAAAACAAGTAAAAACTTACAGTTCAAAATCGTAGGTACAGCTATGTAAGGTACTTCCGGTCTCGGCCACAACCGGAAGTAACTTACATAGCTGCAACCAAGTATTAAAAAGTGAAGTTTCATGGATGATTGTTAATCTGTCCCATTACTTTTGGTCCCTTAAAAAGTGGGAGGCACATGTACAAACTGTTGTAATTCCTACACCGTTCACCTGATTTAGATGTAAATACCCTCAAATTAAAGCTGAAAGTCCGCAGTTAAACCACATCTTGTTAGTTTTATTTCAAATCCATTGTGGTGGTGTATAGAGCCAAAAACATTAGAATTGTGTCGATGTCCCAATATTTATGGACCTGACTGTATTTGCCAAAGGCAAAAACCTTAGGATTTAATGTAACTGAACCCCTTTTTTTTTTTTCATATTTTGCGCTTCCTCCTTCTATGCTCCAACCACTCCATACCATGCTTGGACAAACCAGAATCAATAGACACGGGCACACTAGGCAAACACACAGACTGGGAAGACACGGGCACACTAGGCACATCCACAGACTGGGGCATCACAGACTGGGAAGACACAGACATACTGGGTATTGGCACAGACTGGGGCATCACAGACTGGGAAGACACAGACTTATTGGGTATTGGCACAGATGGAATCACAGGCACTCCAGCTGCTGAGCTCTGAGCATCCTCCATGTCCAGGCGGAAGAATTCTCTCATGAGCTCAGGCTTGTTGTGCATTGCTCTGGAAACTGACTGTAAGCATGTCCCATCGCATTGCACAGATTGCACCTTATTATGTTACAATCCTTTACAAAATGTCCTACAACCTGACACAGAAACCAAAAGGAAAATGTGCCCCAAGGGGGATAATATGGGCAGTGTGTCACTAGGAAATGGATGGATGGTGCAAACGTCAAATACACAAATGTTGTTAAAAATTTATAACAAAAGTTTATTGAATACAAAATATTCAAAACATCTATGATATAAAATCACATGAGTGGAAGAGACAATGAACAATAGTAATCAAACTGCTGAGGTGCATTGGTATGTCCTCCCAGCAAATTCAGGGATGACCTGCTGGGGTGAGAATATGGCAGCACATGATACTCTACATGTTTCGGAATATAGAGAGATTGTGTTCCCTCTATATAATGTATTTCCTTATTCAGGAATTTCGGGGGAACAGTTTTGATATTTTTCTAGAAAAAAAGAAAAAGGGATATATATATATAAAGGTGTAGATCAGTCTATGTATTTAGCACCAACATAGGGTATAAAATCATTATGTCTAGAAGTATAAGAGACTGTTAAATTACAAACAAGGCATGAGGACAGAACAAAATCTCAGACTGAGCAAACATATATGTATAAATGTACTCACAGAGCATGCGACTCTTCAGCATATATACTGTACACAAGTATACCAAGAGAAGGACTCCCACTTCCTAGAGTCCAGAGGATTACATCAATTTGTTTAAGAATCCAAGTACTGGATATGGTTTGATGGATGAAAACCCGGAAAGGAGAGTGTAAGATGATTTGCAGATTCTGGCCTTGATAATGATCCCCGCAGAGACGGCAAGCCAGGGCTCACAAGAGCAACCACTGCTGGGCGGACTGCACACACATCTACAGAGTCAGAGACAAGGAAGGGGGGGTTTTTGAGAAGTATATATCTCATATTGGAGACATCGAGCTAGTGAGATTGTTGTATGCAAAGAAATTTTGCCTTAACAGTATGTGTCATCACACAGCAAAGTGTGTGGAAAGCTGAAGCATGTGTGTGACAGACATAGTTAGGATTAACATACCTGGTCTCTAATGGTTTTCAGTATACACCTATCCTGCAGGGAAAACTCGCTCCTCTCAGCTGTGTAGCAGAGGAGAGTGTGTGACAGGCTAGTGCTAAGTACTCTATCTAGAGTGGGGTGTGGCGCTTTGCAGGCCATTCATTGATTTGTAGGGCTGGGTAGGCTAGGATGGCAGCAATACAGCTGATTGTCAACCAGACCGGAACGTAATGTCCGGAGGAGACATCAGCTGTGTGCAGACAAGCTGTGACGTCCGCCCACTGTAGCTCCTCGGCCTGAGCGACGGTCGACGCCGCCGCGTCAAAGGGCGCGGTGACATCACTCGTCAACGGAGGCGGCAGACACGGAAGGGGAGCAGCGTTATGGAATATGATTGGAGTATCTGACCGGACACAGAGAGCACTTTATCACCGGACAGGAGGATGCAAGATGCCCTTTATCTCCACACTTGTTACATTGCTTTGGCTGGCCAGGGTTGAAGATGGTGGGCCTGTCCCTCCCCAGGAAGCCTGAGGATGGCAGATGCTGGACTACATTGTTAATGACTTTTAATTTTAACTGCACAGACCACCAAAATATTCTTTAGGGGGCTCAGGATGTCTCCATACCTTCATAACCATACAGATAAATCTCATTGCGGACAAGAATTGTCACCATTTTGATTTCAATATATTTATTGAGGTTTTATACAAACATAGAGCAAAGCAGTAATATACATGTTTCATATATTAGACAGTATGAAGTGGTCGTAGTTCTAACAATTCGTGCTGTGTTAATTAACAGGTAAAAGGCATGTAAATGAACAGAATTTAATTCAAAACCGGCTAGAGATGGGAGGTGATCCTCCACTCCCTCATCACCCCATGTGGGGAATTGTCACCATTTTAATGAGTGGCTGGCGTGACACAAGCTTGGGGATGAGCCCTCTCCAGTCCGGCAGGCCCCTACACACGTGCTCATATTTCTCCCAAAATATGTCCAAAGACTCCGGACGGATAAAGGACAAATCATACTCGTAGGAACCGACCAGACTGATCAGGGCAAAGATATCTGTGAGCCTAAATCCCATATGCAGAATTTTATGTACCACTGCCCTCCTATGCGGAGGAAGTCCTCCACCTTCCCATTTAAGCTGCACAACATTCCTCCTTTTAAACATTGAGGAAGAAAAAACATTTCCATATTCCTTCCCTGCTTTCTCCCCCTTCCCAGATCCTGTAGCAGCACCACCAGCATATGTTTTTCTTACAGACACACCAATTGCAGTCTTGTCCTTAGACACAATCAAACCAGCTGTTAAAGAGTCAGGACCCGCCCTCTTCCTCTGCTCTGAACACTCAGCTTCTTTCCTGGGTTCCAGCACAGTCCTGTTCACTGCAGACTCCTGGAGAGTTGTAGCACTACTGCTCCCACATCTCCTCCACTATTCTCAGGAACAGCTGCTGTGTCTGGTCCAGGCAAAGTCACTGAATTGTCCATGGCGCTCCTTCTGCAGACTGAAGCTGACAGTTATTCACAACACTGTCATCAATTTCTTTTAAATATGAAGATTTGTTTTCAGGAGATACCGTATTTATCGGCGTATAACACGCACTTTTATCCCCTAAAATCAGTGGAAAATCGTTGGTGTGTGTTATACGCCGATCCCCGCTGATCGTGAGCGGAGTGAGCGCCACTGACATACACAAAGCCGAGTGTACTCGGCTAGTCTTAGCTAGTCTCAGCTCCGTTCACAGTCACGCCCAGTCCCGCCATTGGACCTGTGTTATGTCCATCATAGGGGCGGGACTGGGCGGGACTGCAAGAGAAGCCGAGACTAGCCGAGTACACTCGCCTTTGTGTATGTCGGCGCCGGCTCATGATCAGCTGTTGTTGTTCGGAGATTTTCGGAGTCTCCTCAGCGCCTGCGCACTACAGGGCAGACACAGCCGATGATCGGCACCAATTTTAAATACCTGTAGCTGCAATGACACAAGGCTGCAAAGGCTGCAATGACACAGGGCTGCAAAGGCTGCAATGACACAAGGCTGCAAAGGCTGCAATGACACAGGGCTGCAAAGGCTGCAATGACACAAGGCTGCAAAGGCTGCAATAACACAGGGCTGCAAAGGCTGCAATGACACAGGGCTGCAAAGGCTGCAATGACACAAGGCTGCAAAGGCTGCAATAACACAGGGCTGCAAAGGCTGCAATGACACAAGGCTGCAAAGGCTGCAATGACACAAGGCTGCAAAGGCTGCAATGACACAGGGCTGCAAAGGCTGCAATGACACAAGGCTGCAAAGGCTGCAATGACACAAGGCTGCAAAGACACTGGGCAAGGCTGCAGATGGACACTGATAAGGCTGCATTGATGGGTATTTAAATGTAATTTTTTTTTCCTTAAACTTCCCTCATTAAAGTTTTTTTCCTTAAAATTCCCTCCTAAACTTGGGGTGCGTGTTATACGCCGGCGCGTGTTATACGCCGGCGCGTATTATACGCCGATAAATGCGGTAAATCAGACGGTATTGTATGTTGAACATTGTCTATGGGTCTGGGCTGATTGCCCATAGCACTACAACTCTCAGCAAGCCCATTGTCATTAAGTTCACACCACAATCTTGCACACACACTGTACCTGCTTGCTGTGCTGTTACTTCTGCAATGTTATGGCTGATGGTGGGATCAGACTTCCCCCCAGTTGTTGCAGACTTCATGGTGGATCTTGCTCTCTTCACAGGTCTCTCTTCCACAGGGCTAGGAACGGTGTTCATCTTCTCATCATCATCCGGGGAAGCTGCACCCAAAGGGGATCCCAGCTCAGTGATAAACTCCAGCATGCCAGTACCTCCCTCAACCACCTACTCAGATGTTCCATATTGCTGTTGCAGAGGGCTCCGCCATTGAGGGCTCAGCAGATGCCTGAGGTGTTGAATAGCTGGGTCCACTTTCTCACTCTCTGCTGACTCTTTCGGTAACTGCATCTCCTGACTGATTGGGTCACTTTCCATGCAGGAAGTGGCTCCTCTTCTCATTTGGCTAAACCGTTCCTCATTCCTATATTTCTCTTTAAATGCTCCACTATTCTCCTTCAGAGAACTCACCAGTTCTTTTTGCTTCCGCACAGCTTGTTCCAAGTCTTTCAACTGATCAGAGACTGCAGACATGGTCAGGGGCTGCGGACACGGTTCAGGGGCTGTGGACACGGTCAGGGGCTAAGGACATGGTCAGGGGCTGCGGACACGGTCAGGGGCTGCGGACACGGTCAAGTGCTGCGGACACAGTCAGGGGCTGCGGACATGGTCAGGGGCTGCGGACACAGTCAGGTGCTGCGGACACGGTCTTGTGCTGCAGACACGGTCAGGTGCTGCGGACATGGTCTGGCGCTGCAGACAAGGTCAGGGGCTGCAGACATGGTCAGGGGCTGCGGACACGGTCAGGTGCTGCAGACACAGTCAGGTGATGCGGACACGGTCTGGTGCTGCGGACACGGTCAGGGGCTGCGGACACGTTCAGGTGATGCGGACACGGTCTGGTGCTGCGGACACGGTCAGGGGCTGCGGACACGGTCAGGTGCTGTGGACACGGTCTGGTGCTGCAGACACGGTCAGGGGCTGCGGACATGGTCAGGTGCTGCGGACACGGTCAGGGGCTGCGGACACGGTCAGGTGCTGCGGACACGGTCTGGTGCTGTGGACACGGTCTGGTGCTGCAGACACGGTCAGGGGCTGCGGACATAGTCAGGTGCTGCGGACACGGTCAGGGGCTGCGGACATGGTCAGGTGCTGCGGACACGGTCTGGTGCTGCAGATACGGTCTGGTGCTGCGGACACGGTCAGGGGCTGCGGACACGGTCAGGTGCTGCGGACACGGTCTGGTGCTGTGGACATGGTCAGGGGCTGCGGACGTGGTCAGCATCATTCTTCTAATACATTTGCCGTTTATCATTACTTACGTGATAGATCCATCATTGTGACCCTCCCCTCCGCCGACTCCCCGAGCCTAGCCAAGCCAACGTGAACACCCGCCCGAGCACAGCCGAGGTGAGCTGAGCTGGAACCGCCCCCCTGCCCGAGCACAGCCGAGCCCAGCACAGCAGAGGTGAGCTGGGACCGCCCCTCTGCTCGAGCCCAGCCGAGTGGGGACGAGCACAGCCGAGGTGAGCTGGGACCGCCCCTCTACTCAAAGTGCCGCCCTAGGCCTGGGCTTTGTTGGCCTAGGCCAAGACACACCACTGCCTGGAGCACAGAAGCAACTCTAGCCCCTGGTCTCTGGAAGTATAGGAGCTAAGGAACCAGCAACCTCACACCTCACTGTCAAGGAGCAGAATGGCAGTTTCCCACCATCCCTGTGCTGAGTTCACGTGTCTGTACACCTGCTGTACCCATTATGAGGTTTTCCCACCATCCCTGTGCTGAGTTCCTGGGTCTGTACACCTGCTGTGCCCATTATGAGGTGTCCCCACCATCCCTGTGCTGAGTTCCTGGGTCTGTACACCTGCTGTACCCATTATGAGGGGTTCCCACCATCCCTGTGCTGAGTTCCCGGGTCTGTACACCTGCTGTACCCATTATGAGGGGTTCACATCATCCCTGTGCTGAGTTCCTGGGTCTGTACACCTGCTGTGCCCATTATTAGGGATTCCCACCATCCCTGTGCTGACTATACCCAGGTCTATTCACTATGTTGCCACCATAGTTCCCTCTACTTCTCTTGGTCAGTGTTTTCTCTATCTAATGATAACCAAACCAGAGGTTCGGCAGAGAACTTCATCTCTTTCTGTAAAAGCCCCTGCACTGCAGGGGAGAGTGCTGAGAAGGATTGGTGTTCTGCGGGGGAGGGTTCTGAGAAGGATAAGTGCACTGCAGGTGAGGATTCTGGGAAGGAAAGGTGCAATGCAGGGGAGGGGAGTGAGAAGTATAGATACACTGTAGGGGAGGGGAGTGAGAAGTATAGATACACTGTAGGGGAGGGGAGAGAGAAGTATAGATACACTGTAGGGGAGGGGACTGTGGAAGATGGGTGATCAGAAGGGGAGGGGACATGGAAAGATGAACTTGTCACAAAGCCAGGAAGTCCCATCTGAGTATACAATGAAATAACCAGAGACCTCCTTCGGTGGAAGTGTTCTGTAGATCCAGATGGACAGAAAGCTGAAGCCACATCAAGACCATACCTATACCCATCTCTTACAACATCCCAGTCCTCCCTATTTGTTCTTTAATATGATGGGTGGCTTTAATGACCCATAGGAAGGCTGCACCAATCTCTATATGTCGCTCCTGAACAGGCCCATTTTTTCTCAGACAAAGAAGACCCCCCTTCCCATCTCCTGCTTGGTTTGGGCCCCTGGCATGCCTGCACACTGCAGGACAGAGGACAACAAGCTTTTCTTTCCATCAGGTGAAGCAGCAATTACAGATTTTTTTATTGATTGATTTTGATCAGAACTAAAAATAATCTACATTTGTATCCATATACACTCTACATATACATATAGCTCCTTCATCAATCAGATCAATATGACACATCCTAGATTAATATTTTATTTTTATTTTCAGCCAGTAGGTGGGGCGCTAGTCTTCTTTTCACTTGTAAGCGTTCCATCCTTCTCAGCTGTGCTGAAGAAAGCGCCTGTTATTTACACAATTTCCATCATAGCAGTGACTCCGCCCTTATCCCAGCAATGACGCCGCCTTTGTCACAGCACTGACTCCACCCTTATCACATGGCCGGGTAGGAAGTTTGCAGTTGTACCGTGCGGTCTCTTAAGCTAAGACACAGAGCTCTGAGGGTCCTTCATTAAATGATATCATATATAATAAAATTGTCCCTGCCTCCTTTTTCCCTTGTAGGTTTTTATTATTAAGAAAATTAAAACCAGAAGATCTTCATACATCCAGTTCATTCTATGTATGACATGTACAGAACACTTGTGATCCTTTATTAGAGACGAGTCTGCGGATTGGCTGGAATATCCTCCAATCAGTGTTGGCTCGCACCTTGGGACTGTTGTTGGCACCTGCGCTCTTCAATCAGAAGGTCCTGAAAAAAACAGAGGATTTCCGGTCACCCCGAATGAATGTCCCATGACTTTCAATGATGACCTTAAAGGGTATCTAAAGGAAAAAATTTGTTTTTTACGTTTTGGTGGAACAGGGAAGGGTTGGACCCTCTGTCAGGATTTCATTGCTGACTGTGTCCCCTCTGGTGAGATTCACCCCCTACAGAGGACACAGGACAGATACAGAGGAAATATACAGAGGACATGGGACAGATAACACAGGAAGTATACAGGGGTCACAAGACAGATAACACAGGAAGTATACAGGGGACGCTGGACAGATAACACAGGAAGTATACAGGAGACACAGGACAGATAACACAGGAAGTGTGCAGAGGACATGGGACAGATAATACAGGAAGTGTTCAGAGGGCATGGGACAGATAACACAGGAAATATACAGAGGATATGGGACAGATAACACAGGAAATATACAGGGGACACAGGACAGGTAACACAGGGAGTATACAGGGGACACAGGACAGATAACACAGGAAGTGTACAGAGGACATGGGACAGATAATATAGGAAGTGTACAGAGGACATGAGACAGATAACACAGGAAATATACAGAGGATATGGGACAGATAATACAGGAAGTGTATAGAGGACAGATAACACAGGAAGTGTACAGAGGACAGAAACACAGGAAGTGTACAGAGGACATGGGACAGATAACACAGGAAGTGTACAGAGGACATGGGACTTATAACACAGGGAATGTACAGAGGAGACAGGACAGATTGTACATTTCCTGTATTATTTGTCCTGTGTCCTATGTACACTTCCTGTGTTATCTGTCCTCTGTAAACCTCCAGTATTGAGGGCAGGTAACACAGGAAGTGTACAGAGGACTCAGGAAAAATAACACAGGAAGTGTACAGAGGATACAGGACAAATAACACAGGAAGTGTACAGAGGACAGATAACACAGGAAGTGTACAGAGGACAGATAACACAGGACATGTACAGAGGACACAGGACAGATAACACAGGAAGTGCACAGAGGGCAGATAACACAGGAAGTGTACAGAGTACATGAGAAAGATAACACAGGGAGTGTACAGAAGACATGGGACAAATAACACAGGAAGTATACAGAGGACACAGGACAGATAACACAGGAAGTGTACAGAGGACACAGGACAGATAACACAGGAAGTGTACAGAGGACATGGGACAGATAACACAGGAAATGTACAGAGGACAGATAACACAGGAAGTGTACAGCAAGCACAGGACAGATAACACAGAAAGTGTACAGAGGACAAAGTTGAGATGCGTATTCAGTACAGATTATTCCCCAAATTGCAGTATTCTCTCCATCCTCACACACATTGCAGTGTTCTTAAGCCTCATACACACGATCGGACTTCCATCGGACTTTTCCGTGGCTTTTTGTCCGAATGGGCGTTGGCCGTGAACTTGTTCTGCATACACATGGCAGAACATTTTCAGCCAACTTTAACCAAATCACATGGTTTTTCAGCTCTTTACTGCCACCCTTTGGGCAACCTCTGCTATTGTTGGCTGATGTTTAGCATTGGTTCTGAGCATGCGTGTTTGTACTTTGGACTTTAGTCCGATGGACTTGTGTACACAAGATCGGATTATCCTCCATCGGACATTTGTTGTCGAAAAGTTTGAGAGTGTACACAGCGAACATTTGTCCGTTGAAAACAACAACAATTGTCCGATGGAGCATACAGACAGTCGGATTGTCTGATAAAACAGGTCCGTTGTTGTTGAAAAGTCTGATCGTGTGTATGGGCCTTTAAAATTTCTTCCCACAAATTTCACTCCCATTTAGCCTCCTTATACTCAGCAGAAGCTGAGTTTAGCTCTACTGCAACTGACACCCTTTACTCCCGATTGAACCTACCCGCACTATCTCAACCTAAAAGAAAACAACGTGAGGGCCCCATCATGGTAGAGGAAGTCTCTAATGCAATTAAGGCTTTAAAACTGAATAAAAGACCAGGGCCGGATGGTTGGCCATTTATTATAGAACCTTTACAGAGCTCCTCGCTCCCGTCTTAGCCAAGGCCTTCAATGTAATCCTTGATGGACACTCATTTAGACAAGAAACTATAACAGCGATTATCTGCATGATCCCTAAACCCCATTCAGATGACACCTCCTGCGCGAACTATTGCCTAATCTCCCTTCTAAACCTTGATATCAAAATCCTAGCTAAAATCCTAGCAACTCATTTAAACAGAATCATTGGCGGTCTTATACATCGAGATCAGACGGGCTTTATACCCATACGCCAAGCTAGCGACAATGTGCGACGAGCGGTTCTCTTGGCACATGCAGCAAAAACATGCCATATTCCAGCCTGCTTTCTTCCCCTTGATATTAGGAAAGCCTTTGATCAGACATGTGCAGTTCGTTTCATTCCAAATTCAAATTTGGATGAATTTTTGGTTTTGGGACATTCGGATGTATTCGAATTTCCGAATTACAATTGTACTGAATTTAAAAAAAATCCAAAATAACGAAAAAAAAATTTGGGAGAAATTCAATTTTGAATCGATTTGAATAGTTTTTGAATCAATTTTGAATAGTGTTCTAATTCAAATAGTTTAAAATTTGAAATCGAAAATTTTTCGAATTTGAATAGTATTCAAATTCGAAAAGTTTTTGAATTCGAAAATTTTTCGAATTCGAATAGTTTTCAAATTCAAATAGTTTTCCAATTTCCAAAGAGAATAAAATAAAATAGAAAATAAAGGAATAGAAAAGAAAAAAATATAGTAGAATAAAAAAGAATATAAAAGAAAATAAAAGAATAGAATATGATAGAGTATAACTGAACAAAATGGAAAATAAAGGAATAGAATAGAAACAAATAGAATAGAATGAAAAAAAGAATAGAATAAAATAGAAAGAATATAACTATCTTCTGAAAATCAAATTTCAAATAGAATAAATTTGAATTTGAATATATAAGAAAAGAATAGAATAGAATAGACTATAATGGAATAGAAAAGAATAGAGTTAAACATAGAATACAATAGAAAGAATATAACCATCTTTCAAATAGAATTAATTTGAATTTGAATCGAATAGAAAATAACAAATTGGTATAGAAAAAAACAGCCAAATAGAATAGAATATAATCATCTTCCGAAATTCTAATTTTGAATAGACTAAATTCAAATTTGAATAAAAATGAATAGAATAGAATAGAAAATAGACTATAAAATAAATGAAAAGAATAGAAAAAAAGATAATAGAATAAAAAATAATGTAACAGAAAATTAAAAGAATAGAATATAATAGCGTATAACAGAACAAAATAGAAAATAAAAGTACAGAATAGAATAGAATAGAAACAAATAGAATAAAATAAAAAAAATAGAATATAACCATCTTCTGAAAATCAAATTTCAAATAGAATAAATTTGAATTTGAATATATAAGAAAAGAAAAGAATAGAATAGAAAAAAGAATAGAATATACTATAATAGAATAGAAAAGAATAGAATTAAACAATAGAATAGAAAGAATAGAACCATTTCCAAAAATTCAAATAGAATTAATTCGAATTTGAATAGAATAGAAAAAAATAGATTGGAATAGAATATAAAATAACAAAGTAGTAAAAAAAAAAAAAGAATAGAATAGAAAGAATATAATTATCTTCCGAAATTTGAATTTCGAATAGACCAAATTCAAATTTGATTAAAAAAGAATAGAATAGAAAATAAAATAGAATAGAAAATAAAATAGAATAGAAAATAAGAGAATAGTAGAATATATTAAAGATGTTGGATGGTTTCTAGAGACAGATCAAAAATTTACATCCCTTTTAGGTGTATAAAAAGAGGGATATGAGAGAGAAAATCTCTCTCTGAGAATAATGGGATTTTAGTAAAATTGTTTAGACTGTCAGGCTGAGGCAAGCACGACCACAAGTAATGTAAAATTTTATAAAGATTTATTACAAAGAAGTATTGTTAAAATAAAAGTACAATAATCTCAGAGGTCGAAAAGAAATTTGACCAAGAAAAATACTTAGTGCACACGATATGAAAAAGATGCTTAGAATGCAGAGAAGCCAACGCATTTCACAAACTGCTTCTTCAGGGCGACTCAGCATGCATCTATAACATTCTATAAATTGCAAAAAGTACCATTAGTATCCAATACAAAAACATCATTATAAACAGTATTTAATCACATAACATAATCTAATTACAAAGATTTGTGGCATAAAATTGGATAGAAAATAATAGAATAGTATAGAACAAATAGAAAAATAATATAATTAAGAAAATAATAGAATAAAATAGAAAGAATATAACCATTTCCCAAAATTCAAATACAATCAATTTTATATTGAATAGAATAGAAAATAATAGATTAGAATAAGAAGATGGTTATATTCTTTATATTTTATTCTATTGTTTTTTTCTATACTATTTTATTCTGTTAGTTTCTATTCTATTCTAATCTATTCGTTTATATTCTATTCAAATTCAAATTGATTCTATTAGAATTTTGGGAAATGGTTATATTATTTATATTCTTTTCTATTGTTTTTGAATTATATACTTTCTATTCTATTCTTTTCTATTCGAATTTCAGAAGATGGTTATATTCTTTCTATTTTATTCTATTCTTTTTTATTCTATTCTATTAATTTATTTTCTATTCTATTCCATTATATTCTATTCTTTTATGTTTCTGCTACTTTTTTTCTATTCTATGCCTTTTATTTTCTATTCTATTTCATTCTCTTTGGAAAATCGAAAACTATTTGAATTGGAAAACTATTCAAATTTAAAAATTTTCAAACTTGAGAACTTTTCGAATTCGAAAACTATTGTGGTCTGGAAGCTATTCGAATCAATTCGAATTTGAATTCCAAAAATTCTAATTGATTCAAATACAAATAAACTAAACGAATTCCGAAAACGAATTAAAGGGAATGAACAAATTTAACTACACAAATTTATGTAAATAACGAATCGAAACAATACAATTTTTTTTCGCTCTGCACATGTCTACCTTTGATTCTGTTTCCTGGCCCTATCTGCGCTACACCCTCCAGGAATGGGGTTTTGGCCCCCACTTCATGCAATGGATAGCCGCATTATATGAGCATACATAAAATACGCAGGATACAAACCCAGTAATTTTAACATCGAAAGAGGCACTCGCTAAGGTTGCCCACTCTCCCCCCTATTATTTTCATATGATTGAACCACTAGCTCAGCTCATTAGGTTAGAACCAACTATTACAGGTATAGAACCTGGAGTCCACCATCATAAGCTCTGCAGATGACATCCTGTTTTAGGCCCCAATCTCTTACCCATTCTCAACAAGTTTGCCACCATCTCAGGTCTGGTAGTTAACACTAATGCCGCATACACATGACCGGACTTTCCGGCAGAAAAGGCCCGACGGAACCATTCCGTCGGACATTCCGATCGTGTGTGGGCTTCATCTGACCTTTTTTTTTGAAAATTCCGATGGACCTAGACATAGAACAAGTTTCAAATCTTTCCACTCTTCTGTATGCTAGTCCGACGGACCAAGAACGACGCAAGGGCAGCTATTGGCTACTGGCTATTGGACTTCCTTTCTCTAGTCCCGCCGTACATTATCACGTTCTAAATGAACGTACTTTGGTGTGATCGTGTGTAGGCAAGTCCGTTTCAGCGGAAGTCCGTCGGAAAGACCGTCAGACTTCGGTCCGACAGAAAGACCGGTCGTGTGTACGCGGCATTAGAAATCTTTAGCAGTAAACATATCCCTTTCCCACAGGGAACTAGAATGATGGCGCAATAGTCCTCTCTCTCCCTATCCTGCCTAGGTAAAATCAGTGCAATCAAAATGACTATGCTGCCCAAACTACTATACCTATTTAGGGTCCTGCTGGTCCCAGTTCCTACCTATTACCTAAGGCTCTTGCAAAAACGGGCTGCAGAGTTCATTTGGATCTCACTGAAACCCACTCACTGAAACTGAAACTTTACGGTGGCCTTGGTTTCCCCAACTTTGCAACATATTAGAAAGCAGCGCAGGTGGCTAGCCTACCCAAATACCATGCCACCCATAAAATTCCTTTATGGGCGGCGATCGAATCAGTTGACTGTGACCCCTTATCCATCTCCAACCCATTATGGCTGCGCCATAATCTTCGCAACCCCACCCTCCAATCCACCCACAACCCCCTCCTCTCCTTCCTGAAGAATCCAGCCTTCTACCCAGCATGAGACTCTACTGCTACATTTTGTCCATGAACATCTTCAAGGCTGATTTCACAACTTCATCACATCATCCACTTTTTTCACCTTCCCCACTCTTTGCTAATCCTATGGCCTACCCCAATCTGAACTGTTCCGATATCTCCAAATTAAAAGCTTTTACACACCCAACACTAACACCGACGCCCTCCTAATCAATTTTCTAACTTCAGATCCACATGTAAACGTGACCCACATGCTAGGAGGCTTATCTCATCCCTCTATTCCCACCTCTTAATCAAACCAGACTCTGGTAGACAACAGTACACACAGAAATGGGAAGAGGACTTTGGGTGCACTCTAGACATTGCAGACTGGTCTGAGATCTGGCCAATAACCAAATCGTCCTCAGCCAATGTATTTGCGGTGGAAGCTAATAACAAAGTGCTAACCCGATGGTACCTAGTACCCTCCAGAATAGCTAAATTTGTCCTTTCCTATTTAGCATTCTGTTTTCATGGCTGTATGGAACAAGGCATGCACATGCACATATGTTAACCTTCTTTCGCTTCCAGAATGTTCGATGTATCAGTGCAGCCGGATCCAGCCACGGCACTTCTCAATCTGAAACCAGATTCCCTAACATGCAAGCAATTCAAGCTCTTTGTCCAACTTCTTAAGCCTCGTACACACGATCGCATTTTCCGACTCAAAACGTGTGATGACAGGCTGTTGGCGGAAAATCCAACCGTTTGTACGCTCCATCGGACAATTGTACGCTCCATCGGACAAATGTTGGATGGCAAGTATTAAAATTTTCTGCGGACAAATGTCTGTTGTCGGATTTTCCGAGCGTGTGTACACAAGTCAGTCGGACAAAAGTCCAAAGTACAAACATGCATGCAAGAAAGGACGAGCCGGAAGCGCTCAGTCTTGTAAACTAGCACTTGTAATGGAAAATTAATATTCGTGACGCGGCAAATTATACAATCTCAAAATGCAGCGCACATTCTCTTCTTCTTTAATGGGATAATAATGAAGCTGCTTTTCTGGTGATACTGATGGGATTATGGCAAACAAATTTTCAAAGGCTTTTTTTTTTCTAGTGATATCAAGAAAAATATTATTATGCTTTTTTCTTTTTTTATTTGGGCAAGTTACCATAACACCATTATCCCATAGATTTTAAGATCAAAGATACAACTATGTTGGTGTCCCTTGTCAATTTTACATAGTATTTTTTTAAATGCACCTACTCCCAAACTGTCATTTGAAGTAAAACACATAGCCAAGTATTATTCTCCACAATTTTTTTACTGTGAAGAAAACAAATAAAATTAGACATGCTATCTGCCAATAGAACTTAACCAAAAAGTGCATTCTATGCATCAAAAAAATATAGAAAATATACCAAATCAAATCATTATTCAACCAAAAAAATAATGTCAAAGCAAAAACTCCATGGCCGATAATAAATAACACGTTATCTCCTCCGATTCCACAACATGTCTGGTTGACGAACGGCCATTCAGAAACAAACTGAAAAGTGCAAAATGAAAAGGGTGAAATGAAAATCACGAATCAACACTCACCAAACTTCTACTAACTCCGAAATTAGCTGAAGGAGCCCAAAGGGTGGCGCTAAAGAGTTGAAAAACAACGTAGTACGTCACTACATTTGTATTTGTTGGTAAACAATTCCCTGCCGTTTATTGCAAGACAAGTTTGGGCCAATGCCCTTCGGACAAAAGTCCACGGTTTTGTTGGCCAATAATCCGATCATGTGTACGAGGCTTTACAGCTGTGAAACAAACCATAGCTAAAGCATGGAAATCCCCCACTTTAATTATTGCTGAGGCTAACCACAGGGTAAATCGCACCATGATACATGCCAAAATGGAAGCCTTTGAAAAGGATCAGGTCTACAAATTTGACATAACGTGGCAACCCTGGTTCACTCACTGCTTAATCACTCACTGCTTTGATTAAACAGTCCTTTTGCCATGGTAGCGAATACCGTTCTCACCGAATGTCTTCCTGGCTGGTCAGATCATCCTTGAGGACTCCTTTTCTCTTATTTCTCCCCGCTAGAGATGAAGCTCCCCCTTTAAGTAACACAGACTCACTTTTTCACTCTCCTCTACTTCCTTTTCCCCCACTTTCTTTTTATTTATTTCCTTTGTGTGTTACTTTTTGTATATTTGTGTTTTACACGGTTTGTTGCACTGTGTGATTACTAGATTTGCAGGTCCTTGGGTCTGCCCTGAAAGTCTTGGGAGGGGGTGGACATGGCCTTTTGGCTTAGTTCGCCCTCTCTCATAGGGTCTCCCTTTGGGGGAGCCCCACCGAGTACTTGGGTGGGTCTGTTTAGGCAGGCCCTCCAGAGAAAGCAGTCCCTCTGGTTTCGGCCAGATGGACCAAGTGTAAGTACCCTTGTCCCCGTCAGGAGCCTAACGCCCCGGGGGATTCAGGGCAAGGCCCTCTGATTTTAGAGGGCTTGTGTACCCGTTGCACTTTTTTGTGTTTCACTCCTTATGTGTGTGCACATTTTTTTGGCACCGGGTGAAGTTTTTGAGTGTGTTTCACACGCCATAAGCTTTCAAAAAAAAAAAAAAAAGACTCTTTCCCAGGTATAACCCCTCAGGTGGCTTCTGGACATTTTTATTTGCTTGTATTTCCGCTGTTACTGAGTACATTGTTACTCCGATGACCTTATACATGATTGTATAGTGATTTCCTGTTATACATAGTAAACTCTGGTCAGCCAACGGATCACATTGTACTGAGCTTCACTTTCTTTGTTCATGCTTACTCAGCATCTCTGTTATGATTTGTAAATTCAATAAAACCTTTTAACAAGAAATAAAAACAATTTGTAACATATTTTTTGTGCATTTTTGTATTATTTCAGATTTTTCTTTTGCACAATAGCAAGACAAAAAAATGAAAGAGACTTTTACACAAGCATGAAGCCAGTGATAAAAGAAAAATCAAGGTAACATTTCTTGTTGCCTAAAAAAAAACTCAATAAAACAACAGAATACACCAACATAAGTGAATAAATGCAAGGGAAAAAACATTGAATTGATTATTTATATTGTTTTGTGATATTGGTGTTTGATTATTGCTTTATACTGGGTCATGGTCAGTAATCTAGTACCAGTATCAAACAATAATAAAATAAATAAAAAATGCAAAAAAAAAATACAGGTTATTTTATTTACAAACAAAATGCTAAAAAAATAATAATATTTATGTTAATATTTATTATTTTTTTATTAGCATTTTGCACTGAAAAATGTGAGCATTGTATGAAGTTTATTTCATGCAATAATTAATTTTTTCTTCATGTATCAGAAATAAAAGCTGTCTAGATAATCACAAAATTAATTGGCATTGTTACAATGTTCTTTTTTTTTTATTGCTTTGACTCCCTTGTCACCCCCCCAGTGGGATTGCTCATTTGTAGAAGTTTTAGTTGTCTTATTACTAATTAGAATCCAAAGTTTGCAGATGCTGTGAAAATGCTGTAATAGACTAATCTTTGAGTGTTCCTAATTACTTTCGTCAGCATGACTGAGCTTACAGTAAATGCAAAATAATTGCTCCCAGTGGATGCAACCGTAACATAACGCATCATTATCAAGTCAGTTTTGGGGATTCCCTATTTGGCCATTGATGAGTCTTGTTATCTTAAGTTGTCATTGGGGATTTATAATGTTAGGAAGTTAACTGTAATACTAATGAGCTTTAACAAGTTACTTAAAATGCTCACTTAAAAAGCATAAAAAGTTAAATGAATGTACTTTTTGTATTTACAAGACTTATTTAAACAAAAGCAATAATTAAAAATTCAATAACAAAACTGAAACACTGCCAATATATGCTCAACTATATATTATGTGCAAATACTATGATTGAATACAGGGTGACTCAAAAGTCCCCATTCGTAGGGAAAATGGAAAATTGTAGCTAAATGTAACTTTATTTACAAAATATTCATTACAAGATATTCCCTATGTGTTGGCCACCACTTTCTACACACACAAAGTCCTCTCCCTCACTTGTTATGCAAGTAATTGCATTTCAGAAGCGTTACTTTAAATGATCCGATCCATGTTTCTAATCTTTTCCCTGTACACCATGGCTTTTACAGTAAGTGGCCCCACAAGTAAAAGTCAAATGGGGACAGTTCAGGGGATCTCACAGGCCATTCCACGGGGCCACGGTGACCAATCCACGAACGTGGAAGCTGTTGATCCAACCGTCGCCATACGTTGATACCATAATGAGGTGGTGCCTCCTATGTAGGGAGACTTTTGGGACACCCTGTAATGATATATAATATTTTCAGTGCTGGTCTTGCTACATTGCAGCTTTGATTCGATTTTGATTTGGGCTATTGCCCCTTATAGAAAGACCCAGGGTCTGTGCTACCACTACGCAAACTAGGCAGCCGCCTAGGGCGCACCACCACCTAGGGCCCAGTCACAGCCTCTGTCCCGGTGATGTCCCTGGTGTGGGTGAGCTCGGCTCATAGGGGTTTCAGCATTTCACTCTTGCTTTAAAACAAACAATCACTCAGCCTTGTCAGAAACCATGAAATCAGGCCGAGACAGAAGTACAGTTAAATCACACTTGTTTAATAATAAAAGTAAAAAGAACAAACGTAGTCAAAACATAGCCAAAGTTCAGTAACCGGAACGGATAGTCAGCCAAGCCAGAAGTCAGGGGTCAATGTAGTGGAACAGCAAGCAGGATCTGGAGCCAGAAGGGATGTCCACAAAGCAAGTCTTGAACAGGATTGCAGGAGATAGTTTCTGTGATGTTGACCAAGGCAAAGGCAGAGCTCCTCTGGACTGGACGGCTTAAGTAGGCAGGACTGACGAGCAGGATATCATCAACAGCTGAGTAACTGTGGAGAGATAGGAGCTGGAAATTAGCCAACAGCTGAGAGGCCAGTTCAGAGAAGGAAGGGCTGAGCCCAGCCCTGGCAAGCCTCCAGGCTTCTACATGCAGCACTCTTGCTCTGGCCTTACTCTTTAGGCCTTTGGTCTGTCTTCTACAGACTGGTCCCTCACCAACTCTGTACACACAGCTAGTGTGATGGTTGTTCCGAAAACCTGGACCCAGGATCAGAGATTTCATCCCACCCGGATCACTTAGAATTCTCCAACCTCCATGTCCCGAAACGAACTTCAGAGAACACTGAGGAAACTGAAAAGCCAGTTTTCTCTCCATAACAAAAGCTCCCTGGAGCCCCTAGACCCTGACAGGGCAATGCTCTGCCGCATAATGCAGAGAGCTACAGGTTGCCATAGGCCTGCAAGTTCCTGAAAAAAAATCACTAGGAAGGGTAAAGTACTGCAGTAAATTTAAATTAGTGTACTGCTTTTGGGGGTTAGTATAAAAACTCTGAACTTATAGTTGTCAGTGCACATCCATGGGATCGGGTCATTTGTTTTTGATCAATTAATGTCTATCTGCATAAACTTGGCCTAATTATTTCTAATATGGTGTTCTAGAAGTCATAATGAAAGGGAGTTTATCAGAGAAGTTGATAAGGCACAAACTAATGAAAGAGAATGCGGAGGAGGAAGAGGAGGAGACATACATTGAGGAGTGAGTGAAAGGAGCACAGACTGTGGCTTAGTGGTGGCCCATACATCAAGGGCGCGCAGGCGCCGCCCCCTCTATCACGCCACCCCCCTATATGCATAATGGATAGATTCATGCTTAGCACTCTATTCAGGCGTCTGGCCCCTTTTAGATTGCCGGGCGCCTGAATTACAGTGGCGGGGGTGTTTTTTGAAGCACCAGATTAGAGTCAAAAGCTCTAATAGGCTTCAAAATAGGGTGGACACCCAGGTGTGTTAGAAAAGCAAATGAATATTTGCTTTTCTAACACTGAACCGCCTCTCCGCCAATCAGGAAGCGCAGGTCTAATACCCATCACGTGATTGTCTGAAAGGACAGGTGCACCCATTGGACTCCTAGCAGGAAGAAAGAAGAGACGCATGGAGGACACAGCTCGCCACTGCCTGACCCACTAACCATCCCACAGCTCGCCACTGTCACCCGCTGCCTGACCCGCCACCAAGATGGGGTAAGTGCCGATCAGACAGTGAGTGGGCGTGCAGGGGGGTCACAGTGGCTGCATTTGATGGGCACAGTGGCTGCATTTGATGGCACAGTGGCTACATTTGATGGGCACAGTGGCTGCAATTGATGACACAGTGGCTGTATTTGATGGCACTGTGGCTGCATTTTATGGGCACAGTGGCTGTATTTGATGGGCACATTGGCGGTATTTGATGGGCACAGTGGCTGCACTTGATGGGCACAGTGGCTGCATTTGATGGCACAGTGAGGCTGCAATTGATGGGGTTTTTTTCAGAATTTTTCAGTTTGTTTGCGCCCCCCCCAAAAAAAAATTTTTTAGCACTCAGTACAGCACTGTGGTATATGTCAGAGCTATATAAATGAATAATAATAATAGTGTGTGACTGTGGGGGGACATTAGAGTGTAAGCTCCTCTGGTGCAGACTAATGTGTCTGGCTCAGTGTTCTCTGCAGTGCATCTGAATACAGCAGACTCCGTAAGAGAATAATAATGTAATTTATTGTCGTGAACAGCAAAAAAAAAGTAAACAGAAACAAAATACAGTAACTGTATTGCATTCTTGTAATTTGGATTATTTTTTGTCTTTT
The DNA here is from genome assembly GCA_037952835.1 of Lithobates septentrionalis. Lineage (NCBI taxonomy): Eukaryota > Metazoa > Chordata > Amphibia > Anura > Ranidae > Lithobates > Lithobates septentrionalis. The sequence goes on along the minus strand of JBBDGP010002749.1, from coordinate 524,851 downwards.
CTGGTCATCATATATATTATAAAGGGTTGATATTCCTAATGAAACTTTGTAACTTTGGACATTTTAATTGCCTTTAGTTTATTCTCCCTCTTGAGAAACGTCTTCAGTTTTCCTCCCTGAAGACCCTTGTGCCTTTTTCCGCTCACACATTAGTTTTATTTCCCATACAGGTGTTGATTTGCCATGTGACATTTGCTAATGAGCGACTAATGGGCCCTTAATGTATTTCCGTCAGCTGAGAATCATCAACATCATCATCAACAGCTTAGATGCTCAGATGTATCTCAAGCTCCCTGAAGATACAAGAGCTATTATTGTACTAGAGATGTCTTATCACAATAAACACATTTTACCTATAATGGTCAGAATAGCTATTTATAAGGAAAATTACAATGATGATACTGTTTTCTAGACAACATACAAATGGAGTTAATTAACTGGTCATACAAATTTGTTCACTGTTGGTTGGCCATTGAACCTACAAGGGGTGCCCGTCTGACACTAAAGCTGGCAATACACCTTGCATTCTGATTCTGAACAATCTTTTTTAGATCTGACAACAGTTATGTGGTATGAGACTCCACGTACTAGCTATAAATTGAGTGGAGTGTTTAGATAGGTCTTCTACTACATTGTTTTGGTGGATCTAAAAGGGTTTGAGTAGAGAGCACACCTATAGATTGAAGCTGTCCATACATGTGGCAATTTAGAGGCAACTTCAACTAATTTTCATATACTGATAATGACACATATGATCACAAGTAATTGCCTGAGACTAAACAATCTACCACCCATGAGTTCAATCAACCACTAGAATTCAGTCAACGGCGAAGTCAAAACTGGGCAAAAAATTTACACCATCAATACATGTTATTGAAAGGTCACACTGAAAAGGGAAAAAAATAATATGGCAATATTGTCAAAAGTGCTGAGATTTTTCTATGGGGTTCAGTTGGGGCAATTTGATTCCATTTCTTTGTCTTGGAGTGCTTTGCGATTTTGATAATAAAATGGAATTGAAAGTTTGATTGCTCTATTAAATTGCCACTTGTAGGCCAAACTTTAGGCTTTGCTTAGACTGGTTGCCATGGGGTGGTACAAATAGGTAGCTGAGCCATGATTTTAGCCGTGGTATAGATTTTAAGGGGTTACCCCATGCAAAAAAACAAGAACAAAAACTGTGGGGTCCCCCCGGAATCAATACCAGACCCTTACATAATTACATTACAGTAAGTCAGGTGGAAAAAAGACACAAATCCTACTAGTTCAACCAATAAAAAAAACATAAATAGAACATCTCTATACACATAACCCTCTCATTATTGAGGGCATGTCGCCTGATAGGATGCTTGCTTGGTGCTCCCTCCCTTTCTTGGCCAACCAGGCTACATGCTTAGGTAAAGGTCTGATGTCGTTTTTTGGGGGGTAATTATACTTTTTTCTTGTTTTTTGAATGGAGTCTACCCTTGAAATGCACACCGGACATTGATCAAGGATGAGAGGATTGTATTGATTTTGGGGGGACCCCACACAGTTTTTTTAGGTATTTTTAAGTAGCTAGTAAAGGTGAGGCAGCGAGTGTGTTCCCTCTCCTCCTGAACCATACCAGGCCACGTGTCTTTAACATGGCGAGTGTAGCTGGCATAGACCATTCGATCCTGATGCTACTCCTTGCTGAATGACAGATTCTCAGCTTACAAGTGAGTGCAAACAAAGGGGTAGGAATGTTGGCTGATATCAATATCCCTGAAACCTCAACTGACAGCTTACTGGGCCAGGTGGGCAAGACTGCTGGCAAGAAGGGGGGCAGGTGTGGCACTCTCAGCTGTAGCCCACAGTTCTTAGGTCCTGTGCACTAAGGGAACCTTGCAGAAGACTGGTTTATCTTATGTACATGGCTCTTACAGTCATCTTAGTGTAGCCTCAGCGGTCATCTTTAGGAGGCCAGTGCTTGTGATCAGCACTGAAATCCCATGAGATTTGGTTAGCCATTTTATCTCGGCCATGATATAAATATCACATGCCCACCATGTAAGTTGGTTGTGGCCCCTGCACCAGGGGTGGCTTTGCTTCTTAGAAGAAGAAAGGCGAACTTGTTGTGTAGCGCTGTCTGCAGGTGGCACTTCCCTCTAGGGAAGCATAGCTAGTCTGAGGCCCAGAAGAGTGTAGAGCAAGATCTCAAGATGCAGAGCAGCAGAGGAAGCACCGCAGCACCCCTTGTTGCACCAGAGCCGTACCTCAATGTAATGCGATATTGAACTTTTACTGCCAACTATGTGAAACTTTTATTGCCACTATATGGAACTGTGTGGAATATCAGTTAAACTCTTTTGTTCTGTAAAGATAGTTTGAAACAAAAGGAACGCCTCATAATTGTGTGACAGAGTAATCAGAGTATTGCCTTTAGGAGGTGGGATGCACAGCCGAGGTAGTGGTGTCTTGGCAGAGATTGTAAGCCCCTCAAACTGCAAACTGTGTCATGCACCAGGTGGCCTGGGTCTCCATGCCACATGGACCTTAGGCGTACGGATTAACCTCAGGGTCCTAGCCTAAACTGTCCCTGCCCCAGGTGTAAAAAGGGGTTGGAATGGATGTGTATTAGGGTGATAAAGTGAAGAGGATTCCGGACCCACCATCCATGCACGTAGTGCAGACATCGAGGTCTGAATGCAGCTCCTGGATCAGGAAGCGGCTTAACAACCTGGTATCTGGGCGACTCGTGTTACTGTAGGCCACTAGCTGGAGGTTCACACAAGTGAAGCAACTAGAGGTCACCTACACGATGGTAAATGTAACCCTTCCTGCTCCACTCATAGGTTTGGCTCAACATGGTGCATGAATGAACACCCTATTTAGTTTGCACATTCCCTGAAACCCGAACAGGTAAAATTCAGACCAAATTCCAGTTTAGTCTGAATCCGCAGTTCATTCCCAATCATGAGGACCCAAGACTCACCAGTCTGTACACGGGAGTTTGGCATGTACAGCACACCTGAATTCTGTTACCATGGAGTTTACTGTTGTTATGATTTGGATTGGTTGGTTTGATTTGAATTAAACATAGACATTTCAATGCAACACTAGTACCCTTCCACACTCAATCCAAAAGTGCAAAAAAAAGTTTTGACTAGAGATACACGTTAACAAAGCCCAGCAGATAGCCTTTTTGTCATAAATATCCACATGATTATCATGGGCTGACATGGCTGAGTGGCGCCAGGTAGAACTAAGCCCAAATAATGCAGGAAATGTTTTGTACACATTAATAAAATCTCCTGTGATCCATTGTAAGAGGAGCAATTGATCAAGTAATGATTAAACAAATTACATCTACATGTAGACTATACATTACAATATAGTAGGAATTAATCAAACATTTTACTGCATTTCATACTGCAATGATGTGCAATTAATTACTACAACCTGTATAATCATAATATAATAAAAAATAAATATTACATTCCTCCAATTGTATATTTAAGCCGTAATATAAAAGGTAAAACTGCTTTATAATTGTATACAATTATTCTAATTGTTTGAATGTCTAGAATATTATATTAAAGGTATTTTAAAGGAAACTTTTAGTCTTTTAATGTTTTATTTAATGTAATATCAGCATTAAAAAAATAAAAATAAAAAAATGATGAAAATAAAATACGTAAGTTGCTAATTATGTATAACAACTTGTTTTTTTTTTTCCTACTTAGCCCTACTAAGACTTGTATGATTTCCCTGTATGATCTCTATAGAGATCCATGGCATTTTCTGCTCATTATAATTAGTTCTAATCTTTTAACTAGTTGTAGTAATTCCCTAATGTCCTTCTAAATAAGTTTTTAATGTATTAACATCTCCAGAGATGTCAGTCAGCAGGTTAATAGGACCGTGAAAAGTACAGTGTAACCTGCATCCCATGAGAAGGGGACAGGTGTCTCTAACAGTTAGATTATAGTTTGCAAAGTTACTAGTAATGACCTGTTAATTCTAGCTTGTTAATTGTAAGTTGTGAAACCTTTTGCATTGGGAAATAGAAGATGCAAGTTTTCTTTTATAATTACAATAGACTGAGAAGACTGACAAAGTGGCCTAATTATATTATATATGGGTATATATACAGTGTATATATACCTGTATGCAGTATGTTTCTAACACACCCTTCTAGCACCACTGTACACTTTGTTTTTTAGCATAAAAAATTGCAATTGCCATTTTTTTTTAGCTCTACAGGGCCTCTTCATTTATAAATTATATAATGTATTGGGGGGGTTGAGTAGTTTTAAAGTCCATAGTGTAGACTTTAGCGAAAAATGTAAAAATGCTCCAGAAGGGGAGATGTTAAACATATTTAAGAGAGCTGTATTTATGGGTCTAATAGTTACATAGTTATGAAAGTTTGGTTTGTTGGTGCCTGTAGGTGGCAATAAGGCACCTAAAATAATTAAAATTGTGCCACGTCCCACAACGTATATGGAATTTGCAATGTTTGGAAATATGGACTTTGAAGGCACGTATATAGATTTTTTAACAAAATTAATTTATTAATATACATATATTTATAGCCATTTTAACTTTGGCTGTGAACCACATGGGTTTTTTTTTAGCTGTTTGCATACAGTCTTTTTGAAGAATTCCCAGTTCTGTTCTGTGTCCATTGATGCCAATATTCCCTCCCAGTCTAATGCCCCGTACACACGGTCAGATTTTCCGACGGAAAATGTGTGATAGGACCTTGTTGTCGGAAATTCCGACCGTGTGTAGGCTCCATCACACATTTTCCATTGGATTTTCCGACACACAAAGTTTGAGAGCAGGCTATAAAATTTTCCGTTGTCGGAATTTCCGATCGTGTGTACACAAATTTGACACACAAAGTGCCACGCATGCTCAGAATAAATAAAGAGATGAAAGCTATTGGCTACTGCCCCGTTTATAGTCCCGACGTACGTGTTTTACGTCACCGCGTTCAGAATGATCAACTTTGTGTCACCGTGTGTATGCAAGACAAGTTTGAGCCAACATCCGTCGGAAAAAGGATTTTGTTGTCGGAATGTCCGATCAATGTCCGATCGTGTGTACGGGGCATAAGTCTTGGAGAGCAGCCCTCATGCTTGGAAAATTTGCTCTCTTAAAGTTAAGTGTTTTTATCTTACCCGTATGTGTTTGTTGCTTACAGCTAACATTAGATGAAATCATGTTATGGTCACTGCAACCCAGATGTTCTTTTATAAGAATATTGGTAATAAGCTCTGCTTGTTTTGAGATTACCAGCAGAGCATCATTCCTAGTCGGGGCCTCAATATACTGGACCATAAAATTGTCTTGTAATAGGTTTATAAATATTGCCCTTTAACTCTCCCAGCAGTGCCATTGCTCCAGTCAATTTCTGGGTAGTTAAAATCCCCCATAATTATCACTGTCCAAGCTCTTGCAGCCCATTTCATCTGTGCAAGGAGGTCTATAACAAACTCCATTGACAACCTTTGTAGTACACACACCCATGTACAGTTCCACCCATAATGCATCAGACTCATCACACTCTCCATCAACTAGGTCCTCTTTCACACTCACTTTGAGATCAGACCTCACATAGAGACAGACACCACCACCCCTCCGTTTTACCCTGTCTTTCCGAAAGAGAGCATAGCCAGGAATTTTAATAGCCCAATCATGAGAAGAATAAAGCCAAGATTCAGCAATACCAATTAGATCATAGTTCACCTTGTGCACCAGAGCTTCCAACTCACCTATTTTGCTTGGCAGACTTCTGACATTGGTGAACAAACACTTTAATTCATTGTCACATTTTGCAAATGTATGTTGCATATTTTTTATTTTAGTACTAATAGTACCATTTCCAATGGTTGTTTTGTAACATAGGAACCTTCATATCATCTGCTATAGCCATCCCCCCATCTTTCCCCATTCCACCCTCCAATAGGAGCTGACCCCTGTCTGACCTGTCTGCCACATTATAATCTAATTCACCCTAATGAAAAACAAATGTAAACAAAAACAACACCAAGGCACTGGTAGTAAGGCCTAGTACATACAGTACCTCCCAACTGTCCCGGATTTGCCGGGACAGCCTAAAGATTTCAAGTAAATCCCAGAGTTCCAGCACTGGGCTCTACTAAAGCACCTCACAGGGGCATGCTCTCACTGTGCACACAGGGCACCTAACCCTCCACTCTAGCAACATACGAGCTCGCTGCTCGTCAGGATACACTCCACCCCCTGTTGAACCGCTGTGTGAGTACTTTACTTTGCTTTGAATAAAGCCTTCATTTTTACAAAATTACTACACTATGTGGCATTTTCGTTTTCCTTCTGGCCGCTGTGCCCCTGCAAGATCTGAGGCATATTGAAGGACAGGTTGAGACCCAGGATTGACCCTCATAGGAAACATCATATACATTGATTCATGCTGTAACCTCAGCATAGTGAGGTAAGGGGCCATTGCCCTCCATTATAGGATTGCTGCATGAATTGGACTGCTGTTTGCACTCCACACTTCTCACTCACCTGAGGAAAGCAACGCTAGAATCTAGATGCTGGCTTCACGCTCCCCATTAAGCACGTTTAAAAAGTTGTTTGAAGATATCTTTGTTGCACACAGTCACTTTGCTTGTTGGACGTTTTATTTTTGTGAGCACAGATTGCTGACACTGGACACTTCTAATATCACCTTGTATAGTTTCTTATATGATAATTACTTTTATATCGCACTAGAGTGTGGTTCATGTAATTCTTATTTTTATTCATATACGTTGATGTTTAAATGTATGTATATACAGGTTTGCACTGCAGTTGAAGGTTCAGTTACACCTTATCCATTAATTTGGAATATCTATGCACAGTGTTTACCTTTCACTTTCTTGATTTTATTCTATCACTTTTAACTCGATTCCTTAAGAACACTCACAGTAACCTTGCACTAAAGTGTGGTTTATGTTTATTTATGTGATTATTTTATTTGAATGTGTTGTCACTTTGCATATTTATCACTTTACTGGGATTATTTTAAACACTTAGAGGTAGTCTCCACTAGAGTGCGGCTCACTTTATGTGTTATAGTCAGGTTTTTCATTCATGTGCGTTTTCCACATGCATCTTTATTGCTGTTCATACCGTAAGTGCAGGGTCTGCATCTGAAATTAGTTGTAAATTTACTCCTCACACCTGGAGCCTCCATCCCTTGTTTACCCACATATGCAGCTGATTTCTTTACAACACATGACTCATTATATTACCCACCTTCTACACTAGGCAATATGCCATTTTATTAATACTTGGTAATTTTTAGATACTCTCACATTAGGACTAGCGCAGCACCACCCCCCTCTGTTTTATTCTATTTACTCTTTAGGGCCAGGTTGGACCCTTTTCGGTGCTAGCTGCCTGTCCAAACCCCCCCTCTTATATAGCTTTCCCATTTGCATGGTAGCGCAGGAATACCATATTTACTAATGCTCTCACTGTGCACACAGGGCACCTAGCCCTCCTCTCCTGCAGGGTGCCTGGGTGTACCAGAGTGTGCCCTGGGTGGCCTCATTGCCGCATCATAAATTGGAATTGCGATTCCGGAGATCCCACGGGATGGCAAACGTCAGAGCAGAGGGAGAAACTGGTCGTTGCCCACCTGCTGCTGATTGGTGAAGGAGGGGACTGGAGACAGAGACTGCCCATTCAACCCTGGGAGCATGCGTATGAGTGTTTGTATGCATGTCTAACTTTATGGCCTTGTTCACAAGTGTGATGAGGCCTGTATAGTGTGAAGGGGCCATTTTCTGCAGCTCCTTTAACTTCCAGGTTCTGCATGCAGGCAGCTAATTGAAGTCTATTGAGAAACGCAGCTGTGCAGACACAGCCACTTGTCCTAAAGTGACTGGCATGTGGGTGAGCAGTTCCAAACACACACTGTCTGCAATTGGAGCTGCTTACACACACGCCAGTCACATTAGGACAAGTGGCTGTGTCCATGCAGAGACATGTCCCAATAAGCTCCTAGGCTGCCTGCATGCAGCACCTAATAAAAAAAAGGCCCACCCATGCTATGGGCATCATCATTCCTGTGAACAAAGCCTATGTGATGTGTGAGTGTGTGTGTGTGTGTGTGCGCGTTGGTTCTCCTTGAGAGCTCTGGCCCCTATTCTTACAGTACTTCTCCATCCTTCATCTATGCATCCTTGGATCCTGCTGGCGCTAATCTTTGGGGGCTGAGGTGTAGATAGGTATGAAGGATAAAAGTGTCTAAACCTGCTCCAGAGCATCCCCAGCATGGGGTTGTGCTGGGAGGGGAAATTTGGGGGTGAAGAGAATTTTATGTTGGGAGAAAAAACTTTTCGGGGGGGGGGGGGAATTTGTGTTTATTGGGGGAATTGGGGAGGGGGCGTGTGAATGGATGGGGGATTTGGAGGCATTGAAGTAAGTTCTGGGGGGGATTTTTGCTGCAAAGTAGAGGATTTGTGATGTCAGAGGGGATTGGGGGGAAGTGGAGTAGGATTTGTGCTGGGAGGAGGAATTTGGGGGATGAAATAGGATTTGTTCCGGGAGAGGGGATTGGGGGGTTCAAAGATTTGTGCTGGGAGGGATAAGCATGTCTTCTGCTGGATGCATCTAAATAAATATGTATTATGTCATCAGAGCAAGGGTGGCCAGACTCCTCAGTGACATCATAGGAAAGATTTACATAGCATGTATCCTATGATCATGTGGCACGTTTAGCTACTTACATTAGAATGTTTCCAGACATCATCTGTTACAAGGGTTGATGATGGGGAGGGGGGTTGGGGTTGTAATTTGGAAACCCACATTGGAACAATTACTGTAGGTTGCATGCTGTAGCAAATTTTGGTATTTCAAAACTGTGCCTATGGGAGTGGCTTAAAAGTTGCGCCTACTCACAGAGTATGGAGTAACATATCCCACAGTTTTTTTTTGCATAACAAATATGCTTTAATTACTGTGCCACAAGCAAGAGTCTAAAAGACACATACAAACTTCAGCGCAATGAATTTGTAAAAATGAAGCTCTCCCATTACATCCATCTTCTGTGCACAGCAGTGGTGGCTGGTGGTATATTTTTTGGGGGGGTGGAAAACAATGCACATAGCCCCCCCCCTCCCCATCGGTCAGTTACCAGTCCCGTACTTACCTCATCTATCAGGCAGCGATTACTCCAGGTGATGGGTGTCGGCTTCCCCTGCGTCTCCTCCTCAGCATCACAACGACTTCCGCTGTGCGTCTCCTCCCTCCTCCTCCCTGTGCAGGCCAGTCAAGTTCCTCCACCCCAAACTCACTCATCCATGTCTTCATGGACCTTGCTTTGTGCACTGGTCCAATCATTTGGTGGAGGGGGGATTATGATGTGGGGTTGTTTTTCAGGGGTTGGGCTTGGCTCCTTAGTTCCAGTGAAGGGAACTCTTAAAGCGTCAGCATACCAAGACATTTTGAACAATTTCATGCTCCCAACTTAGTGTGAACAGTTTGGGGATGACCCCTTCCTGTTCCAACATGACTGCACACCAGTGCACAAACAAGGTCCATAAAGACATGGATGAGCGAGTTTGGGATGGAGGAACTTGACTGGCCTGCAAAGAGTCCTGACCTCAACCCGATAGAACATCTTTGGGAGACTGCGAGCCAGGCCTTCTCGTCCACATCAGTGCCTGACCTCACAAATGCGCTTCTGGAAGAATGGTCATACATTCCCATAGACACACTCCTAAACCTCGTGGGCAGCCTTCCCAGAAGAGCTAAAGCTGTTATAGCTGCAAAGGGTGGGCCAACTCAATATAAACTAAGTTCATGCGCGTGTAAAGGCAGGCGTCCCAATACTTTTGGAAATACAGTGTATATTTTATGACTTTAGATACACTTAATATATTAATCCACATTGACCTAAGTTTTGCCGAGTGCTGTGAAAACACTAGACCATGAGTAATAAAAACCCTGCACAGTATTGAAGTCAATCAAAACATCACTAAAATATAACTTTAATTTTATTGACGACACTTCAGTTATTTTGTATCAGAAACACCTTGCCAGAATTTCAGTTTATGTACATTTCGGATTATTTTTAATTTTAGAGCTTCGGTCCTTATACCGTAGACAATGGGGTTTACAACAACTGATGTGAGAAGTCCAGTGATAGAAAGGAAAATATGAACAGGGATAGAAATTGTCCCACCATTCAAGCGATATCTTAAAAAAACAAACAATGCGGCCGTCAAAAAAATGGAAAAAGTGATTATGTGTGTGGACAATGTATGCATGGCTTTCTGGCAAGCTGCTTTGGAGACATTTAAACAGATCCATAATGTCCTCATGTAGCAATATATGATAATTAAAACTGTTCCAAAAATGATGAGGAGTGTTTCGACAAGTCCAAAAATATTATTAACCATGGCTGAGTTCCCACAAGCCAGCCTGACAAGGGACATGTTCTCACAGAAAATATTATTAATATTGACTCCACAGAATTTCAGGTTGGCCGTCATAATCAATGGAACAACAACAAGGATGAAGACTGAAATCCAGATAAATGCTATGTATTGCAGAGCTTTTCCATTTGTCATTAGGGTGGCATATCTCAGTGGGTAGCATACAGCCAGGTATCGGTCATAGGCCATAGCAGTAAAAGTGAAAATTTCCACACCAGAAAAACTTTGCGCACAGAATACTTGTACCAGACATTCATAAAAGGATATCGTTGAGGACCCAGTCAACAAGCCAATTATAAACGGAGGTAAAATGACAGTATTTCCAAATACACCATTAATGATCAAGTTAAATATGAAGATATACATGGGCTCATGAAGAGTAGCCTCTATCCATACTACATACACAATCAGACAACATAAAAACATAGTAATCAAATAGAAGATAAAAGCTACAGTAGCATATAGAAATCGGAATCTCTCCATTTCTAAGAGTCCTAAAAACACAAAAGATGGGCTAAGTTCAGTTACATTTTCCATCTTAAATCTGATCTAAAGTTCCAGCAAAGTCAAAATTAATGAGCCTATTTCTCTACAAACGATTGTGTACCATGTTATTGAAGGTAGACCTACAGTACATGCTGCTGGAGTAGATCTGTAGAACATCTGTAATTGTAGGATACATATAGCATGAGTAGACTTTGTAGACTTTGTGATGTTTATATAAGCAGTTTTTCAAGAAGTAACCCAAGGGGAATTTGATCTCCTAAGATTTTCAACATCAGGTTTAGCTGACTGGAAAGAAATCATATTAATTGTATTTTTTCTATTAATATTTACCTGGAGAAGAGATACACAACTGTATTATATGAAATTAATGCCAAACAGAATACTAAAGTCTAACTAATAGCAGTAATAATAACAAATCAAAATATTATTATTAATATTATACAGGATTTATATGATGTCAACATTTGCGCAGTACAATATAACATTACAATATAAAGGGGGACAGTACAATTAAAACAACACAAAAGAAGAGCCCTGCTCATGGAGCTTGACTCTAAAGGGAGGGGAAGGTGGTACAAAAGATAATAGATACAGGGGTGATCTCATGGAGTTGACTCAAGTACAGTTTTTTTTTTAGGTGGAGGTGCGGTAGGCTTCCTGAATAAATGAGTTTTCAAGGATCGCCTAAAGTCGGAAAGGGTAGGAGCTGACCGAACATACTGGGGTAGGCAGTTCCAGAGGATGAGAGGGGTTCTGGAAAGTCCTGCAGGTGATAACAAGGAAGTTATAGAGCAAAATGTCTTGAGAGGAGCGGAGAAGACAATTTGGGTGATATCTGCAGATTAGGTTGATAATGTAGCTGGGGGCGATGTTATGGATGGCCTTGTATGTTGTGGATAGTATCTTGAATTTTATATGTTGGGCTAGTGGAAGCCAGTGAAAGGGATTAGCAGAGAGGGGCAGCAGTCACGTATCGGTTAGTATGGTGTATAAGTCATTCATAATAGACTGAAGGTGGGATAGTGTCAGGGACATGGCCGTCACAGAACTGGCAATGTTGCCGAGAACCTACATGGACGCTCACAGAGGGTTCCGAAATGTATATGAGCACACGCCGCACATCAGTGCGCACTGGCGCACACTAGCGAGCATCGGCGCACACGCACGAGTAATACAGACGCTGGTGCCAATGGCCCTATTTAACCACTTGACGACCGCCTCACGCCGATGTACGTCGGCAAAGTGGCACGGACAGGCAAAATCACGCCTTCAGCAAAGGAAGTGATGTCATCTCCCCTCGGGTCGGTATTTTCCGTTCCGGCCCGAGGAGAGACGACATGTGAGTGAGTGCACAACACTACACACACACAGTAGAACATGCCAGGCACACAAAACACCCCGATCCCCCCCCCCCGATCGCCCCCCGATCCCCCCCCAATCACCCCCCCCCCCTGTCACAAACTGACACCAGCAGTTTTTTTTTTTTTTTTTTTTCTGATTACTGCATAGTGTCAGTTTGTGACAGTTACTGTGTTGGGACAGTGAGTATTACCCCCCTTTAGGTCTAGGGTACCCCCCTAACCCCCCCTAATAAAGTTTTAACCCCTTGATCACCCCCTGTCACCAGTGTCGCTAAGCGATCATTTTTCTGATCGCTGTATTAGTGTCGCTGGTGACGCTAGTTAGTGAGGTAAATATTTAGGTTCGCCGTCAGCGTTTTATAGCGTCAGGGACCCCCATATACTACCTAATAAATGTTTTAACCCCTTGATTGCCCCCTAGTTAACCCTTTCACCACTGATCACCGTATAACCGTTACGGTTGACGCTGGTTAGTTCGTTTATTTTTTATAGTGTCAGGGCACCCGCCGTTTATTACCGAATAAAGGTTTAGCCCCCCGATCGCCCGGCGGTGATATGCGTCGCCCCAGGCAGCGTCAGATTAGCGCCAGTACCGCTAACACCCACGCACGCAGCATGCGCCTCCCTTAGTGGTATAGTATCTGATCGGATCAATTTCTGATCCGATCAGATCTATACTAGCGTCCCCAGCAGTTTAGGGTTCCCAAAAACGCAGTGTTAGCGGGATCAGCCCAGATACCTGCTAGCACCTGCGTTTTGTGCCTCCGCCCAGCCCACCCAAGTGCAGTATCGATCGATCACTGTCACTTACAAGGCACTAAACGCATAACTGCAGCGTTCGCAGAGTCAGGCCTGATCCCTGCGATCGCTAACAGTTTTTTTGGTAGCATTTTGGTGAACTAGCAAGCGCCAGCCCCAGGCAGCGTCAGGTTAGCGCCAGTACCGCTAACACCCACGCACGCACCATACACCTCCCTTAGTGGTATAGTATCTGAACGGATCAATATCTGATCCGATCAGATCTATACTAGCGTCCCCAGCAGTTTAGGGTTCCCAAAAACGCAGTGTTAGCGGAATCAGCCCAGATACCTGCTAGCACCTGCGTTTTGCCCCTCCGCCCGGCCCAGTCCACCCAAGTGCAGTATCGATCGATCACTGTCACTTACAAAACACTAAACGCATAACTGCAGCGTTCGCAGAGTCAGGCCTGATCCCTGCGATCGCTAACAGTTTTTTTTGTAGCGTTTTGGTGAACTGGCAAGCACCAGCCCCAGGCAGCGTCAGATTAGCGCCAGTACCGCTAACACCCACGCACGCACTGTACACCTCCCTTAGTGGTATAGTATCTGATCGCATCAATATCTGATCCGATCAGATCTATACTAGCGTCCCCAGCAGTTTAGGGTTCCCAAAAACGCAGTGTTAGCGGGATCAGCCCAGATACCTGCTAGCACCTGCGTTTTGCCCCTCCGCCCGGCCCGGCCCAGCCCACCCAAGTGCAGTATCGATCGATCACTGTCACTTACAGAACACTAAGCGCATAACTGCAGCGTACGCATAGTCAGGCCTGATCCCTGCGATCGCTAACAGTTTTTTGGTAGCGTTTTGGTGAACTGGCAAGTGCCAGCGGCCTAGTACACCCCGGTCGTAGTCAAACCAGCACTGCAGTAACACGTGGTGACGTGGCGAGTCCCATAAGTGCAGTTCAAGCTGGTGAGGTGGCAAGCACAAGTAGTGTCCCACTGCCACCAAGAAGACAAACACAGGCCCGTCGTGCCCATAGTGCCCTTCCTGCTGCATTCGCCAATCCTAATTGGGAACCCACCGCTTCTGCAGCGCCCGTACTTCCCCCATTCACATCCCCAACCAAATGCAGTCGGCTGCATGAGAGGCATTTTCTTTATGTCCTCCCGAGTACCCCTACCCAACGAACCCCCCCAAAAAAGATGTCGTGTCTGCAGCAAGCGCGGATATAGGCGTGACACCCGCTATTATTGTCCCTCCTGTCCTGACAATCCTGGTCTTTGCATTGGTGAATGTTTTGAACGCTACCATTCACTAGTTGAGTATTAGCGTAGGGTACAGCATTGCACAGACTAGGCACACCCTTCACAGGGTCTCCCAAGATGCCATCGCATTTTGAGAGACCCGAACCTGGAACCGGTTACCGTTATAAAAGTTAGTTACAAAAAAAGTGTAAAAAAAAAAAAAAATAAGAAATAAAAAAAAATAGTTGTTGTTTTATTGTTCTCTCTCTCTCTATTCTCTCTCTCTATTGTTCTGCTCTTTTTTTACTGTATTCTATTCTGCAATGTTTTATTGTTATTGTTATTATGTTTTATCATGTTTGTTTTTCAGGTGTGTAATTATTTACACTTTACTGTGCTTTATTGTTAACCATTGTTAACCATTTTCTTGTCTTCAGGTACGCCATTCACGATTTTGAGTGGTTATACCAGAATGATGCCTGCAGGTTTAGGTATCATCTTGGTATCATTCTTTTCAGCCAGCGGTCGGCTTTCATGTAAAAGCAATCCTAGCGGCTAATTAGCCTCTAGACTGCTTTTACAAGCCGTGAGAGGGAATGCCCCCCCCCCCCCCACCGTCTTCCGTGTTTTTCTCTGGCTCTCCTGTCTCAACAGGGAACCTGAGAACGCAGCCGGTGATTCAGCCAGCTGACCATAGAGCTGATCAGAGACCAGAGTGGCTCCAAACATCTCTATGGCCTAAGAAACCGGAAGCTACGAGTATTTCATGACTTAGATTTCGCCGGATGTAAATAGCGCCATTGGGAAATTGGGGAAGCATTTTATCACACCGATCTTGGTGTGGTCAGATGCTTTGAGGGCAGAGGAGAGATCTAGGGTCTAATAGACCACAATTTTTTCAAAAAAGAGTACCTGTCACTACCTATTGCTATCATAGGGGATATTTACATTCCCCGAGATAACAATAAAAATGATTAAAAAAAAAAAATATGAAAGGAACAGTTTAAAAGTAAGATTAAAAAAGCAAAAAAATAATAAAGAAAAAAAAAAAAAAAAAAAAAACACCCCTGTCGCCCCCTGCTCTCGCGCTAAGGCGAACGCAAGCGGCGGTCTGTCGTCAAACGTAAACAGCAATTGCACCATGCATGTGAGGTATCACCGCGAAGGCCAGATCGAGTGCAGTAATTTTTCCAGTAGACCTCCTCTGTAAATCTAAAGTGGTAACCTGTAAAGGCTTTTGAAGGCTTTTAAACATGTATTTATTTTGTTGCCACTGCACGTTTGTGCGCAATTTTAAAGCATGTCATGTTTGGTATCCATGTACTCGGCCTAAAATCATCTTTTTTATTTCATCAAACATTTGGGCAATATAGCGTGTTTTAGTGCATTAAAATTAAAAAAAGTGTGTTTTTTCCCCAAAAAATGCATTTGAAAAATCGCTGCGCAATTACTGTGTGAAAAAAAAAATGAAACACCCACCATTTTAATCTGTAGGGCATTTGCTTTAAAAAAATATATAATGTTTGGGGGTTCAAAGTAATTTTTTTGCAAAAAAAAAAAACTTTTTCATGTAAACAATAAGTGTCAGAAAGGGCTTTGTCTTCAAGTGGTTAGAAGAGTGGGTGATGTGTGACATAAGCTTCTAAATGTTGTGCATAAAATGCCAGGACAGTTCAAAACCCCCCCAAATGACCCCATTTTGGAAAGTAGACACCCCAAGCTATTTGCTGAGAGGCATGTCGAGTCCATGGAATATTTTATATTGCGACACAAGTTGCGGGAAAGAGACAAATTTTTTTTTTTTTTTTTTTTTTTGCACAAAGTTGTCACTAAATGATATATTGCTCAAACATGCCATGGAAATATGTGAAATTACACCCCAAAATACATTCTGCTGCTTCTCCTGAGTACGGGGATACCACATGTGTGAGACTTTTTGGGAGCCTAGCCGCGTACGGGACCCCGAAAACCAAGCACCGCCTTCAGGCTTTCTAAGGGCGTGAATTTTTGATTTCACTCTTCACTGCCTATCACAGTTTCGGAGGCCATGGAATGCCCAGGTGGCACAAAACCCCCCCCAAATGACCCCATTTTGGAAAGTAGACACCCCAAGCTATTTGCTGAGAGGTATAGTGAGTATTTTGCAGACCTCACTTTTTGTCACAAAGTTTTGAAAATTGAAAAAAGAAAAAAAAAATGTTTTTTCTTGTCTTTCTTCATTTTCAAAAACAAATGAGAGCTGCAAAATACTCACCATGCCTTTCAGCAAATAGCTTGGGGTGTCTACTTTCCAAAATGGGGTCATTTGGGGGGGTTTTGTGCCACCTGGGCATTCCATGGCCTCCGAAACTGTGATAGGCAGTAAAGAGTGAAATCAAAAATTTTCACCCTTAGAAATCCTGAAGGCAGTGATTGGTTTTCGGGGTCCAGTACGCGGCTAGGCTCCCAAAAAGTCCCACACATGTGGTATCCCCATACTCAGGAGAAGCAGCTAAATGTATTTTGGGGTTCAATTCCACATATGCCCATGGCCTGTGTGAGCAATATATCATTTAGTGACAACTTTATGAAAAAAAAAAAAAAAAAAAAAAAAAAGTGTCACTTTCCCGCAACTTGTGTCAAAATATAAAATATTCCATGGACTCAATATGCCTCTCAGCAAATAGCTTGGGGTGTCTACTTTCCAAAATGGGGTCATTTTGGGGGGTTTTGTGCCACCTGGGCATTCCATGGCCTCCGAAACTGTGATAGGCAGTGAAGAGTGAAAGCAAAAATTTACACCCTTAGAAATCCTGAAGGCGGTGATTGGTTTTCGGGGCCCCGTACGCGGCTAGGCTCCCAAAAAGTCCCACACATGTGGTATCCCCATACTCAGGAGAAGCAGCTAAATGTATTTTGGGGTGCAATTCCACATAGGCCCATGGCCTGTGTGAGCAATATATCATTTAGTGACGACTTTTTGTAAATATTTTTTTTTTTTTTTGTCATTTTTCAATCACTTGGGACAAAAAAAATAAATATTCAATGGGTTCAACATGCCTCTCAGCAATTTCCTTGGGGTGTCTACTTTCCAAAATGGGGTCATTTGGGGGGGTTTTGTACTGCCCTGCCATTTTAGCACCTCAAGAAATGACATAGGCAGTCATAAACTAAAAGCTGTGTAAATTACAGAAAATGTACCCTAGTTTGTAGACGCTATAACTTTTGCGCAAACCAATAAATATACGCTTATTGACATTTTTTTTACCAAAGACATGTGGCCAAATACATTTTGGCCTAAATGTATGACTAAAATTTAGTTTATTGGATTTTTTTTATAACAAAAAGTAGAAAATATCATTTTTTTTCAAAATTTTCGGTCTTTTTCCGTTTATAGCGCAAAAAATAAAAACCGCAGAGGTGATCAAATACCATCAAAAGAAAGCTCTATTTGTGGGAAGAAAAGGACGCAAATTTTGTTTGGGTACAGCATTGCATGACCGCGCAATTAGCAGTTAAAGCGACGCAGTGCCAAATTGGAAAAAGACCTCTGGTCCTTAGGCAGCATAATGGTCCGGGGCTCAAGTGGTTAAGCCAACCTGTGACTACAGGACATTGCTGGATTATCTGCTCAGCTTCCCTGTGTACCTTGACCTTGCTTCCTGATTTGTGATTACCCGTTGTGACCCGGCTTGCCTTGACCTCGCTTTTTGATCTCCCGGTTTGACCCTTGGCCTGCTTCTGGACTCTGCTTCTGTTTCCTGATCACGCGGCTTGACCTTCGGCTTGTACCTGGGCTCTGCTTGCTTCTGTCTTCCGTGTATGACCTTGGCCCGCCCCCGTTTATGCTCTGGACTGACTTATCCATGTATGACCTCTGGCCTGGCCCCTGGTTTCTCCATTTACCCAAACCCAGCAAGTTCAGCTCTGCCTGCTTCAGTCATTCCTCAGTGGCCAAGCTCGTCTGACTGCAAACAAGCACCTGGCCAACCGTGCTTCTTTGGGCACCACGCTCCCTGTTCCCAACTTCAGGGGCACGCTGCACTTAGCCACAAGGGGAGCCCTCTTAGCATCCCGATCTCCATACCCACACCTGACAGATAGTTTGTGCAAAGGTAGGCCAGTGAGGAGGGAGTTCCCAATAGAAAGAGAAAGAGGAGAGTAGGAGTTGGTGTTGTATGTGACACTGAAAGTATGAGATGTGTAAGAGGAGAACTAGGAAAGAGCAGAATCACAGAGGCCAAGGGAGTGTAGTTTATTGAGGAAGAGCAGGTGGTCAACTGTGTCAAAGGCAGTGGAAAGGTCTAAGAGTATGAGTAGGGAGTAATAGCTGTTGGTTTTAGCAGTTAGTAGGCCATTGGTGAGTCTTAGTAGGGTAGTTTCAGTGGAATGTTGTGAGCGGAAGCCAGATTGTAGGGGATCAAGAAGGTTGTTATCAGGCAGCAACTCATATGGTTGTGGACAAGGTGTTTAAGAAGCTTGGAGGTAAATAGGAGCAGGGAGATGGGTCTTAAGTTTTTTAAACAGGTGGGGTCCAGTGAGGGTTTTTTAAGTATGGGGGTAACCAGTGCATGTTTGAACAGGGAGGGAAAGGTGTAGTGGAGAGGGAGAGGTTGAAGATGTGAGTTAGAGCATTTAGGATAGAGCAGGAAGGGGCTTGTAGTAATTGTGAGGGGATGAGGTCCATGGGACAGATGGTAAGGACAGCTTCAGAAACAAGCTTGTCAACTTACTCAGTGGTGAAGGAAAGTATTGAATGTGGTGTTGGACCTGGTCTGTTTAACATTGACAGGAATGTTAAAGTCATCGAGGATGATAGCTGGTACTTCAGAGGAGAGAAAGCAGGGTAGCCATGCAGAGAAGTCATCGAGAATGTGTGACACTGGCCCAGGAGGCCGGTAAATAACTGAAATCCTCAAACAAACTGGAGAAAAAAAGACAAATACAGTGCACTTCAAAAGAGCAGAGGAACAGAGAGGGGTGTAGGAAAAACTTGGAAGGTGCTTTGAGGGGGAAAGAAGTCCAACTCCGCCTCCTTTTTGTCCACTGGATCTGGGTGTGTGAGTCCAGTGGAGGCCACTAGGGTTGAGGGCAGTTTGGAAGTCAGATCCCTGGAGCCAGGATTCAATATAAGCAAGTAGATTGGGGGAATTGGAGAGGAAAAGGCCATTGACATAATGGCGTTGCTGGGAGGGGTCCGAGGTGTGGTCCGCACCCAGGTGCCACCCACTAGAGGGATGACACCATCCCGAGGGTGACGAAAGCCCTGGCTCCCTTTGGCAGTTTTCTTTTCCTTCAGCCAGAACATACCTCCAGCGCCGCGGCCGTGCCTGGCACGTGTTCTCCTCCTCCTCTTTGTCCCAATCTCTGCTGCTGCCCAAATGTGTCACGATCTATTCTCCACTTGGGCGGCATGGCTGCACACTGTCCTCTCCTCTCCAGCTGCCACCCAGGTGTTCCGTGTACCTGAGCCGCCCGAGCTGGTGCAGTAACGGCCTGGGATTGGGGGATGTCTTCTGCCGCCCGAGGGGAGGTGTTGTGGGAGTGTGGGGGGGGGCTTGCTGATGAGGTTGTTTTTTGCTGCTGGACACAGCTACAGTATATTATATGTAGGGGTGTGGTTTGTCCTGAGGGGGTTCTGTACTAACGGAGGGGGGTGGTTTATCCTGAGGGGGGTCTGTACTATTGAAGGAGGGGGTGGTTTGTCCTGGGGGGGTCTTTATTGATGGAGGGGAGTCTGTACTGAGGAGGGGAGGTCTATACTGAGGGGGGAGGTCTATATTAAGGGGGAAGTCTATACTGAGGGAAAGGGGTCTGTACTGAGGAGGCAGTCTATACTGACGGAGGGTGGGGTCTGTACTGAGGGGGGTCTATACTGAGGGGGAGGTCTATGCTGAGGGAGGTCTGTACTGATGGGCGGGGGTTTGTCCTAAGTGGGGGTCTGTACTAATGGAGGAGGGGGGTGGTTTGTCCTGAGGGGGGTGTCTATACTGATGGAGGGGGGTGGTTTGTCCTAAGAGGGGTCTGTACTGAGGAGGGGAAGGTCTATACTGAGGGAGGGGGTCTATACTAAGGGGGTGGTTTATGCTGAGGAAGGTCTGTACTGATGAAGGGTGGAGGTTTGTCCTAAGTGGGGGTCTGTCTAATGGAGGGGGTGGTTTGTACTGAGGGGGGGCTGTACTATTGGAGGAGAGGGGCGGTTTGTCCTGAGGGGGGTCTATACTGATGGAGGGGGGTGGTTTGTCCTGAGGGAGGGAGTCTGTCCTGAGGGGGGTCTGTACTGAGGAGGGGGAGGTCTATACTGAGAGAGGAGGTTCTTTACTGAGGGGAGTCTATACTGATGGAGGAAGGTCTATACTAATGGAGGGGGGTCTGTACTGAGGGGGATCTATACTAATGTAGGGGGGTGGTTTGTCCTGAGTGGGGGTCTGTACTAATGGAGTAGGGTGGGTTGTCCTGAGAGGGGTCTATACTGATGGAGAGGGATGGTGTGTCCTGAGGGGGGGCTGTCCTGAGGGGAGTCTTTACTGAGGAGGAGGTCTATACTGAGGGGGAGATCTATACTGATAGAGGGGGGTCTGTACTGAGGGGGGTCCTGTACTGATAGAGGGGGGTCTGTACTAAGGGGGTCTATGCTGATGGAGGGGGGTCTGTACTGAGGGATGTCTATAATAAGGGAGGGGGTCTATACTGCTGGAGGGGGGTCTGTACTAATGCAGGGGGTTTATACTTAGTGGGGGTCTGCACTGATGGAGGGGGTCTATACTTAGTGGAGGGGGGTCTGTAGTGAGGGAGGACTATAATTGTTGGAGGGGGTCTATACTTAGTGGAGGGGGTCTATACTGAGGGGTGACTATAGTTGGTGGAGGGGGGTGACACCATATTTTACCGCACCGAGTGACACCAACCCTAGTGACGCCACTGCATTGACAAGCAAGTTTGTTAGAAACTGAGTTGGCATTTGAGAGGGCACATCATGACTGGATCTAGGGGGGGTGCTCCCCCAAAGCCAAACCCCCCCCTCCCCCCACCACCACGAACGCTCTGCATACAGCTGTATTTCCTTGCAGCTTTGTAAATGTACTGGTAAGTGTATTGCCCATCTGCATCAACAATAGGATCAGCAGAGGGCCCAGCAGGGCAGGGGAGGCTGCCTGTACCACTGCTGACCCCTGTCCTCTGCACTGCCAACCCCTGTCTTCCTTCCTGCTGACCTCTATACACTGCCCTCTGCCTTGCTGACCCCCTTTCATATGCCCTACTGTCCCTGTCTTATGCCCTGGCAACCCCTGTTCTACGCCCTGCTCACTCCTGTCATTTGCTCTGTTGACTCCTATTCTCTGCCCTACCGACCCCTGTACACTGCCCTACTGACTCTTGAACACCCCCCTGATGACACTATCCTCTGCCCTGCTGACCCCCTGTCAATACCACCTCCATTATGGACATCAGCTCCACTATGCTCCATTGTATACTCAGAGCTGAAGAAAGTATTTAATAAGTTTGCCTTCTCTTTGTCCCCATTCACCCACTCTAGATTATTTTGTAAAGGGCCTACATGCTCAAACCTGACCTTTTTACTATTAAGGCTCTATTTCCACTAGTGCGACTTTTCATGCGACTTGGGACTGAAAAGTCGCATGACAAATTGTTTCCCATGATCTCCAATGAGTACCGTTCATATCTGTGCGACTTCAAGTCGCAGCGACTTCAAAGTAGTTCCTGCACTACTTTGGTCCCACTTTGATGCGACTTGAGGTCCATAGATACAGGCATTGCTTCAAATCGCGGTAAAAAGTCGCGGTAAAATCGCGGTAAAAAATTGCGGCAAAATCGCGCGACTTTGGGGACGCAATAGTGGAAACATAGCCTTATGAAGAATTTTTGGGGGTTTGTCCTACTATCCTTTGCAATCTGCCGCTCGTTTGAAATTTTTGCATTCTTGATTTCCTTTTTACATATTCTGTTATATTCTTTGTAGCATTTAAACAATGATAGTGTTCCTTCATTTTTATATTTTTTATATTTTTTAAAAGTTATTTTCTTATTATTTATAGCTTTTTTAATTTTGGCTGTGAGCCAAAATTAAATATTTTTTATTTTTAGCCGTTTGCATAGTCTTTTTGAAGAATTTCCAGTTCTGTTCTGTGCCCGTTGATGCCAATATTCCCTCCCAGTCTAATGCCCCGTACACACGATCTGACTTTCCGGCAGGAAATGTTGGATGTGAGCTTGTTGGCGGAAAGTCTGACCGTGTGTACGCTCCATCAAGCAATTGTTGTCAGACTTTCCACCAACAAACGTTGGTTAGCATGTTCTCAAATTTTCCGCCAACAAATATGTGTTGTCGGACTTTCCGATCGTGTGTACACAAGTCCGTCAGACAAAAGTCCAAAGTACAAACACGCATGCTGGGAAGCAGAAACGGTCGGTCTTGTAAACTAGCGTTTGTAATGGAGAATTGACATTTGTGACGTGGCAAATTATGAAAAGCAGTGCACAATTCTCCTCTTCTTTAATGGGATAATAATGAAGCTGCTTTGCTGGTGATACTGATGGAGCTATTACAAAGGAATTTTTAAAGGCTTTTTTTTTCTGGGCATGTTACCACAACACCATTACCCCCTAGTTTTTAAGAACAAATATACAACTATGTTGGTGTCCCTTGTCAATTTTACATTGCATTTTTTAAAATGTAACTGGCTACTACCAAACTGTCATTTGAAGTAAAACACATAGCCAAGTATTATTCTACATAATTTTTTTTATTGTGCATTAAAAAAAGAAAACAAATACAATTAGACATGCTATCTGCCAATAGAACTTAACCAAAAAGTGCATTCTATGCATCCAAAAATATAGAAAATATATCAAATTAAATCATTATTCATTATAAAATTGTCTTATAATAGGTTTATAAATTATTGCCCTTTAACTCTCCCAGCAGTGCCAATATTCCATTCAATTTTTGGGTAGTTAAAATCCCCCATAACTATCACTGTCCAAGCTATTGCAGCCCATTCCATCTGTGCAAGGAGCTGAGTCTCTACCTCCTCATTAACACTGGGAGGTCTATAAAAAACTCCAATGACAGCCTTTGTAGTACACACACCCATGTACAGTTACACTCATTATGCTTCAGACGCATCACACTCTCCATCAACTAGATCCTCTTTCACACTCGCTTTGAGATCAGATCTCACATAGAGACAGACACCACCACCCCTCCGTTTTACCCTGTCTTTCCGAAAGAGAGCATAGCCAGGAATGTTAATAGCCCAATCATGAGAAGAATAAAGCCAAGATTCAGCAATACCAATTAGATCATAGTTCTCCTCATGCACCAGAGCTTCCAACTCACCTATTTTGCTTGGCAGACTTCTGGCATTGCTGAACAAACACTTTAATACATTGTCACATTTTGCAAATGTATGTTGCATATTTTTTATTTTAGTACTAAAAGTACCATTTCCAATGGTTGTTTGTAACATAGGAACCTTCATATCATCTGCTATAGCCATCCCCCCATCTTTCCCCATTCCAACCTCCAATAGGAGCTGACTCCTGTGTGATCTGTTTGCCACATTATAATCTAATTCACCCTAATAAAAAACAAAAGTAAACAAAAACAACACCAAGGCACTGGTAGTAAGGCCTAGTACATACAGTACCTCGCAACTGTCCCGGATATGCTGGGACAGCCTAAAGATTTCAAGTAAATCTCAAGTAAAGAGTTCCAGCACTGGGATCTACTAAAGCACCTCACAGGGGCATGCTCTCACTGTGCACACAGGGCACCTAACCCTCCTCTCCTGCAGGGTGCCTGGGTGTACCAGAGTGTGCCCCTGGGCAGCCTCAGTGCCGCATCATGAATTGGAATTGCGATTCCGGAGATCCTACGGGATGGCAAACTTCAGAGCAGAGGGAGAAACTGGTCGCTGCCCACCTGCTGCTGATTGGAGAAGGAGGGGACTGGAGGCGGGGACTGCCCATTCAACCCTGGGAGCAGAACATAACTCTGGGCCCCACCTACCTGCTGCTGATTGGGGAGAACTGGAGGGGGATCACCCATTTCAACTCAGAACAAAACCCCAGCCTGTTCTCAAAGCAGAGGAAGTGTGTGAGTATGTGAGTGTGTCTGTGTGAATGTGTATGAGTGTCTGTATGCGTGTCTAACTTTATGGCCTTCACAAGTGTGATGAGGCCTGTATAGCGTGAAGGGGCCATTTTCTGCAGCTCCTTTAACTTCCAGGTTCTGCATGCAGGCAGCTGAAATCTAGTGAGACACGCAGCTGTGCAGACACAGCCACTTGTCCTAAAGTGACTGGCATGTGGGTGAGCAGTTCCAAACACACACTGTCAGCGTTTGGAGGTGCTTACACACTGCTTGTAACTTGGAAACCCAGATTGGAATAATTACTGTAGGTTGAATGCTGTGGCAAATTGTTGGTATTTCAAAACTGTGCCTATGGGAGGGGCTTAAAAGTTGTGCCTACTCACAGAGTATGGAGTAACATATGCCACAGTTTTTTTGAATAACAAATATGTTTTAACCACTTGAGCCCCGGACCATTATGCTGCCTAAGGACCAGAGGTCTTTTTCCAATTTGGCACTGCGTCGCTTTAACTGCTAATTGCGCGGTCATGCAATGCTGTACCCAAACGAAATTTGCGTCCTTTTCTTCCCACAAATAGAGCTTTCTTTTGATGGTATTTGATCACCTCTGCGGTTTTTATTTTTTGCGCTATAAATGGAAAAAGACCGAAAATTTTGAAAAAAAATGATATTTTCTACTTTTTGTTATAAAAAAAATCCAATAAACTCAATTTTAGTCATACATTTAGGCCAAAATGTATTCGGCCACATGTCTTTGGTAAAAAAAATGTCAATAAGCGTATATTTATTGGTTTGCGCAAAAGTTATAGCGTCTACAAACTAGGGTACATTTTCTGTAATTTACACAGCTTTTAGTTTATGACTGCCTATGTCATTTCTTGAGGTGCTAAAATGGCAGGGCAGTACAACCCCCCCCCAAATGACCCCATTTTGGAAAGTAGACACCCCAAGGAAATTGCTGAGAGGCATGTTGAACCCATTGAATATTTATTTTTTTTGTCCCAAGTGATTGAATAATGACAAAAAAAAAAAAATATTTACAAAAAGTTGTCACTAAATGATATATTGCTCACACAGGCCATGGGCCTATGTGGAATTGCACCCCAAAATACATTCTGCTGCTTCTTCTGAATATGGGGATACCACATGTGTGGGACTTTTTGGGAGCCTAGCCGCGTACGGGGCCCCGAAATCCAATCACCGCCTTCAGGATTTCTAAGGGTGTAAATTTATGATTTCACTCTTTACTGCCTATCACAGTTTCGGAGGCCATGGAATGCCCAGGTGGCACAAAACCCCCCCAAATGACCCCATTTTGGAAAGTAGACACCCCAAGCTATTTCCAGAGAGGCATATTGAGTCCATGGAATATTTTATATTTTGACACAAGTTGCGGGAAAGTGACACATTGTTATTTTTTTATTTTTTTTTTTGCACAAAGTTGTCACTAAATGATATATTGCTCACACAGGCCATGGGCATATGTGGAATTGCACCCCAAAATACATTTAGCTACTTCTCCTGAGTACGGGGATACCACATGTGTGGGACTTTTTGGGAGCCTAGCCGTGCACGGGACCCCGAAAACCAATCACCGCCTTCAGGATTTCTAAGGGTGAAAATTTTTGATTTCACTCTTCACTGCCTATCACAGTTTCGGAGGCCATGGAATGCCCAGGTGGCACAAAACCCCCCCAAATGACCCCATTTTGGAAAGTAGACACCCCAAGCTATTTGCTGAGAGGCATGGTGAGTATTTTGCAGCTCTCATTTGTTTTTGAAAATGAAGAAAGACAAGAAAAAACTTTTTTTTTTTCTTTTTTCAATTTTCAAAACTTTGTGACAAAAAGTGAGGTCTGCAAAATACTCACTATACCTCTCATCAAATAGCTTGGGGTGTCTACTTTCCAAAATGGGGTCATTTGGGGGGGTTTTGTGCCACCTGGGCATTCCATGGTCTCCGAAACTGTGATAAGCAGTCAAGAGAGAAATCAAAAATTCACGCCCTTAGAAAGCCTGAAGGCGGTGCTTGGTTTTCGGGGTTCCGTACGCGGCTAGGCTCCCAAAAAGTCTCACACATGTGGTATCCCCGTACTCAGGAGAAGCAGCAGAATGTATTTTGGGGTGTAATTTCACATATTCCCATGGCATGTTTGAGCAATATATCATTTAGTGACAATTTTGTGCAAAAAAAAAAAAATTTGTCTCTTTCCCGCAACTTGTGTCGCAATATAAAATATTCCATGGACTCGACATGCCTCTCAGCAAATAGCTTGGGGTGTCTACTTTCCAAAATGGGGTCATTTGGGGGGGGTTTGAACTGTCCTGGAATTTTATGCACAACATTTAGAAGCTTATGTCACACATCACCCACTCTTCTAACCACTTGAAGACAAAGCCCTTTCTGACACTTATGCCGCGTACACACGGTCGTACTTTTCGTCTACAAAAGTCGGACAGCCTGTCCGACAGACTTCCGGCAGACTTTCGGTGGACTTGCGGCGGACTTGCGGCCTACTTTCTAACGAACGGACTTGCCTACACACGACCACACAAAAGTCTAACGGATTCGTACGTGATGACGTACACCGGACTAAAATAAGGAAGTTCATAGCCAGTAGCCAATAGGTGCCCTAGCGTGGCTTTTTGTCCGTCGGACTAGCACACAGACGAGCGGATTTCGGGGTCCGTCGTAGTTACGAAGTAAAGTTTTAAAACATGTTTCAAATCTAAAGTACGTCGGATTTGAGGCTAAAAAAGTCAGTTGAAAGTCCGGAGAAGCCCACACACGATCGGATTACCAGCCAGCTTTAGTCCATCAGCGTCCGTTGGACTTTTGTAGACGAAAAGTAGGACCGTGTGTACGCGGCATTATTGTTTACATGAAAAAGTTTTTTTTTTTTTGCAAGAAAATTACTTTAAACCCCCAAACATTATATATTTTTTTAAAGCAAATGCCCTACAGATTAAAATGGTGGGTGTTTCTTTTTTTTTTTTCGCACAGTATTTGCGCAGCGATTTTTCAAACGCATTTTTTGGGGAAAAAACACACTTTTTTAAATTTTAATGCACTAAAACACACTATATTGCCCAAATGTTTGATGAAATAAAAAAGATGATCTTAGGCCGAGTACATGGATACCAAACATGACATGCTTTACAATTGCGCACAAACGTGCAGTGGCAACAAAATAAATACATTTTTAAAAGCCTTTAAAAGCCTTTACAGGTTACCACTTTAGATTTACAGAGGAGGTCTACTGCAAAAATTACTACCCTCGATCTAACCTTCGCGGTGATACCTCACATGCATGGTGCAATTGCTGTTTACGTTTGACGACAGACCGCTGCTTGCGTTCGCCTTAGCGCGAGAGCAGGGGGCGACAGGGGTGCTTTTTTTTTTTTTTCTTTATTATTTTTTTGCTTTTTTATCTTATTTTTAAACTGTTCCTTTCATTTTTATTTTTTTTTAATCATTTTTATTGTTATCTCGGGGAATGTAAATATCCCCTATGATAGCAATAGGTAGTGACAGGTACTCTTTTTTGAAAAAATTGGGGTCTATTAGACACTAGATCTCTCCTCTGCCCTCAAAGCATCTGACCACACCAAGATCGGTGTGATAAAATGCTTCCCCAATTTCCCAATGGTGCTATTTACATCCGGCGAAATCTAAGTCATAAAATGCTCGTAGCTTCCGGTTTCTTAGGCCATAGAGATGCTTGCAGCCACTCTGGTCTCTGATCAGCTCTATGGTCAGCTGGCTGAATCACCGGCTGCATTTTCAGGTTCCCTGTTGAGACAGGAGAGCCAGAGAAAAACACGGAAGACGGTGGGGGGGGGCATTCCCTCCCACGGCTTGTAAAAGCAGTCTAGAGGCTAATTAGCCGCTAGGATTGCTTTTACATGAAAGCCGACCGCTGGCTGAAAAGAATGATACCAAGATAATACCTAAACCTGCAGGCATCATTCTGGTATAACCACTCAAAGTTGTGAATGGCGTACCTGAAGACAAAAAAATGGTTAACAATAAAGCACAGTAAACGGTAAAGTACAAAAAATTGCATACCTGAAAAGCAAACATGATAAAACATAATAACAATAAAACATTGCAGAATAGAATACAGTAAAAAAGAGCAGAACAATAGAGAGAATAGAGAGAGAGAGAACAATAAAACGACAACATTTTGTTTTTATTTTATATATATATATTTTTTTTTTTTACACTTTTTTTGTAACTAACTTTTATAACTGTAACCGGTTCCAGGTTCGGGTCTCTCAAAATGCGATGGCATCTTGGGAGACCCTGTGAAAGTGTGCCTAGTCTGTGCAATGCTGTATCCTACGCTAATACTCAACTAGTGCATAGTAGCGTTCAAAACATTCACCAATGCAAAGACCAGGATTGTCAGGACAGGAGGGACAATAATAGCGGGTGTCACGCCTATATCCGCGCTTGCTGCAGACACAATATCTTTTTTGGGGGGGTTCGTTGGGTAGGGGTACTCGGGAGGACATAAAGAAAATGCCTCTCATGCAGCCGACTGCATTTGGTTGGGGATGTGAATGGGGGAAGTACGGGCGCTGCAGAAGCGGTGGGTTCCCAATTAGGATTGGCGAATGCAGCAGGAAGGGCATTATGGGCACGACGGGCCTGTGTTTGTCTTTTTGGTGGCAGCGGGACACTACTTGTGCTTGCCACCTCACCAGCTTGAACTGCACTTATGGGACTCGTCATGTCACCAAGTGTTACTGCAGTGCTGGTTTGACTACGACCGGGGTGTACTAGGCCGCTGGCGCTTGCCAGTTCACCAAAACGCTACCAAAAAATCTGTTGGCGATCGCAGGGATCAGGCCTGACTCTGCGAACGCTGCAGTTATGCGTTTTAGTCTTTTGTAAGTGACAGTGATCGATCGATACTGCACTTGGGTGGGCTGGGCCGGGCGGAGGGGCAAAACGCAGGTGCTAGCAGGTATCTGGGCTGATCCCACTAACACTGCGTTTGTGAGAACCCTAAACTGCTGGGGATGCTAGTATAGATCTGATCGGATCAGATATTGATCCGTTCAGATACTATACCACTAAGGGAGGTGTACGGTGCGTGCGTGGGTGTTAGCGCTACTGGCGCTAACCTGACGCTGCCTGGAGCTGGTGCTTGCCAGTTCACCAAAACGCTACCAAGAAAACTGTTAGCGATCGCAGGGATCAGGCATGACTCTGCGAACGCTGCAGTTATGCATTTAGTGTTTTGTAAGTGTCAGTGATCGATCGATACTGCACTTGGGTGGGCTGGACTGGGCTGGGCGGAGGGGCAAAACGCAGGTGCTAGCAGGTATCTGGGCTGATTCCGCTAACACTGCGTTTTTGGGAACCCTAAACGGCTGGGGACACTAGTATAGATCTGATCGGATCAGATATTGATCCGTTCAGATACTATACCACTAAGGGAGGCGTATGCTGCGTGCGTGGGTGTTAGCGGTACTGGCGCTAACCTGACGCTGCCTGGGGCTGGTGCTTGCCAGTTCACCAAAATACTACCAAAAAAACTGTTAGCGATCGCAGGGATCAGGCCTGACTCTGCGAACGCTGCAGTTATGCGTTTAGTGTTTTGTAAGTGATAGTGATCGATCGATACTGCACTTGGGTGGGCTGGGCGGAGGGACAAAACGCAGGTGCTAGCAGGTATCTGGGCTGATTCCGCTAACACTGCGTTTTTGGGAACCCTAAACTGCTGGGGACGCTAGTATAGATCTGATCGGATCAGATATTGATGCGTTCAGATACTATACCACTAAGGGAGGTGTATGCTGCGTGCGTGGGTGTTAGCGGTACTGGCGCTAATCTGACGCTGCCTGGGGCGACGCATATCACCGCCGGGCGATCAGGGGGCTAAATCTTTATTCGGTAATAAACGGCGGGTGCCCTGACACTATAAAAAATAAACAAACTAACCAGCGTCACCCGTAACACTTATACGGTGATCAGTGGTGAAAGGGTTAACTAGGGGGCAATCAAGGGGTTAAAACATTTATTAGGTAGTATATGGGGGTCCCTGTCGCTATAAAACGCTGACGGCGAACCTAAATATTTACCTCCCTAACTAGCGTCACCAGCGACACTAATACAGCGATCAGAAAAATGATCGCTTAGTGACACTGGTGACAGGGGGTGATCAAGGGGTTAAAACTTTATTAGGGGGGGTTAGGGGGGTACCCTAGACCTAAAGGGGGGTAACAGTAACTGTCCCAACACTGTAACTGTCACAAACTGACACTATGCAGTAATCAGAAAAAAACAAAACAAAAAAAAAAAAAACTGCTGGTGTCAGTTTGTGACAGGGGGGGGGGGTGATTGGGGGGGGATCGGGGGGCGATCGGGGGGGGGGATCGGGGTGTTTAGTGTGCCTGGCATGTTCTACTGTGTGTGTGTAGTGTTGTGCACTCACTCACATGTCTTCTCTCCTCGGGCCGGAACGGAAATTACCGAGCCGAGGAGAGATGACATCATTTCCTTTGCTGCTGTTTAGCATACAGCAGCAAAGGAATGATTCGATTGGCCGGCGGCGATCGCGAGGGGGGGGCCACGAACGGATGGTCTCCCCCTCACCTCTGATCGCCGCTGGACAAAAGACGACCGCCTCGGGCACCGGGGGGGGGTCCGATCGGACCCCCCACCCGCGGAAGGCAAATCACGTACCATGTACGTGATTTTGCCTGTCCGTGCGGCTTTGCCGACGTACATCGGCGTGAGGCGGTCGTCAAGTGGTTAATTACTGTGCCACAAGCAAGAGTCTAAAAGACACATACAAACTTCAGCACAATGAATTTGTAAAAAATGAAGCTCTCCCATTACATCCATCTTCTGTGCACAGCAGTGGCGGCTGATGATATAATTTTTTTTGGGGGGGGGCAGAAAACAATGCAAGCAGCCCCCCTCCCCGTCGGTCAGTTACCAGTCCCGCACTTACCTCATCTTTTAGGCAGCGCTTCCCCCGGGTGATGGGTGGCGGCTTTCCCTGCGTGCGTCTCCTCCTCAGCATCACGGCGACTTCCGCTGTGTGTCTCCTCCCTCCTCCTCCCTGTGCAGGCCGATCAAGTTCCTCCACCCCAAACTCACTCATCCATGTCTTTATGGACCTTGCTTTGTGCACTGGTCCAATCATTTGGTGGAGGGGGGATTATGGTGTGGGGTTGTTTTTCAGGGGTTGGGCTTGGCCCCTTAGTTCCAGTGAAGGGAACTCTTAAAGCATCAGCATACCAAGAAATTTTGGACAATTTCATGCTCCCAACTTTGTGGGAACAGTTTGGGAATGGGCCCCTTCCTGTTCCAACATGACTGCACACCAGTGCACAAACAAGGTCCATAAAGACATGGATGAGCGAGTTTGGGGTGGAGGAACTTGATTGACCTGCAAAAAGTCCTGACCTCAACCCGATAGAACACCTTTGGGATGAATTAGAGTGGAGACTGCGAACCAGGCCTTCTCGTCCACATCAGCACTTGACCTCGCAAATGCGCTTCTGGAAGAATGGTCAAACATTCCCATAGACACACTCTTAAACCTTATGGACAGCCTTCCCAGAAGAGCTGCAAAGGGTGGGCCAACTCGATATTAAACCCTACGGACTAAGTTCATGTGCGTGTAAAGGCAGGCGTCCCAGTACTTTTGGTAATATGGTGTATATTTTATGACTTTAGATACACTTAATATATTAATCCACATTGACCTAAGTTTTGCCGAGTGCTGTGAAAACACTAGACCATGAGTAATAAAAACCCTGCACAGTACTGAAGTCAATCAAAACATCACTAAAATATAACTTTAATTTCATTGAAGACACTTCAGTTATTTTGTATCAGAAACACCTTGCCAGAATTTCAGTTTATGTACATTTCGGATTATTTTTAATTTCAGAGCTTCGGTCCTTATACCGTAGACAATGGGGTTTACAACAACTGACGTGAGAAGTCCAGTGATAGAAAGGAAAACATGAACAGGGATAGAAATTGTCCCACCATTCAAGCGATATCTTAAGAAAACAAACAATGCGGCCGTCAAAAAAATGGAAAAAGTGATTATGTGTGTGGACAATGTATGCATGGCTTTCTGGCAAGCTGCTTTGGAGATCTTTAAACAGATCCATAATGTTCTCATGTAGCAATATATGATAATTAAAATTGTTCCAAAAATGACGAGGAGTGTTTCGACAAGTCCAAAAATATTATTAACCATGGCTGAGTTCCCACAAGCCAGCCTGACAAGGGACATGTTCTCACAGAAAATATTATTAATATTGACCCCACAGAATTTCAGGTTGGCTGTCATAATCAATGGAACAACAACAAGGATGAAGACTGAAATCCAGATACATACTAGGTATTTCAGAGCTATTCCATTCGTCATTAGGGTGGCATATCTCAGTGGGTAGCATACAGCCAGGTATCGGTCATAGGCCATAGCAGTAAAAGTGAAGATTTCCACAGTCGAAAAACTTTGCACACAGAATACTTGTACCAGACATTCATAAAAGGATATCGTTGAAGACCCAGTCAACAAGCCAATTATAAACTGAGGGAAAATTACTGTATTACCAAATACACCATTAATGATCAAGTTAAATATGAAGATATACATGGGCTCATGAAGAGTAGCCTCTATCCATATTACATACACAATCAGACAACATAAAAACATAGTAATCAAATAGAAGATAAAAGCTACAGTAGCATATAGAAATCGGAATCTCTCCATTTCTAAGAGTCCTAGAAACACAAAAGATGGGCTAAGTTCAGTTACATTTTCCATCTTAAATCTGATCTGAGTTCCAGCAAAGTCAAGATTAATGAGCCTATTTCTCTACAAACGATTGTGTACCATGTTATTGAAGGTAGACCTACAGTACATGCTGTTGGAGTAGATCTGTAGAACATCTGTGATTGTAGGATACGTATAGCGTGAGTAGACTTTGATGTTTATATAAGCAGTTTTTCAAGAAGTAACCCAAGGGGAATTTGATCTCCTAAGATTTTTAACATCAGGTTTAGCTGACTGGAAATAAATCATATTAATTGTATTTTTTCTATTAATATTTACCTGAAGAAGAGGCACACAACTGTATTATATGAAATTAATGCCAAACAGATACTAAAATCTAACTAATAGTAGTAATAATAACAAATCAAAATATTATTATTATTATACAGGATTTACATGTGTCAACAGTTTGCGGAGTACAATATAACATTACAATATAAAGGGGGACAGTACACTTAAATTACAGTTCAATACAAAAGGAGAGCCCTGCTCATGGAGCTTACACTCTACAGGGAGGGGAAGGTGGTACAAAAGATAATAGATGCAGGGGGTGATCTGATGGAGTTGACTCAAGTACAGTTTTTTAGGTGGAGGTGGGGCAGGCTTCCCTGAATAAATGGGTTTTCAAGGATCGCCTAAAGTCGGAAAGGGTAGGAGCTGACCAAACATACCGGGGGGAGGGAGTTCCAGAGGATGAGAGAGGTTCTGGAAATGTCCTACAGGCGAGAACAAGGAAGTTAGAGAGCAAACTGTCTTGGGAGGAGCGGATAAGACAATTTGGGTGATATCTGCAGATGAGGTTGGTGATGTAGCTGGGAAGATGTTATGGATGGCCTTGTATGTTGTGGATAGTATCTTGAATTTTATATATTGGGCTAGTGGAAGCCAGTGAAAGGGATTAGCAGGGAGGGGCAGCAGTCATGTATCGGTTAGTATGGTGTATAAGTCTAGCAGCATTCATAATAGACTGAAGGAGGGATAATCTGTGTAAAGGCCAGTGAGGAGGGAGTTCCCAATAGAAAGAGGAAGAGGAGAGTAGGAGATGGTGTTGCATGTGACACTTTGAAAGAGCAGAATTACGGAGGCCAAGGGAGTGGAGTTTATTGAGGAAGAACAGGTGGTCAACTGTGTCAAAGGCAGTGGAAAGGTCTAAGAATATGAGTAGGGGGTAATGGCTGTTGGTTTTAGCAGTTAGTAGGCCATTAGTGAGTCTTAGTAGGGCAGTTTCAGTGGAATGTTGTGAGCGGAATCCAGACTGTATGGGATCGAGAAGCTTGTTAGAAGGTAGAAACTCAAGTTGTGGACAAGGCGTTCAAGAAGCTTGGAGGCAAATAGGAGCAGGGAGATGGGTCTTAAGTTATTTAAACAGTTGGAGTCCAGTGAGGGTTTTTCAAGTATGGGGGGTAATCAGTGCATGTTTGAGCGGGGAGGGAAAGGTGCTAGTGGAGAGAGAGAGGTTGAAGATGTGAGTTAGAGCATTTAGGATAGAGCAGGAAGGGACTCGCAGTAATTGTGAGGGGATGAGGTCCAGGGGACAGGCGGTAAGGACAGTTTCAGAAACAAGCTTGTCAACTTACTCAGTGGTGACAGGATCGAAGAAGGAAAGTATTGAATGTGATGTTGGACCTGGTATGTTGGTTTAACATTGACTGGAGTGTTAAAGTCACCGAGGATGATAGCTGGTACTTCAGAGGAGAGAAAGCAGGGTAGCCATGCAGAAAAGTCATTGAGAAAGCGTGACACTGGCCGAGGAGGCCGGTAAATAACTGTAATCCTCAGACAAACTGGAGAAAAGAAGACAAATACAGTTCACTTCAAAAGAGCAGAGGAACAGAGAGGGAGGTGTAGGAAAAACTTGGAAGGTGCTTTGTGGGGAAAAAAGTCTAACTCCGCCTACTTTTTGTCCAGTGGATTTAGGTATGTGAGTCCAGTGGAGGCCACTATGGTTGAGGGCAGCTTGGAAGTCAGATCCCTGGAGCCAGGATTCAGTAATAGCAAGTAGATTGGGGGAATTATAGAGGAAAAGGTCATTGACACAGTGACGTCGCTGGGGGAGGGGGCGGGGGGGGTGTTCTGCACCCGTGTGTCACCTGCTAGAGGAGTGACACCATTTCAAAGGTGATGAAAGCCCTGGCTCCCTTTTGGCAGTTTTTTTTTACCTTCAGCCAGAACACACCTCCAGCGCCGCGGCCATGCCTGGCATGTGTTCTCCACCTCCTCTCTGTCTCTAACTCCTGCGCTGCTGCCCAAGTGTATCAACATCATTGATTGGACAAGCAGAAATATTTAGAGGAATGCTATACCTGGCTCAATCTGGGCTCCTCCACATGTGGCCTGGAAGGCCCAGGTTGGGCGTCAGAAGCCTCAGCCGGGGGGGGGAGGAAGCGTTGAAGGAAGACTGGAGAGGGATGGCCTGGGTTCAGTCTGGCCTGCCAGAAAATGCAGCCTGTCGTAGTACCACATCCTGGGGACATAGATGTCATCTGCTGCTCCGGATCTCTGTGAATCCAGGACCTTCTTGCACTCCCTTAGATATGTACTCCTCAGGCCACCAATTAATATCTTTAAATAGGTGATGTCTGCCGTGGGGATCACCTGCTTCACAATTTCCAACAATTGCACCAGTGCTGCCTTCCTCTTTGCTTGGTTCTTGAAATGGGGGTGTTTAATCTCCCACAGACAGGGCAGCTCCCTTAACATATCTACGAATACTGACATGAAGTCATTGTCTTTCAGTAGCATATCCATGTTCACTGCAAGACACAACACAAGACAAAGCCTAATGTCAGACAAAACTCTCCTAATCTTGTTACAATATAGGCCTCAATGTAGAAGCAGTATAGGCAAAAGTTTGTCTCTTACCTTCGTTCTTACGATCGGCGCGTCCAATGCTCCTTCCTCCGCTCACAGATCGTATGTAATACGCACGCGTGTTACGCTTTATACACACTGCGCATGCGTGTAACTCCGCCCGCCCCTGACGTTCTTTCTATTCTATTCCCCGCCCCTTTTCGTTCGGCGCAGTGGGGGAAGAGCACATGGCGGAGTCACAGCAGGTGCGTGATAATTGCAGGAACGAGGAGGAGGAGGAGGAAAGCCCAGATCCGGACACGTCCCGATCCAGAAGGAGACGTTTTAAGGCCACAAATATGTCCTTTGGGGAGATGTTGGAGATGGTCGACATCATGAAGAAGTCCGACTATGACGGAAAGTATGGGCCTTACCCCAACCCCAATATCAGAAAGGCCAAGATCATGGCGAAAGTTATCAAAAGTCTGCACAAGAATTTCGGGGTACGACGATCGAAAGATCAGCTCAGGAAGCGGTGGTCGGACCTGAAATTAAGAGAGCCAGAGCAGTACAGAAAGATCCGGAGAGTGCTGCAAAAAAGTAAGTAGTTTTCTGTGTTCCTATTCTTTCTGTCTTTATTCCGTTTGTGCTGCTCCATATGCTTTTCTTAATTGTACAGTTTAAAAGGGCAACTTTAATGTTCATGGGCCCATTATTCGTTCGTATCAAACATTTTTCTTTCGGCCTCTAAAACACCATTGTTTACGCCATATGCATTTTCCCACATTTTTTTTGGGCCTACTTGGATGCCAAATATTTGTTTGTGTAGATGGGTTTGTTACTAGAATGAAATGCAAACTAGATTCTGTGTAAGGAGAGGACACTGAGCAGCTGTTTTCACATCTGGACACTGGAGCACTAGTGTGGGACCCCAGAACACCATTTTTATTAGGGGGCCACACAGGTGCTCCAGTGTATACTATAGGGGGTCTCCATCTGTGAAGCTTGTACTAAACCGGTAAAGTATTGCAGCTTGACAAAGGGCAATAAAAAAATACATCTTGGAACTCTGCTAAAATAGACAATTGTACCCCACTTCCAAGCAATGTTTCCTATTTCTAGTTCTGCCATCAAATATCTGTGTGCTAATTATACCATTTTTCTTTTACATAGGGGAGAAAAGACTCGGAGGACACTCCTCATCCGAGGAGACCAGAGAGCCCCCACCTATGGAAGAAGGGGAAATAACACCAACCCAAGAAGAGCAGGAGGAAGAAGAAGATGTGGTGGAGATTGGCACCACAACAGGTGAGTGTCTGCGACCACAGACTCAGGTAAGAGATGGATGCTGGCAGATTTTTGATACCTGTTTTTGTTTTGTTTCTCTCTTTTTAGGTGATCGTGATCCAGATCCTTTCACATCAGAAAGTGCCCAGATCCTGATCGGGGAGATCATGGGGTGTAATGTCGAACTGCAAAACATCCAGCAAAAAATCAATGATGTGATTAAAAAAAATAATAACATCATTGATGTTTTGGGGCGAATTTAAAACCCAACAAAATCACTTTTTGGATTGTGGTCCAATCTTTTAAATATTTTTGCAATGTTTTGAAAAGTCAAATTTGGAGGATACACACAGTGTGCCAACATGTGCTATCTGCAATCACGGGAGATCAATGGACGTGTTTTGGGGGTGCAACCCCTTCCTCAATTATAAAGTAGCGGTGAGGAAGGGCTTGCTCCCCCAAAACACGTCCCTTGATCCCCCCTGATGGCAGATAGCACATGTTGACATTCGTAAATTGGTGTGCATGTTCCAAATTTGGCTTTTCCAGGGGTGATTTCCCCTCATCTGAATGCTATATCAAACCCAGTTCCTAAATACTGATGTCTGATATAGCCTTCAGGTTTTACCTAATGTGAACTTTGTAAGTTCAAGTTTTTTGGCTTTCTTGTTGGTTTTACACAGGCCTATTTTATCTTAAATGGACATTTCTATTTTTGATAATGCTACTCCAAAAATTGTTATACAACAAACATGTTGGTTTGTTTTAAAAACCTTTGATAAATGCACATGTGATTGTGCAGGTATAAAAAAGTTGGTTACTCAAGAATGTGTGGATTATTGTCTCAACACTACAACACTTTTGGGGTGATGTAATTGCTGTTTTCAGCAAAAATGGGGGTTATTTCCTAAGGGCAAATCCTCTTTGCACTACAAGTGCAGGTTCAGTGCAGTTGCAAGTGCACTTGTAGTGAAATGTGTTTTTGCATTTAGTAAATAACAGCCAACTGTGCTTTGTATAATAAGGTTACACAATCACGACATTTTCTGGACTCAACACATTTCTGTCAGGGTCAGCTAAAACAAACACAAGCAGTAAATGTCTACAAAGAATTTCTTTTGTTTTTTTATTATAAAAAGGCTTCACAGATTGTCTGGCATATTGATAGCCCCCCTACCCGCAAAGAACTCCAGGTAGCGTAACCGGACATCACGGGCACTCAGGGAGGGCAAGCCAGGACGGCCACTTTCAAACGCCGTCAGTGTGGTTTGATTTATCATTCCGGCCTCAGGCCCAACTGAGCCAGCATAGTTGGCCAAATGTTTCCTTAAAAAGTTATGGAGAACACAGCACGCAAGTATAATATGGTTCAGTTTATACTTCGCCATATGGATGGGTGTCATAAATAGGCGGAACCGGCTGGCCAGGATTCCAAATGTGTTCTCCACCACTCTTCAGGCTCTGGCCAGCCGGTAATTAAAAACCCTCTGTTCCGGGATGAGGGTCCTCATTGGGAATGGCCGCATCAGGTGGTCCCCCAGCGCAAACGCTTCATCAGCAACGAACACAAATGGGAGTCCTTCCACATTGTCCTCTGGAGCTGGCAAGTCCAAGCTGCCATTCTGGAGACGCCTGTAGAACTCCGTCTGGGCGATGACTGCACCATCGGACATCCGGCCATTCTTCCCCACGTCCACATACAAGAAGTCGTAATTAGCCGACACCACCGCCAATATCACTATACTATTGAAACCCTTGTAATTATAATAGTACGACTCCGAGTTGGGTGGTGGGACGATGTGGACGTGTTTCCCATCAATTGCCCCTCCGCAGTTAGGAATGTCCCACCACTGGGCAAAGTGGGAGGCCACAGTCTGCCATTCCTGTGGCGTGGAAGGAAACTGTTGAGGAAAAAACAATAAACATT
The DNA here is from genome assembly GCA_037952835.1 of Lithobates septentrionalis. Lineage (NCBI taxonomy): Eukaryota > Metazoa > Chordata > Amphibia > Anura > Ranidae > Lithobates > Lithobates septentrionalis. Next base: position 485,637 of record JBBDGP010002749.1, on the reverse strand, counting down.
ACTATTTTTACTCTGAAACATGGCAAGCAGATTAGACACAAACATTATGGGGCAACCTCCAGATAGCATTTATTAAGGGGAATTTAACAAGGCCAAAGTATAAGGTACACCTATCATATCCCCTCCCCTCTCATGGGCCATTTCTAACATTATGGGGTGTGTGGAAATCTTGGACAGGTAACCCTCTTCACTTCATTGAGAGATTAATGCCTAAATACAGGGTATTACTTGGAACAGTCCCTGCTTAGTTACACTATTGGCAGCCCACTGGACAGGTAAGAAGTGTCATAATACAAAGATATAAATACACACTGTACACATTTGAGGACATTTGGACATTCTGCTATTACCTATCAAGATAATAATAGGATCCCAAAACTTTAAACAGTACCATTTGAAAGTATACAGGCAGGCCCTTGCACTACATGCTTTGGGTAATTCATCCATAAATCTAAGCACAAAAGAGATGGGTATAGTGTGTATGGGTTTGGCAAAGTCAGCAGATAGATGATTGAGGATAGATAGAGAATTTCTATCAGCTGACTTAGCAGTTGGGGGTTGGGAGAGTTACTAAAAATTATTTGGGGACACCACAAAAAAAAAGCCTCTGGCACTCTGCCAGAATTTAAAGCCAAAATAACATTTCAAAACATTTTGGGGGTGTTTGGGGTAAAGCACTACTATGGAGCTGATAAAATACATTGTTAAGTGACTACATGAGGTGAATATAGGGCAGGAGACACCATGCTGGGGAGGTTAGTGAAGGGCAAATATGTATGAAGGACCTAAAATAATAATTACATAAAAATCCAGCATGCATGGGGACAAAGGGGACATTCACAGCATATTACAATCATGGTAATTAGGGAATGAGGAAAGAAATGCAATATATTAGCACACATTAAATACAATATAATGTGATATTAAAGGATAAAAATCTTACCTTCATATACTCCTTCTGCAGGACCTGTATGATGGCAGAACAGGTCTCCGGGATAATGATCCCCAGAGCCTGGGGGGAGATGCCTGTCGAGAACTTCAAGTCCTGCAGGCTTCTCCCTGTCGCCAAATACCGCAGGGTAGCGACCAACCTCTGCTCCGGAGTGATGGCTTGCCTCATGCAGGTATCCTGCCTGCTGATATAGGGGGTCAGCGAAGCCAACAAACGGTGAAACACCGGGTCCATCATCCTGAGAAAGTTCCTGAAATCATCAGGATTATTCTCACGGATCTCACAGAGCAAAGGCATATGAGAGAACTGGTCACGCTGAAGCAACCAATTCTTGGTCCATGAACTCCTCCCCACCCTGTTCATGGACTGGACTTGTGTCAAGGTCAGGACCCCAACACCAAGCCCCCGCACAGCACGAACTCTACGAGGAGTATGCATACGCAACATGGCTAGAAAACAGTTGGCTGCTCAGAACGAAGTAACAGAACGCACTGAAGAACAGCAAGGCCTGTGAAGAGCGACCTGAAAAACAGTAACGAACGAACAAGAATACAATGACTAATTAAAGTCACGCGGAACTTGCTTGCACGCACTGAAGAGCAGATACAAACCCACAAGCACAAACTGAACAGCAGAAAACGATCTGAAAGCCACGAGTCTGAAAAAGCGCGAATCGTCTCTCACCAAACTTTTACTAACACGAGATTAGCAAAAGGAGCCCAAAGGGTGCCGCGCTTGGTTCTGAACCGGCCTTTTCTAGTCTCGTCGTACGTGGTGTATGTGACCGCGTGGTTGGCGATCGGAAATTCCGACAACTTTGTGCGACCGTGTGTAGACAAAACAAGTTTGAGCCAACATCCGTCGGAAAAAATCCTAGGATTTTGTTGTCGGAATGTCCGAACAAAGTCTGACCGTGTGTACGCCCTATAAGAGTATATGCAGTGAATGATATCTTTAAAAAGTCAGATGAACTTCTGCCATCAGTTGTCCACAATTTCTGCCTGTTAAAAACAACAATGTCCTGGCTACTCGGGAACCACTAATCAGTTTTAAAGACTTTTCTTTGGCCGCGTTCTGGTGGTCGTCCTACTTTGGGGCCTTTGTGTGGGCTATTTTGAGCCCGAACGCTGTCTATACTCTTTTTCGTGGACAACTGATGGCAGAAGTTCATTCACTGAACCTGAACCTGAAGGTAAAGGTGATGGACTGGCCAAGCATATCTCCAGACCTAAACCCTATTGAGCATCTGTGGGGCATCCTCAAACGGAAGGTGGAGGAGCGCAGGGTCTCTAACATCCACCAGCTCTGTGATATCATCATGGAGGAGTGGAAGAGGACTCCAGTGGCAACCTGTGAAGCTCTGGTGAACTCCATGCCCAATAGGGTTAAGGCAGTGCTGGAAAAAAATGGTGGCCACACAAAATATTGACACTTTGGGCCTAATTTGGACATTTTCACTTAGGGGTGTACTCACTTTTGTTGCCAGTGGTTTAGACATCAATGCCTGTGTGTTGAGTTATTTTAAGGGGACAGCAAATTTACAGTTATACAAGCTGTACACTCACTACTTTACATTGTAGCAAAGTGTAATTTCTTCAGTGTTGTTACATGAAAAGATATAAAATATTTATAAACAATTGAGGGGTGTACTCACTTTTGTGAGAAACTGTATATATATTCACAGTACTGTTTCCTGCCTGGTGTATGTCGCCCAGGATTTTCAACTAGCCAGGTTGAGGGGCTCCAGGATGATTGTTTAATTTGGAGTAATCTGTTTTGTCAGTTTCCTCTGTGGTTGGCAAAATCCAGTTGGGGACCTGGAGCCTGGAGATTCTGTAGCCATCTGGGTGGGAGAAAATCCTCAATCCTGGGACCAGGTTTTGGGAATAGCTAGGAGGTTGATTGTGCAGGTGTGTTTTGGGCTCCACCCTCCCAAGGAGTCCAGGTGTGCAAGGGAGAAGCCAGAGGGCTTCATGGTGCAGTCTGACAGAGTAGATAGAGAGCCCAAGGCTCTGGGCTGGAGCAACGAGGAAGCTGTGAAAGAAAGAGTGCCAGCAGAAGTACAGAGTGTGCATGGAACAGGTACACTGTTACATGGTCAAGAGGACCGAGGCCCAAAGCCTGAGCAGAGGTTTTTGTTAACATTGTTGCTGCAAATTGAAACCCCTGTATGGGAGTCCTGGATGGACTGTTTATTTTTGTTTAGTAAAAGTGGGCCGTCATCCCCTAAAATGGCAGAAGTGGCATGGACATTTCTCAATTGAATTTAGGTTCGGACTTTGACTGGGCCATTCTAACACATGAATATGCTTTGAAGTCATTCTATTGTAGCTCTGGCTGTGTGTTTAGGGTCGTTGTCCTGCTGGAAGGTGAACCTATGCCCCAGTCTCAAGTCTTTTGCAGACTCAAGCAGGTTTTCTTCTAAGGATGCCCTGTATTTGGCTCCATTAATCTTCCTGTCAACTCTGACCAGCTTCCCTGTCCCTGTTGAAGAAAAGCGTCCCCACAACATGATGCTGCCACCACCATGTTTCACGGTGGGGATGGTGTGTTCAGGGTGATGTGCAGTGTTAGTTTTCCACCACACATAGTGTTTTACTTTTAGGCCAAAAAGTTAAATTTTGGTCTCATCTGACCAGAGCACCTTCTTACACATGTTTGCTGTGTCCCCCCACGTGGCTTTGAACAAACTGCAAACGGGACTATTTATGACTTTCTTTCAACAATGGCTTTCTTCTTGCCACTCTTCCATAAAGGCCAGATTTCTGGAGTGCATGAACAATAGTTGTCCTGTGGACAGATTCTCCCACCTGAGCTGTTAATTTCTGCATCTCCCTCAGAGTTACCATGGACCTCTTGGCTGCTTTTCTGATTAAGGCTCTCCTTGCCTGTCTATTTAGGTGGATGGTACCATGTCTTGGTAGGTTTGCAGTTGTGCCATACTCTTTCTATTTTCGGATGATGGATTGAACAGTGCTCCGTGAGATGTTCAAAGCTTGGGATATTTTTTTAGAACCTAACCCTGCTTTAAACGTCTCCACAACTTTATCTCTGACCTGTCTGGTGTGTTCCTTGGCCTTCATGATGCTGTTTGCTCATTAAGGTTCTCTAACAAACCTGTGAGAGCTTCAGAGAACAGAGATTAAATTACACACAGGTGGACTCTATTTACTAATTAGGTTACTTCTGAAGGCAATTGATTCCACTAGATTTTAGTCAGGGGTATCAGAGTAAAGCCACACCTTTCTGATATTTATTTGTAAAAAAATGTAGAAAACCATTTATCATTTTCCTTCCACTTCACAATTATGTGCAACTTTTTGTTGGTCTATCAAATAAAATCCCAATAAAATACATTTACATTTTTGGTTGTAACCTGACAAAATTGTAAGCGGTATGAATACTTTTTCAAGGCGCTGTAGATAGATAGATAGATAGATAGATAGATAGATAGATAGATAGATAGATAGATAGATAGATAGATAGATAGATAGATAGATAGAAACATGGGGCAGACTTGTTGGCTCACATGGTCTTTTTCCTTTTTTCACTCATCTATGTTTTTATGTCGATTGCATGGGATTCAAGCTGTATACTCCAAAAAGCATGTGGAAACATTGTTGGAAATGTGACTTTTAGAAGAGTTTCATGTCCAGACGAAAGGCATATTGTTAGAAACCATGAACCAGACCTTGACAGAAGTACAGTAAAATCATACTTGTTTATTAATAAAAATAAAAAAGTAAAAAGAGTAAGCGTAGTCAAAGCATAGCCAGAGTTGAGGGGAGGACGTAGAGGAAAGGTCCAGGACGTGGAAGTAGAGTGTTCGGAGACCGGGGGGGAAGCGGCGGTGTGTTGTGGAGGAGCGGGGGAGGCTGCTGGCACGGATCAGATAAAGCAATCATAGACGAGGTGTGACCTACATACGCCACCATGTACTGTTTACAGTGGCTGCTTCCCGTCCTCCTGATTCCGAAGCCACTGAATCCAGCGCTTTGGTTTAGTCACTCAATGTTTATGGGATTCTACTTGGGGGCGTGACCGGATGTTAGAGTGAGTGGACGTGTGTGAGCTCTCTCCGTGCTCCAGCCTTCATGCTGCCGACCTCAGCAGACTAACCTAGCTAGCAGCCCAGCCCAGTGTAAAGCACTTGCCTTGTCAGCCTCGGTACCCCCGGCCAGAAGACGGCGTAGAGCAGAGGACGGCCGCAGCTGAGGAGTCGGCCCCGCCATTGGATCGCTCAAGCGCTTGAACCTTGCTTGAGCTGACCGCGCCTGCTAGTCTGCCTCGCTCCGTAGCCTAGCAACGCCCAGGGGATCTCGCGAGAGTCGGGCGGAAAGCACGGGAACCAGCGATAGGACGTGACCCGGCTTCGCTAGTCGCAGGGGATAGCGGACGCCGAGATTGTCTCGCTCCGCAGCCTAGCAACGCCCAGTGATCTCGCGAGAGCCAGGAGGAACCCACGGGAACCCACGGGAACCGGCGGTGGGACGGAAGCCGGCCTCGCTAGCCGCAGGGGACAACAGACGCCGAGACCCAAACGCCCGAACCTGGCCTGAGCTGTCCGTGTTACGTTGCCTTTGAAGTGCCCCAGGACAGGTATGTGGACATCTGCCCTCAACTCCGGGCAATTACAGTAAGACTATGTTAAATTAGTGACAAGGTACGCGGCACAGTTAAAGGGAAGGAGGGAAAGGAAAAGAAAAAGGCTAAAAGAGGAAAAAGACAAAGAGGCTTACTGAGAAGGGCAAGGACTAAGCAGTAACTCTGGATTGAATGTGTGGCGGCTGTTCAGAATCAAAGAAGAGAGGCAAGGAATAGCAGGCATAGCAATACCTGCCAAAGGGGAGTAAAAGAGGTAAAAAGGGCAAAGTGTTAACAAGCAGAAAATACCTTACTTGGCGGAGGAACTGCTGGGAACCTCACCTAGGCACTACATTACACTATTATCATGACTAGGAAGAAAGGTGAGGAGCCTCAGCAGCAGCAGCCCCAAGAAGCTCTAGTAACACAACCCACCCGTTCCGCTAAGGAAAAGGGGAGCCAAGCAACATCGGCAACCGCAGTGGCAGCAAAACTAGAGAAATACGCACATACCCCCCTGCACTCCCCAGCCAAAGGTAATCAGTCAGCTCACGAGAAGACACAGGCAGGATCCACTGGGGACAGAAGGAGCGTAGGTAAAATGTTACCAGCCAGCGCTAAAACAACGAACAAGAAAAGCCCTGAGAGAGATCCCTTGGAAAAAGGTGCTGTAGCTATGAGTGGAGCCCTACCTGATCTGAGTACAACTAGCGAACCAGAGCCCACATTAAAAGAAGTACTGGCCGCAGTAAACTCCTGTAAAGGATCCCTGAATGATCTGTGTAATCAAATAAGGGGCCTCAAGGAAGAACTACGCACCATGGGTCAAGAACTTCAGAGGGTGGCAGAGAGGACCTCTACTATAGAGGAAAGATTGAGTCAAGCAGAGGACATATTATATCCAATGCAACAGGAGTTCAGGATTATGCAAACACAGCTTGATGCACATAGGTATAAAACGGACGAAATGGAAAACAGGTTACGTAGATGTAACGTGAGGGTGATGGGCCTCCCAGAGAGAAGCGAGGGCACCCGCCCTGAGGCGTTCATGGAAAACTGGCTCAAGGAGATTTTTGGGACTGAAACATTCTCACATCTCTTTGCTATCGAGAGAGCGCACCGTATTCCCACTAGGCCCACTGCGTCGGGAGGTCGCCCTAGACCTATGATTATCAAGCTGTTTTGTTATAAAGATAAGGTGGCATTGATGCAAAAATCTAGAGAGAAAGGGGACATTCTTTATAATGGAACTAGGATCTCATTATACCCAGATTACTCTCCAGACCTGCAAAAAAGAAGGGCAGGATTTGGGGACATTAAACGAGCCTTACGGACGTATAAAATCTCGTATGCACTGCTATACCCAGCACGTCTGCGTATAGAAGCTTTAGGGACAGTTCATTTTTTTGATACAGCCGACAGGGCTACAGCTTGGCTCGAGGAAAACAAAAAGAACTTGTAAAGCTGGAAGATATGAAGTTTGAAGCATTGAACGCTAAATGGGACTGGGGGTCTGGGGTTGGGGTTTTTTTTTTTTTGTTTTTTTTTTCAGCATGGGCTGGAGGGAGAGGGGCTGGATGGTGAAAGTTCTCAATGAGAGACGGTATAAGGTTAAGGTTGGGGGTTGATTTTTTGTTTATTCTTGTTACTTTGAGGATACTCTGTCTTAAGAGATTGGGTTTAAGGGGGGTGGGGGGAGGGGTGGGGGGCGAGTAGAGAGATTTGGGGGGGTAGATTTATTGATAGGGTGGGTGTGGAGGTATTTGTTAGAATGGGGTGAAGGGTACACAAAGGTCACTAAAAACGCCCCTAGGGCTAGCCGAAGAAGGCACAGGGAGAGGAGGGAGGGAATAATGGGCGTAGGGTCAACTATTTTTTATGTGGGATTCAACTGCTATGTTATGCTGAAACAAGGGTGGGGAAGGGGAAAAAAGATATATAAGATATTGAGTTATTTTCACACGCACAAGAAGAGAAAAGGGATTTTGGAGGATGGGACGGGGTGGGAGAGGGGAAACAGTGGTTCCTCCTCCTCACCCCTCTCACCTCCAGTTATAGCAATGGCACTGTTTGCTGTGTTTGAAGTCACGGTAGAGATAAAACAAATGATAAATGGTATAGTAGGAAGTTTGACATGTTTGATTGGGTGGTCCGGGCAAAGTTGTGGTTTGTATTATGTATCATTTATGATAGATGTTTCGAAGCCACCCCCCTTCCAGACCTAAAATTTTTTTTATTTTTTTTTTTGGGTTTCGTAATGGGTTTTTTTCTATATATTATTTTTTGTTCTCCCGATGCCTAGAGCAGTTGCAATAAGCTCTTGGAATATCAGGGGTATGAGTGATCCTGTCAAAAGAGCTGCAGTTTTCCTGGAACTGGAGTCCCATAAGGCCGGGCTGATATGCTTGCAGGAAACCCACCTAACTAACGAGTCCAAATTATTAATTAAGGATAAAAGATTTCAAACACAATTTCATTCAGTTTACTCCTCCTATTCAAGGGGCGTGAGTATTTTGGTTAAAAAAGAGGTGGCGTTTACCTGCAGGGATGTCAGGATCGACGCATTGGGTTGCTATATTTTTTTACATTGTTTGATAGAAGGTAGAGCTCTGGTAATAGCTAACTTATATATCCCCCCCCCCCCGTTTAAGTTGGAGATCCTATATTCCCTGCTAGAATACATGGAGAACAAGGCAGGTACCCCGATGATAGTGGTGGGGGATTTTAATGCGGTCCTTGATAGCTGCCAAGACAGGTTCCCACCTGACACCCGGACGGAAAAGCTGAGGGAGGGAAGGCTTGCTCAATTCCTGGAGGAGATGGGATGGTGCGATCTCTGGAGGATCCGTAATCCAAATAATAGGCAATACTCTTGCTACTCAGGCACACATCACACATTATCTCGTATAGATTTAGCTATAGGCAATAAAGAAGCACATCCGCTAGTAAATAAGATAGAATATGGCCCAAGAGGGATCTCAGATCACTCACCCCTGAAACTAGTAGTGAACATTCATGATAGACAAACGCAGAGACCATGGACAGTAAATCCAGTATGGTTAGAGGTAATAGGGGGAACAGAAGAAATATCCAATAGCCTAAAAGAGTTTATAGCCTGCAATCTAGGTTCTGCACCAACAGGGGTGGTCTGGGATTCCTTAAAGGCCTTTCTTAGGGGGCTCCTAATCCAACATATATCAAGGGTAAAGAAGAAATCAAGAGCACAGGGAGAGAATATTAGAAATTAGGTTATGGAGCTAGAAAGACAATACGTGCTGGACCCTAGCCCAGGGAAGCGGGAGCTATGGATTAGGAAGCAACAGGATTACAAAGAGGTAACAACCAGAAACGCGGAGAACCGGAGGCTCTTCCAGAGGCAGAGATGTTTTGAGGAGGGGGAAAGAGTGGGTCGAATGCTGGCCCTATTGGCTAACACTAATTCCCCTTCCTCAATAATCTCTATGATTAGGTCCCCAAGCGGGGAAATTACATCTGACCCTGTAAAGATTAAGGAGGCATTTTTTGATTTTTATAGTACTCTTTACAAGTCAAAAAGAGAAGCAGAGAGAGGAGAGGTGGATAGATTCCTTGAGGGAGTCGAGCTGCCGATCCTTTCTGTAACTGATAAGACTAGCTTAGAATCCCCAATAACGTTAGAGGAGTTAAAAAATGCAGTGGCAGACATGCCTAACCATAAATCCCCAGGCCCAGATGGGTTGCCCCTTGAGATTTTTAAGTACTATGGGGAGGCCCTGCTCCCTATCCTACTGAGGAAACTGGAGGGGGCGGTTGTAGAGGGTAGATTGCCCGATTCGATGACAGAATCCAATATTGTATTCATACAAAAAGAGGGGAAGGATCAACTGGATGTATCCTCATATAGGCCGATCTCATTACTTTGCTCAGACATTAAAATCCTGGCAAAGGTATTAGCAACTAGACTAAGTAAATGTATTGCAAAATTGATACATCCTGACCAGGCAGGGTTTATTCCTCATAGATCCACCAGCGTTAACATCAGAAGGGCATACCTGAATTTCCAAACCCCAGTGGAGAGTGGGGATTCCAGAGCTGTCATGTCCTTGGATATAGCCAAGGCATTTGACAGCCTGGAATGGGGGTACCTCTGGGGGATAATGGAGAAATTTGGTTTTGGCCCCCTATTTATTAATTGGGTAAAAATTTTATATGGCCACCCATCCGCCAGACTAAAGGTTAATAATGAGTACTCAGAAAGTCTTCCACTCGAGCGGGGCACAAGGCAGGGGTGCCCATTGTCACCCCTGCTATTTGCCCTGGCAATGGAACCGCTAGCGGAGGTTGTGAGAAGTTCAACCGAACTACAGGGTTTCAGGAGGAAAAATGGGGATGAAAAGATTGCACTCTATGCCGATGACGTTCTGGTTTTCTTGGGGGACACGGGACCATCCCTAGTCAAAGTGATGCAGGTGGTGGAGGGATTTGGGAGGATCTCGGGTCTAGTAATCAATTAGGAGAAATCAACGCTCCTGCAGATTGACCCAATTGCTAGTACCTTCCCAGACGGTATGCCTGGGCTAAAAATAACAGATAAAATAAGATACCTGGGAATAACAATGTCTAAGGACCCCAATCAATATATCCAAGACAACCTGGTCCTGCTGCTCGAAAAATTTAGGAAAAAATGTGATATTTGGTGCCGACTTCCTCTGTCCATGGCAGGTCGAACGAACCTGATTAGAATGATATGGTTACCGCAATTACTGTACATTCTCCATAACTCCCCGGTATGGATTGCGAGAAAGTGGTTCCTAAGGATAAATTCTTTGTTCCGGGAATTAATCTGGAAAAAAGGACAGGCCAGGATTAGCTTGCAAGCATTGCAGCGCCCCACCAGCAAGGGGGGAATGGCAGTCCCCCACCCTTACAGTTATTACTTAGCCGCCCAAGTAGAGCACATCGGGGGATGTGAGTCCCCGGGAGAAATGCATGCCAGTAATAAAATCATGCTAGAGGGTATCCCACATAAGTCATTGGTGGAAGCATTAGAAGCAGGCTCACTCCAGCAAAAGTTGCCAACGCACAAACTGGTAACTAAAGCCTGGCAGGAAGTCAAGAGGACTATGGGGTACAAGGGTGTCACCAAGTTCTCGCCTATATGGCATAATAAATTCCTCCGGGAGTTATTAACTGTCGAAAAGAATGCTATATGGGAACAACATGGTATATCTAGACTAGCCCATTTGGTTAGGGATAATAATTTGAAATCCTTTTCAGAGCTGAGATCAGAATACGGAGTCCCGCATAGTACATTCTACAGTTACTTGCAGATTAGGCATGCACTAAACGCCCAATTTAGGTCCTGCCCTATAGAGTGGTGTGCTGCACCACTCCTTAATAAAACAGTTAACGCAAAAACCACTAAAGGCCTGATTACAGACGTATATGCGCAACTAATGGACAAAGTGTCAGCCACAAAAACGACCTCGGACCTCAGGGAGAGATGGGAGGCGGATGTGGGGGAGTTGACGGACTACCAGTGGAATAAAATTCTGGAATATGGTCCGATGGTGTCCGTCTCTCCGTCGCAGAGGGCCTCGCATCTCTTCCTGCTGCACAGAGTATACTATACCCCTAAGAGGCTATATAGGTTTGGCCGTAGACTAGATGATAAATGCCCTAGATGCTCAGGGTCAGGAGACCTCATCCATATGGTATGGAGATGCCCAAAATTAGTAAGATACTGGCCCGAGGTCGTAAAAATTATAAACTCCAGGTTCAAAGTCAAACTAGAACTAGAAGCTAAAGTCTGTATTCTGGGGTTGGTAAAAGGGGATACGGGGAACTCCAATACAATTACCGCTATAGTAAGGTGCTTATATCAAGCAAGAAAGCTGATAGCGCAATTCTGGTTATCAGCAATACCTCCAACCCCGGAGGAATGGCTCAGGACTATGAACTCACTGGTTTGGACAGAGAGGACCACCTACACCAGAAAAGGCAGCTACAATAAGTTTAGTAAAATATGGAGACCCTGGTTGCAAGAGATGAGTACCCAACATCTCTTCCTGAGTCTACCATAAAACTGAAGTGGTGCTCTTTGCGGAACAGGAAATAAAGACCTAGGGCGCTCAGACTCGGAGAGAAATTAGGGAACTCTACTGGGACATAGATAGATCCAAATAGATAAAGACTCAAAGTCAACAACAGGTGCGTGATTACCGAAAGATGGGGGGGGGGGAGGGGAGCTGGACTGGGACGGGGGGGGGAGTGGGGAGGAGATGGGAAAAAGAAAAGGGGGGGGGGGGGAGGGGAAAAAATAAAGTAAATTTTGTATTAATACATTTACAAGCATTTAACACAGTGAGTTGCAGTAAAAACTGTTAGAGGGTTGCTCTTTTCTTGCTTGTACTGTTATATGGAGCCTAACGCATATTCTCTCTGTTACCCTCAGTTTTTTTTTTTTTTTTTTTTGTCTTGTTTGTCTTTTATGATTGCAAATAAAAAGGATTTTAAGAATGGGAAAAAAAAAAAAAAAAGCATAGCCAGAGTCCAGTAACCGGATCGGGTAATCAGCCAAGCCAGAGTTCCCAGCAGTCCGTCCTTACATCAGGTGCCCCCAGCGGAGTCCCTCCTTACATGCAGCCTGTGTCACATCAAATGCAGCCTGTGTCACATAAAATGCAGCCTCTGTCCCCCCAAATGCAGCCTCTGTCTCCCCAAATGCAGCCTCTGTCCCCCCCCCAAATGCAGCTTCTGCCCCCCCCAAATGCAGCCTCTCCCTCCCCCAAATGCAGCCTCTGTCCCCCCCTCCAAATGCATCCTCTGTCCCCCACCCCAAATGCAGCCTCTGTCCCCCCCCCCCCCAAATGCAGCATGCCTGTGTCCCATTACATGCAGCATGCCTGTGTCCCATTAAATGCAGCCTCTGTTCCCATTAAATGCAGCCTCTGTTCTCCCAAATGCAGCCTCTGTCCCCCCCAAATGCAGCATGCCTGTGTCCCATTAAATGCAGCCTCTGTTCCCCCAAATGCAGCCTCTGCCCCCCCCCCAAATGCAGCATGCCTGTGTCCCCCCCCCAAATGAAGCCTCTGTCCCCCTCCAAATGCAGCCTCTGCCCCCCCCCCCATGCAGCCTCTGTCCCCCCCAAATGCAGCATGCCTGTGTCCCATTAAATGCAGCCTCTGTTCCCCCAAATGCAGCCTCTGTCCCCCCCAAATGCAGCATGCCTGTGTCCCCCCTCCAAATGCAGCATGCCTGTGTCCCCCCCCCAAAATGGAGCCTCTGTCCCCCCCCAAATGCAGCCTCTGCATCCCCAATACAGCCTCTGCCCCCCCCCCCCAAATTCAGCCTGTGTCCAGCGTCGCACTGTGTCCGGCGTCTGAACACAGTGCACTTAAGGGCCTTCTTTTTTCCTTTTTTTTTTTTAAAGGGCCAGTAATAAAAATTTTTTTTTTTGTTTGCTGCCTGGAGGGGGGGGGGGGGCGGCGCCCAGGCGCCCCCTATGGATGGGCCGCCACTGCTGGAATGGTGGAATGGCAGGTCAGCATGCCCAAACCATGATCCAGCAGTCACCTAGTCGTGATCTACAGGTTGCTGACCCCCCGAGCTAAACTATGTGTGTGAACTATGATGTACATGCACACACACATATCTCCCCTCTGCTGATTGGCAATAAATAAATAGATATAAAAGCTACTGCACTAACAGGTTCCCTTAAAAGACAATAAAAGTATTTTTTATAAACTCTGCCTGTTATTTGTTTATCTCTGCATTAGTGGTTATTTCTATTGCATTATGGAAGGAGGATCTTCCTGTAAGGGTCCATTCACTCTACATGTTTGAACCATAAGTTCTGAGAATTTCACTGTCAGACAGTGATCTGTACACACAGGCCGAAAGTTGTTAGACATCAAAAAAATCCTGGACAGCCACACTCCAAAAATATTTGCCTTTATTCAATAAAGTGTCATCCAAAATACAGGTCACAGCAGAGTGGAACAAAGCTTATGCATTTCGCACTACACAGAGTGCTTAAACATAGCTTAGATTTCTATGATGTCTAACTGCTACAGCATTGCCAGCACCTGGACTTCTAGACTGAAGGAGATGCCTTTTACTTTGATCTGACCCACCCGGAGCAGTGATACTCTCTCTCTACGGCCGAAAGTTGTCAGGTTCCTCATTTTCACAATTCCCTCATACACTGTAATGTTTCCAACAAGTTGAGGTGCAGAGCTGTGCTGGCCATTGTGTTCTGTTATCTATGGAAGCTGTGACCATCCCCCCCCCCCACACACACACAATACACACATTTTCAGCATTGCTCTTCATGTTGGGGCAGATGACAGAGAAGGAGGATATGACTGCAAACTGATTTACATATCTTACAGAGCAGAAGACAATTATGTCTGCAGAATGATGGTCTGTGGGTGTTACTACATTATTGCTAATTGGTCCTCCTAATAGAGACTACTGTGTTTATAAACTCATAATTCTGACTTTGAATCTCATAATTCTGACTTTGAATCTCATAATTCTGACTTTGAAACTCAGAATTCTGACTTTGAATCTCAGAATTCTGACTTTGAAGCTCAGAATTCTGACTTTTAACCTCTTAAGGACCAATCCTCTTTTTGAGATTTGTCGTTTACAAATTAAAATCGTTTTTTTTTTTTTGCTAGAAATTTACTTAGACCCTCCAAACATTATATATATATATTTTTTTTTTCAGACACCCTAGAGAATAAAATGGCGGTCATTGTAATACTTTATGTCACACCGTATTTGCGCAGAAGTCTTACATGCACAATTTTTTTGGAAAAAAGAAAAAAATTTGAATTAAAAATAAGACAACAGTAAACTTAGCCCTATTTTTATCTATATTATGATAGACAATGTTATGCTGAGTAAATTGATACCCTACATGTCATGCTTCAAAAATGCGCCCGCTCGTGGAATGGCGACAAACTTTGGCACTTAAAAATCTCCACTGGTGACGTTTAAAAATTTATTTTCTTCGATTGTCCTGTGATGCTGAGCTATATACTCTGTCCTGTGATGCTGAGCTGTATACTCTGTCCTGTGAATCATGGGGCTGTATATGCTGTCCTGTGATGCTGAGCTATATACTCTGTCCTGTGATGCTGAGCTATATATTTTATCCTGTGATGCTGAGCTATATACTCTATCCTGTGATGCTGAGCTATATACTCTATCCTGTGATGCTGAGCTATATACTCTATCCTGTGATGCTGAGCTATATACTCTATCCTGTGATGCTGAGCTGTATACTCTGTCCTGTGATGCTGAGCTATATACTCTATCCTGTGAAGCTGAGCTGTATACTCTGTCCTGTGATGCTGAGCTATATACTCCTGACACTATGGGTGGAAGCAAATGGAATACAGGGGACAGAGTGGGTGGATTCTATAATCAGTGGGGCTTATGAGAAGTGGGAGGGGTCAAAAAGGAAGGGTGGGGTCTGGCGCTCCCCCTCCTATCTTAAAACTTCACCAGCTGCCACTGACTAGCCCTAATACAATGATCAGTGCTAATACTATACACTGTCATTGTACTAATGACACTGGCTGGAAAGGGGTTAACATCTAGAGCGATCAAGGGGTTAAATGTGTGCCTAACAACATTTAAAGCAGTGTTCCAGCCGCAATTTTCTTTTTTTTAAAGTCAGCAGCTACAAATACTGTAGCTGCTGACTTTTAATAAGGACACTTACCTGTCCAATGAGCCGGTAATGTTGCCCCCCCCCCCCAGGCCGATCCGTCCATCAGATCGGGTGCCGGCGCCGCCATCCTAACAAAGGGAAACAGGCAGTGGAGCCTTGGGGCTTCACTGCCTGTTTCCTACTGCGCATGCGCGAGTCGCGCGGCGCTTTGTGAATGGGCGGCTGTCTGCTGGGACACACACAGGTCCCAGAACACAGTGCATCCCATTTCCCAGGAGGCAACGCGAGGGATCAAGAGAAAGAACAGCTCCACGGAGAAGGAAGTGGCAGATTAGGACGACTGCCTAGCAACAGCCATTTCTGGTAAGTAAAAAAAAAAAATTTCAAATGTTTTTTAATTTATTTTAAAGTAGAGGTCAGCTGAAAAAAAAAAATTAAAAGCCAGCAGCTACAAATACTGCAGCTGCTGACTTTTAATATATGGACACTTACCTGTGCAGGGAGCCCGCGATGTCGGCAGCCAAAGCCGATCCGTCCTTCAGCTCTCGGCTGCTGCCGCCGCCATCCTCGGTAAGGGAGTAAGAAAGTGAAGCCGTGCAGCTTCACTTCCTGGTTCCCTACTGCGCATGCACGAGTCGCGCTGCGCGTCCTCTCAGGTCCCTGCTGTGTTCTGGGACCTGTGTGTCTCCCAGAATATAGCGGGGGAGGACGGGGTAGGCGCCGGAAGTGGCATAGGTCACCGCAAGCGCCGCGGGGATCTATGCCAGGAAGTGGGAGCAAATACCTGTATTAGACAGGTATCTGCTCCCCCCTGAAAGGTGCCAAATGTGACACCGGAGGGGGGGGGGGATACAAAAAGTGGAAGTTCCATTTTTGGGTGGAACTCCACTTTAAATAGACTGTTAATGTAAAAAAAAAATTTAGGGTGGACCTCCGCTTTAATGTGTGTAATGTGTGCTGCTTTTTACTATAGATCTCTTTGTTTCTTACCCCTGCTTTAAAGAGATAAGAAACAGAGAGATTGCTCCCTCTGTACAGAGTCCTGTGTTGATTGTCAACACAGGACTCTGGGCTGTGATTGTACACAGCCAATCAGCAGGTCCAGGCCATGAATCATTGGTCAGGATCTACTGACAGACTCCAGCTATGTATAATGACAGTGGGTGTCGACGGAGGGCTGCGCGTGCTCACGCCCTAAACCCAGAAGCAGGCAGCGACTTACGGGTATGTCCTATTGTCTGTGAGGGCTGCCCATCTACAGTACATGGAGGGTGGTCCGCAAGTGGTTATAGTGCACAATAAAGAATTCAGATTCTTTCTTATCCTGAAGTCTAGAAAGTCTAGGAAAAAGGAAATCTTAATCATTTGAAAAAAAATGGTAAAAATAAAACTAACTTTATTTATTTATTTTTTAATCTTTATAGCTGTCATTTTTCAAGAAAGGAAAGAAAATTGGCTTTTGTACATTTTGTTTTTAGAACTAGGATGTCACCATGTATTGTTTGATAGGATTTGAACGTTTAGGTACCCAGGGACCAATTAGTAACAAAGAAGCTTGTGTTTCATTAATGGAGGTGCTTCATTGCGGAGTCTCTGAGGACATCGCTTACCATATAAATAAATCCCACTTTTTAGATGCTGTACAATGGAGAGGGTGGTATCTACCACTGTGTTTTTATATATCTATATTCTGTGTAGTTGGAATATTTTTTATACACTGTATGCTCATGTGTTTGTAACCTAAGATATTCCTTTAGAATATACTGTAAATAATTGAAATAAATACACTAACATAATGTTAGGAAACATGTCAGAAGCCAGCACAAGCTTTGTTCTCCTTGGTGTAGTTGAGATGGAAAAGTTTAAGTTCCTTTATTCTGCCATAGCTTTGTTTGTGTATATCACAACCATGTTCATATGTTCTTTAATCATACTTGTTGTCTGGACTGAAGAAAGCCTTCATGAGCCCATGTACATCTTCATATGTAATTTGGTCTTCAATGGTATGTTTGGTAGCTCAACTTTCCTCCCCAAGCTAACCATTGACTTACTTTCTGGGTCCACCACCATTTCCTTTTCTGGTTGCCTTGTCCAGTCTTTTTTCCTTCATAGCTTTGCTGCCATTGAAGTATTTACCTTTACCATAATGGCCCATGACCGGTATTTAGCTGTTGGTGAGCCACTGAGATACCCAGCTTTGATGACCAACAGCAGGGCAATGAAGTTCATAATCATAATGTGGGTTTCTGCCTCCTTAGTAGTCTTCATCCCCGTGACAATGACAGCATATCTCCCGTTATGTGGGAGACACCTCAATAATGTGTTCTGTGAAAATATGTCACTTATAAAATTAGCTTGCGGAGATGCTTCGGTCAATAATATCTTTGGAGCTGTTGAGGCATTTTTGATTGACATCAGCTGTCTGCTAATGATCGTTTATTGCTACATAAGAACATTTATCATCTGTTTGAAGATTTCCAAAGAAGCTTGTCAGAAAGCCATCAGCACTCTGGTTACCCACCTCGCTGCATTCTCAACTTTTATGGTCGCAAGTTTCTTTATTTTATTACGATACCGGCTAAACAGTGGATCTGTCTCCCTGGCCGCTCATGTTTTGATCACCGTCATTGGACTGATGACTCCAGTCACCGTGAACCCTGTCATTTATGGAATAAGGACAGAAGCCCTGAAAACCAAAATTCTACGCAAGTTTCAAAAGATGACACGGCGGGACCTTTGAATGCCCATCTAGTAAATATGTGCAAAGTCTAAAAAAAGAGCTGCAGACCAAAATACCATCCATTGAATAACCCCATTGAAATAGTAAGCTGCCCTCACCCCACCAACCCCTTTTCCTAATGTGTTTCATCCACAACTGGCTTTAGTCGCTGAGCTAAATGAGAGAGGAGGGGCAAAGACTTTATAATATCAAAGTCCTGACAATATACCTCATTGTTGCAAATGTAACATACACTCACCGGCCACTTAGGTACACCTTTGCTAGTCCCGGGTTGGACCCCCTTTTGCATTCAGAACTGCCTTCATTCTTCATGGCATAGACTCAACAAGGTGTTGGAAACATTCCTCAGAGATTTTAGTCCATAGTGACATAACATCACGCAGTTGCTGCAGATTTTTCCGCTGCACGTCCATGATGGGAATTTCCCGTTCCACCATATCCCAAAGGTGCTCTATTGGATTGAGATCTGATGACTGTGGAGGCCATTGGAGTACAGGGACCTCATTGTCATGTTAAAGAAAACAGTGGTGAGATGATTGGAGCTTTGTGACATGGTGCATTATCCTGCTGGAAGGAGCCATCAGAAGATGGGGACACTGTAGTCATAAAGGGATGGACATGGTCAGCAACAATACTCAGGTAGATTGTGGCATTTAAATGATGCTCAATTTGTACTAAGGGGCTAGGGGCGTTGCTAGGTGGCAAAAAGACCAGGGGCTTCAGCCCGAAGTCCGATGCTGGCACCGATGGGGGGGGGGGGGGGCGCGAGAGTGGTCATGGCACGGGGTTTTTTGGCTGAGCGCTGGGGTTGTGTGGTGGGGGGTAAGCTTACTTGCTGGTTGCTGCCTGGGGCTTAGCAGTGCCCATCAATTTTGACCACTAATCTCAGCTACCTGACACACTGACCTACCTAACATACACTGACCTGACATACATACATACACCTACCTAACATACACTGACCTGACATACATACACCTACCTAACATACACTGACCTACCTAACATACACTGACCTGACATACATACACTGACCTAACATACACTGACCTGACATACATACACCTACCTAACATACACTGACCTACCTAACATACACTGAACTGACATACATACACCTACCTAACATACACTGACCTACCTGACATACATACACCTACCTAACATACACTGACCTGACATACATACACCTACCTAACATACACACACCTACCTAACATACACCTACCTGACATACATACACCTACCTAACATACACTGACCTGACATACATACACCTACCTAACATACACCTACCTGACATACATACACCTACCTAACATACACTGACCTACCTAACATACACTGACCTGACATACACTGACCTACCTAACATACACTGACCTAACATACACTGACCTGACATACATACACCTACCTAACATACGCTGACCTCACCTACCTGAACAGGAGACAGACTTCATGTGTCCAGGTATCCTGCAGTTCAGTTCAGCCGTAGTGTGGGGTGTGCAGCCCACGCATCATGTGGCACAGCAGGCAGCCAGAGAAGAGGAGACTGCTTGAATTTCATCGCCTGGACCTTGGAGCTCCGGGCTTTGTCCTGCACGTAGTTATACAAAGTAGAGCCTGCCTCCCAGTCCCAGCACAGCCAGCAGGCACAAGGCGGTATGGAGAAGACTCTTCTGCCTCCTGCTGCACACTCCGGTGCCCATGATCAGACACACCGAGATCCGGAGCTCTTCACTCTGCCGTCCGCCCCCAACACAGCTCAGGTCACCAACACACCCCAGCACCGGGCTCCTCTTCAGGTTATCCTCATCCCCTCCTCTACAATCATCGGTGCAGTCACTGGCACATCTCACCAGATCGCTCCTCCACTGCCCTGATCTATCTGAGCGCAGAGTGGGAATCTCAGTGATGTGGCGCGGCGGCATTGTAATTCCCGCCTTCTGGAGCCTGCAGCGCCTATAATGGATGTCACACGTCCCGCGGTCCCAGCATTGGACCAGTGGGACGTCCATCATAGCTCCAGAAGGCGGGACCTGCTATGTCATTCGGCCACACTCAGCCGCACTCGGCGGATCAGATCGGTCCCCGCTCGTCAGCGCCCGGCGGCGCTCAGGGCTAACAATTGAACGGTGCCTTTTTGACACTCAGGGCTTTTCGGGAACCAATTCGGGGCTTCAGCCCCCCCCTAGCCACCCCCTCCCGACGCCCCTGTAAGGGGCCCAAAGTGTGGCAAGAAAGTATCTCCACACCATTACACCACCACCACCAGCCTGAACTGGTGATACAAGGCAGGATGGATCCATGCTTTCAATTTGTTTACGCAAAATTCTGACCCCACCATCTGAATGTCGCAGCTGAAATCGAGACCCATCAGACCAGGCAACGTTTTTCCAATCTTCTATTGTCCAATTTTGGTGAGCCAGTGCCAATTGTAGCCTTATGCCCCATACAGACGATCAGAAATTCAACCAGCAAAAGTCAAGTGAGCTTTGGTCAGAAATTCCGACCGTGTGTATGCTCCATCAGACTTTTGCTGGCAGAATATTTTTCTTTTGGAAAAAGTTTCTATCCGAAAATGCGTTTGTCTGCATGCAATTCGGATGCACAAAAAATCACGCATGCTCAGAAACAATTCGACGCATGCTCGGAAGCATTGAACTTAATTTTCTTGGCTCGTCATAGTGTTGTACGTCACCGCGTTCTTGATGGTCGAAAGTTCAGAGAACTTTTGTGTGACCATGTGTATGCAAGGCAAGCTTGAGCGGAATTCCGTTGGAAAAACCATCCAAGTTTTTTCTGACCGAATTTCTGATCGTGTGTATGAGGCATCAGTTTCCTATTCTTGGCTGACAGGAGTGGCACGCGGGGTGATCTTCTGCTGATGTAGCCCATCTGCTTCAAGGTTCGATGTGTTGTGCATTCAGAGACGGTATTCTGCATACCTTGGTTGTAACAAGTGGTTATTTGAGTTATTGTTGCCTTTCTATCATCTGGAACCAGTCTGCTCATTCTCCTCTTACCTGACATCAACAAGGCATTTTTGTCCACACAACTGACGCTCACTGGATATTTTCTCTTTTTGAACCCTAGAGATGGTCGTGCGTTAAAATACCAGTAGATCAGCCATTTTTGAAATACTCAGACCAGCCCGTCTGGCACCAACAACTATGCCCCTTTCTTCCCCATACTGATGCTCGGTTTGAGCTTCAGCAAGTCATCTTCACCACATCCAGATGCCTAAATGCAGTGAGCTGCTGCCATGTGATTGGCTGATTAGCAATTTGTGTTACCAAGTAATTGAACAGGTTTACCTAATAAAGTGGCCGGTGGGTGTATATCTACTTTATTGCAATACATTGACATGTTAAAACGCAAGCTTTATTATATGACTAATAAAACCCGTAAACAAATGCACATATGTCATTGAACTTAATTCACCATCTCTATCTAACTTATTGATATGATTCAGTAATTTCTAGATATTATTTCAAATTTCTGTTCTAGATCCAGGCCATCTAAATAAACAAAAATGGGGTATTATGATGTGGAGAAAGAAAGAAGAAGAGGGAAGGAAGTGGAGGGGAGAGACATCGAGAGAAGAAGAGGAAAGAAAGAAGGAAAGAGGGGGAGAAAGATCCACATTTTATTATTCCTTGCCTATCCCCCGCCCCCCATCCAACCCAAAATAATCCTTCAGTTGTTTTCTTTGGTAAATACAAAAAGGCTAAATCACACATCCTATCCCTAGGTGGCTATGGTTGCTCATTCCACTTTAGTCGAAGATGGACTTTTAGTAGTTCTGGACCACCCCACAGCAGATTTACTGCTACAGGGTGACCCTCCTCAGCAGAATCACGTTTGTACGTTCGCCTACAGGGGGCGCAAGTGTGCCACCGGCGGGCCACATTTGCTGTGATCAATCACAGCAGAAGCCGATATGCAAGTGCTGGGCACTGGATGTCTGCCGGAACCCACCGATTACCGGGAAGAGAGGCTGGACGGAGCTCTGCCTATGTAAAGAAGGCAGATCTCCGTTCTGACCGGAATTGGAAGCAGGGAATAAAATCCATCACTTCTCTTAGTAAAAGCAGCACATACAGTATACAAAAACACTGGCTAGGCACACGTTAACCCTTTGATTGCCCTAGATGTTTAACCCTCACCAGCCAGTGTTGTTAGTGCAGTGACAGTGCATATTTGTAGTACTGATGACTGTATTTGTGTCACGGTCCCAAAAAGTGCCAAAAGCATAAAAATGACTAGTTTAAGAAAAAAATAAATATATATATATATATATATATATATATATATATATATATATATATTGATGGTCAATTTTTTTGTTTATGACGCAAGAAAAAAAAAACGCAGATGTGACCAAATACCACCAAAAGAAAGCATTATTTGTGGGAAAAAATGACATAAAATTAATTTGTGTACAGCATTGCACAACTGCGCAATTGTCAGTTAAAGTAACAAAGTGCCGTACAGGTCATGAAGGTGGGTAAATCTTCCGGGGGTAAAGTGGTTAAACATGTCTTGCCTTTCATTTCTGGCAAAGTATTTTCTGTACTTGCTGAAAATGTTTTTTGCATGAAAAATGAAAACTAACATAGTCACCAAATATAAGAACTGGTAAGCAGTAATATTTTTAATTTTTGGTTTGGTTATTCAGACCCTTTGCTGTGACACTCATATATATAACTCAGGTGCTGTCCATTTCTTCTGATCATCCTTGAGATGGTTCTACACCTTCATTTGAGTCCAGCTGTGTTTGATTATACTGATTGGACTTGATTAGGAAAGCCACACACCTGTCTATATAAGACCTTACAGCTCACAGTGCATGTCAGAGCAAATGAGAATCATGAGGTCAAAGGAACTGCCTGAAGAGCTCAGAGACAGAATTGTGGCAAGGCACAGATCTGGCCAAGTTTACAAAAAAATTTCTGCTGCACTTAAGGTTCCTAAGAGCACAGTGGCCTCCATAATCCTTAAATGGAAGACGTTTGGGACGACCAGAACCCTTCCTAGAGCTGGCCGTCCGGCCAAACTGAGCTATCGGGGGAGAAGAGCCTTGGTGAGAGAGGTAAAGAATAATCCAAAGATCACTGTGGCTGAGCTCCAGAGAT
Source organism: Lithobates septentrionalis (assembly GCA_037952835.1). NCBI lineage: Eukaryota > Metazoa > Chordata > Amphibia > Anura > Ranidae > Lithobates > Lithobates septentrionalis. The sequence goes on along the minus strand of JBBDGP010002749.1, from coordinate 462,556 downwards.
GCAGTCAGGAGATGGGAGAAAGTTGTAGAAAGTCAACCATCACTGCAGCCCTCCACCAGTCGGGGCTTTATGGTAGAGTGGCCCGACTGAAGCCTCTCCTCAGTGCAAGACACATGAAAGCCGACATGGAGTTTGCTAAAAAACACCTGAAGGACTCCAAGATGGTGAGAAATAAGATTCTCTGCTCTGATGAGACCAAGATAGAACTTTTTGGCCTTAATTCTAAGTGGTATGTGTGGAGAAAACAAGACACTGCTCATCACCTGTCCAATACAGTCCCAACAGTGAAGCATGGTGGTGGCAGAATCATGCTGTTGGGGTGTTTTTAAGCTGCAGGGACAGGACGACTGGTTGCAATTGAGGGCAAGATGAATGCGGCAAAGTACAGGGATATCCTGGAGGAAAACCTTCTCCAAAGTGCTCAGGACCTCAGACTGGGCCGAAGGTTTACCTTCCAACAAGACAATGACCCTAAGCACACAGCTAAAATAACGAAGGAGTGGCTTCACAACAGCTCCGTGACTGTTCTTGAATGGTCCAGTCAGAGCCCTGACTTAAACCCAATTGAGGATCTCTGGAGAGACCTAAAAATGGCTGTCCACCAACGTTTACCATCCAACCTGACAGAACTGGAGAGGATCTGCAAAGAGGAATGGCAGAGGATCCCCAAATCCAGGTGTGAAAAACTTGTTGCATCTTTCCCAAAAAGACTCATGGCTGTATTAGATCAAAAGGGGCTTCTACTAAATACTGAGCAAAGGGTCTGAATACTTAGGACCATGTGATATTTCAGTTTTTCTTTTTTAACGACTTCCCGCCCGCCCTATAGCGGATTGACGTCCGGGAAGTGGTTCTGTTATCCTGACTGGGCGTCATATGACGTCCAGCAGGATAACATGCCGCAGCGCGCCCCCCGGGGCACTGATGGGCACTGATTGGCACTATTATGCCAATGATCTGCCCAGCAATGCCCAGATCTGCCAAGCAATGCTATATCAGTGCCACCTGTCATTGCCCATCTGTGCCACCTGTCATTGCCCATCGGTGCCACCTGTCAGTGCCCATCTGTGCCCATCTGTGCCCATCAGTGCCCACCTATCAGTGCCCATCAGTGCCACAAATCAGTGCCACACATAAGTACCCATCAGTGCCACCCATATATACCAATCAAGGCCACCTACGAGTGCCCATCAGTGCCGCCTATGTGTGCCCATCGGTGCCACCTATGAGTGCCCATCAGTGCCGCATACCAGTGCCACCTATCAGTGCCCATCAGTGCCACCTATCAGTGCCCATCAATGCCGCCTATCAGTGCCCATCATCAGTGCCCGTTAGTGCCACCTCATCAGTGCCACCTCATTGGTGCCACCTCATCGGTGCCCATCAGTGCCACCGTATCAGTGCCCATCAGTGCCGCCGTATCAGTGCCCATTATTGAAGGAGAAAGCGTACTTATTTACAAAAAAATTTAACAGAAACAAAGAAAAACTTGTTTTTTTTCGAAATTTTCGGTCTTTTTTTTATTTGTTGCGCAAAAAATAAAAACTGCAGAGGTGATCAAATATCACCAAAAGAAAGCTCTATTTGTGGGAACAAAATGATAAAAAAATTGTTTGGGTACAGTGTAGCATGACCGCGCAATTGTCATTCAAATTGCAACAGGGCTGAAAGGTGAAAATTGGGCTGGGCGGGAAGGTGTCTAAGTGCCTGGTATTGAAGTGGTTAATAAATCTGCAAAAATGTCAACAATTCTGTTTTTCCGTCAATATGGGGTGCTGTGTGTACATTAATGAGGAAAAAAATGAACTTAAATGATTTTAGCAAATGGCTGCAAGATAACAAAGAGTGAAAAACTTAAGGGGGTCTGAATACTTTCTGTCCCCACTGTAAATCTACCCTATCCGCAGGGTGACAACTCTATTAGAGGTAGTGGGAAAATTAAAACCATATGGCAGAATCAAGAAGTAATCAAGAGGTGATAAATCTATATTACGGAAGGGTTCAGAAACACAAAAAATGTTGTGTTAATCTCATCCTTAGTTCCACTTTAAATAAATACAATCACTTTAAGCAATCTTCTGCTTTGCCAATGTTCATACAAATCATTGTCATATATAAACTACACATCAGTTCATAATTAGCAAATGAAAACTCTGCTCCAGTTTGTCCCCAGAGGCCGAGTTATTACACCATTGGATGTTGCCATCTTGGCTCTCACAAGCTAGTTGGACAATCACAACCATTTTACTTTACCTTCTTGTGTCAGTTATGCTTCACTGCTCCTAGCATATACACTATATTACCAAAAGAATTGGGACGCCTGCCTTTACACACACATGAACTTTAATGGCACCCCAGTCTTCGTCCGTAGGGTTCAATATTGAGTTGGCCCACCCTTTGCAGCTATAACAGCTTCAACTCTTCTGGGAAGGCCGTCCACAAGGTTTAGGAGTATGTCTATGGGGATGTTTGACCATTCTTCCAGAAGTGCATTTGTGAGGTCAGGCACTGATGTGGACAAGAAGGCCTGGCTTGCAGCCTCTGCTCTAATTCATCCCAAATGTGTTCTGCCTGGTCAAGGTCAGGATTCTGTACAAGTCAAGTCAAGTTCCTCCACCCCAAACTCGCTCATCCATGTCTTTATGGACCTTGCTGATTCTAATCACTTGATGGAGGGGAGATTATGGTGTGGTGTTGGGCTTGGCCCCTTAGTTCCAATGATGGGAACTCTTAAGGCTTCAGCATACCAAGACATTTTGGACAATTTCATGCTCTCAACTTTGTGGGGACAGTTTGGGGATGCGTAATAGAAAGTAGAAATATGTGGCGCTAGTCTAAATTAGCCAATCATCATACCTCTCCGAAGAAATCTCAATGTTTCCTTGATGCACAACAACCAATAATATCTTCTCCCACTAGGGGGCAGCTAAAACAGCCAAAATAATAAATACTATAATCCTCACATTAAATCATCCTAATAAATAATGGGTTCCTCAATCAAACTAAGTATAAAGAAATGTGGCCAAAATTGTTAAGTGATACTAGTGAGAATTCAACAAAGGTTCCTCAAGCTGTGTCATAAATAGTGCTAAATTTTCCTCACCTTAATACGTAAAAATGAAATTACAAAATACATAAATGGATATTGCTGATGAATAAATAACATGCAATAATAAATATAAAAGTGCAACTCAATATCACATGTGTGAACAAAAAGTGATCAAGTGCAAAAAAGTGACAGTAGTGCAGAGCCGTGCATATATAATAATCAGATTCCGAACTGCACTCCAATAATATATATATAACACCTCTTCCGTCTGAAAATAAATTCTTAAAATCTGAAAAACTGTGACATAAACTGTGATCAAGTCCAAAAATAGTAATGCTTCATGCAGTGTATTTTGAAATGTCCAACCAGATGGTTAATAATCCCATGCCAGTAACGTGACTTTGTGCTGGATTCATTCACTTGACAAAACTGGTGCAGCACACAGGTGTTTCCCCCAGCCTCTCACCTTAAGCAGCGGCCCCCACTGGGCCAAGTCAGGCAGATAGTAAATGTTTAGCCGTGAGGGATGATGATCCAGCAGCCGTCCCCTTCCTCCAACGAGTGTGCGTGGGTCAGATTTTCACTAACTAATCACCAACGCTCTCACCGACCCCAAAATGAAGAAGGAGATGCTTCCATAGTGCAGTAATTTCAATAACGTTTTATTGTAAAAACATAGTAACTTACATGTATAAAATGAAACTGTCAGCAGAAGTAAACCGCAGAGACAATACAAGCTTCCGGGTACGGCCGTCCCCTGGAAGCGTCGGCACCTGGCTCCTCCTACCCTGACGCGTTGCGTCACACCACGTGACTTTATCAAAGGCTTTGGGGATGACCCCTTCCTGTTCCAACATAACTGCACACCAGTGCACAAAGCAAGGTCCATAAAGACATGGATGAATGAGTTTGGGGTGGAGGAACTTTACTGGCCTGCACAGAGTCCTGACCTCAACCCGATAGAACATCTTTGGGATGAATTAGAGCGGAGATTGCGAGCCAGGCCTTCTCGTCCACATCAGTGCCTGACCTCACAAATGCGCTTCCGGAAGAATGGTCAAACATTCCCATAGACACACTCCTAAACCTTGTGGACAGCCTTCCCAGAAGAGTTGAAGCTGTTATAGCTGCAAAGGGTGGGTCAACTCAATATTGAACCCTACGGATTGGGATGTCATTAAAGTTCATGTGCGTGTTAAGGCAGGCGTCCCAATACTTTTGGTAATATAGTGTATCTGTGGCCGTAGGGAATGGTGAGATTGGAGGGCTTTGCTATTGACTTTTATCAAAAGTCAACATTTGCATACCAGTAACAGCACTTTTAGTCAGTTTGGGAAGCACATTTTGGGGGAAGGACTAAGTTGTAAACACCTATTGGAGAAGATGATGAGAGCAACACCATGGGGGTTATTTACTAAAGGAAAAAGCACTTTGCACTGAAAGTGCACATGGAAGTAAAGTCGCTGTAGATCCGAAGGGGACATGCAAGGAAAATAAAAAACAGCATTTTAGCTTGCACATGATTGGATGATAAAATCAGCAGAGCTTCCACTCATTTCAGATCTACGCCTTAGAGCGACTGCACTTCCAAGTGCACTTGCATAGTTGCCAACATTGTTAAAAAAAAATTAGGGACACTTTTTTGTCTGTAGGCGGAGTCCTATTATAATTAGGGGTGGAGCATGCGTTTGTAGGCGTGACATGGGGGAGTAAAAATGTGGCGAGGAATGGGCGTGGTTTACGTGAAATAGTGGGCGTGTCTTAAATGGGCGTGGCTCAAATGGGGTGTGGTTAGAGTCTGAGATGAATGAGGGATGGAGAGGGAAAGGGGGGAGAGGGATGGAGGGACAGCAGCCCCAGATCCTACACAACAATAGAAATATGTGTATTCTAGAAAGTTTAACAATCAGCAGATAAAAATACTCCAAACACCTGATGTTAGCACTTTAATCATCCCAGCACCAAGGTTGTTATGGTGTCAGGATGATTGAAGTGCATTATTTCTATTATTACATTGTAATATAAAATGAAATAATTCAACTCACCATAATGCCGGATCAGTGGGATTCCTGAGCGTGTCACCTGCCACGTCGCCTGCCACCAGCCGTCCGTCCTTGCATCAGGTGCCCCCAGCAGAGTCCGTCCTTGCATCAGGTGTCCCAGCAGAGTCCATCCTTGCATCAGGTGCCCCCAGCAAAGTCCGTTCTTGCATCAGGTGCCCCCAACGGAGTCCCTACTTGCATCAGATGTCCCCAGCGGAGTCTGTCCTTACATCAGATGTTCCCAGCGGAGCCCCTCCTTACATCAGGTGTCCCCAGCGGAGCCCCACCTTACATCAGGTGTTCCCAGCAGAGCCCCCGCTTACATCAGGTGTCCCCAGCGGAGCCCCCCTTACATTAGATGTCCCCAGCGGAGCCCCCCTTACATCAAATGTTGCCAGCGGTGCCCCCCTTACATCAGGTGTGCCCAGTGGACCCCCCCTTACATCAGATGTCCCCAGCGGTGCCCCCCTTACATCAGCTGTCCCCAGCAGAGCCCCCCTTACATCAGATGTCCCCAGCAGAGCCCCCCTTACATCAGATGTCACCACGAAGCCCCCCTTACATCAGGTGTCCCCAGCGGTGCCCCCCTTACATCAGATGTCCCCAGCGGAGCCCCCCTTACATCAGGTGTCCCCAGCGGAGCCCCCTTTACATCAGATGTCCCCAGTGGAGCCCCCCTTTCATCAGGTGTCCCCAGCGGAGCCCCCCTTACATCAGGTGTCCCCAGCGGAGCCCCCTCTTACATCTGAGACAATGTCTCCACCAGCCGCGGACCTCTAGCGGCGGCAGGCGGCGGTGAAAAATCATGAAAAAACTGATTTCTCGGGACATTTCCCAGGAAACAAAAAAATCGGGAAAAGAGTCTAAATCCCGGGAATGTCCCGGGAAATTCGGGACAGTTGGTAAGTATGCACTTGCAGTGCAAAGTGGATTTGCTTTTTGTAAATAACCCCCCATGTGTATATGTTCGGGGGATGGAAAAGTTCAAGTGAGAACTAATTATTTTAATTCAGATATTTGGAAAATGTGACAATTTATTGCAGTAAGACTCCTGTTTTCTACACTTTAGGGTTGAAATCCCTGAACATGGTCGCCTTGTTGCTTGTTGTGATGCACAATATCTGAGCTAATGCTGATAATCACAATTCAAACACAATTTACATTTTGGGGTTATTTCTCCTCTTCCCTTCCGTAAACAAAAAATTGTATTGTATATTTCTCAATGCATTAAATGTTTGTAATTCAGCTTCTTTTAATATATAAAAATTGCAATAAAAAAAGTTTAAGAATACAATAGTATACAAAATTATACAAAAGCATATAGCTATGCACAAAAAAATACATAAATAAAGTTAGTGTATGTGCACCTGACTCATCCTTGAGGTGAGCAGATTAAAGAGCTGGTGGTGGTGTGCACAAGCAATAAGAATTATTGAGAAGCACAGTGATATGATAATAACACTGGAGCACTACTATCAAGAATGATTAATATTGATTTATGGGATATTTATTATGAATTTGAATTTTATTGCATGTATACATAACACTAAGTATAGCAAAACATTGTTATGTTATGTCGCTTCGCCTTTTGGTAACTAGGGGGGCGCGTGCACCTGCAGCGTGTGCCCGAGCCCAATGCAAGTGCCCGGCGGGCGCGATGACCACCGGGCTCCCGCGATCGCTCGTGACAGAGCGAGAACTAGAATCTGTGTGTAGTAAATGTTGGAATAGGCAAAGTGAGTTATTCTGAGCCGAATCAGATATCTTCACAATAATAAATACACTCCTTCCCCAGAATGAGTATTTATGGAGCAGGATGACACTTTTTGTAACATAGGGACAGGATTATATAAACAAGTTTGTGGCCAGTGGCAGCTGGTGCTTAAATTTCTTGGGGGCAGCCCGCAGCCTCCCCAGCCAGTCAGCCACCCCCCCCCCCCGCCCCAGCCAGCCGGTCAACCAAATAACCCCCCCGGCGCTCGCTCGATCACTGCTTCCCTCCCGGTCACTCGATCTCTCGCCCATCGCCTGCCAGGCCCCCTGCCAGCCCCACACTTACCCCATCCAGGACGTGGCTTTGGCGGCTTCCCCCCCATGTGTCTCCTCCCAAGTCCTGGCCAATCAGGACTTAGGACTCAGGAGGAGAAACAGAAAGACATTAGCAAATATTTATTTGCTAATGCCACACAACTGGGCGGGCTCAGGGCGCAGTGCTCTGCGCCCCAAGCCAACTCTTTTTGAAGCCAATTGGAGCCTCAGGCTCTGATCATGTGCTTTGAAAAAAAAAAAACCCCATTGGAATCCATGCGTCCAGCTCCCTGCATGTAGATTAGGGGCCGGGCGCATGGATTAGGGGGGGCGGCACCCTTGCGCCCTGCATGCATGGCTACCACTATTATTGGCAAATCTATAGGTTCATAGTTGAAATGTAAAACTACTCTGGATATAAGTGTGCCGGAGCTTAGAGGTTAAAAGGACAAGTTGGCAACTCTACATCCAATATTATCTGTAACTCTCTTTTATCTATCTGATCCACCAATAACATTTTTTTTATGTTAGTACATTAGGTGGTTCATGAGGTTCCGCTGTTTGATAAAATACTGCATAAAAGTTTTATAAAAGGCAAGTTTCCAGTTATCAACTCTAATAACCATTGTAAAATGATGAATTAATGAAACAACCAATTTCCTTGTCATCAGCAATTTTCAGCAAATTTTAATAAGCTTGTAAACATCAGTAAGAACTTGTGTATTCTACTGAGTATACATTAATGTGGTCAATACACAGTTGTCACCCCTTGTGGAATTACATTCTTGTTGCCATGTAGGACCAATCCTATTGAGGATTTACTAGACTGTCTATAAAACGGATCTTTACATCAGCTGGTGGCTCACTGAAATGTAAGGAAACACTGCTTATCATCCTTACCGTCAGATTGCTACCTGTCTTTGATATGCTCCTTCCAAATAGATATTGTATACAACATCAAATACTCTTTCCTTGTATGTTGAAGAGAAAATTTGATAATGGAGAACATTTCTATGACTGGCACTTTATTCCTCATGGGCCTTGCAGAGCTTGGAAACGTTAAGTATTTATATTCCTTCATAACTCTAGTCATCTATGTTACAGTCATGGTGTTGTGTTTGACGATTGTGGTTGTCACCTGGACAGAGGAAGTCCTTCATGAACCCATGTATATTTTCATCTCCAACCTCATGTTTACTGACATGTATGGAAGCACGGCCTTGATGCCCAAGCTGATCATTGACTTGATGACGGGGTGCATGACAATCCCATTCTCTCACTGCTTGGCCCAGGGCTTCTTTCTCCAGAGTTTTCCATCTGTGGAGATTTTTACTTTCACTGCCATGGCATATGATCGTTACTTGGCCGTTGGCCACCCATTGAGGTACCCCATGTTGATGACCAACAGGAAAGCTTTTAAAATTCTAGTGGAGATATGGATTTATGTGTATGTAGGTATATGTGCAATTGTGGTCATTGCTTCAAGACAAACTCTGTGCAGTGTACACATCAACAGCATGTTTTGTGAAACCATTTCCCTTACGTACTTGGCTTGTGGTGACACCACTCTCGGAAGAGCCTTTGGGTTTACATGGACTATGATTATGATGGTTGGTTGTGTGTGTGTTGTAATTTACTGCTATATAAGAACATTTCTTGTCTGTCTTAAAATATCTGAAGATGCGTGCCAGAAGGCCATAAACACCTTAGTGACACATATCATTGCCTTCTTCACATTTTTGGCTTCAGCATTATTTATAACTTTCAGATACAGGCTCAAAGGAGAATCCCTCTCTTTGATCTCCCACTATATAACATCTGTCACCGGGGCTACATCTTTTACCTTAAACCCGATAATCTATGGAATCAGGACAGAAGCACTTAGAGTGAAAATTATTCACAGGCTGAAGAAAAAAAAAACTTTTTTCGGAAGCAGAAAATAGACAACCAGAAAAAAAAATGCAGAAGATGATTACACTGGGCAAGTTTATTAATATTTACAGATGTGTCATGATTGAAGAAAATACTTTGCAGACCAGAAGTATCGTTAAAGCGTATGTACTGCATCACCACAACTTTTATTTTAAAGTGGAACTATGGGCAACATAAAAAATAACAAATATGATGCAATCTGTAACTAGCATTAACACAGCAGTCTTTGTTTTTTTTTCTTTCTGAGTTCCCTCATAATATAGTTTTATTACATGTTGTTTCTGCCAGTAAGTCTATTATTTCCCAAATTCATGTACCAGACCAAGCTGCCAAGCAAAAGGTGAAAGTTAAAGGCTTGAGACAAACCATTTACCACCGACAAGGGTTCTTATAATTGTCAGCTTCTATTTATTTATATAAAACCTTTATCCTAAAATAAAATAAAAGGTTGACCTAACTTGGCCTCTCTCAACCTCTTTACCCCAGTGGATTCTTTGAAAACATTTGGTTTCAGAGAACCCCAGATAAAATAAATTTGTCAGGGGTCAGTGGGAGGAATTCCCCTTACAGGCTCCTAAGAAGATCATAGGTGTCATGCTACTGGCTCTGCCAAGTAGAGTTGGACCCAGAACTATGCAAACACCATCTCATGGGAGGTCAATCAGGCACAATGCAGGGAACCCTGAACAGCCTCTGGAGGAACCCTAGGTCTCCACTGAACCCTGGTTGAGAATGGGCTCTCAAACTGGTGGCCCTCCAGCTTTTGCAAAACTACAAGTCCCATGAGGCATTGCAAGGCTGACAGTTACAAGCATGACTCTCACAGGCAGAAGCATGTTGGGTTTTGCAATAGCTGGAGGGCCACCAGTTTGAGACCCTTGATTTAACGGCTTAAAAAGTATTAGCTGGAATTTGGCTTACCTTTGTCACTTATACAGAGTCCATCTAAATGTACTAGTCCTTCTAACACTATCCTTTCCACAGATTGACAATGCTGCTGTCCAAGGGTGCCTACTGTGCTCCTTCACACCACACATACAGTGAACGAGTAAGTGTAGCCACCCCAAGACAAGAAGCATATCACTGGCAGGATTACGAGGTCAAAGCAAAAGGAAAAAAGCTTGAAAAAAGAAAACCAATACACCCAACACATCCACGGACTAGTAAGCTGCAATATATTACACTTTCTTGGGGTTTTAGATATGCTTAAAGTTATAGATGGAGTAGTGAGGGATTAGAACTCCTGTCAAGTTTTTATTGCTGAGGAAAGTGGAAAACAGTGCTGAACCCATAAGGTTATCTTATTGGTATTGCTAATATTAAGGTATTAATGTTGATGTAAATAATTTGGCAACCGGACAAGCAGCTTAGGTCTCCTTGGCTTGTAATGTAATGTAAAATGAAAAAATGTAAATGAAAATTGACGTGCCACTCCATTGCTAAGAGGTTTAAATGCAACTTTATTCCAATAAAAGTCAGTGGTGGGGAGTGAACTGGACATTTACTGCCGATTCACACGGGGCAACACGACTTGCAGGGCAACTCACAGAGGCGACCTGCACACGACTTCAGCGGCGACTTGCAAAATGACTTCTGTATATAAGTCAATGCAAGTCGCCTGAAGTCACCCCAAAAGTAGTACAGGAACCTTTTTCTAAGTCGGAGCGACTTGAGTCACTCCTATTAGAACGGTTCTGTAGTACAGAACGGGACGCGACTTGTCAGGAGGCTAAGTCGCCTGACAAGTCGCCCCTGTGTGAACCGTGGCTTAATGTTATTTTATTTTAATGTTAATGTGTGATTACAAGCACAGGTAGAAGCAGCTGCTTTGGTTCTAGACCTTCTAGTCTATTCACATTCACATTATAGACCTTCTAGTTTATTCACATTGTCTTCAATCAAGCCCTGATGCTGAACCTACAAACACATTGGATACTATTAGGCAGTGGTCCTCCTTTTTGGGGGGGGGGGGGGGGGGGCGCAAACAAACTGAAAAATTCTGAAAAATACAGAAAAAAATATCAATTCCGGCATCACTGTGACAACAAATGCAGCCATTGTACCCATCAAATGCAGCCACTGTGCCCATAAAATGCAGCCACTGTGCCCATAAAATGCAGCCTCTGTGCCCATCATATGCTGCCACTGTGTCCATCATATACAGCCACTGTGCCCATCAAATTTAGCCACTGTGCCCATCATATGCCCATCATATGCAGCCACTGTGCTCATAAAATGCAGCCACTGTGCCCATAAAATGCAGCCACTGTGCCCATAAAATGCAGCCTCTGTGCCTATCATATGAAGCATCTGTGCCCATCATATGCAACCTCTGTGTCCATCATATGAAGCCTGTGCCCATCATATGCAGCCTCTGTGCCCATAATATACAGCCTCTGTGCCCATCATATGCAGCCTCTGTGCCCATCATATGCAGTCTCTGTGCCCATAATATACAGCCTCTGTGTCCATCATATGCAGCCTGTGCCCATCATATGCAGCCTCTGTGCCCATAATATACAGCCTCTGTGCCAATCATATGCAGCCACTCTGCCCATTATATACAGCCACTGTGCCCATCATACGCAGTCAGTGTGCTCATACAATGCAGCCACTGTGCCCATAAAATGCAGCCTCTGTACCCATCATATGCAGCCTGTGCCCATCATATGCAGCCTCTATGCCCATAATATGCAGCCTCTGTGCCCATCAAATGCAGCCACCATGCCCATCATATGCAGCCACTGTGCTCATAAAATGCAGCCACCATGCCCATAAAATGCAGCCTATGTGCCAATCATATGGAGCCTATGTGCCAATCATATGCAGCCACTCTGAGCGGGTATTAGACCCATGCCTCCTCATTGTCTGAGAGGCGGTTTACTGTTAGAAAAGCAAATATTAATCTATCCATTTTTCATAGAGGGGGGTGGCGTGACAGAGGGGGCGGCGCCTGTGCGCCCTTCATAAACGCACCGCCACTGCTTTTAGAATTGTCCCCCTGACTTTTATTGGAATAAAGTTGTATCTGGACCTCTTAGCAGCGGAGTGGAATTTCAATGTCCTATTTTGTTAGGATTTTTTAGCTGTCTGTGTCCTGGTTATGGATAGTCACCCTCTCTATTTGATAGAAAACCCAAAATTTTACAGTTGTCACCAGAACAAGAGGTGAGGGTAAATCTTTCAACTGTGCCACTTGTTCTGACAGGTGAAAGAAAATCTCCTCTAGGGAACACAGACAGAAAATAAAAACTGACCGGACATTTAACCTTTCCCTGCTCAAGACAAGCTTAACCCCTTCACGCTGAGCATATGCAAATATGCGGCCTCACTGGAATAGACATTTTTCCGTGGCGCTACATATTTGCGTATCTCCCTTTGTGCTGGGAGTGCACTGCACGGCGCGCTCCCAGCACAGAGCCCGGGGTCTCAGTAGGAGCCCCAGGCCCTGTACTAACAATCGAAACCCAGAACTCCCGATTCCGGTTTCCCCTGATTGCTGTGATAGCCTCTGATTGGCTATCACAGTGATTAGTCACTGTGAAGCCCGCCCCCCCTGTTTTCTCTTTCTGTGAATGGAGGAGAGAGATACATCGTATCTCTCTCTCTCTCCTTACAGAGGAAAAAATCATAATAATAGAAAAATAAAATAAAAAATCAAGGTTTGATCTAGGTCACAGCCAGGGTTGTGTTTAAAATCAGGAGATATCCAATACCATTTACCACCAAATGAAAGACCAATTTATCCTGAAAGAAATGGGGTATAATCCACCTGGATGCACAAAGTAGTTGTGATATGTACGGTATTACTAACACGTGTCAAAGTTGCAAAATAGTGCTTAGGCATTAAGATTTTTATGTGCATATACTTTAAAGTGTATCTAAATAAAAATAAAAAATCACAAAAAGTAATGTATTGCACCTGTCCTTAGATGTGGGTGTCGCATTTGTTTTCTTTTTTTTGGCCTTGTTTTTCATTATTGTTACCTGTGACCCTGCCACTAATACATTTCTTGCCTTAGGGAGCCAACTCTCACTGATTAACCACTTCAGCCCCGGAAGATTTTACCCCCTTCCTGACCAGATCACTTTTTGCGAATCGGCACTGTGTCGCTTTAACTGACATTTGCGCGGTCGTGCGACGTGGCTCCCAAACAAAATTGATGTCCTTTTTTCCCCACAAATAGAGCTTTCTTTTGGTGGTATTTGATCACCTCTGTGGTTTTTATTTTTTGCGCTATAAACAAAAAAAGAGCAACAATTTTGAAAAAAACGCAATAGTTTTTACTTTTTGCTATAATAAATATCCCCCAAAAATATCTAAAAAAAACTATTTTTTTCCTCAGTTTAGGCCGATATGTATTCTTCTACACATTTTTGGTAAAAAAAATTGCAATAAGCGTACAGTATATTGATTGGTTTGCGCAGAAGTTATAGCGTCTACAAAATAGGGGATAGTTTTATGGCATTTTTATTATTAATTTTTTTTTTTTACTAGTAATTGCGGCGGTCTGCGATTTTTATCGGGACTGCGACATTATGGCGGACATGTCAGATAATTTTGACACATTTTTGGGACCATTGGCATTATTACGGCGATCAGTGCTATAAAAATGCATTGATTTCTGTAAAAATGTCACTGGCAGGGAAGGGAATAACAACTAGGGGGCGATCAAGGGGTTAATTGTGTTCCCTGGTGTGTGTTCTAATTGAAGGGGGGAGGGGACTGTGTAGGTGAAGAGATAGATCGCTGTTCATACTCTGTATGAACAGAGGATCTGTCACTTCTCCCCTCAGAGAAGCGGAAACTGTGTGTTTACACACACAGATGCCGGTTCTCCGTGTGCCCCGAGCGATCGCAGGAGCCTGGCAGTGATCACGACCGCCGGGCACTCGCATCGGCTCCGTGGGCGAGCAGGGGGCGCACGCCTGCCCCTAGTGGCCACAGGGCGAAGCGACGTTACATAATGGTCGACAAGTGGTTAAACTGTATCTAAATAAAAAAAAATCACAAAAAGTAATTTATTGCACCTGTCCTTAGATGTGGGTGTCGCATTTGTTTTCTTTTTTTTTAGCCTTGTTTTTCATTATTGTTACCTGTGACCTGGCCACTAATACATTTCTTGCTTTACGGTGACAACTCTCACTGATTAAACTGTTTCTATGGAGGAGCAGCTTTGTCACCCTAGGTGGACATGAAGTTTGTTGAAACAATTGATGGCTCAGTATCCCTGTTAATTGTAATTATTTATTAGGTTTGGTATTGGTGTTTTTAAATATTGTAATATTGTTGGCTTAATTTGTAATGTAATGTTTGGTATTTCCAATAAAGCTTTTTTCATTGTATTATTTTTGTGGTGCAGACTTTCTTTGGAGGGAGGTTTGTTTTTTCTTGATATCAGAATTTAAAGATAGGACACATTTCTTCTTTCCTTCTCTCTTCAGACATGATTTACTATTTGGCAGAAAGGCCTTCTCACTGGGTAGCAAAGAGAGCATTTAAAAAAAATTTAACCACTTAAAGGCCACCTCATAGCAATTTTACTGCTACAGGGGAGCTCTCCTGTGCAGAAACATGTATTCAGTGCCTTGAAAAAGTATTCATACCCCTTGAAATTTTCAACATTTTGTCATGTTACAACCAAAAATGTACCTTATATACTCGAGTGTAAGTTGAGTTTTTCAGCACATTTTTTTTGTGCTGAAAGTGCCCCCCTCGACTTATACTCTTATACTCGAGTCAAGCACTTTTCTGCAGCAAAAAATTTCATTTTCCGAACCGAATTTGGGGCCCCGTATCTCAGGGCCACTTTGTGCTAGGAACCCCACATTTGGGGTTCTTAGCACTAAGTAGTCCCGAGATAGGGGGCCCCAAATCTGGTTCGGAAAATGTCATACTCTGCTGCAGAAAAATGCTTGACATTTTCTGAACCGACTTTGGGGCCCCGTATCTCAGGGCCACTTGGTGCTAGGAACCCCACATTTGGTGTGCAAACCCAGTGGAACTGGAACCATAATATATCTAAAGCTGGGGTTCCTAATACCAAGTGACCCTGAGATATGGGGCCCCAAACCCGGTTCGGAAAATGTCATTCTCTGCTGCAGAAAAGTGCTTGACATTTTCTGAACTGGTTTTTGGGGGCCTGTATCTCGGGGCCACTTGGTATTAGAAACCCCAGCTTTAAAAAGTTTATGGTGCTAGTTCCACTGGGTTTGCACACCAAATTTGGGGTTCCTAGAACTAAGTGACCCCGAGATACGGGGCCCCAAAGTCAGTCAACTGTGTCCAATTGTAGCAATGTAATTTCGGGACCCTTTGGGTTCAGAGACCCCAAATTTTGGCTGCAGCTAGGGGGCATCTAGTAACCCTTAACTACTGAGTTTGAAGTTCGGGGGACCTATGGCTGCAAATAGACACAGTGAGGCATGCAAATGGGCACAGTGAGGCTGCAATTGGGCATTGTTGACCCTCTTTTCCACTTACAGTAGCTGTCTTATACTCGGGTCACTACGTTTTTGCCATTTTTTTGTGGTAAATTAGGGCCTCGACTTATACTTGGATCGACTTATACTCGAGTATATACAGTAAATGTATTTTATTAGGATTTTATGTGATAGATGAACACAAAGTGGCACATAATTGTGAAGTGGAAGAAAAATGATAAATGGTTTTCAATTTTTTTTACAAATAAATATGTGAAGAGTGTGGCGTGCATTTGTATTCGTCCCCCCTGAGTCAATACTTTGTAGAACCTCCTTTCTCTGCAATTACAGCTGCAAGTCTTTTTGGGGATGTCTCTACCAGCTTTGCACATCTAGAGAGTGGCATGTTTGCCCATTCTTCTTTGCAAAATAGCTCAAGCTCTGTCAGATTGGACGGAGAGCATCTGTGAACAGCAATTTTCAAGTCTTGCCACAGATTCTCAATTGGATTTAGGTCTGGACTGTGACTGGACTATTCTAACACATGAATATGCTTTGATCAAAACCATTCCATTGTAGCTCTGGCTGTATGTTTAGGATCGTTGTCCCGCTTGAAGGTGAACCTCCGCCCCAGTCTCAAGTCTTTTGCAGACTCGAACGGGTTTTCTAAGATTGCCCTGGATTTGGCTCCATCCATTTTTTCATCAACTGTGTTCAAGTTCCCTGTCCCTGCTGAAGAAAAGCATCCCCACAACATGATTTTTTTTGCTCGTCTAAAAATAGTGTACTACTCCTTAATGTAGTTTGCAGCTACACAGTCCTGCTTTTCCAGTTTTACGTTACTTCAGCAGCATGGCACCTGAGACTCTCACTAATTCTCTGTGTATTTGAAAGCCTCGGGGATGTCCCACTCTTCCTAACCAGATGGGGCAATTTTCTATATCCATAGTTGATGGGGACAGACCAATTTCTAATGAAGTTCTCCATCAACTTGGAGAACCAAGTAGTAATGAGGATGTCTTCCAATGGGAACGCTAGTTCTAGTGACCCTGGTGACAACCAGAGATTCCCTCACTTTAGAGGGACTTTCTCTCACTTCCTGTTTATACACTGATCCCGAATTAAAATATATAACGTGTTCACAATAAGCTTCTTGAGTATTTGTTTTGTGGTGGGCCCATCCCCCTCCCTTACACACTCCATTCAGTTCCTCCGTGCCAACCCTCCCGGCTTCCCCACTCCAACCATTTGACCTCCTTTCCATCTCCTTGCTCACCATCGTAGTGACCCCCCTTGGCTATCCCTATTACTCGGCTTCACACCTTTCACTCTCAGTCGTGCTTCCCTGCCATCTCAGTATGCTACATCCTATCTTTATTATCCTTATTCTCTATCTTTACCAGATATTGGTGCCTCTGCCCCTGCCATCTCCTTTTCTCTCCTTGTCCTCCTTTCTTAATACAGACTCCTAACTCATTATATCTTACACCTTATTCTAATGGGGGTATCCCTTCACATCCCACCAAGGTTTCCAGATATCTTCATATTTCTTTATACAGCCCTGTCTAACATATACCGATTTTTCCTTCCATATTGTCTCATTCATGCCACGTTCCCACTCTCTGCTGGATGGGGGTAGAACCGATTACCATTTTTGTGCTATCAGTTTCCTTGCCTGGAATAAGCACCTAAGGATTGCGACCTGGGTGCATCCGGGGCTTCCCTCCCCTTCTACAAAATCCAGTATGCATAGCCTTATTTCCAAATTTGGGAGCCCTCCAAATACCTGACCTATAATTCCAGATACCTCCTTCCAGTACCAAAATAGCTTCGGGCACCTCCAAAACATGTGGATTAGGTCCCCTTCTATTTCCCCGCACCTGGGATAACTGGCATCTCATCTACAGCCAAACAGAAAAAGCTTTTGAGGGGTGTATTAAGCTCTATATAACAAGAACAGATGTGACATCCTCTGGGAGGGGGAGAGTGAGACCAACGGGCCCAGTTCCAGGATTCCGCTCCACTGCGCTTCAGTTATGGTTCCTACATCTTGTTCCCATCTCCTCCTACTCGGTGGGAAATCTGTCCCTTCCAGGCTCCCCTTATGTATATGCGGGTATAGACTCAAAATTAGGCCTTTTAAAGTGGTTGCGTTAATCACCTTGTCCTCTCTCTAATCTGTTCTCCCAGAGAATGCCTAATCTGTAGGTACCTAAAGAAGGATTTATTTGGTATAGCATATTATTCTCTAAGTTCCTGGAAAGATTTCAGAGTACCATCTTTATATAGCTGGTTGATGAAATTTATTCCACACCTTTCCCATTCCTTAATTGTCCCCATCTTCTGGATTTCTCCCAGGTTTCTGTTCTCCCAGAGTGGGGCATACTCTGTAAATCCTCTGTAGCCCAGCAATATCTTCACTGTATCCCATACTCTTACCTTCAAACTTAATGTGGGGAGCCTAGAAAGAAAGGGACCTGACTCCCTGGCTTCCACCATTGATCTATGTGGAGTGTTTTGCAGGATTTCCCCCTTCCAACCTATTGCACCCCCCCATATACTGTAGTTGTGCCGTCAAGAAATAGCTCTGAGGATGTGGAAGAGCAACCCCTCCTTCCTGTTTTTGTAATTGTAGGGTACGCAAACAAAGTTTTGCCGGACCACCCTTCCAGATTAATTCTCTAAAAATAACATCTATCTTTTGGAACCACTATTTATATACTCACACTGGGGAATTATGTAATGCATACAAAAGCTGCGGCATCCATAGCATTTTGATTAGATTGCATTGACCTGCTATTGATAATGGGAGACGCTTCAATATTTTAATATTTCCTCTAAATTTGACTAGGAGAAGGACAATATTATTTATAATATACTGTTTAGGGTCTCTTGTGACATTTATCCCCAGATATTTCATTTTGTTCACTATTTGAATCTGGATAACCTCCTCAGGGAGGGGGCTTTCCAGGGGATCTACTGGTAACAATGCAGATTTTTCCCAGTTTATAGTGAGCCCAGAAAATTTTCCAAGGTTTGTAATTATTTCCATTACCCTCAACAGGGAAGTCTACATATCTCCTAAAAATAGTAAAAGGTCGTCCACATATAGTGCCACTTTTTCTTCCACTACTCTCCTTCTAAATCCTCCTATCTGAGGGGACGACTTAAGGGCTACTGCCAGGGGTTCGATTGTGAGGGCGAAGAGCAGGGGCAACAAAGGGCACCCCTGTCTCGTCCCCCTCATCAATCAAAACTTATCAGAGTATTCACTGTTCACTCTCACTTTTGCTTCTAGTATTTTATATAGCATTTTTATACAGCTGATGAAAATAGGGCCAAATTGGAACCCCGCCAGGACCCTCCACAGATATTGCCATTCAAGACTATCGAAGGTTTTGGGGGCGTCCAGAGACAAAATGGCCCTTGATCCCTCCCCATCTGTCAGAACCTGTAGATTCAGATACACACGTCTAATATTTATACTAGTAGATCTTCCAGGTATAAAACCCGACTGATTGGGATGGACAAGTTTCTAAATAAATTTATTTAACCTGGCTGCCAAGACCTTCGCCAGGATTTTTATATCTGTACTCAATAAAGAGATAGGTATATATGAGGATGTGTTAAGTGGGTCTTTACCTTCCTTGTGTATCACTACCATGGTAGATTCCATCATAGATGAGGGAAGCTCCCACTCTGCAGACCAGTTTAAGACCCCCAACAGCTCCGGGTGTAGGACCTTCCCATAGCGCCTATAGGTCTCCGCTGGAAGGCCGTCAGGTCCTGGGGACTTCTGACCTGCCATCTCCCTTGTAGCCTGCTGTAGTTCCTCTAATGTTATAGGTGAATCCAGTTCCTCCCTGTCGGTTTCAGAGAGAACCGGGGTCACCAAACCCCTGAAAAAGCATCCATTTCCTCCCCCCATTTACTCCTACCGGGAGCTATACAGATCCTCATAATATTCTTTAATCCTATCTATGATTTATGGAGTGTGGGAAGAAACCCTTCCCACCCCTATGCTAATTGTGGGGACCACAGATGGGGATAAATTTGTGTGCCAACATACGCCCCACCCTCCCCCCTCCCCAAAGGTTTTCTGCCCCTGAAAAAGTTGTTTAATCTCTGCTTTCCTAATCATCAGTGTCCTATAGATCTGTTTTTCCTCTGATCAAGCCCTGAGTGTATCAGGGGTCGGGTCATTCACATATTGTTCTTCCATTATTGCCACCCTCTCGCCAGCCGCCTTTTCCCAATCCTTGGTCCATTTTTTGATTTTTGACACTTGTATCACTATACCACAAAGGAAAGCCTTCAAAGTGTCCCAAATCACCCCTACCGAAGCGGTACCTCTATTTAGATCAACAAATTATCTTAGGGCTATTAACACCTCATCCGGCTCATCCATCAGTTCCATCCAAAAGGGACTTATTTTCCACTCTCCAGGGCGATAGCCCTCCCTTAATCCTACTGACAATGTCACCGGAGAATGGTCTGAAACACCTCTTGGCATGTAGCTTACATTCTTTATCACATGTAGTGCTTCCTCATTCCCCAGTACCAAATCAATTCTGAAAAGTGTGGAGTGTTTTCTGGAGAAACACGAGTATTGCCGGGCTTCCAGATTCCGCACTCTCCATATATCCATTAGTCCGGCCTCACCCAAGAATAGGGACAGTCGGTCATCAACCGTGGTGTCCATCTGTGTCCCCGAAGGGAACATATCTGCTTTTCACTCCATGACCGTATTAAAGTCACCCATAATAATGACCGGCACACCCGGTTTGTCCAGAACAAACTACATTAGTTTATACAAAATTAAAGTATTAAAAGGTGGAAGGATATATAGATTAACCAACACATAGGTTCTATTCTCTATCGTGCAATATAGAAAAATATAACGCCCCAGTTCATCAATCTTAATCTGCCTGCAAGTGAACATCACCCCAGATCTAATCAGGATGCTCACCCCCCTAGAATAGGAGGTATGAACAGAGTGATATTGAGTTTGGAAATCTCCCCAACCCTACTGGGGTATAGAAATGTTGGTAAAGTGTGTCTCCTGCAGGCAGAGTAATCCCGCCCTGTGAATTTTTGCTACAGAGAGAACTGCGATCTTTTTCACGGGGTCTCCCAGACCCCCAACATTCCAGGAGCATATAACTAACTTTTTTACCTGCATACAATTAACCATTTAACCATTTAGTGTACAAAAATGCATATAATTCAGTCTACCCCAACCTGGTTGTGTCATTTCTATAAGCTTTGTGTACTCTTTCTTTGTTAACCAATACCTATTCTTCTTATTATACTTCTTCTGTGATATTTATGTGACAAAATATTTCCTATATAAAGTGTGTTTATTCTTCATACACCCCCTCGAAAACCTTTCATACCATTCATACCATCCATATCTCTCTCCCACCTCACTCGCCACCCCTTTGGGTCCTCTCTGGGGGCTTCCAAAGTGACCTTCCCATATGTTCACAGTGATAGGTGTTATTGCTTCCATATGCAAACCTTCCCCCCTCCGCCCCCCCCCCCCCCAAAAAAAAAGTGAGAAAGCCAATACAAATAGCAAAATAAAAAATTTCTCCGGATCCCTTTATGAAAGGGGACCTTGTGCACATTGTAACCTACATGCAACCCCCTGCCCCAGCTCCTTAATTTTCTTAATTTGTAAACTGCTGTGCCCTTAAATCAATTATACTGTTAGTATGCTCCTGATTTCAATCTTCAGAACAATACTTTTCAGGTCATCTATAGTTTTCCCTTGTGGGATGCCAGCCACCCCGCCACCCCCTCCGGGGTGTCAAAGAACAAAGTCTCCCCCAGGGTGGTCACCCGCAGTCTTGCTGGATATAACAGGGCATATGTTACTTTCAACTGCTGTAATTTGCATTTAATTTCCATAAACTTAACCCTCCGTTTTTGCAGTTCCGGTGAAAAATCTGGGTATATAGATACCCTAGTGCCATTGTAGAGAATATTACCCATTTCTCTGGCCTTCTGTAATATGGTTACTCTATCCTTATAATAAAGCATTCTTACAAGGAGGGATCTTGGGTGGCCTCCTGATGGAGGAGGTCTGGAGGGCATCCTATGAGCTCTCTCCATTGCAAAAAAGGATGAAAAAGTGTCCTTTCCAAATAGTTCCTTAAACCACTTTTCCAGAAATGCTAGAGGGTCTGGGCCCTCACTTCACTCAGGGTGCGCCACAATCCTCACATTTTTTCTTCACATTCCATTTTACATGTCATCCATTTTTGTCTCATAGTTAACCATTTGTTCTCTTATGCCCTGTACACATGGTCGGACTTTCCGACGGAAAATGTGCGATTGGAGCTTGTTGTCTGAAATTCCGACCGTGTACGTCACTGCGTTCTTGATGTTCGGAATTTCCGACCAACTTTGTGTGACCATGTGTGTGCAAGACAAGTTTGAGCCAACATCCGTCTGGAAAAAATCTGATGGATTTTGTTGTCAGAATGTGCGATCGTGTGTACAGGGCATTACAGTTTGTATTTTCCGCTTAAGGGGATTCAAGTCCTCCTCCACTAGGATAATTCTCCCCTCAAGGACAGTAGTTCTTTCTCGCACTTTTCGTAAGTCATGCCTAACAAAGGATAGCTCTTCCCTGATGGTTTTAATCTGGTCAGATAGTTCACTTACAGGAGTTGATTGCTTGCAGGACTTCCTTCAGTGATGGTTCTCCTTCTGTTGGGGCTCCAGCCCTAGATGGGGACTCTGGGGTATCCTGGATATCCTCCTCTGCAGGTCTCTGTCCTGTGTGGTTTGCCTCTGGTGCTGTTACTACTTGGCTTTGGCCTTGGCTTTTTCTCGCAGCTGGGGCCCCAGACTGTGACTTAGGTTGTGCTTGCGGATTCTGTTGCCCTCCTTTTGTGGTTGTCTGGCCCAGGGTATGCTCAAATCTCTCTAATTTGGCTGCTGCCTGGTTCCTCTTCACAGTTTGTTGTGGCTGTGTACTGGAGCTGGCACCATCCTGTTGCACTGGGTCTTCCCCTCTCTTCCTCGTCATGGCAGAATATTATGGTAGCCCAGCACCTACTCCCCTACTTGGGCAGGAAAACAAAAGTTCTCAAAGTTAAGAAAAAAGAAGGGGAGGCAGAGAATAGCACCCAGCGATACAGCCACAACAGTCCGGGGGAAGCCCCCCCCCCCCAGCTGCAGGTAACTTGATGTCCACCAGATGCCGCTATAGGTCAGGCCAGGTCTCCTCTAACAAATATATTGAAAATGCAGGATCGACCCACGCTGGGCCTTAGGGTCTCTCCCCTCACCCTCCAGCAGCTGCTGCACAGGCTGTGTAAGCTCTCCCCCATTCAATTACTGGCTGGAAGATTTGCGCCGTCCATGCAGCGCGTGATTCGCCGGGAACGATGACGGGGGTTCTGGCAGGAACACCAGTGGCTCTCCTCTCTCTCTGATCCCCCAGTGAAGGTCAGGTTCCCCCAGGCTGGACCGGCTATATCACTGCGGGAGTGAGCCGTCCCCAAGCCACTGCTTCTGCATAAGCTTGGAGGGTCTCTTCCGGAGCTGCAGCGAAGCTAGGTCATGCATGTCCTTACTCTAGAACATCCGGTCATGCCGATACAGTACTTCTAGTTGTGGCCCCCATTGGGTGTTGTGGTTCCTTTCACTGGGCACTACTTTACAATTGCATCTTGTAGTATTGTGGCAGCCAGCAGTAGGAACCAGAAATGTAAGTATACAACTTATTTTTTCACAGCCTGGATCACATTCAAAGTTTTTTCCATTGCAAATATTTGTATTATAATAAAAGAGACCACACCTGTAAAATGTTTTCCTGGGTATCTGTCAGGGCTGGGCTCAGCCCTTCCTTCTCTGAGCTGGCCATTCAGCTGTCGGCTAATTGCCAGCTCCTATCTCTCCACAGTTACTCAGCTGTTGCTGATATCCTGCTCGTCAGTCCTGCCTACTTAAGCCGTCCAGTCCAGAGGAGCTCTGCCTTTGCCTTAGTCAACATGACAGAGACGCTCTCCTGCATTCCTGTTAAAAGACTTGCTTGGCTGACATCCCTTCTGGCTCCAGATCCTGCTTTCTGTTTTACGACGCTCATCTCTGGCTCTCTGACGTTTGGCTTATCTGACTAACCATTCAGATTCCTGAACTCTGGCTATGTTTTGACTGTGTTTGTTCTATTTACTTTTATTATTAAACAAGTGTTATTTAACTTTACTTCTTTCTCAGTCTGATTTCATGGTTTCTGACAGTAGGCGAAGGCCATGAATTCAGAAGATACAGTCAGTCCACTTGTTGGTAATATTTTTTCCAGATTGGATGAGCAAGATCACCACATGGATTAGTTTGCCAAGGCGTTACAATCGCTTCTGAGTCGCACGACTTACCTGGAATCTCCCACTGTGGCTGCTCCGGTACAACTTTGCAGGCCGTTCCTGCGCCAGTCTCTGTGCAGGCACCCATCTTGCGTATTACCTCTATAAGGGGTATGTCTGGTTCCACGCCACTTCCCCAGTTCAATGCAGAGGGTTTCTCAAAAAGGCTGAGATATACTTTGAGATGCTGCCCCAGGCATTTCCCACAGACAGAAGCAAAGTAGGTTTCATGATATCTTTGCATTCTGAGAGAGCCTTGGCCTGGGCAAACCCTCTATGGGAGACGCATAAACCTGTTGTCTTTAGTTACCCTAAGTTTGTGGCCTGCTTTAAAAGGGTATTTGACATTCCCGCATGCTCCGCTTCTGCTGCCAAGTGCCTCATGTCCTTCAAACAGAGTACGAGAACTGTTGCCAACTACGCCATTGAATTCCGTACTCTGGCAGCAGAGGTTGCTTGGAACAATGAGGACCTTGTGGCTGCTTTTTCTCATGATCTCTCGGATTCCATCAAGGATGAGATAGCAGCCCGAGATATACCCACTGAGCTGGAGAAGGTGATCATGTTTGCCATCCTCATTGACTCCAGACTCAGAGAAAGACTCTTTTTTAAGGAGCACTTGCAGAAGCCTCCTGTACGTTTGCCTCCGAGCTTTGCAGTCCCACCCGTGCCTCCCTCACCTCCCATGCCTCCTGGTACCGAGTCGGTCAGTGAAGATGAACCCATGCACTTGGGCTTCACTTCTCTTCGTGGATGAGTGAACCTTTAGGAGGAGGGAGAGATTGTGCCTTTATTGTGGCCAGGCAGGTCACTTTTTGAAGTCTTGTCCAACATGTCCAGGGAATGCCCGAACCTTGAGGTTCTTTTTCACGGACAGACCTTAGGTGACATTGTTTCGTCCCCAGTTATCCAGAAGGATAAGCCCCTGGTTTCAGTCACCCTTTCTTGGGCTGAGTCGTCCATCGAGATACAGGCTCTAAACAACTCCTGGGCTGCAGGCCTGTTCATTGATGCTGCCTTTGTATTGAAGTACTTGATTCCGCTGCAGCTGCGTGACACTCCACTTGCCATTGAGGCTCTTGACGGGAGACCTCTATAGCCTGCCCATGTGACTCATGATACGGTTCCATTGTCCATGGCCGTAGGGGCTCTTCACCATGAGGTAATCCAATTTCAAGTTATTTCCTCACCTAAGTTTCCACTGGTTATTGGTTATCCTTGGTTACAGAGGCACAACCCCTCTTTTGATTGGCTTCATGCTGAGGTTCTCTCCTGATCCCCACAATGCAGTAAGACATGCTTCCAGAAGGTAGCCAAGGATCTGTGCACCTCTTCACTCACCTCCCTGCCAGAGGAGTATCGCAATTTTAGCGATGTCTTTGACAAAGGTCAAGCCGGTACATTGCCTCCACACCAGCCATGTGATTGCACAATTGACCTTCAACCTGGTGCCATACCCCCTTGTGGCTGGGTTTACCCTTTGTTGGTCTTGGAGGATAAGGCCATGGAGGAGTATGTTGCAGATGCACTTTCTCGAGGTATCGTCCGCAAATCCTCATCCCCTGCTGGTGCTGGTTTCTTCTTCATGAAGAAGAAGAGTGGTGAACTGAGACATAGTTACATAGTTACATAGTAGGTGAGGTTGAAAAAAGACACAAGTCCATCAAGTCCAACCTATGTGTGATTATGTGTCAGTATTACATTGTATATCCCTGTATGTTGCAATCATTCAGGTGCTTATCTAATTGTTTCTTGAAGCTATCGATGCTCCCCACTGAGACCACCGCCTGTGGAAGGGAATTCCACATCCTTGCCGCTCTTACAGTAAAGAACCCTCTACGTAGTTTAAGGTTAAACCTCTTTTCTTCTAATTTTAATGAGTGGCCACGAGTCTTGTTAAACTCTCTTCTGCGAAAAAGTTTTATTTATATTGTGGGGTCACCAGTACGGTATTTGTATATTGAAATCATATCCCCTCTCAAGTGTCTCTTCTCCAGGTAGAATAAATTCAGTGCTCGCAACCTTTCCTCATAACTAAGATCCTCCAGACCCTTTATTAGCTTTGTTGCCCTTCTTTCTACTCGCTCCATTTCCAGTACATCTTTCCTGAGGACTGGTGCCCAGAACTGGACAGCATACTCTAGGTGCGGCCGGACCAGAGTCTTGTAGAGTAGAATTATCGTTTTATCTCTGGAGTTGAACCCCCTTTTTAATGCATGCCAATATTCTGTTTGCTTTGTTAGCAGCAGCTTGGCATTGCATGCCATTGCTGAGCCCATCATCTACTAGGACCCCCAGGTCCTTTTCCATCCTAGATTCCCCCAGAGGTTCTCCCCCAGTGTATAGATTGCATTCATATTTTTGCCACCCAAATGCATTATTTTACATTTTTCTACATTGAACCTCATTTGTCATGTAGTTGCCCACCCCATTAATTTGTTCAGATCTTTTTTGCAAGGTTTCCACATCCTGCGGAGAAGTTATTGCCCTGTTTAGCTTAGTATCATCTGCAAATACAGAGATTGAACTGTTTATCCCATCCTCCAGGTCGTTTATGAAGAAATTAAATAGGATTGGTCCCAGCACAGAACCCTGGGGAACCCCACTACCCACCCCTGACCATTCTGAGTATTTCCCATTTATCACCACCCTCTGAACTCGCCCTTGTAGCCAGTTTTCAATCCATGTACTCACCCTATGGTCCATGCCAACGGACCTTATTTTGTACAGTAAACGTTTATGGGGAACTGTGTCAAATGCTTTTGCAAAATCCAGATACACCACGTCTACGGGCCTTCCTTTATCTAGATGGCAACTCGCCTCCTCATAGAAGGTTAGTAGATTGGTTTGGCAAGAACGATTCTTCATGAATCCATGCTGATTACTGCTAATGATACCGTTCTCATTACTAAAATCTTGAATATAGTTCCTTATCATCCCCTCCAAGAGTTTACATACTATTGATGTATGGCTAACTGGTCTGTAATTCCCAGGGATGTATTTTGGGCCCTTTTTAAATATTGGTGCTACATTGGCTTTTCTCCAATCAGCTGGTACCATTCCATTCAGTAGACTGTCTGTAAAAATTAGGAACAACGGTCTAACGGACCTTGTATGGATTATAGGGGTCTCAATTGTTTTGCGATTATTAATGCCTATCCAATTCCGTTGATTACTGAGTTATTTGACCACCTCAAGGGAGCAACAGTTTTCATGAAGCTTGATTTGAGATCTCGTGAGGATTAAGGAGGGCTACGAGTGGAAACTGCTTTTAATACCAGAACAGGCCATTATGAGTACATCGTAATGCCTTTTGGTCTTTGTAACACCCCGGCAGTTTTCCAGGAATTCATTAACTATGTCCTCCGAGATTTGTTGCAGTTATGTGTGGTGGTTTATCTCGATGATATCCTCATATTTTCCAAGTCTCTGGAGAGCCACCACACAGATGTCTGTCGTGTGCTTCAGAAACTAAGAGAGAACAATCTCTATTGTAAATTGGAGAAGTGCGAGTTCCATCATGAACAAGTTAAATTTGTGGTTTATGTCATTTCCACCACTGGTTTTTCGATGGACCCAGAGAAACTTTCAGCAGTCCTAAAGTGGCCCGTGGGTTTACGTCCTCTGCAGCGTTTCCTGGACTTTGCCAACTATTATCGGAAGTTTATTCGTAACTTCTCATCTCTGGTCAAGCCCCTGACTGATATGACCAGAAAGGACGGTAACCGATAGAGTTGGTCTCCGGAGTCTGTAAAGGCCTTTGAGAGTCTCAAGGTTGCTTTTGTTTCTGCTCCTGTGTTGGCACATCCTGATCCTACCTTACCTTTAATCCTTGAGGTTGATGCTTCTGAGACTGGAGTTGGTGCCGTTCTGTCTCAAAGTCCTATCTCTGAGAGAGCTTGCATCCTTGTTGCTAGTTTTCCAAGAAATTGGTACCTGCGGAGTGCAATTATGAGATTGGTGACAGAGAGCTGTTGGCGATCATTTTAGCCCTGAAAGAATGGCGACATCGCCTCGAAGGTACCACTGTGCCGCTTCTCATTTTTACTGACCATAAGAATCTCACATTCTTATCTGAGGCTAAACGCCTCTCTCCCAGAAGGGCACGATGGGCTCTTTTCTTGTCAAGTTTCAATTACATTGTCTCATTCTTACCCGGTAATAAGAATATAAGGGCTGACGCCTTGTCACTACAATTTTCCTCCACTTCCAAGTTGGAGTCAGTTCCGGTTCCTGTGATTCCTCCTGATCGTATTTTGGCTACGGTTCGCACCAGTCTCATTTCTCCTTTGGGTGACAAAATTCTTGCTGCTCAGGTCCATGCTCCTCCTGAGAAACCTTGTGACCGCTGCTTTTTTCCAGAGAGCCTCCGTTCTGCTGTGCTCCAGACTTAAAATTCTCCCAAAGGGATCACCCTGGGAAGAATCAACTCTTTTGGGCCTTTTCCCAACAATTCTGGTGGCCCAATCTACGTGCTGATGTAACTGCCTTCGTAGCTGCCTGTTCCGTGTGTGCTTAGAGTAATGCCGCGTACACACGAGCGGACATTACGGCGGACTTTGCCCGGCGGACTGGATTTCGTCGGACAATTCGATGTGTGTGGGCTCCAGCGGACTTTGTTTTCTCAAAAGTTGGACGGAATTAGATTTAAAACTTGTTTTAAATTTATCCGTTGAAATCGAGTCCGGTCGAAAAGTCCGCCGTCTGTATGCTAGTTCGACGGACAAAAAGCCACGCTAGGGCAGCTATTGGCTACTGGCTATGAACTTCCTTGTTTTAGTCCGGTCGTACGTCATCACGTACGAATTCGACGGACTTTGGTGGATTGTGTGTAGGCAAGTCCGTTCATTCACAAAGTCCGTCGGAAAGTACGTCGAAAAGTCCGCCGGGCAAAGTCCGCCGTAATGTCCGCTCGTGTGTACGCGGCATAAGACTCCACGACACCTTCCAGTGGGCCTCCTACAACCCATACCCAATGGAGAGAGGCCCTGGACCCACCTGTCTATGGGTTTCATTGTGGAGCTATCCAACTCCCAGGGCAACACTGTTATCCTTATGGTGGTTAATCAGTTCTCAAAGATGTGTCATTGTATTCCACTTAAGAAGTTGCCCACTTCTAAAGAACTGGCTTCCGTTTTTGCTCGAGAGATCTTTTGCTTACATGGGCTACCCAAGGTGATTGTCTCAGACAGGGGTAGTCAGTTTGTGTCCCGGTTCTGGTGAGCCTTTTGTGCACAGTTGGGAATTCAGCTTGCTTTCTCCTCTGCGTATCACCCGCAGTCTAATGGGGCTGCAGAACGAGCTAATCAGTCCTTGGAGCAATTCCTACGTTGCTATTTTTCTGACCATCATAACAACTGGTCAGACCTATTACCGTGGGCAGAGTTTGCTCACAACAGTGCCTTGAATTCTGCTTCCCGATTGTCCCCGTTTATGGCTAATTATGGTTTCCAATCTTCCATGTTGCCTGACTTGTTTGTTTTGCAGAATATTCCTGTGTTAGACCTTCGTTCCACTTGGGCACAAGTCCAGGAGGCTTGCGACATGCTAATGATAGGTACAGACTCCATGCTGACCGCAGACGCCTGCCTGCGCCTTTCTACCAGGTTGGGGACAGGGTCTGGCTGTCATCTTGCAACCTCCGACTTCGTGGTCCCTCACTGAAGTTCGCACCTCGGTTTATTGGGCCTTTTCTTATTCTTCGCAGCATTAACCCAGTGGCTTACGCATTAGACCTTCCTTTTAATATGCGTATTTCAAATGTATTTCATGTCTCCTTATTAAAACCTTTGGTCTGCAACCGCTTTACCACCTCAGTGCCACATCCTCACCCTGTACAGGTTGAGAACCATGAGGAGTATGAAGTACAGTCCATTGTTGACTCCCGTAGGTTCCGTGGGCGCATACAGTACCTGGTGCATTGGAAAGGGTACGATCCGGAGGAACGCTCTTGGGTCTCATGCTCGGATGTACATGCCCCTGGCCTCCCCAGTAATTTCCATAGACATTTTCCTCTCAAGCCTGTTGGTCCTCTGAGGGGGAGGGGTCATTGAGGAGGCGGTACTGTCAGGGCTGGCCTCAGCCATTCCTTCTCTGAGCTGGCTGCTCAGCCGTTGGCTAATTGCCAGCTCCTATCTCTCCACAGTTACTCAGCTGTTGCTGATATCCTGCTCGTCAGTCCTGCCTACTTAAGCCGTCCAGTCCAGAGGAGCTCTGCCTTTACCTTAGTCAACATCACAGAGATGCTCTCCTGCATTCCTGTTAAAAGACTTGCTTGGCTGACATCCCTTCTGGCTCCAGATCTTGCTTGCTGTTTTACTACGCTCATCTCCGGTTCCCTGACGTTTGGCTTGTCTGACTATCCGTTTCGGTTCCTGAACTCTGGCTATGTTTTGATTACGTTTGTTCTATTTACTTTTATTATTAAACAAATGTGATTTAACTTTACTTCTTTCTCAGTCTGATTTCATGGTTTCTGACAGTATCTGGGAAGGATGCTAGAAGGTCTCTTGTTGACCATGAATGTATCCATCCTCTGCTTTATTTCTTAAAAACAGACTGTTGGCGTATCCCAGGCCTTTGCAATCATTTGCTTGTCTGCTAATGGTATTCAGGCAAAGAGTTTTTGTTGTTTTGTGTTAAAGGACTCGATGTTTCCACTGCAGTCTAAGCATTAGGAGAGATTAGGTTTATTGAATAGAGTGGAGAGAAGGTCAAAAGTCTTGGACCAAAATAAAGACCACCAAATACGTCTTATGTCTCCAAAGGTTTTTCATCCGCGGTAGTAAGTGTTGGATTAGGCAAAGTGAGCTATTCTGAACCGAATCAGATATCTTCACAATAATAAAATACATTCCTTCCCCAGATTTAGTATTTATGGAACAGGATGACATTTTTTGTAACATAGGGACAGGATCATATAAACAAGTTATTGTTCAGTGGCGGCTGATGCTCAATTTTCTTGGGGGGGTGGCCCATGGCCTCCCCAGCCAGTCAGCCCCCCGGCTCACTCGATCGCCGCTTCCCAGTCACTTGATCGCTCACCAGGCCTCCCGCCAGCCCTATACTTACCCCATCTAGGTTGTGGCTTCGGCGGCTTGCCCCCGCACGTCTCCCTCCGCGTCCCGACCAATCTGGACTTAGGACTCATGGCCGATTGGATCTTAGGACTCCCGGCCAATCGGGTCTCAGAACCCGCTTCCTCATTGGCTGGGAGGAGAAACAGAAAGACCTTAGCAAATTATTTGCTAATGCCACACAACTGGGTGGGCTCAGGGCGCAGTGCTCTGAGCCCCAAGCCAACCCTTTTTGAACCCAATTGGAGCCTCAGGCTCTAATCATGTGCTTTGAAAAAAAAAAAACATTGAAATTTATGCAGCTGGCACCCTGCATGTAGAATAGGGCCGGGTGCATGGATTGGGGGGGGGGGGGGGGGGGCGTCAACCCTGCACCCTGCATGAGCGGCTGCCACAATTATAGTTGAATCTATAGGTTCGTGGTTGAACTTATAGATTCCTACAGAACCTACTACTCTGGAAATAAGTGTGCCGGAGCTTAGAGGTTAAAAAGGACAAGCTGGCAACTCTACATCCAATATTATCTGTGACTCTCTTTTATCTATCTGATCCACCAATAACATTTTTTTAATGTTAGTACATTAGGTGGTTCATGAGGTTCCGCTGTTTGATAAAATACTGCATAAAAGTTTTATAGAAGGCAAGTTTCCAGTTATCATTGCTGGTAACCATTGCAAAATGATGAATTAATGAAACAACCAATTTCCTTGTCATCAGCAAATTTTATTGAGCTTGTAAACATCAGTAAGAACTTGTATATTCTACTGAGTATACATTAATGTGGTCAATACACAGTTGTCACCCCTTGTGGAATTACATTCTTGTTGCCATGTAGGACCAATCCTATTGAGGATTTACCAGACTGTCTATAAAACGGGATCTTTACATCAGGTGGTGGCTCACTGAAATGTAAGGAAATACTGCCTATCATCCTTACCGTCAGATTGCTACCTGTCTTTGATATGCTCCTTCCAAATAGATATTGTATACAACATCAAATACTCTGTCCTTGTATGTTGAAGAAAAAATTTGATAATGGAGAACATTTCTATGACTGGCACTTTATTCCTCATGGGCCTTGCAGAGCTTGGAAACGTTAAGTATTTATATTCCTTCATAACTCTAGTCATCTATGTTACAGTCATGGTGTTGTGTTTGACGATTGTGGTTGTCACCTGGACAGAGGAAGCCCTTCATGAACCCATGTACATTTTCATCTCCAACCTCATGTTTACTGACATGTATGGAAGCACGGCCTTGATGCCCAAGCTGATCATTGACTTGATGACGGGGTGCATGACAATTCCATTCTCACAATGCTTGGTCCAGGGCTTCTTTCTGCAGAGTTTTACATCTGTGGAGATTTTTACTTTCACTGCCATGGCATATGATCGTTACTTGGCCGTTGGCCACCCATTGAGGTACCCCATGTTGATGACCAACAGGAAAGCTTTTCAAATTCTAGTGGAGATATGGATTTATGTGTATGTAGGTATATGTGCAGTTGTGGTCATTACTTCAAGACAAACTCTGTGCGGTGTACACATCAACAGCGTGTTTTGTGAAACCATTACCCTTACGCACCTGGCTTGTGGTGACACCACTCTCGGAATAGCCTTTGGGTTTACATGGACTATGATTATGATGGTTGGTTGTGTGTGTGTTGTAATTTACTGCTATATAAGAACATTTCTTGTCTGTCTTAAAATATCTGAAGATGCGTGCCAGAAGGCCATAAACACCTTAGTGACACATATCATTGCCTTCTTCACATTTTTGGCTTCAGCATTATTTATAACTTTCAGATACAGGCTCAAAGGTGAATCCCTCTCTTTGATTTCCCACTATATAACATCTGTCACCGGGGCTACATCTTTTACCTTAAACCCGATAATCTACGGAATCAGGACAGAAGCACTTAGAGTGAAAATTATTCACAGGCTGAAGAAAAATAAAACTTTTTTCGGAAGCAGGACAAGAAAATAGACAACCAGAAACAAAAAAAAAAAAAAACAAATGCAGAAGATGATTACACTGGGCAAGTGTATTAATATACAAAGATGTGTCATGATTCAAGAAAGTACTCTGTAGACCAGAAGTATCATTAAAGTGTATGTACTGCATCACCACTACTTTTCTTTTAGGGTGGAACTATAGACAAAATCAAAAATAACATATATGATAAAGTCTGTGACCAGCATTAACACTGCAGTCTTTGTTTTTTCATCTGAGTTCCCTTGTAAGATAGATTTTTTTTTTTACCTCTTGATCCTGCCGGTAAGTCTATTATTTACCAATTTCATGTAACAGACCAAGCTGTCCAGCAAAGGTGGCAGTTAAAGGTTTGAGAGAAACCATTTACCATTGACAGGGCTGCTTATAATGTTCAGCCTTTATTCATTTATGTAAAACCAGGGCTTTTTTTTCAGCTGGTGGAACTTGGTGGAACGCAGTAAGCACAGAAGTCTGGCTTCTGTGTTTACAAGTGACAGCTTGTCTCCCAATGGCTCCCACAGATCAGATCTCTTGAGCGGCTCCCATTGAGTGCAGGATTGGGAGAAAGACAGGGAAGGGTGATGTAGGTGTCTGGGGTGCAGTGTGGATGCTGACACGCCCACTGCATGATCTCCCTACAAGTGAGAGAGGTAGAGCCACCTACAGTGCGCAGGGAGGTACAAGAGCCAACTGGGTACTTCTGCTTAAAGTGGAAGTAAACCCTCCTATCGTTTTCAGCCAAGGAAGCCGCCATCTTGGCCTCTGTTTAGTCTAGAACTGCCATGATGCTGCACATGTGATCAGTTATGACACCGGCCATTGGATGGTTTGACAGTTTGGTTGAGAGCCCAACCAATGGGAGTGTTACATTTCCGGCACGTGCCGGAAAGGTAGCTGTTTTATGGATGGGTTTACTTCCGCTTTAATACAGCAACAAAAGTAAGACATGTGTAAGATGGTAAAGCTTTTAAGGTGGGGGGGGGGGTAACATGCAGAGGTCAGAGCTGAAGAGGATTGGAAGTTAGATGTAGATCGGGGATGCAGAAGTAAACAGCTGTGGAAGAAGACTTAACTCTCCCCATTCTGTATGCAGTGCACCCCTGAACTCTGCACTCTATAAATAATTCATGCCTGATATTTAATGCCCCTTTAAGACCCTCCCACTGTTAGTGAATGTGACCAACCCAGTATTTGATGCGATGTAGAGGGTGTGTGTGGGGGTCAAGGTGGGGGGGTTTGGGTGGGTCGTGGTTGCGTTCCTGCACCTATTTTCTGAGGAAAAAAGCCCTGTGTAAAACCTTTATCCTAAAAGAAAAAAAAAGTTGCCCTAACTTGGCCTCTCTCAGCCTCTTTATCCCAGTGGATTCTTTGAAAACATTTGGTTTCAGGGACCCCCTGGTAAAATTAATTTGTCAGGGGTTAATGGGAGGAATTCCCCTTACAGACACCTAATAAGATCATTGGTGTCTTGCTACTGGCTCTGCCAAGTAATGTTGGACCCAGAAATATGCAAGCACCATCTGATGGGAAGGTCAATCGGGCACAGTGCAAGGAACCCCCTGGAGGAACCCTAGGTTTCTACTAAACTTTGGATGAGAATGGTTGATTGAAGGGCTTAAAAAGTGTTAGCTGGAATTTGGCTTTCCTTTGTTTGTCACTTATACAGAGTCCACCTAAATGTACTAGTCCTTCTAACACTACCCTCTGCACAGGTTGACAATGCTGCTGCAAGAGTGCCTACTGTGCTTCTCCACACATACAGTGAACGAGTTAGTGTAGCCACCCCAAGACAAGAAGCATATCACTGGCAGGATTATGAGGTCAAAACAAAAGGGAAAAAGCTGGAAAAAAGAAAACCAATACACCCAACACATCCACGGACTAGTAAGCTGCAATATATTACACTTTCTTGGGGTTTTAGATTTGCTTAAAGTTCTAGATGGAGTAGTGAGGGATTAGAACTCCTTTCAAGTTTTTTATAGCTGAGGAAAGTGGAAAACAGTGTTGGACCCATAAGGTTATCTTACTGGTATTGCTAATATTAAGGTATTAATGTTACTGTAAATAATTTGGTAACCGGACAAGCAGCTGCTACACCCCAAAGGATCCCCAAGGTCTCCTTGGCTTGTAATGTAATGTAACAAAAATGAAAATTGACATGCCACTCCATTGCTAAGAAATTTAGGCTGGGCTCACAACTAATACCAATGTGGCTCCCAGCAGGGGTTCTGTGCGTCCCCGTTCACCGGGTCCGATTTCAGCCCAAATTTTTTGGCTGAATTCAGACCTGAAACAGACCAAAAGACGAACAGGGCTCCTGTGCAAATTTGCATTGGAGCCGCAGCGGAGATATGTGAACTGGATCCATAGAGAGCCAGTCAAAATATCCTGCAATTGCGAATTGGATGCAGGGAACCAGCATCCAATTTGCAATGGTGTCAACCCAGCCTTAAATGCAACCTTATTCCAATAAAAGTCGGGGGGGGGGGGAATCCAAAATTTATCAAACACATTTCTGGGGTCCCAAAGCATGCCCTTCATCAGGGCTTTATCAAAAACAATGTAAATAGATAAGAAGTGAACTGGACCTTTAATGTTATTTAATTTATTGTTAATGTGTGAATACAAGGTATCAGCAGCTGCTTTGGCTTCTAGACCTTCTAGTCTATTCACATTCACATTATAGACCTTTTAATCTATTCACATTGTCTTCAATCAAGCCCTGATGAAGGGGTCCTTTTTGGAACCTCTAAACACATTGGATATTTTTAGGATTGTCCCCCCGACTTTTATTGGAATAAAGTTGTATCTGGACCTCTTAGCAGCTGAGTGGAATTTCATTGTCCTATTTTCTTAGGTTTTTATTGCGGTCTGTGTCCTGGTTATGGATAGTCACCCTCTCTATTTAATGGAAAATCCAAAATGTTAAAGTTGTCACCAGAACAAGAGGTGAGGGTAAATCTTTCAACTGTGCCACTTGCTCTGGTAGGTGAAAGAAAATCTCCTCTAGGGAACACAGACAGAAAAAAATAAACTGACCGGACATTTAACCTTTCCCTGCTCAAGACAAGCTTAACCCCTTCACGCTGAGCATACGCAAATATGCGGCCACACTGGACTGGGCTTTTTTCCGTGGGGCTACATATTTGCGTATCTCCCTTTGCGCTGGGAGCGCACTGCACGGCGCGCTCCCAGCACAGAGACCGGGATCTCAGTAGGAGTCCTGGGCCCTGTACTAACGATCGCGACCCAAACTCCCGATTCCAGTTTCCCCTGATTGCTGTGGTAGCCTCTGATTGGCTATCACAGTGATTAGTCACTGTGAAGCCCACTCCAGTGTTTTCTCTTTCTGTGAATGGAGGAGAGAGATACATCTCTCTCTCTCTCTCTCTCTCTCTCTCTCTCTCTCTCTCTCTCTCTCTCTCTCTCTCTCTCCTTACAGAGGAAAAAAAATGATAATAATAGAAAAATAAAATTAAAAAATACAAAAAAATACCTAGATCAAGGTTTAATCTAGGTCAGTGCCAGGGTTGTGTTTGGGTCAAGGTCAGGATCAAAGGTCAGGATCCAAGGTCAGGGTCAGGATTTTTTTTTTAATTAGTATCAGTGTGTTTTAGGTAGGATAAAAAAAAAGAAAAATGCACACTATTGTTTTCTGGGCTGTACTACGGGTACAAACAACAACCAACATAAATATATGTGATATCTCTGCGATCGTCAGGAGCAGGAACATTTATATTGGGTTGTTCTTTGGTGGTAGGTTACGGTAGTAGCAAGATATATACAGCTAAATTAAAAAATATATATTTTTGTTTTACTATATTGGGCCAGTTTTCCTTTGATAGTGAAAAAAATCAGGAGATGTCCATTACCATTTACCACGAAATTAAAGACCAATTTGCCGTGAAAAAAATGCGGTATAATCCACCTGGATGCACAAAGTAGTAGTGATAAAAAAAAAAACACAAAAAGTAATGTATTGCACCTGTCCCTAGATGTGGGTGTTGCATTTGTTTTCTTTTTTTTTAGCCTTGTTTTTCATTATTGTTACCTGTGACCCGGCCACTAATACATTTCTTTCCTTACAGTGACAACTCTCACTGATTAAACTGTTTCTATGGAGGAGAAGCGTTGTCACCAGGGGCGGACTGACAACTCATGGGGCCCCCGGGCAATAGGAGATCCTGGGGCCCCCTGTCCCCGCTCATGTGTTCCCACCCACACTCAAGCCACACCCACACAAATCCCCACCTACATTTTGCACTGCCCACACTACATGCGTTCGTCACAGAATTACATTAAAGAAAGTGCAACAACGGTACCTTTCCAAAATTAAAGTGATTGTAAAGGCTCTTTTTTTTTTAAATAACAAACATATCATACTTGCCTCCACTGTGCAGCTCGTTTTGCACAGAATGGCCCAGAACCTCGACATCTGGGGGTGGCTCTCGCGGCTCCTCCCCACATCAGATAACTCCCTAGAAGAAGCGCTCTCCCGGAGGGGGGGGGGTTACCTTGCAGGTGGGCTCCCGTGTCCAGCATTTGCGTCTATAGACACGTTTACATACATGTGCTCATCCTACATAAAGCTTTTCATATAGAGCATGTGTGGGGATGATGGGGGTGCTTTACATTTTTTTTTAAATTATTTTTATTAACTTTATATCATTTTCACTGATCACCAATGTAAGGAGCATTCTTCCCACTGATCACCAATGTAAGGAGCATTCTTCCCACTGATCACCAATGTAAGGAATATTCTTCCCACTGATCACCAATGTAAGGAGCATTCTTCTCACTGATCACCAATGTATAGAAACATTCTTCTCACTGATCACCAATGTAAGGAACATTCTTCCCACTGACCACCAATGTAAGGAACATTCTTCCCACTGATCACCAATGTAAGGAACATTCTTCTCACTGACCACCAATGTAAGGAACATTCTTCTCACTGATCACCAATGTAAGGAACATTCTTCCCACTGATCACCAATGTAAGGAACATTCTTCCCACTGATCACCAATGTAGGGAACATTCTTCTCACTGACCACCAATGTAAGGAACATTCTTCTCACTGACCACCAATGTAAGGAACATTCTTCTCACTGACCACCAATGTAAGGAACATTCTTCTCACTGATCACCAATGTAAGGAACATTCTTCCCACTGATCACCAATGTAAGGAACATTCTTCTCACTGATCACCAATGTAAGGAACATTCTTCCCACTGATCACCAATGTAAGGAACATTCTTCCCACTGATCACCAATGTAGGGAACATTCTTCTCACTGACCACCAATGTAAGGAACATTCTTCTCACTGACCACCAATGTAAGGAACATTCTTCTCACTGACCACCAATGTAAGGAACATTCTTCTCACTGATCACCAATGTAAGGAACATTCTTCCCAATTTTTCTTTATTAAAAGTCTTGCAATCAATAAGCATAAAATCACTATATATAATATACATAAATATACATATTTACATAAATGAAAATAAATATAGCAAATCTGCTCTCAAACAAATAATGACTTTACAGCAAAAACAAAACTCATCATGAACATGTCATTATTGGGGATAATGTCACTACAACTCACACCAATACACCAGACATCCAAACTGTGAGGTCAAGAAACAAACCCGCACCCATTATGCATGCAGCCCTTCTTCAAAAAGAAGCTACTAACCAACAAAAACTAAGGGAGTGAAAGAAATAGAAAAAGAAAAGAGCACCTCACCCAGAGATGGGCAGTTCACCAAAGGCAGGTCTGATATTCCTCCACGCCCTTTTCCAGACCGCCCGAGGCTCCCTGCCCCTCTCAAGACCCCGAATTTTCCCAACCTCACCCAGAGTATCGTGCACCACCACCTCAACAGAGAGGACTTTTTTCCGCAGGGTAATCTGGCACCGTGCATTCCATGTGAAGTAACGGACAACTATACTAACTAAAAACAGTGTATCCAAATCAAAATCCCAGCAAGTCGGGAATGCCCCGTACACCCATTCCGCATAACTCATGCGATAGAAAAAGGGGATGCCTAGAGCCCTCCCCACCCTTTTATACACCTCTATGTTAAAGGGACATTGCAGCAAAAAGTGGTCCATAGACTCCACTTTACCAACACACTCCGCTCTAGGACAATCCCGATCATCCACAGGGCGATGCTTCAAGTTCCCTCTGACATAGAGCCTTCCATGGAAAGCGAGCCAGGCTTGATCCCTAAACTTCAAGGGAATTCTTTCTAAATTGATTAAACGCAACCCCTCCCTCATTACAGAGCCTGGGCAATCCCTTAAGGCCAGTGACACACTGAAAGCAGAGCTCAAAATCCTCTTCTCCAGAAGCTTCCTGGGGAGGGACTTGATATCCTCCACTGTCACCTGCCACTGCCGAAGTATTTTCAGACACGGGGCAACATAAGCCGGGAGCTTGCCATGTCGGACTCTCAGACTTTTCACTGGCCCGCCATCTTCCCAGCATCGCAGAAAAGGCCTAAAACAAGATTGAAAAATGCCCACCCATCCCGGCGGGTTCTCTGCTAGCATGTTACCAAGATTGTACTTTAAAAAGAGCAGAGAAAAGAAAACTATTGGGTTGACCATTCCTAGGCCACCCTCCCGCCTAGACAGGTAAGTTACATTGCGTTTGATCAGGTTCAGCCTACTTCCCCATAACAGTTGGAAAAAACAGCTGTACACCCTTGCATAGAGAGATGCTGGCAAGATACAGACGAAGCTGACATATAAAAAGATTGGGACCAGGTACGTTTTGATCAAGTCAACCCTCTCCCTCAAGGAAAGCTTCCATTTCTTCCAGCTTGCTACTTTGGCATTGGCACACACCAACCTGCTTTCCCAATTTCGATGACCATAGTCACCAGGACCAAATTTGATGCCCAACACTTTAATTTCCTGCTGGGGCTCTGGGAAGGCATCCGGAAGTTCGAAGCTTTCACCCTCCTCACCCATCCAGAAAACTTCACTCTTTTCATGGTTGACTTTAGAACCAGAAGCCTCCGTGTACTGCTCTATCATAGAGACCACCTCCTGCGCCTCCTCTGTCCCAGAGACAATAACAGACACATCATCGGCATAGGCCACGACCTTCAGGGGTGGCACACCAGCAATGCCCAAAGGCACCCCGCACAAAGATCCACTCTCTAGCCTTCTTATGAAGGGGTCGATTGCGAATACATATAACAGGGGGCTCAGAGGACATCCCTGGCGCACACCAGAGCCAACCTCAAAAGGCCGTCCAACCCAACCATTAACCAGTGGGAAGCTCTCAGCCCCTCTATATAATGTCTTCAGCCAATCTATAAACCTCCCCTGCAGGCCGTATCTACCAAGTAGCAAATACAGGTACTCGTGATTGACTCTATCAAAAGCCTTCGCCTGATCCAATGCCAGCAAGTACTTTCTCCATCCAGCAGCCCTGCATCGTTCCAAAGCCTCCCGGACAGCTAAAACCGCTGAAAAGGTACTTCTACCTTGGACCGAGCAGTGCTGATGACTGGACAACAAATCGCCTGCTACTGACGACAAGCGCCAAAAAAGAATCTTCGCCAGGATCTTTCTATCAACATTGAGAAGACTGATGGGGCGCCAGTTCTCAATCATTGAGGGGTCTTTACCTTTTGACAGAAGAATCACAGCGGATTGCCTCATGGAGGGAGGGAGCAAACCCTCTTCTAGACAGCTGTTATAAACCTCTGCTAAAAAGGGAGCCAGAATGGACTTAAAACACTTGTAGAATTCAGCTGTCAACCCATCTGGCCCAGGCGATTTTTTGGTAGCCAGCTTCTCTATAGCATTAACTACCTCATCCACTGAAATTGGTTCTGTCAAATCCATCAAAGGCAATGTACCATTTCCCAATCCTGGAGTAGAATCCAGAAAGCTTTCCATCCTGTCCCGACAAAGGTCCTTTCTTCCCAGAAGGTCTGCGTAATATGATCTGAAGATCTCCAGGATCCCTGATCTGGACTTCACCAGGGAACCCGTACTATCCCTCAGGCCTATGACCGTCTTAACTGCTATGCCTTGCTTACAGTTCTGGTAAGGATCAGGCGAGTGATATTTTCCATAATCCCTCTCCAGAACCAAGGAGGCATGCCGGTCGTATTGACACTTCCGAAGAAGAAACTTCACCTCAGAGATCTCCCCTGGATCTCCTCTATACGAGACAAGACGATCAAGCTTCCTCCGCAAATGCTGGTAGGCAATGTACATACCAAGCTGCTTCTTCTTACTTACGGCCTTGAAAAGTCCAATTGCCCTTTGTTTCACAAGCTCCCACCACTCTGACTTACTGCTGCAAAAGTCCAGAATAGAAACCTGTGCCTGAAAAAAATCCTCAAAGGATTGTCTTACCTCTACATCTTCCAGGAGAGTCGAATTCAGTTTCCAGGTACCCCTTCCCCTGGGTGGAGTGTCCGAGGCATTCAGAGTCACAGACAGCATACAGTGGTCAGAGAACTCCACCGCCCTCAACTCAGGAGCCGAGAAAGCAGAGTTCTCCTTTAAAAAAAAACCTATCTATCCTACTCTGACTATTCCCTCTCTGAAATGTGAATCCTGTGCTGCCAGGGCAGTGCTTAATATGCACATCTACCAGGCCTGCTTGTCTCACCATATCTCTAAGAAAAACGCTATCATAACCCAGCCTGTCTATGGAGCCTCTCCTGTCTTCAGGCCTAATTATGGTGTTAAAATCACCTCCAAAGACAACCTGCTGGGACGTAAAAAGGAAGGGCTTGATCTCTGTGAGGAGGCATTTCCTGCCCCATTTTGACTGCGGTCCATAGATATTGATCAGGCGCAGGTCCTGCCCCCCAACAGAGACGTCTAAGACCATGCATCTCCCCATTTCTACCTCAATTACCCGCCGGCACGT
The DNA here is from genome assembly GCA_037952835.1 of Lithobates septentrionalis. NCBI lineage: Eukaryota > Metazoa > Chordata > Amphibia > Anura > Ranidae > Lithobates > Lithobates septentrionalis. The sequence continues at coordinate 420,725 of JBBDGP010002749.1, read as the reverse complement.
TACCATATTGGTTTTAAAAAGGACCGCAACTCCGCTGCAGGGCTCAGCCGCAAGAGACCAAAAGGAGGGACCGCATCTCCACTCCCGTTTTGCTAGATGGACATCGGCCAAAGTATTGAGCCAGGTCTCTTGCAAAAATAAAATCTCGGCATCAAACTCGCTGAGCAAAAATAAGGCAATATCACGAGCTCTTGCAGATTTAATGCTGGCGACATTAATGGTCGCCACCTTTATCGGAGTGGGAACTGCCATCAGGATGATTGGGGTAGTCGTTTCTTAACCTTTGTCACACTCTCATCACCCGAAACAGCTCTCTTAAGACTACGTGACTCCCCCTCATCCATGGATGATAAAGAGAAAGATATATCAGACATCTCATCACCCGACAAAACTGAAAAAGTATTACCAAGAGGAACCCCTCCTGGGTCCGACTCTGAGGAAGAAATGACCACTTTACTTGTCTTCCTCTTCTTCTTTTTCTTCCTCCTAAACTTCTCCCACCCCTCATCATCTGAATCCCCCTCAACAGAGGGTGAGACATGGGATATGGACACCTTTCCCTCAACCCCTCCCCCATCCAACACCCTCACAGGCCCCTGACCACGTTTACGCTGCCGAGGGACAGGGACTGGAGGCTGAGATGGAAGATCCGCCAAACCTGCCCCCCCAGCAGCTTCTGCCAGTCTGGAGGATCTACGTACAGAAGGATTAGGGACCACCACATGGGGGACAGACTCAGGGACCACATTACTGGGGGAAACAGAATCCAAAACAACAGATGTAACAGACACAGGAGGGACAGACTCAGGGACCACACCACTAGGGGAAACAGAATCTGGAACAGATGTAACAGAAACAGGAGGGACAATAACAGTTTTAGCGGCCTCATCCTCTTTATCAAGCCTCTGTAGCTCAGCCGCCAATCCTGGCAAGTTATGTAATGCCTCCGGGCACTGGCTATAAGGATGACCGAGCTTCTGGCACAAATTGCACCGAATTTCGGTACAATCTTTGGCCAAATGGCCCAAATCCTGGCATAGTGAGCATTTCTTACGGGTACAGGTGGATGCAAAATGGCCTTTGTCTCCACATTTATTACAGACCTTAGGCTGACCCTGGTAAAAAATAGTCAGCCTATCCCTCCCCAGAAAAGCTGAACAGGGAAGGTGTTGAACTACATTGCCCAGCATGCCCAATTTTAGTGACACTGTCCAGGCCCCTGTCCATATCCCATGTTCATCCAGGACCTTCCGCAGTGGAGCGAGGACCTCACCATATCGGCGTAGCCATACTATCAAATCAGCCTCTGGTATGGATTCGTTACGCACCAGGATCGTCACCGACTTTATCAGAGGCTGCCTGGAAATCACCTTTGGCACCAAACCACTCCACTGCGGAAGGCCCTTGCACCTCCTATATCGCTCCCAAAATAAATCCAGACCCTCAGGCTTTACAAAGGACAAATCAAATTCATAACTCCCCACTGGGCAAATCAAAGCAAATATATCCAAGGCTTTAAACCCCATTTCTAAAACCAACTCAGCCACCCTCCCCCTTACTGGTGGGGTCCCCTCCCCCTCCCACCTTAACTGAACCACATTCCTTCTCCTGTACCCACCAACCATCCCACCACCAAGCCTCCCCAAATTGTGACTAGTATTTACAAAATTCCCTCCACCCTCCTTGTTGCGACTCCCCAGAACAGATGCATAACTCCCCATATTCTTCCTTGCAGAGGATCCATCTGTGCGATTAGAAACATCTAAAACAACTTTGGCAGATAACGATTGCACAGATTTGAGATTGGATTGCACACCTGAAGAATCTTTCCCCTGCTGAGCAGAAGAAATGTCATTTTTACCTATAGCAGCCACATTAACCCCTTCACCACCACCACCCACCACCAACACATCCTTTGCTTTATCAGTAATATTGCTGTCATTATTTTCTGTCACATTCATAGTTCCTGCTGTGTCCTCACTCACTGTTGTCCCCATACACACATCACCTCCAGGCAGACTCTTAGCCTCCATCAGGACAGGACTATCAGCAGAGCAGAGTGAAGGTTGTTCTAATACAGCAACAGGTGAATCATTGCAGGAGACTTCCATGGCTGTCTCCACTTCACATGCTGCACTATGCTGATCCCCTCCCCCACCTGCATCAATCAGCCCAGGTGAAGGTGAAACAGGCTCTTTAGAGCTGGCAGCCATCTTGCTTGTAGAACTACAGGTCTCAGCAGTAGCAGCAAAATCCATGTCCGGGGTGTTTGATGCAGATCCATCCACATTGCTCTGGTGAGCTAATGACAATTCTGCCAGGGGTTTTCCCTCCATGTCTGCAGAAGGTTTCTCCACAGCAGAGACTCCAACAGGCAGCGGTTTGCAGAGCTTCTTCCCTTCCTGTTCCTCAGCCGGGACACCATCCACCACAGCCGGGACACCATCCACCACAGCCGGTGGGGCAGACATGTTGGAAGGAGGCAGCATGGTGCACTGGGATTTTTCCACCAGTGCTGGCTCTGCCGGTCTGTAACCCCTCTGCTCATCCTCTGGGACTTCACCAGCAGACCTGTCTGCCCTTAGGGGTGACTCCATCTGTTGGATGAACTTTAGGGTGCCATATTCATTCTCAACCCCCTGGCTGGTTGCTGCTGGCGATTCCCCAGCCTGACATGGGGGGAGAGGTGCAGAGGCAGATGAAGCCGGGTTGTCTGTTACCTGCGGCTGCTGTTCCACAGAACTCACCGATGTCTGGCTGGCAAATCTTCTGTCATTTTTAAACTTTTCCGCAAAAGCTCCACTTTTATCTTTTAATTTCTCCAAAAATAAAGATTGTTTCTTTACCTCCTCTTCCATTTGCTGTAACTCTGGCTTCATGGCCAAACGATTCTTACTCCAGGCCTGGAAATACTTGGTCCTGAAGTTTTTATGTTCAGCTTTTAAACATTTCAGTTTCTCCTCAGCCCTTCCAATTGCTCGAAAGCGATCAATAATCTTCTGTCTGTAGACATCCACATTCTCACCAGGGCCTGGACCCACAGTCAGATCCTCCACCTCCTCCTCCTCCTCACTAGGCCCCGTGTCATCAGGGGGATCTCTCCCTGGGCCTCCCCCAGGATCAGGCATTATTCCTGGGCCAAGCTAGCAGGCAAGGCCCAGGCTTGAAAAAAGGCTGGTTCTCACAGAGAGCTCCTTAGGTGTGTCCTCCTCCTCCTTCCCACTGACCACCAATGTCAGGAACATTCTTCCCACTGACCACCAATGTAAGGAACATTCTTCCCACTGACCACCAATGTAAGGAACATTCTTCCCACTGACCACCAATGTAAGGAACATTCTTCTCACTGATCACCAATGTAAGGAACATTCTTCCCACTGACCACCAATGTAAGGGACATTCTTCCCACTGACCACCAATGTAAGGAACATTCTTCCCACTGACCTCCAATGTAAGGAACATTCTTCCCACTGACCACCAATGTAAGGGACATTCTTCTCACTGATCACCAATGTAAGGAACATTCTTCGCACTGACCACCAATGGAAGGAACAATCTTCCCAATATTTATTTAATCCATATTGAGCACTATATTTGATTGGCTGCTTCTGCTTGGCACACACGCACAATCACAATCACGCACATAATGATAAAGTCATCATCATGTGCGATTGTGCGTGTTTGCCAGGCCTAAGCAGAAGCAAACAGCCAATCAAATATAGTGCTCAATATGGATTCAATAAATATGCATAGCCATAGATATCATAAATGACTACAGGAAGTAACCAGAGACTACGGATGCAACTACAGGAGATAACCAGAGACTGGGGATGCGACTACAGGAGATAACCAGACTGCGAATGCGACTATAGGAGATGACCAGAGACTAGGGATGCGACTACAGGAGATAACCAGACTAGGGATGCGACTACAGGAGATAACCAGACTGCGAATGCGACTACAGGAAATAACCAGAGGCTGCGAATGCGACTACAGGAAATAACCAGACTGCGAATGCGACTACAGGAAATAACCAGAGACTGGGGATGCGACTACAGGAAATAACCAGAGACTGCGAATGCGACTACAGGAGATGACCAGAGACTGGGGATGCGACTACAGGAGATAACCAGACTGCGAATGAGACTACAGGAAATAACCAGAGACTGCGAATGCAACTGCAGGAAATAACCAGACTGCGAATGCGACTACAGGAGATAACCAGAGACTGGGGATGCAACTACAGGAGATGACCAGAGACTGGGGATGCGACTACAGGAGATGACCAGAGACTGGGGATGCGACTACAGGAGATGACCAGAGACTGGGGATGCGACTACAGGAGATAACCAGACTGCAAATGCGACTACAGGAAATAACCAGACTGCGAATGCGACTATAGGAGATGACCAGAGACTAGGGATGCGACTACAGGAGACAACCAGACTGGGGATGCGACTACAGGAGATAACCAGACTGCGAATGCAACTACAGAAAATAACCAGACTGCGAATGCGACTACAGGAAATAACCAGAGGCTGCAAATGCGACTACAGGAAATAACCAGACTGCGAATGCGACTACAGGAAATAACCAGAGACTGGGGATGCGACTACAGGAAATAACCAGAGACTGCGAATGCGACTACAGGAGATGACCAGAGACTGGGGATGCGACTACAGGAGATAACCAGACTGCGAATGAGACTACAGGAAATAACCAGAGACTGCGAATGCAACTACAGGAAATAACCAGACTGCGAATGCGACTACAGGAGATGACCAGAGACTGGGGATGCGACTACAGGAGATGACCAGAGACTGGGGATGCGACTACAGGAGATGACCAGAGACTGGGGATGCGACTACAGGAGATGACCAGAGACTGGGGATGCGACTACAGGAGATAACCAGACTGCAAATGCGACTACAGGAAATAACCAGACTGCGAATGCGACTACAGGAGATAACCAGAGACTAGGGATGCCACTACAGGAGATAACCAGACTGCGAATGCAACTACAGAAAATAACCAGACTGCGAATGCGACTACAGGAAATAACCAGACTGCGAATGCGACTACAGGAGATAACCAGAGACTAGGGATGCGACTACAGGAGATAACCAGACTGGGGATGCGACTACAGGAGATAACCAGACTGCGAATGCAACTACAGAAAATAACCAGACTGCGAATGCGACTACAGGAAATAACCAGAGGCTGCGAATGCAACTACAGGAAATAACCAGAGACTGGGGATGCGACTACAGGAAATAACCAGAGACTGCGAATGCGACTACAGGAGATGACCAGAGACTGGGGATGCGACTACAGGAGATAACAGGAGACTGCGAATGCGACAACAGGAGATAACCAGACTGCGAATGCGACTACAGGAAGTAACCAGAGACTGGGGATGCGACTACAGGAGATAACCAGACTGCGAATGCGACTACAGGAGATGACCAGAGACTGGGGATGCGACTATAGGAGATAACCAGACTGGGGATGCGACTACAGGAGATGACCAGGTAGCCAGTTTTAAAATTCAAACTTTCAGCAATGCACAGCTATACAGGGGGATAAACAACATTTCCAGGGATGCTTTAGCAAAAAAAAAGGGGGTCTACAGGCCGGGTATCTATGGTAGGCAGAAGGACCTACCTGACCAGTCGGGCTCACCTCCCGCTCTCAGAGGTCCGGGGGCGGAGCTTTCGTCGGTAGGGGGCGGGGCTTTCGTCGGTAGGGGCGGGGCTTTCGTCGGTAGGGGCGGAGCTTTCATCGGTAGGGGCGGAGATTTTTGTGGTCCAGAGCGGAGCTCTCAGAAGTGCAGGAGAGACGCTCTATACAGACTCAGACTACATGAGGAGGGGCGGGGCAGGGCAGGGTCAGAGCGTCAGTGGAGCTCCCTGCCCCGCCCCTCCCTGCTGACAGAGCCTCTCTCATCCTAAGCCGAGGTCTGCTCTGGCAGCGGGCTGGCCGCGGCAAACGGGAGGACGGGGTTTTCGTGCGGTGCGGCGGGCGGCTTTTTTCCGCTGCTGACTGAGCAGCTCATGGGGCCCCTCCTGACGTCGGGCCCTCGGTCGGCGACCGAGCGACCGAATGGTCAGTCCGCCCCTGGTTGTCACCCTAGGTGGACATGAAGTTTGTTGCGACAATTGATGGCTCAGTATGAATTCCCTGTTAATTGTAATTATTTATTAGGTTTGGTATTGGTGTTTTTAAATATTTTAATACTGTTGGCTTAATTTGTAATGTAATGTTTGGTATTTCCAATAAAGCCTTTTTTTCATTGTATTATTTTTGTGGTGCAGACTTTCTTTGGAGGGAGGTTTGCTTTTTCTTGATATCAGAATTTAACGATAGGACACATTTCTTCTTTCCTTCTCGATTCAGACATTATTTACTATTTGGCAGAAAGGCCTTCTCACTGGGTAGCACTGGGAGCATTTAAAAAAAATTGTAGGCTGTCCAGGATTAACCCATTACACAAAACAGAGGCATTTAACCACTTAAAGGCCACCTCATACTGCTACAGGGCAGCTCTCCTGTGCAGAATCATGTACACGGTGCCTTAAAAAAGTATTCATACCCTTGACATTTTCCACATTTTGTCATGTTACAACCAAAAATGTAAATGTATATTTTGGAATTTTATGTGATAGACCAACGCAAAGTGGCACATAATTGTGAAGTGGAAGAAAAATGATAAATGGTTTTCATTTTTTTTTACAAATAAATATGTGAAAAGTGTGGGGGGCATTTGTGTTCAGCCCCCCGGAGTAAATACTTTGTAGAACCGCCTTTCACTGCAATTACAGTTGCAAGTCTTTTTTGGGGATGTCTCTACCAGCTTTTCCCATCTAGAGAGGGACATTTTTGAACATTCTTCTTTGCAAAATAGCCCAAGCTCTCTCAGATTGGATGGAGAGGGTCTGTGAACAGCAATTTTCAAGTCTTGCCACAGATTCTCAATTGAATTTAGGTCTGGACTGTGACTGGGCCATTCTAACACATGAATATGCTTTGATCTAAACCATTCCATTGCATAGCTGCCAACTGTCCCGAATTTCCCGGGACATTCCCGGGACTTGGACTAGCCATGCTGCGGACACACCTCTGAGGTGGGGGGGGGAGCGGGCGCACCGCTGTGGGACACCTGATGTGAATGGGGGGGGCACTGGGGACACCTGATGTGAGTGGGGGGGGCACTGGGGACACCTGATGTGAGTGGTGGGGGGCACTGGGGACACCTGATGTGAGTGGGGGGGGCACTGGGGACACCTGATGTGAGTGGGGGGCACTGGGGACACCTGATGTGAGTGGGGGGGCACTGGGGACACCTGATGTGAGTGGGGGGGGGCACTGGGACACCTGATGTGAGTGGGGGGGGCACTGGGGACACCTGATGTGAGTGGGGGGGCACTGGGGACACCTGATGTGAGTGGGGGGGGCACTGGGGACACCTGATGTGAGGGGGGGGCATTGGGGACACCTGATGTGAGGGGGGGCACTGGGGACTCCTAATGTGAGGGGGAGCTCCGCCGGGGACTCCTGATGTGAGGGGGGGCTCCGCCGGGGACTCCTGATGTGAGGGGGGGCTCTGCCGGGGACACCTGATGTGAGGGGGGCTCCGCCGGGGACTCCTGATGTGAGGGGGGACTCCTGATTGTGAGGGGGGGCTCTGCCGGGGACACCTGATGTGAGGGGGGGCTCCGCCGGGGACTCCTGATGTGAGGGGGGGCTCCGCCGAGGACACCTGATGTGAGGGGGGGCTCCGCCGGGGACTCCTGGTGTGAGGGGGGCTCCGCCGGGGACTCCTGGTGTGAGGGGGGGCTCCGCCGGGGACTCCTGGTGTGAGGGGGGGCTCCGCTGGGGACATCTGATGCAAGGACGGACTCTGCTCGGACATCTGAAGCAAGGACGGACTCTGCTGGGACACCTGATGCAAGGACGGACTCTGCTGGGACATCTGACGCAAGGACGGACGGCTGGTGGCAGGCGACGTGGCTAGTGACACGCTCAGGGATCCCACTGATTCAGCATTATGGTGAGTTGAATGATTTCATTTTATATTACAATATAATAATAGAAATAATGCGCTTCAATCATCCTGACACCATAACAACCATGGTGCCGGGATGATTGAAGTGCTAACACCAGGTGTTTGGAGTATCTTTATCTGCTGATTGTTAAACTTTCTAGAATACACATATTTCTATTGTGTAGGATCTGGGGCTGCTGTTCCGTCATTTCCCTCTCTCTCCCCCTCTCCATCCCTCATTCATTTCAGACTCTAACCACACCCTCTAGAGCCATGCCCATTTAAGCCACGCCCACAATTTCGCGTAAACCACGCTTCGCGCGCCGCACTTGTCTATTTTTGCTAGGCCACGCCTGCTGATGAATGCCCCGCCCCCCTAATTATTGGGCAGCTCCGCCTACAGCCACAAAAGTGTCCCACATTTTTTTTTTTACAATGTTGGCAACTATGCCATTGTAGCTCTGGCTGTATGTTTAGGGTCGTTGTCCCACTTGAAGGTGAACCTTCGCCCCAGTCTCAAGGCTTTTGGAGACTCTTATGCCCCGTACACACAAGCGGACTTTTCGACCGGACAATTCGACCGTGTGTGGGCTTCATCAGACCTGCAGCAGACTTTTTCGGTCGAAAATCTGACAGACTTTAGATTTGGAACATGCTTCAAATCTTTCTGACGGACTCGAGTCCGGTCGAAAAATCCGCTCGCCTGTATGCTAGTCTGACGGACAAAAACCGACGCTAGGGCAGCTTCCTTATTTTAGTCCGGTCGTACGTCATCACGTATGAATCCGTCGGACTTTGGTGTGATCGTGTGTAGGCAAGTCCGGTCGTTAGAAAGTCCATCAAAAGTCAGTTGAAAGTCCGTTGGAAAGACCGTCGGACCTTTGTTGTCGAGAAGTCCACTCGTGTGTACGGGGCATAACAGGTTTTCTTCTAAGATTGCCCTGTATTTGGCTCCATCCATCTTCCCATCAACTCTGACCAGCTTCCCTGTCCCTGCTGAAGAAAAGCATCCCCACAACATGATGCTGCCACCACCATGTTTCACAGTGGAGATGGTGTGTTCAGGGTGATGTGCAGTGTTAGTTTTCCGCCACACATATGCCCCGTACACACGGTCGGACTTTGTTCGGACATTCCGACAACAAAATCCTAGGATTTTTTCCGACGGATGTTGGCTCAAACTTGTCTTGCATACACACGGTCACACAAAGTTGTCAGAAAATCCGATCGTTCTGAACGCGGTGACGTAAAACACGTACGTCGGGACTATAAACGGGGCAGTGGCCAATAGCTTTCATCTCTTTATTTATTCTGAGCATGCGTGGCACTTTGTCCGTCGGATTTGTGTACACACGATCGGAATTTCCGCCAACAGATTTTGTTGTCAGAAAATTTTATCTCCTGCTCTCCAACTTTGTGTGTCGGAAAATCCGATGGAAAATGTCCGATGGAGCCCACACACTGTCGGAATTTCCGACAACATGCTCCGATCGGACATTTTCCATCGGAAAATCCGACCGTGTGTACGGGGCAATAGTGTTTTGCTTTTAGGCCAAAAATGTTGGTCTCACCTGACCAGAGCACCTTCTTCCACATGTTTGCTGTGTCCCCCACTTGGTTTCTCGCAAACTGCAAAAGGGACTTCTTATGGCTTTCTTTCAACAATAGCTTTCTTCTTGTCACTCTTCCATAAAGGTCAGATTTGTGGAGAGCACAACTAATAGTTGTCCTGTGGACAGATTCTCCCACCTGAGCTGTGGATCTCTGCAGCTCCTCCAGAGTTACCATGGACCTCTTGGCTGCTTCTCTGATGAATGTTCTCCTTGTCCGGCCGGTCAGTTTAGGTGGACGGCCATGTCTTGGTAGGTTTGCAGTTGTGCCATACTCTATCCATTTTCAGATGATGGATTGAACAGTGCTCCGTGAGATGTTCAAAGCTTGGGATATTTTTTTATAACCCAACCCTGCTTTATACTTCTCCACAACTTTATCCCTGACCTGTCTGGTGTGTTCCTTGGCCTTCATGATGTTGTTTGTTCACTAAGGTTCTCTAACAAACCTCTAAGGGCTTCACAGACCAGCTGTATTTATACTGAGATTAAATTACACACAGGTGGACTCTGTTTACTAATTAAGTGACTACTAATTAGGCAATTGGTTCCACTAGATTTTAGTTAGGGGTATCAGAGTAAAGGGGGCTGAATGCAAATGCACGCCACAGTTTTCAGATATTTATTTGTAAATAAATTTGAAAACCATTTATAATTTTCCTTCCACTTCAAATTATGTGCCACTTTGTGTTGGTTTATCACATAAATTCCCAATAAAATACATTTACGTTTTTGGTTGTAACATGACAAAATTTCAAGGGGTATGAATACTTTTTCAAGGCACTATATATACACTATATTGCCAAAATTATTGGGACACCTGCCTTTACACACACATGAACTTTAATGACATCCCAGTCTTAGTCCGTAGGGTTCAATATTGAGTTGGCCCACCCTTTGCAGCTATAACAGCTTCAACTCTTCTGGGAAGGCCGTCCACAAGGTTTAGGAGTGTGTCTATGGGAATGTTTGACCATTCTTCCAGAAGTGCATTTGTGAGATCAGGCACTGATGTTGGACGAGAAGGCCTGGCTCGCAGTCTCCGCTTGAATTCATCCCAAAGGTGTTCTATCAGGTTGAGGTCAGGACTCTGTGCAGTCGAGTCAAGTTGCTCCACCCCAAACTCGCTCATCCATGTCTTTATGGACCTTGCTTTGTGCACTGGTGAGCAGTCATGTTGGAACAGGAAGGGGCCATCCCCAAACTGTTCCCACAAAGTTGGGAGCGTGAAATTGTTAAAAATGTCTTGGTAAGCTGACGCCTTAAAGAAGTAAAGCCTCTGAAAAAAAAATACATCCTGTAAGACAAAGGCATAATGAGCTAGTATGCATAGCATACTAGCTCATTATGAATTACTTACCTGAGATCGAAGCCCCCGCATAGGCCCTTGTTCACCTCCTCCGACGGCACCATCTATCCCGGAGCGACTTCCGGGTATCGCGCTTCCGGCGCTGTGACTGGCCAGAGCCACGATGACGTCACTCCCGCACATGCGCGCTGGTGCCACCACTAACGGCATGATCGCCGTTAGAAACGGCACGCTCAGTATGCCTGCGCCCGATGTCTACGGCGCATGCGCCGTAGACATCGGTGCTGCTATTTCTGCAAATATCTCCTAAACCTTTTAGGTTTGGGAGATATTTCTTGCACCTACAGGTAAGCCTTATTCTAGGCTTACCTGTAGGTTAAAGTGGTTGTAATGGGTTTACAACCACTTTAAGAGTTCTCTGCACTGGAACTAAGGGGCCAAGCCCAACCTCTGAAAAACAACCCCACACAACATAATCCCCCCTCCACCAAATGATTTTCAAAATTGTCGGTCTGCAGTGGCGATCAAATACCACCAAAAGAAAGCTCTATTTGTGGGTAGAAGTTGACACAAATATTTTTTGGGTACAGTGTCACACGGCCGTTCAATTGTGAGTTAAATAAATGGCCTGGTCATGAAGGGGGATAAATCTTCCGGAGGTCAAGTGGGTACAGTTATCACCCAGTGACAAACACAATCCAGCACAGCAACTTCCGTATATACTCGAGTATAAGTCGATCCGAATATAAGCCGAGGAATAACTTTTACCACAGAAAACTGGGAAAACTTATTGACTCGAGTATAAGCCAAGGGTGAGCCTCACTGTGTCCATTGCATGCCTAACTTTGTCCATTGCATGCCTCAGTGTATGCCTCTGTGCGTCAGTTAATGCCTCCTGTGTATGCATTGCAGCCTCAGTGTATGCCTCCTGTTTATGCCTCAGTGTATGCATTGACGATCTCCCTACCTGATCAGCCGTGTCATGCAGTCAGACGGCGGCCATCCAGTGTTCAAAAGCCGCGCCTCCTCCTCATCCCCCGTGATAGGGGAACACTCGGTTTCTCAGCAGTCAGTGTTCAGTGTTCCGCCTATCACGGACATCCTCTCGTTTTTTCATCCAAGCCCACAACAGCACCTCCCTATTTGAGCTCTGATGGGGGCCCCCCTGCACCTGGGGCCCCCGGGCTGTGCTCAGGGCTGCCCATGCATTAAGATGGCCCTGCTCTTATCAGTCTGTCATTGCTTTGTACAGTCTTCCCGGCCATGGCTGTCTGCACACACCTGGGCTCCTGGCAACAGTTTTCCGCAAAATGCTTTTTGCATAATGGCTAATTTGGCTGTCTGAATGAGATTCTGTTTTATTAGGGAATACATTAAAACAGAAAAATGCCACATCTTTCTGAACTATGACTGTGTTCAAATGAACCTGTGAACTCGGTGTACGTCAACTGATATTATTCTTATGCCCCATACACACGGTCGGACATTCCGACAACAAAATCCTAGGATTTTTTCCGACGGATGTTGGCTCAAACTTGTCTTGCATACACACGGTCACACAAAGTTGTCGGAAAATCCGATTGTTCTAAACGCGGTGACGTAAAACACGTACGTCGGGACTATAAATGGGGCAGTGGCCAATAGCTTTCATCTCTTTATTTATTCTGAGCATGCGTGGCACTTTGTCCGTCGGATTTGTGTACACACGATCAGAATTTCCGACAACGGATTTTGTTGTCTGAAAATTTTATATCCTGCTCTCAAACTTTGTGTGTCGGAAAATCCGATGGAAAATGTGTGATGGAGCCTACATACGGTCGGAATTTCCGACAACAAGGTCCTATCACACATTTTCCGTCTGAAAATCCGACCGTGTGTACGGGGCATTAGAGTAGATATTTTTGTTTCTCCAAGGATACCACTAGTTTCAGTGTATATTTCAGAATGCCTGCATAGGTATGTGGGAGGTTTTCAATCATGTAACATTAGGTTAATCAATGATGTTTTGAAAACTGTATATAACTGCATCAAATCAGACTCTGAGTCTGAGCAACAATTCGCCTGGTCTGTGCAATGTGACTTTATGTACAAGTTATGTACTACTCATATTATTTCACATCTGTCATTTATCCTTATGCAGCTTTTCATCATCACTCCCCATTTTTCAAAAACAGTTTTTTAAATAAAAAAAAAAAAAAAATATATATATATATATATATATATATATATATACAGTGCCTTGCAAAAGTATTCGGCCCCCTTGAACTTTTCAACCTTTTGCCACATTTCAGGCTTCAAACATAAAGATATAAAATTTTATTTTTTTGTGAAGAATCACCAACAAGTGGGACACAATTGTGAAGTGGAACGAAATCTATTGGATATTTTAAACTTTTTTAGCAATTAAAAAACTGAAAAGTGGTGCGTGCAAAATTATTCGGCCCCTTTACTTTCAGTGCAGAAAACTCACTCCAGAAGTTCAGCGAGGATCTCTGAATGATCCAATGTTGTCCTAAATGACTGATGGTGATAAATAGAATCCACCTGTGTGTAATCAAGTCTCTGTATAAATGCACCTGCTCTGTGATAGTCTCAGGGTTCTGTTGAAAGCGCAGAGAGCATCATGAAGACCAAGGAACACACCAGGCAGGTCCGTAATACTGTTGTGGAGAAGTTTAAAGCCGGATTTGGATACAAAAAGATTTCCCAAGCTTTAAACATCCCAAGGAGCACTGTGCAAGCGATCATTTTGAAATGGAAGGAGTATCAGACCACTGCAAATCTACCAAGACCTGGCTGTCCCTCTAAACTTTCAGCTCAGACAAGGAGAAGACTGATCAGAGATGCAGCCAAGAGGCCCATGATCACTCTGGATGAACTGCAGAGAACTACAGCTGAGGTGGGAGAGTCTGTCCATAGGACAACAATCAGTCGTACACTGCACAAATCTGGCCTTTATGGAAGAGTGGCAAGAAGAAAGCCATTTCTCAAAGATATCCATAAAAAGTCTCGTCTAAAGTTTGCCACAAGCCACCTGGGAGACACACCAAACATGTGGAAGAAGGTGCTCTGGTCCGATGAAACCAAAATCAAACTTTTTGGCCACAATGCAAAACGATATGTTTGGCGTAAAAGCAACACAGCTCATCACACTCAACACACCATCCCCACCGTGAAACATGGTGGTGGCAGCATCATGGTTTGGGCCTGCTTTTCTTCAGCAGGGACAGGGAAGATAGTTAAAATTGAGGGGAAGATGGATGCAGCCAAATACAGGACCATTCTGGATGAAAACCTGTTGGAGTCTGCAAAAGACCTGAAACTGGGACGGAGATTTATCTTCCAACAAGACAATGATCCCAAACATACAGCAAAATCTACAAAGGAATGGTTCACAAATAAACGTATCCAGGTGTTAGAATGGCCAAGTCAAAGTCCAGACCTGAATCCAATCGAGAATCTGTGGAAAGAGCTGAAAACTGCTGTTCACAAACGCTCTCCATCCAACCTCACTGAGCTCGAGCTGTTTTGCAAGGAAGAATGGGCAAGAATTTCAGTCTCTCGATGTGCAAAACTGATAGAGACATACCCCAAGCGACTTGCAGCTGTAATCGCAGCAAAAGGTGGCTCTACAAAGTATTAACGCAAGGGGGCCGAATAATTTTGCACGCCCCACTTTTCATTTTTTTATTAGTTAAAAAAGTTTCAACAATCCAATAGATTTCGTTCCACTTCACAATTGTGTCCCACTTGTTGGTGATTCTTCACAAAAAATAAAAAATTTATATCTTTATGTTTGAAGCCTGAAATGTGGCAAAAGGTTGAAAAGTTCAAGGGGGCCGAATACTTTCGCAAGGCACTGTATATCCCAATTTTTTTTGTAAAATATAAAAGATGATATTAAATAAACATAAATGCTAGTCAACGTTTCTGTGGTCAGGTGGACCCTGCAGCTGACCCCATGGTCCAGCAATGTGGATGCATTACTGTCACGGAACGTCCCACACTCCGCTTGAGTGCTTCCGTCATATACCACTTCCTCCCAGTCTGTATACAGATATCCCAACCTCTCTGTGCACAAAACAAGGCGACACTTGCTTGTTGCTAACAGGAACTGACTTTATTTAGAATCAAAAATACAAGACTTTATATGCCGTTGGAACCTACTCTAACAATACAACTGTAACCTAATTAACCTAATTAACATGAGATAATTAACTAATCCTTTATACAGCCTAGGTGACTGAGACAGGACCTATTGCCCAGACTGAGTTAATTATCACAGGACATTTTCTCACAATAGAAGCAGCTCCAATAGGAGTTGTCCCGTCTCCTACATTGTATAGAGGACAATGTGATCAGCTCATTGAATTAACATAAACACAGGTAGTTGGAGTTGATGACACCAGCATCTCCTCACAGGATGTGTCCCAACAGTATAATTCAGTCTTATCATTCTAATATGGCATATAAAGTGTTCCCAGAGTCTGTGTGTTTTGGGGGGACATGGAGCTGAATCCAAAGTAACACCAACCCCAGGGTCCCCAGGCATACAGCTCACAGAGAGCACCATTCCCCCAAAGCTAGGGCCCATAATCGGTGGGCAAAAGGCTTGCGTTCAGTCCCCTCCAATAGCCTCTGTCTCAGGTGAGTCTGTCACAATTATCTTTCACATAATAGTGGTGGACATTTATGGTCTTCTGGGTGAAAAAATGGTGGCTGGAAACCTACTGCTGCATTACAGCACAAGCCGCAAATTTGAGGAAGGGGGCAAACTCCACAAGCTGCAAGGGGCGTAAAACTAGCAGGCATTAAGAAGCTAGGCATGGGGGTGGCTGGGAACATACTTTTTCTTACATTCCAGATCTGGGGCACAGAAAGCTGCTTGCTCAGTGGTAAAGAAGATAGGGGTGGGGTATGGCCCCATGCTGACCCTTTTCCCCCACTGGAAGTGCCATAAGGTAAACCTCTGAAACCACTTGAAATACTTTCATCCCTATCATTTCAGGATGCTGAGATAGGATCTTGTATAGTAGGGGGAGAGATCAAAAGGTAGGAGCTGAAAAGAAAGAGGGGGAGGAGTATGGACCTTTTGATGTTGACCACTAGCATGCAGGTGCTGTTGCCATTCAGTTGTAAAGTGAACACTCATATGTCTCTTCGTACATGTGCCACCCAATAGACCAAATAAATAAAATATCTTATTACCACTTATTACTTGAGATGTTGGTGACAGATGGTGCAAGTGACTACAGTATAGTCTGCAGCCCTTGAGTTGAAAAAGGCCCACAAAGCTCAACTGGGCCAGGGGATAACAGTGGCCTGCACCTGAAGAGCTCTGCTTTATGGTGGATTAGAACAGCTGCTCCCTCCACTCCTCTTTGAGCTGCCCCTGGATGACATCCTGCTTTACTGATGTTGTGCGTCTCTGTCGCTTATCTTACCAGTTTACAAGGCCAGGACAGAAGTGCAGTTGAGGAGGAAAAACAGGAGCTCTTTTGCAGCTAAGATGACTTCATGCTACAATGGGCCAAGGAGACAGAGGAGAAGGATAATGAAGGCTTAGCCACTCCACCACCTCGTCTGTGTGCTCTGGCTAGCATGCACACTGCCTGAAAAGAAAGGCAGATGTGACCTACGTACACTTGCTTTGGGAGCACTGGTGTGTGCTAGCTCCCGAGCCGGCTCTCTGCGTCCATAAGACACATGGAGCTACGACTCGGTCCCGCCCCTCTCTCCTCATTGGCTCATTGGCTGTGATTAACAGCAGTGGGAGCCACTGGCTCCCGCTGCTGTGTCTCAGACAATGAGGAGAGAGAGAGACCCAGGATAGCCAAGGCTCCTGTGCACATTGTTGAAATGAGAGGGGGCTCAGGTAAGTATAGGGGGGGGCTGTGGGGGGAGCAGCACACATAAGGTTTTTCACCTTTAGCCTTTACAACCACTTTATGCCTTCCCAGATATTTTGGGGGTTTTATCCCTACTTTTATTAACAGCTATGGAAACCTTTGTATTAGACTCCGTTCACACATAGGCGATTTGAATCGTAGGCGGAATCGCCACAATTCTGCCCGCTATTTCAAAATGCCCCGTTAAAATGTCAAATCGCACATCAGCGTGTTCAGGTGCCACTTATTTCATGATGATGTCTTTATGACGAAACGCTTCAGGTAGAGATTGATCACGTGACGTTGCCACGCCGTGGGAGGCGGCCATCCAAATGGTTGAAAACATTCCCGAGACCATATGGACTGACATGCGGTTATTTACATTTATGTTCGTGAGTATTTTGGTGAATTTTTATATAGATTTTGGTTATCAATAATACTACACAATGAAGTATCTTTTACCTATTCCAAACCCTGCATGATTTGAGGTCCTTCTTCGGTGGAGTTTCTTATGTCGTTTGAGCTACAGACATCCTGTGGATGTGATGGCTTGGAGCTGGGTTAATTGAGCATATTTGACCGCTATATACAGAGTGGTCCATACTGAGGGCAAGGGTCAGTGTGTGCTTTGCTCTTGGTGGAGTACCTTTACAGCATTTCTTGTGTGTGAATATCGCACGGGTTGGATCCCATATTTTGAAACTTTTAACAACTTTATTTTGTATGTTAATGGAAAAGTGCTGCACCTACAATATTATTAATTTCAACAGCACCTGAAAACGCATATACAGTCTATATACAGGGGGTCCCCGACTTACGAACATCCGACTTACGAACGACCCCTACTTACGAACGGGGCCCGAGTGACGTCACTGCCGGCCGACGCCATCCCTCTTCTTGCTGGAGTGTGAGCCGTTCCTGGCCTGGTTGTGAAGTTAAGGGGCCCCCCTCGTTATCCTGCCTGCCCGTCCACGGTCGGGGGACTGCCGGTGGCCTGCCAGGCCGCTACAACTGCCCGTCGCGGCCTTGTCCGGCCTAGTGAGGCCTCCAGGATCCCCGGTCTTTCCTAGGAGTGCTGCCCCGCGGAGGTGCACCACGGCCGGCCTGCCTGGACACACCGTCTACCCATCTCCCTGCTGTGCCATCAGGTGAGCAGCCTGTACTGCAGTACTGTAATATGCTTAAGATATATGTTTAATATGCATTGTACTGTACCTCTGCTTCCTACTGTCCCTGCCGCCATGTAAAGAGTGAGAGGGGAGAGCTGTGCTCCTCCCCTCTCAGCTATGAAAGAAAATCTAGCAGTGCTAGGAGGTGACAGGGTCAATCAAGGGAACCTGTCACCTCCAATTGCTATCACACAGGGAATTGTTTTCTCCTGTGTGATAGCAATAAAGTTAAATGAAAAAATGAAAAAAAATAAAAATAAAAAAAATAAGAAATACAGTATTAATTAAATTAAAAAAAAAATAACAAAGTAATTAAAGTAAAGAATAATTAAAATAAAAAAAGTATACAAAAATTAAAAAAAGTAAACGACAAGCTACAAAAAAAAAAAAGTGATAAAAAAGTAAAAAAAAAAAAGAAACAAAACATATTTGAACTAAACGTGCTACTCCTGCCATCCAGTTGCCATTTTTGGGGGGGTGGTTCGGTTGGCGGGGAGGGGGTGCATTGCGGAACCTGGCCTTGGGGTGGCAGGGAGAGCAAATCCGGCCCTGCTTGTACCACACACAATTGAATGAGAGCTCCACAATAGGCAGACGACATGAGCCCACGCTGGAACACAGGGACAGAATGTATCCCTGTGTCCCAGCACGAGCCCATGCCATCTACCCATGCGGAGCCCCCACCCAATCGCGCGTGTTTTTTATACCATCTTTGCTTGGTCCTGAATGTAACCACTATTGTATCCTTCTGTTCTCTTTTAGCCCTGTTTTTTTGTACTGTACTGAATCCCACAGTGCTTGACGGCTCTAAGGACGCACAACAAGCGGGCATACCTGTATCTATCTTGCCGCCACAGTGAGTGTTTTTTTACAGTTCCAGTCTAACTAGAATAAATTGGTAATAAATTGGCTGGCTGCTACACTTTTTTTCCTTCTTGTTCTTCTTTTCTAGAGTGCACTTCATTCCACATTTTTTTGTCTTCAAAATGCCGAAAAACAAATCTGATGCAAGTGCTGGTGATACAGCAAAGAAAAGAAGATCCATCACCATGGAAAATAAAGTAGAAATAATAAAAAGATCAGAAAAAGGTGAAACTCCATCATCTATTGGCAGAGCATTGGGCTACAATCGGTCAACGATCGCAACGATTTTAAAAGATAAAGGTAGAATAATGGAGCATGTGAAAGGCCATACCCCAATGCATGCTACGATTATTACCAAGCAACGCAGTGGTTTAATTGTCGAGATGGAAAGGCTGCTGACAATTTGGATAGAAGACCAAAATCAGCATAATATACCTATCAGTCTTACTTTTGTTCAAGAAAAGGCTCGAAGCCTTTTCAACGATTTAAAAGCTGCCCATCCAAGAGAAGATGATTGCAATGAAGAATTTAAATTTAAAGAAAGAGCTAATTTGCATAGCATTAGAGTTCAAGGTGAAGCAGCAAGTGCCGATGTAAGTGCTGCAAATAATTTTCCCAAGATATTGAAAGCTATTATTGACAACGAAGGTTATATGCCAGAACAAATTTTTAATGTAGATGAAACAGGCTTGTTTTGGAAAAAAATGCCAGCTAGGACCTACATTTCAAAAGAGGAAACATGTGCACCAGGACATAAGGCATCAAAGGACAGGCTGACTGTCTTACTTGGGGGTAATGCATCTGGGGATTTAAAGCTCAAGCCTTTGTTAGTGCATCACTTCTTAAATCCCAGGGCACTACGTAATGTCACTAAGGCATCTCTTCCTGTTATTTGGAGGGCAAATACAAAGGCTTGGGTTACAGCTACAATGTTTGAAGATTGGTTTTTGAACCATTTTGTCCCTGCTGTTGAACGTTATTGTTTGAGGGAAAACATTCCCTTCAAAATTCTTCTTCTCCTTGACAATGCCCCTGGACATCCAAACACTTTAGCTGACTTGCACCCCAATGTAAAGGTGGTATTTCTACCCCCCAACACCACATCACTACTTCAACCTATGGATCAAGGAGTCCTAGACTCCTTTAAGGCCTATTATTTACGGAGGACATTCTCACAAGCTATCAGGGCTACCCAAAAGGATCAGATGACCTTAAGAGAGTTCTGGAAGAATTATCACATTTATGATGCCATCAAAAATATTGCTGATGCTTGGGCTGAAGTGAAAGAAACAAATATGAGAGGTGTTTGGAAAAATTTGTGCCCCCAATTCACAGAAGAATTTCTGGGGTTTACAGATGAAGAAATCTCCGCAACCAGGCAAGCTGTAGTTATTATTGGTAATCAATTGCAGTTGGACATCAGTGAAAATGATATCATCGAGTTACTCGACTCCCATGGGCAAGAATTAAGCAATGAAGACCTTATGGAACTAGAGCAGCAGATGACAGCATTTAGTGAAGAAAACCAGGACCTAGAAACTCTAACATTGAAAAAGTTTTCTACAAAACGGTTATCTGATGCTTTTCATCTTGTTGAAGCAGGAATGGCAAAGTTAGAGGAGCAAGATCCTGATACAGAGAGGTTTACCAAAGTTTATCGTACAGTTACTGACAGCCTGAGATGCTACAGGGCTATTTATGATGAGATAAAGAAAAGCGCTGTGCAAACATCCCTTGATGCCTACTTCAAGAGTCCAGCAGCTGAATCAGATTCTATAATAACAGTCCCATCCTCTTCAACAAGCCCATCATCCTCTACCATAATTGTTTAAGGTTGTACTGTTCTGTACAGTACTGTACAGTGTTTGAAAATGTTTAAGAATTTACATGTATGTATCTGCATCTACATGCACAGGTAAACATAAATAATATGTTAAACCAAACACCTGTCTACGTTGTATTTATTTATTTATAGAGCCACTTAAGTTTTTACTGCTGTCTGTATCCTCATTAGATGGATTTAATCTCACTTCCTGACTCTGAGACTGGATTTGCACTTAAAAAAGGTACTGTTCCGACTTACAAACAAATTCGACTTAAGAACAAACCTACAGTCCCTATCTCGTTCGTAACCCGGGGACCCCCTGTACAGTCTTTATGACAAAATAATAATCTGACAGGCTCCCAGTAGATTTACTTTCCTTTACTTTCCTCCTGCCCACAGTTGCTTGCTCCAGCTGATTCACTGTAGAATAATCTGACAGGCTCCCAGTAGATTTTAGCAATTGGCCCTTTACAGGCAGGAACTAGTAGGCCCTTGTGGTGTAGCAAATATAGTGAAAACAGCTTGTACTTCTCTTCTGTAGCCACTGATCCCAGCACCACCTCTTTAGGCACTGCCAACCACACTGGTGCCCAAAAAGTGTAATTTGGGGTCAGATTTGTCGGCCACATTGTCACAGTCCCGCTAAAAAAGTCCCAGAATCTATCCCATAGTTTGTAGACGCGATAACTTTTGCACAAACCAATCAATATATGCCTATTGCGTTTTTTTTTTACCAGAAATATGTAGAAGAATATATATCAGCCTAAACTGATGAATACATTTTATTTATTTATTTAATTTTTTTGGAAATGTATTATAGCAGAAAGTAAAAAAAAAATTAGCGCAAAAAAACTGCAGAGGCGATCAAATACTACCAAAAGAAAGCTCTATTTGTGGGAAAAAAGGGACGTCAATTTTAATTAGTTACAGCATCACACGACCACGCAATTGTCAGTTAAAGCGATGCAGTGCCGTTTCGCAAAAAATGGCCCGGTCATTAAGGGGCAAATCCTTCCGGGGCTGAAGTGGTTAAATTGAAAAAGTCCATACACTTAATAAAGGGTGTGACAAGTGGAAATGGTATTCAACTCCGTGGCTACAAGTGTTCAAGAAAAACGGCAAAGTATTCCATCCACAATAAAAGAGAGTGGCCCCTTACCAGATCTCCATTTCCCAGTAAACGACAGTTGTGTGGAAACGCGTCAGTTCGGAGAGCACTTGCAACGATATTCTATCTAGTTGGCAGACTGACATCACCACTAGAGATACATGCTGGAATTTTTAAACCTTTATGTAAGTTCATGTATATATTTTTAAAATAAAATTGGCTGATTTACACTATAAGGCTTCCCCCTTTTCATATATGATCTTTGAACACATGGAGTTCATCCCTGCAAGTGTATCAAGACATGCTGCTTGAAATCTCCACGCCTGTGATCATCCCAGCATAAGCTTCCTGTCAGGGAAGAATCCAGAGAACAACTGGCAGATATGCCAATATCCAACATGGCCGCGTTAATGCGCACATTAGCAAACGTGCGTAAGCTAAACGTGCTAATTACCAGTGTTTACTGGCCTATATGAGGACACAAGTGGCTCTCATGAATTGCTGGATTATAGCCAGCCTTGTATCCGGTGTTCCTGCCCCTTGTGCTCCTGTTTTGATTACCTGTTACCGACCCGTCTTACCCTGACCTGCTCTGGCTTCTCTCCTGGCTCTCCTGAACCTGGCTTGCTTCATGGACCTAAATTTCTAAACTTCATTTCTAACTTAATTAAAATGTATTTGTACTCATACAAATTTACGCTATGTGGCCTTTTTTGTTTTTCCTTCTTCACACTACCCCTACCAAATCCATGGATATCTGATCATCGTCTCTTATGAGACAAATCTACTAGGACATCTTTCATCTTGAGGATAGCCAGGTGTTCCTGTTCCAGCCATTTGAGGGTTCCAGTGTCTATTCCGAGTGGTTGTCTATACAACACAAGCCCGTTTGACTTACGGAGCATATGCTCTGGTGGGTTCAAACGTTCTGGTAAGCCCCCCAATTTTCGGTGGTGGTACTCCTCACTTTAGCCATACTTCCTGGTTCACTGTTGGGATATTCACAGGAAGTTTGAACCCCATTTGGAACATTGCCATTTTGATTTTTGTCACCTTGATTTTTCTCGGACATTTATTATTATTACTTTTTTATATTGTTTATCACAGTTGCACATGTTTTTTTTTTTTCTCCCCATTTCATAAGGTGTGATTATTTGGGTTCATTGCCCCTTGTTACACATATGTGTCACGTCATGTTTTTTTAAGTGCTACACTACTTGTTTTCCTTTGCTTCACAGACCTGCTTCTGCCTGTTCCAGATTGACACCCTGTGTTTGACCCTGGCTTGATCTCGACTACGCTTCCTGCCTCTGCTCCCGACTGACTTCCGGTGTTTGACCCTCGGCCTGGCTTCTGACGTTGCTTTCTGCTCTACCCATCTGTCAAGATCCGCCAGTATTTCCAGAGAATCATTGGCTGTGACCACTAAGGATGAGCTCCGGCGTGTTCGCACAGCCCACGTGCAGAGCTCGCCAGGAAGTCGGCGCTGCGCTAATCACAGCCAGTGAGACATTGTCCGGATGCGCAGAGATCAGGAAATGTCTCATTGCCTGTGATTAGCACAGACTTCCTGGCGGGCTCTGCACGTGGGGTGTGCGAACACGCCAAAACTCTTCCTTGGTGACCACCTTCTCTGCTCCAGGGTGTCCCGCATCTGGAACCATCAGACAACTTCATCTGCAGGCAACCCGTGCATCTCTGGGCATAGTATCCTCTGTCACCAACTCCAGAGGTACTTTACACTCAGCCGCAAGGGGAACCCTCTCATCTGGTTTATGACACTTCCTTGACCCCTGTTACAGGGATCCATCAGATCTGCTCATCCCTGCAAGTGTATCAAGACATGCTGTTTGAAATCTCCACACATTCTGGCATAAGTTTCCTTGATCTCTGTTATGGGGATCCATCAGATCTGGTAAGAGGCCATTCTCTTCTCTCGTGGATGGAACACTTTGCCGTTTTTTTCTTAAACACTGGTAGCCACGGTGTTGAATACCATTTTCACTTGTCACGCCCTTTATTAAGTGTATGGATTGTCTTATGGACTTTTTCAATTCAACATACTGTACATTTTTTTACACACTGGAATTTTTTTGCAATTTGTTCCACATTGACATTTTGAATAATGCATTTGTTATAACATCTGTTATTTGCATCACTAAGTTGCTATCACATTGTCTACACACACATATGAACACTTTATTTTGTTCATTATCACCTCAGTTCACTATTTAAAGGAACAGCGCACCATGAGCCATTTCTATTTCAATCATAACAATCGTTATATCCGAGTGGTCTGAAGAGACACCTCCCCTAAACTGAGCATGTGCCATGTATCTCAATTGAAAGTATTGGAAGGACTAAGAGTCCGGTGCCCCATTTTATAACTGTAATTCTCTGAAAGAAACAAAAGTGCCCACCAATGACCCCCATCCAACTTGGTAAAACTCATGTAATAGTGGGTTGAACCGTAGGGGAGCATTAGGTGACACACTAACTTGGATGCCAGGAAAAGGATTTGGCAGTAATACCCATCCCTCCGAGCTAGGCACTGAACTTCTATTTAATGAATTCAGCAGGGCTTATTGTAGGATGCCGCCACTGCCTCTGTGGTTCAAGAGGGGAAACATCCACCAATGTACGTATACCAATTACGCAGCCAGATAATACATACGCAGGTCTGGAAGTGCCAGGCCCCACTCCCCCTGTGCTGGGCAGTTGTAAAGTCTTCAACAAGATCCTTGGGGTAGGAGGACTCCCACAAGACTGAGGACAGTAACATGTCTATCAATTGAAATGTCTGTTTTGTTATGTTAACCAGAGCATTAGTTAGGATTTACAAAAAATTTGGTAGAATAATCATTATAACACCTTCCCGCCCAGCCTATAGTACAATAGCAGTTGGACGGGAGCACTGTCGGCGGCACGATCTATCACCTGTGTCCACCGTGTACTTGCCTGCTGTCAGTGTCATGTGATCGCTGTGACCAATCACAGCCAATCACATGATAATTGTAAATAATGGATAGCTTACTTTCATGCCATCCATTGTATAGAATTGGGGACAGGGCCAATCACAGCCCAACTGTGCCATGTAATTAGCTTTGACCAATCACAGCTAATCACAACAAAACAAACCGATTGAGTCAGTTTAATTTAGTAAAAATGGTAGCTTATACCAATGAAATTCATTGGTGTAAGCAATCATAATGTGTAAAAAAAAAAAAATTGGATCACTTCCCCAGAGTAGTTCAGTGTTACTATAGTAACACTGTATTGCTCTGGTCACCATAAAAATAAATAAAATAGTAGAAAAAAAAAATGTAATAAAAAATGAAAAAAATTGAAATGAAATTAAAGAGAGCTCTAACGTTACAACATAATACACTTCTTATTGAAATTACTATATACAAGCTGTATGTACAAATGTTATTATGATTGTACAAATGCTCTATTTCTTTTTGATCTTATAATAAAAATTTTACTGAAAAAAAAAAATTAAATCAGTCAGTGTCCCTGATCACCGCCACATCAGTTATATGATGATACTGTACTGCACTGGTGGCAGTTTGTAAAAAAAAAAATAATTTCCTCACTTTCCAAAAAATTGTGTCAAAAAATTACAACTTAAAAACGTGCCATGCCTCATACTAAATACCTTGGATTATCTACATTCCAAAAAGGGGTCATTTGGGGGTATTTGTACTGTTTTCAGGCCTCCAGAAATTAGATAAGTTGTCAGTACATCAGGATTGTACGATTTTCAGATATATACCATAGTTTGCAGACTCTATAACTTTCCTACAGACTAAATAATATACATCGATTTGGATTTTTTTCCACCAAAGAAATGTAGCAGAATACATTTTGGCCTAAATTTACGAAGAAAGATTATTTATTTGCAAAATGTTATAGCAGAAACAAAGAAAAACGCATTTTTTTTTCAACATTTTCTGTTGTTTTTTCATTTATTTAGCATAAAAAAACCCAGTGGTGATTAAATACCACCAAAAAAAAGTTCTATTTGTGTGAAAAAGATTATAAAAATGTAATTTGACAGAGCTGAAAGCTGAAAATTGTCCTGCGCAGGAAGGGGGTAAAAGTGCCCGGTATTGAAGTGGTTAAACAGATTTATCTTGCACAGAACTGTCAGGGGAAGGTACATCCATCTCCTAACACCTGCATAACCGGCAACAGGTTATTGAAGACGTATGCGGAGACAGGCAGTTGGAATACACCCCCAAATACTTCCATTTCTGTGAGCCCATCATAGGGCATGACGTTTGGGTTTAGGAGTGTGTCTATGGGAAGGGCATTTGTGAGGTCAGGCACTGATTTTGGATGAGAAGGCCTAGCTCGCAGTCTCCTCTCTAATTCATCCTAAAGGTGTTCTATGGGGTTGAGGTTAGGACTCTGTGCAGGCCAGTCAAGTTCCTCCACCCCAAACTTGCTCATCCATGTCTTTATGGACCTTTCTTTGTGCACTGGTCCAAATCATTTGGTGGCGGGGGTACTATGGTGTTCTTCAGGGGTTGGGCTTGGCCCCATAGTTCCAGTGAGGGAACTCCTAAGGCCTCAGCATACCAAGACAATTTGGACAATTTCATGCTCCCAACTTTGTGGGAACAGTTTGGGGATGACCTCTTCCTGTTCCAACATGACTGCGCACCAGTGCACAAAGCAAGGTCCATAAAGACATGGATGAGCGAGTTTGGGATGGAGGAATTTGACTGGCCTACACAGAGTGCGGCCCTCAACCTGATAGAACACCTTTGGGATGAATTAGAGCGGAGACTGCGAGTCAGGCCTTCTCTCCAACATCAGTGCCTGACCTCACAAATGTGCTTCTGGAAGAATGGTCAAACATTCCCATGGACACATTCCTAAACCTTGTGGACGGCCTTCCCAGAAGAGTTGAAGCTGTTATAGCTGCAAAAGGTGGGCCAACTCAATATTAAACCCTACGGACTAAGACTGGGATGCCATTAAAGTTCATGTGTATGTAAAGGCAGGCGTCCCAATAATTTTGATAATATAGAGTAGTTGATTTGGAAGCCCGAATAGTCGCCAAATTCCATAGTAATGGAAAAGGTATTTGTCAGGGAGTCGGTTGCATCATGATCAGTGGTCTTTGATCGTTCAGTTCTTGGTGTAGAGCCAGCGGGGGACAGCTGCAGCATCAGATTCATGCTGCAACCATCTCAGTGAGTATGTATGATTGTTTACAATCAAAAATTCTGGTCATGGGACTTTAAATGAGGCATATCACAAAATAAAATTACAAAAATAGAAAATATATTATAAAAAGTTTATCAAAAAATGAATCATAGAAGCACGTTTCATGTCAGAGTCACGATAAAAATCTCAGATCGCCGCCATTACTAGTAAAAAAAAAAAGAAAAAGAAAATCATAAATCTATCCCCTATTTTGTAGATGCTGTAACTTTTGCTCAAACCAATCAAAAATATTGTGATTTTTTTTTTATCAAAAATGTGTAGAAAAATACATATCGGCCTAAACTGAGAAAAAATTATTTATTTTTTTTCTAAATTGAGATATTTATTATAGCAAAAAGTAAAAAATATTGTGTGTTTTTTTCAAACTTGTCACTCTTCTTTTGTTTATAGCGCAAGTAATAAAAAAACACAGAGGTGATCAAATACCACCAAAAGAAAGCTCTATTTTTGGGGAAAAAATGATAACAATTTCATTTGGGTACAGTGTTGCATGACCGCGCAATTGTCATTCAAACTACAATGGCACTGAAAACTGAAAATTGGCCTGGGCAGGAAGGGGGTGAAAATGCCCTGTATTGAAGTGGTTAGGAGCTGACATATGGCACATGATTATTATAATGAATTCATAGGAAACCAATACATGGTACAATAAAATAGACGAATGCATGATAGATATAAAATGTAGGGATCAGCCTCTCTTGACGTATAGTAACTCTACGCATTTCGTGCCTCATATCTACTCATAAGGAATAAGTTGCCAAAATGATCCGTGAATATAAGTAATAGATAAAAGATGTGTGGTGGTAAAAATCCCTATATGGGTAACAAAAAATCATATAACAGAGGCCAGAAGTCTGATACTCACATGTCAGTTCAGAATAAAAATCCAGCCTACAAGATGGATGTGAGGGTTGCCAATGACAAAGTCTGACAAAGGGCTAAGGCAGGGACATCCCACTCGGACCAGGGGAACGGCACAGAAACCGGCCGACTCCGTGTGGGACTCGATGGACGTGTCTGTCTGGTGGTAAGTGCAGAGACGTGTGCTGGCCAGATCTGGTTAAATACCACTGAGACCGGGCTGGGCCCCACCAGGAAGTGCAAAGACAAGTGTGCTGGCCAGGTCTGGCTCAGTACCCATGAGACCGGGCGGGGCCCCGCCAGCATCATGCTGGACGCCAATGAGGATCAGGCAAGGATGTGTCCGCATCCACCCATCCCAGGCGTCAGATGGGACACAAGCGCGCCAGCATCGTGGCGTCAAAAGACGTCACGAGCGGAGCGTGTCTGCATGGCTCTGATGCACAGGAGGGCAATCCCCGCCTGCACCCAAAAGGGGAACGGGAGGGGAAGTCATGCTGTGCATTGCAATCCCGGGAATAAGACAAGGACATGACAAACCCCCACCCATTGTGGAGCTGAGAGATGTTAACCAAAGCTGGAAAAATTGTATGATAGGTTCTATAAAAATGTAAAAGAAAACTGGAATGAAATGAATGATTGTTATTTTATATTCCTGCACTTCTCTTTTAACACAGAGTGCAGGGGCCAGGGACAAGTAACACAAAATTCAGAGGTTAGTAGTATGAAACACTTAGTACAGGGGTCAGGAATAGGTTGCACAGAGTTCAGAGGTCAGTAGTATATAACCCAGTGTTCAGAAGTCTGTAGTAACACAGAGTGCAGGGGTCAGGAGCAAGTAACAGAACATTGAAACCTCAGTAGTATTAAATGCACAGTGCAAGGGTAATCCATAAGTAACGCAGAGTTCAGAAGTCAGTAGTATGTAATGCACAGTGTAGGGGTCAGGAGTAAGTAACGATGAGTGAAGAGGTCAGTAGCATGTAATGCACAGTTCTGAGTAAGTAATGATGAGTGAAGAGGTCAGTAGCATGTAATGCACAGTTCAGATTAAGTAATGATGAGTAAAGAGGTCAGTAGCATGTAATGCACAGTTCTGAGTAAGTAATGATGAGTGAAGAGGTCAGTAGTATGTAATGCACAGTGTAGGGGTCAGGAGTAAGTAACGATGAGTGAAGAGGTCAGTAGCATGTAATGCACAGTTCTGAGTAAGTAATGATGAGTGAAGAGGTCAGTAGCATGTAATGCACAGTTCAGATTAAGTAATGATGAGTAAAGAGGTCAGTAGCATGTAATGCACAGTTCAGAGGAAGTAATGATGAGTAAAGAGGTCAGTAGCATGTAATGCACAGTTCAGAGTAAGTAATGATGAGTGAAGAGGTCAGTAGCATGTAATGCACAGTTCAGAGTAAGTAATGATGAGTAAAGAGGTCAATAGCATGTAATGCACAGTTGAGGAGTAAGTAATGTAGAGTGAAGGGAACAGTGGTATGTAACACAGTCCAGGACCAAGTGACACACATCCCCCTTGCCTACAAGCAAAAATACCCCCCTTCAAGTACAAACCACCCCTCCAGATAAACTTGCACACAGCATGCCCTTCATCAGTAAAATTCACTCAGCAAACCTCAGATGCAGAATTGCCTGGCAGGGTTAGGAAAATCCTCCCAGGTTTCCCCTCGGTTATGTCATATGACATGTCAGAGCTGAGGAGGAGCCTAGGACTTCCTCTGCTTTGCAATGTCTATTGACAGTCTAATCCAAGGTCTCAGCATGGTGACCACTTCTTAGAGACCATACAACCACCCAAGTTTTTTCTGATGGAAATTCCGATCGTGTATACACGGCAATAGCCTAAGGGATTCATAAAACCTACTTTAGATTGTTGCATTTTACAAATATTAATTTTACTCATTAGGCTGAAAAAAAAAACATTTAATGGAAGCAAAAATTCACCACAAATATAACAGAACAAATGTATTAAATGTTTACTATTTAAAAACTTACAGAAATAAAAGCGTTTGTAACTGAGTTCTTAGAGATTACACAATACCCATAATAAAGTATTTCAAATTGAAAAGTATTACTGTCACACAAAATAAATACAGAAATACTGTTAATACTTTTACGTGAATCAATAAGGTAACAAGTTATTTTGTTTTGATCAGGTGGAAAGGTGGATTTTTTTAATTGTGTTTATCAATTTTATTCTCAGTGCTTCAGTCCTTATTCCATAGATAAAGGGATTGAGTGTGACAGAAATGATCAGACCAGTCATCGAGATGACAGTATGAAAAATGGTTGAGACAGAACCAATGTTTATCCTGTACCTGAAGCCAACAAACAGCGTGGCAGCCATATATGTTGAAAAGGCCACTATATGGGTCAACAAGGTATGAATAGCTTTCTGATAGGCTTCAGTGGAGATCTTCATGCAAATGAGGAAAGTTCTAATGTAGCAGTAAACTACAACAAGCATTGAAAGTGTTACAATAAGCAGTGTGCCGGTGGTACCGTAGATATTGTTGATGGTGGTGTCTCCACAGGCCAGACGAGTGAGGGACATAGTCTCACAATACACACTGTTGATGTTCATCCCACACAGTGGAAGTCTGGCCGTCAATGCTACACCTATGATTCGGATCACGAAAATGATGATCCAGATGCTGGCTAGGCTTTTTACAGCTTTCTCATTGTTCATCAGAACAGGGTACCGCAACGGGTGACCTACAGCCAAGTATCGGTCAAAGGCCATGATGGTGAAAATCAAAATCTCAACGTAGGCAAAAGACTCGATAAAGAATGACTGGAAGAGGCAGACAGAAATGTGGATGTTGGTAAACCCAAGGAGCAGGTCAACCACTAGCTTGGGAAAAACAGTGGAGCCTCCAACCATGGCGTTGAGCACTAAATTGGCTATAAAAATGTACATGGGTTCATGAAGGCTTTCTTCTAACCAGACCAAAGTTATAATAGCAGAGCACAACATCAGCATTGTTACATAAATGATGAGATATATAAGAGAATAAAGATATCTGAGGTTTTCCATCTCCACAAGTCCAGTGAGGATAAAGTTTGTATTAATCCTGGACACATTCTCCATTTCAAAAGAAAATGCTGTTCTTAGATTTCTTGTGGAACAGAACATTATTTTTTCAGAGCATCATTTTAAAACTTTGCTTTCCAAAGAGTAAAATAAATAATTTTTTTTTTCAATTCTTTTTCTTTCGGTGTCGTTTTTTCTTTCACCTCAATTTTTAAAGTCTCCGAGTCTCTGAGAACTCACATCTCTTTTTATAGCCATAGTTAGTTGCGTACTCCGTGCCAAGGGATGGAATTACAGTAGTTGCAGGAATCTTTTATCCAGTGGGACCATCAGGTTGTTATTGTTGACATTATCTCAACAAAGTAATACACATGCATGTGCAAAGGATATATATATATATATATATATATATATATATATATATATATATATATATATATATATATATATATATATATATATTTATATATTTATGTTTATTTTAGCACAATGTATTGTTTTTAAAGAAAACAAATAAACTATACATTTTTTATTTAAATGAGCTTATTATAAAAAAAAAAAAGGCTACATTTCAGCCTTCCCTAGTCTTAAACAGTGGTACAGGTTTCTTACCTCTACTGAAATTGCTTGCATGCTGTGAGCTTCTCTAATGCCCTGTACACACGATAGGATTTTCAGATGGAAAATGTGTGATAGGACCTTGTTGTCGGAAATTCCGACCATGTGTAGGCTCCATCACACATTTTCCATAGGAATTTCCGACACACAAAGTTTGAGAGCTTGCTATAAAATTTTCCGACAACAAAATCCGTGGTCGGAAATTCCGATCGTGTGTACACAAATCCGACACACAAAGTGCTACGCATGCTCAGAATAAATTAAGAAACGAAAGCAATTGGCTACTGCCCCGTTTATAGTCCCGACGTACGTGTTTTACTTCACCGCGTTCAGAACGATTCGATTTTCCGACAACTTTGTGTGACCGTGTGTATGCAAGACAAGTTTGAGCCAACATCCATCGGAAAAAATCCATAGATTTTGTTGTCGGAATGTCCGATCAATGTCCGATCGTGTGTACAGGGCAATAGTG
The DNA here is from genome assembly GCA_037952835.1 of Lithobates septentrionalis. Lineage (NCBI taxonomy): Eukaryota > Metazoa > Chordata > Amphibia > Anura > Ranidae > Lithobates > Lithobates septentrionalis. Next base: position 388,673 of record JBBDGP010002749.1, on the reverse strand, counting down.
TTCAATTGAAGCTTCGGTAAGCCAGATAGAGCCCACGTCATTTTCAGGCTGGAGAACATCCATAATCATCTAACTTTTTCCTCCCCAGCAAAACTGTCTCTGGCCTGCCATTTAATTAATTGGATTTCAGTTTCCTGCAATCATGGAGGCTCGGTATCACATGTGGCCCTTACCTAGGATGTGCAAACACAGTATCTCACAAAAGTGAGTACACCTCTCACCTTTTTGTAAATATTTTATTCTATCTTTTCACGTGACAACACTGAAGAAATGACACTTTGCTACAATGTAAAGTAGTGAGTGTACAGCTTGTATGACAGTGTAAATTTGCTGTCCCCTCAAAATAACTCAACACACAGCCATTAATGTGTAAACCGCTGGCAACAAAAGTGAGTACACCCCTAAGTGAAAATGTCCATATTGGGTCCAAAGTGTCAATATTTTGTGTGGCCACAATTATTTTCCAGCACTGCCTTAACCCTCTTGGACATGGAGTTCACCAGAGCTTCACAGGTTGCCACTGGAGTCCTCTTCCCCTCCTCCATGATGACATCACGGAGCTGGTGGATTTTAGAGACCTTGCCCTCCTCCACCTTCTGTTGGAGGATGCCCGACAGATGCTCAATAGGGTTTAGGTCTGGAGACATGCTTGGCCAGTCTATCTCCTGTAGAACTCATTGTGAGCCTGCTCATCTTTGAGCTTGCTGGAACTTAGACCAAGTGGAACTGGACTAAGTGGTGAGTTAAAAACCAGAGTTAAAAACAAGAGGTTATAACAGGGGTCAAGTACCTGTGTAGGGTGAGTGTGTACCTGTGTATTGTAAGTACATGAGTGCTGTGAGTGCATGTGAGCTGTATTGAGTATTAGTGTCAGGTAGTACCTGTGTATTGTGAGTGCCTGAGTGTTGTCTGAGTAGTGTGTGTGGATCGCTATTACTTGTGTATTGTGTTTGTGTGCACGTGGATCTGCGAGTGCCCGTGGGTCTGTGAGTGCACGTTGGTCTGCGAGTGCACGTGGGTCTGTGAGTGCACATGGGTCTGCAAGTGCACGTTGGCCTGCAAGTACCTGTGTTTTGTCTTGTTGAGTACCTGTGTATTATCTTGTTGAGTACCTGTGTATTGTCTTGTTGAGTACATGTGTATTGTCTTGTTGAGTACCTGTGTTTTGTCTTGTTGAGTACCTGTGTATTGTCTTGTTGAGTATTAGCATCAGGAAGCTAGTTGTTAGGTCATTTGGACAGGGTGTAATCCCCAATCCTCATTAAATTAGTAGGTGCGATGCCCGGCGGGTGTGGACATGCAACTTAATGTACATCTTGCGGCATGTATGCGTTCCTTGATCATCCAATTGAGGGCGAATACTGCTGTGCAAAATGTAAGTACATTGTTTCCCTGGAAGCCCAGGTTCTGAATTTGGGGAAGCAACTGTGAGCACTGAGAAGTCCCTCCATACTAAAGGAGAGCCAGAAACGTACATGGCAGCTGCCGGCAGGGGCCAGCACAGAGGCGGGTGGAGACAAAGAGGTGCAGGCACTAGCAAAGAGTAGATGGGTGACATTTAGGAAGGATAGAGGGGGAAGTGCCAGGGAGGCCGATCCAGGACTGGAGCATCCCAATAAGTACGCTCCATTGAGTGACATTGGTAAAACCAGTCAGGGACCAGCACTGCTGGAGCTGAGGGACCCTCCTAACTGCCAGGGGAAGAATTCCTCCAGTGAGAGTGGGGGGAAGCGAAGGGAAAGGAAAGACAGATTTTGGTGGTAGGGGACTCAATTCTTAGAAGGACAGAGAGGGCAATCTGTAACAAAGAACTTAAGCCCCGAACTGTATGTTGTCTACCGGGCGCTCGGGTTCGGCACATCACGGATCTTGTGGACAGATTACTGGGAGGGGCTGGGGAAGACCCAGCTGTCATGGTAAACGTTGGCACCAATGACAAAGTCAGAGGCAGATGGAGTGTCCTAAAGAGAGATTTTAGGGACTTGGGAGCTAAATTGAGGAAAAGGACCTCCAAGGTAGTATTCTCAGATAGGAAGGTATGTGAGACAGTATAGTGTTCTCAGTGCGGGAGAGGACACACCAGTACAGCGTCTTTACTATTGTTTGGCTTGTTACAGACTGAGTACCTTAATATAGGGAATATTGTAATTTTTGATAAAACTTTTAAAACGGTAATACACTATATAGTTTCCTCTGTTTTCTACATGGATATTGTTACAAGCAACCAACCAAGGAGCTGAATGCTGGCCATAAACCCAGAGGTGGTTTAAAAGCGTGTTTTTTTTCCACAAAAATTTTATTGAACATTTTTAAACATGTAATACATAGGACATCTTTGTAGAGATATCTACAAAGCAAGACAGGGTTTGAACAAAAAAGAATATACATCCGTACACTAATAATAACAGAACCCTTGATCGTATATCCTATATTAAATGCCCCTTAAGTGCCTGACATATACAGTCATATATTCTGCTAGAGGAAATGACTGCATTTCCATCCCTGGGATTGTTATCTCTCTTATCTGTAGCCTCGTCAGAGTAACCCAGGAGACTAATTCTTCCCGAGTACCTAAATTTAGGATCAGATTGTTCCATATGTTATGGGGATGATGGAGAGGTGGGCAGACCACCAATTCTGTCCCCCACCCTATACTCCCCATCTGTTGCCGTGAATAGGAAGGGGAAAGAGAAGAAAGAACAAAGAAGAGAGAAAGGAAAAGAAAGAGAAAGAAGAAGAAAAAAAAAAGAGAATGGGGATGAATATGAGGGCCTGTTAGGAGAGGGGGTGGAAAACCACCGGCTACCCTCTCCACTTGCCACCGAATGCACCACCCAAAACCCCCAATCCAGAGTGCTTTCGGATTATAGCAAAAGGTGTTACAAGAGTAAAGGGTCATGAATTAAGTGTTGTCCTGTATCAGTTCCTGATATTGCTGAGAAGTTTGAAAATCGAACCAGTTAGCCCAGGTAGCTGTAAAGCTGGAAACTCTGTCTTGAGTGATGTGTACCAGCTCCTCCATCATTGCTATATGGTTAATGCGCCATGCCCATTCTTTCATTGAAGGGGGAGATTTTGACCGCCAATGAACCGGCAGGCAAAGCCTGGCAGCATTGATCATATGCATGGTCAATGACTTGTTATATCTTTTGGATGATATTTTGGAAAGGTGAAGGAGGTACTTTGCCAGTGAGAACTCCAACGGAAGAGAGGAAATCGCAGTATTTTATAGCCATTTTCCTGCGTGTGAACATTTAAGAAGCCTTTATGAATGTACAGGTGGACACGATCCCAGCTGGTATCCTCAATCGTCATGCCCAGCTCAGTCTCCCAGAACACATGCTCTGAGTGCAACGAAGAATATGGTACCTTGAACATGGAAGCGTAGAGCACTGAGATTACATGACGAGCTAGAACAGAGCGACTCAAAGATAGTGAGGGGCTTCGTGAAGCTTCCTCTGTTCGCCGCATTGTCCAAATAGTGTTTTAGTTGTATGTAGGCCCAGAAGGGGAAAGATTTAGTATTGAACAATGCGGTGAGTTCTCCCTGTCTGAGGAACCTACCCCTTGAATAGAAGTTCAATATAGTTCAGGAAGTTTATATAGTATCTGGGGGAGCACCGTCATCTTAAGTATTGAGGCCCTACCAAACCAGGAGACAGTCGGTGCCTCCCATTTGTGAAGGTCTTGTTGTATGTTTTAGAGCTCTGACAGGAAATTTTTTTCATATAGGTCTTTCAGTCTACCCAGAAGCTGGATACCCAAGTAGGTGATAGCATCCATTTTCCAGTGGAAAGGGAAGTTTGCTTGGCAGAGTTGTACTAGCTTAGGGGGTAAGGAAATGTTAACTGCAAAGGACTTTGAGTAGTTAATTTTCAGATTTGATATAGTTTTGAACTGTTCTAGAACCGGCATCAGACTGGGCAGAGACGTGAGTGGGGATGAAAGGAAGAGCAAAATATCATCCGCAAAAGGTGGCAATTTTATATTCCCGTTGGTGAACTTTAATTCCTTTGGATTTGCTCGAATACAACGCAACAGGGGTTCCAGAGTAAGGATGTACAGCAAGGGGGAAAGAGGGCACTCCTGCCTGGTTGTGTATGGAGAAGGCGTTCGACAGATGGCCATTAGGGATGAGCTTCGTGTTCGAGTCGAACCCATGTTCGACTCGAACATCGGCTGTTCGACCGTCCGTCGAATTGCGAACGTTATGGGCCGTTCGCGCCAAATTCGTGTGGCGCGTCACGGCCCATAATTCACTGCGGCATCGCAGTGCATTGCTGGCTGATGATTGGCCAAGCATGCACTATGACCCGCATGCTTGGCCAATCACAGCGCCGTCAGTAGAGAGAGCTGTAATTGGCCAAAGCCAGGGTGGCTTTGGCCAATTATGGCTCAGGGGATTTAGTACACGCCCCACACTATATAAGGCCGCCTGCACGGCAGCCCTGTGTAGTGTGTTCCGGTGTGCTGATAGAGAGAGAGACAGACAGTGTCATTTGATTTGAGTTAGATAGATTAGGCAGAACAGTCAGTCAGTTAGCTGCACTTACAGTGTATTGTGTATATATATGCATCCCAGGTGTTGCATATATATATATACACTGTATTCAGTTTAGCTAGATCCGTTCCTGTTATCTTCTATCTAGACTATTTACATTTGGTGCAGTGCGTCCTGCTCACAGTGTTCAGCTAGATCCGTTCCTGCTATTTACATTTAGTGCAGTGCGTCCTGCTCACAGTGTTCAGCTAGATCCGTTCCTGCTATTTACATTTAGTGCAGTCAGTGCGTCCTGCTCACAGTGTTCAGCTAGATCCGTTCCTGCTATTTACATTTAGTGCAGTGCGTCCTGCTCACAGTGTTCAGCTAGATCTGTTCCTGCTATTTACATTTAGTGCAGTCAGTGCGTCCTGCTCACAGTGTTCAGCTAGATCCGTTCCTGCTATTTACATTTAGTGCAGTGCGTCCTGCTCACAGTGTTCAGCTAGATCTGTTCCTGCTATTTACATTTAGTGCAGTCAGTGCGTCCTGCTCACAGTGTTCAGCTAGATCCGTTCCTGCTATTTACATTTAGTGCAGTGCGTCCTGCTCACAGTGTTCAGCTAGATCCGTTCCTGCTATTTACATTTAGTGCAGTGCGTCCTGCTCACAGTGTTCAGCTAGATCTGTTCCTGCTATTTACATTTAGTGCAGTCAGTGCGTCCTGCTCACAGTGTTCAGCTAGATCCGTTCCTGCTATTTACATTTAGTGCAGTGCGTCCTGCTCACAGTGTTCAGCTAGATCTGTTCCTGCTATTTACATTTAGTGCAGTCAGTGCGTCCTGCTCACAGTGTTCAGCTAGATCTGTTCCTGCTATTTACATTTAGTGCAGTGCGTCCTGCTCACAGTGTTCAGCTAGATCTGTTCCTGCTATTTACATTTAGTGCAGTCAGTGCGTCCTGCTCACAGTGTTCAGCTAGATCCGTTCCTGCTATTTACATTTAGTGCAGTGCGTCCTGCTCACAGTGTTCAGCTAGATCTGTTCCTGCTATTTACATTAATGCAGTCAGTGCGTCCTGCTCACAGTGTTCAGCTAGATCCGTTCCTGCTATTTACATTTAGTGCAGTGCGTCCTGCTCACAGTGTTCAGCTAGATCTGTTCCTGCTATTTACATTTAGTGCAGTCAGTGCGTCCTGCTCACAGTGTTCAGCTAGATCCGTTCCTGCTATTTACATTTAGTGCAGTGCGTCCTGCTCACAGTGTTCAGCTAGATCCGTTCCTGCTATTTACATTTAGTGCAGTCAGTGCGTCCTGCTCACAGTGTTCAGCTAGATCCGTTCCTGCTATTTACATTTAGTGCAGTGTGTCCTGCTCACAGTGTTCAGCTAGATCTGTTCCTGCTATTTACATTTAGTGCAGTCAGTGCGTCCTGCTCACAGTGTTCAGCTAGATCTGTTCCTGCTATTTACATTTAGTGCAGTGCGTCCTGCTCACAGTGTTCAGCTAGATCTGTTCCTGCTATTTACATTTAGTGCAGTCAGTGCGTCCTGCTCACAGTGTTCAGCTAGATCCGTTCCTGCTATTTACATTTAGTGCAGTGCGTCCTGCTCACAGTGTTCAGCTAGATCCGTTCCTGTTATCTTCCTACTGACAGGCAGGCTTGTCTGGTTACAGTATATAAAGCTACCTGAAGAAAATTACAGGTGTTCTATCCCAGCTTAGTGCAGCTACAGGCCATTAGTATGTCTGGAAGGCCAAGAAGGAGAGGCAGACAGTCACAAGCCAATAAGAGAGGGCAAGCAGGCTCTGTGTCTAGTGCTGGTCGTGGAGACGGTGCATCCTCATCAGCACGTGGCCATGGGACACGCTTGGCCTTTTTTTCGGCAGCTGGCCGTGTTGAGCCGCAACATGCGGAAGACTTGGTAGAGTGGATGACCAAGCCGTCCTCATCCTCCTCATCCTCTCTCACCCATGCCCAGGGTGCTTTGTCTGGCAAAGCAGCGGCCTCTTCCCTCAGCTCAATGTCATCAGTGACTCCTTCCCTAGCTCCACCATGTCCTCCTGAGGATTCGCTCGAACTGTTTGACCACAGTGTTGGGTACATGCTCCAGGAGGATGCCCAGCGTTTGGAAGGCTCTGATGATGATACTGAGCTCGATGAAGGCAGTAACATGAGCACGGACAGAGGGGGTGCCCAAGAAGGACAGCAATCTGGCAGTCATGCTCCCCCTGCTGCAGCATACTGCCAGGTTTGCTCCAGTGATGAGGAGGGAGGGGATGATGAGGTCACTGACTCAACGTGGGTGCCTGATAGGAGAGAGGAGGAGGAGGAGGAGGAGGAGGAGGTGGCACATCACCAACGAGGCAGGATGCCCTCCAGGGGCCAGCCTAAGGGCAGCACATTGACTGCATCACACCCCAAAGCTCCACATGTGCAGGGCACTGCAGTCTCTGCGCGTTATTCAAAAAGTTCTTTGGTGTGGGCCTTTTTTGAGACCAGTGCATCAGATCGCACCGCTGCTATTTGCAACATATGTCTCAAGCGTATCTCGCGTGGCCAAAACATCTCCCGCTTGGGTACCACATGCTTGACCAGACATATGTTGACCTGCCATGCAGTTCGTTGGCAAGCATATCTAAAAGACCCACACCAAAGAACAAAGAGGATCTCTCCTTGCTCCTCATCAGCTGAGATTTCCAACCCCACTAGACCTTCAGTCCTCTCTGAGACCTGCAGTGAGAGGAATGAAGGTGTAGAATTAGGTGTGTCACAGCCAAGTACTTGTGGGCAATCTGCTTTTGGTACACCGACATCAGATTGTACCAGGCAAATTTCCCTGCCCCAGCTGCTGCACCGCTGAAAGAAGTTTGCTCCCAGCCATCCACATGCCCAGCGGTTGAATGCTAGCTTGGCAAAATTGCTAGCACTTCAACTGCTGCCTTTTCAGTTGGTAGACTCTGCCCCCTTCCGTGAGTTTGTGGAATGCGCGGTTCCTCAGTGGCAGGTACCCAAACGCCACTTTTTCTCACGGAAGGCGATTCCGGCTCTCTACCGGCATGTGGAAGGCAATGTCCATGCCTCGCTGGACAGGGCGGTCAGTGGTAAGGTGCATATTACCGCTGACTCGTGGTCCAGCAGGCATGGACAGGGACGTTACCTAAGTTTCACGGGGCATTGGGTGACTCTGCTGGCAGCTGGGAAGGATGCAGGACAAGGTGCAGTAGTGTTGGAGGTTGTTCCGCCACCACGCCTCCAAAATGCTGATTGTGACACACCTCTCTCCTCCACCCCCTCCTCTTCTTCTTCCTCCATGGCCTCTTCCTCGGAACCAGCGGTGCTCCGTAGGCGTTCAAGGGGCTACGCAAGTACGCAGGCCAAAAGATGCCATGCGGTGCTTGAGCTGGTGTGCTTGGGGGACAGGAGCCACACTGGGGCAGAGGTTCTGTCAGCTCTGCAGGGGCAGGTTCAGAGGTGGTTGACACCACGCCAACTTAAGGCAGGAATGGTGGTTTGCGACAATGGCACCAACCTCCTCTCTGCCCTCCGACAGGGACAACTGACCCATGTGCCCTGTTTGGCTCACGTCCTTAACTTGGTGGTGCAGCGGTTCTTGGGCAGGTACCCAGGCTTACAGGATGTCCTGAGGCAGGCCAGGAAAGTCTGTGTGCATTTCCGCCGGTCATATAATGCCAGTGCTCGGCTGACGGACCTCCAAAAGGAGTTTAACCTGCCCAAGAACCGCCTAATCTGTGACATGCCCACCAGGTGGAACTCAACGTTGGCCATGCTGCAGCGGCTGCACACGCAGCAGAGGGCCATCAATGAGTACCTGTGCGACTATGGCACCAGGACAGGGTCAGGGGAGCTTGGTTTTTTTTCCCCACGCCAGTGGGCCATGATCAGGGATGCATGCACTGTCCTGTCACCATTCGAGGAGGCCACGAGGATGGTGAGCACTGACAGTGCATGCATCAGTGACACTGTCCCCCTTGTCCACCTGTTGGAGCACACGCTGCGTGGAATAATGGACAGGGCACTTGAGGCAGAACAGAGGCAGGAAGAGGAGGACTTCCTTAGCTCTCAAGGCCCCCTTTATCCAGACAGTGTTCCTGCGTGCCCGCCGATCACACAGGAAGAGGACGAGGAGGAGGAGGAGGAGGAGGAGGAAGATTGTGTCAGTATGGAGGTGGAGCCTGGCACTCAGCATCAGCAGTCTTTAAGGGATCAGTCCCAAGGAACACATGGACTTGTACGTGGCTGGGAGGAGGTGGCTGCGGACGTTGTTGTCCTTAGTGACCCAGAGGACTCCGGACCGAATGCCTCAGCAAACCTACGCTGCATGGCCTCCCTGATCCTGCAAAGCCTGCGTAAGGATCCTCGTATTCGTGGTATCAAGGAGAAGGACCAATACTGGCTGGCAACCCTCCTTGATCCACGTTACAAAGGTAAGGTTGCGGACCTTATCTTGCCATCGCAGAGGGAGCAGAGGATGAAACATCTTCGGGAGGCCTTGCAGAAAGGTCTGTGCAACGCGTTCCCAGAGACTGGGAGGTTACAAACTCCTGTTTCTGGACAACGTGTTGCTGAGGCTTCGGTCAGTCAAAGAAGGAGCGGTGGAGAAGGTGGCCGTCTGACCGATGCGTTCAGACAATTTTTTGGTCCGCAGCCCCAAGGTATGATCGGTTCCAGCAACCATCGCCAGCGTCTGTTTTACATGGTGCAGGAATACCTAGGGGCAAGATCAGACTTGGACACCTTTCCCACCGAAAATCCTCTGGGTTACTGGGTCTTGAGGATGGATCACTGGCCAGAGCTTGCACAGTATGCAATTGAGCTACTGGCCTGTCCTGCATCCAGCGTTCTTTCGGAACGCACATTCAGTGCTGCTGGAGGCGTCTGTCCACCGACTCGGTCGATCGGCTGACCTTCATAAAAATGAATCAGTCTTGGATCACCACCAGCTACCAAGCACCTGATGCTGATGTAACCGAATAATTTTTTTTGAAATCTCAGATCCCTTCAAAGACTGCCTATGCTGATGCTGAGTGACTATCCCTGAGTAATTATCCTCTTCCTCCTCAATCATCACGCTGATAGCTTGTAAGAACATTTTTGGTTCTGGGCGCCACCACCAGTGCCTAAGGCACAATTTTTCAGCCCCTGTTTAACAGGGGCGTGTAATTACAATTTTTGATGTAATACTTTGCTGCAGGGCTCGTTCCTGCATTCCAACTAGAGTGTCTGTGAGGGGTTGCAGTGTTGTGGCACCTGCACCAGTGCCTAAGGCCCAATTTTTCTGCCCCTGTCTAACAGGGGCGTGTAATTACAATTTTTGATGCAATACTTTGCAGCAGGGCTCGTTCCTGCGTTCCAACTAGAGTGTCTGTGAGGGGTTGCAGTGTTGTGGCACCAGCACCAGTGCCTAAGGCCCAATTTTTCTGCCCCTGTCTAACAGGGGCGTGTAATTACAATTTTTGATGCAATACTTTGCAGCAGGGCTCGTTCCTGCATTCCAACTAGAGTGTCTGTGAGGGGTTGCAGTGTTGTGGCACCAGCACCAGTGCCTAAGGCCCAATTTTTCTGCCCCTGTCTAACAGGGGCGTGTAATTACAATTTTTGATGCAATACTTTGCAGCAGGGCTCGTTCCTGCGTTCCAACTAGAGTGTCTGTGAGGGGTTGCAGTGTTGTGGCACCAGCACCAGTGCCTAAGGCCTAATTTTTCAGCTCCTGTTCAACAGGGGCATGTAATTACAATTCTTGATCTAATATTTCACAGCAGGGCCCTGTGAGGGCTTACAGTGTTGTGGCCACAGCAACACCTAAGGCCCAAATTTCTGCTGAGTATATAGGGCAGGACCCTACTTTCAAACATCTAACTTACAAACGACTCCTACTTGCAAACGGAAGGAGACAACAGGAAGTGAGATGAAATCTACCCCTAGGAAGGGAAATTCTCTCCTGTAAGAGTTAATATGGGAAAACAATTTCTCCTTTCCACTGATGCTTTCCAATCCTTGTTCCACAAAAAAACCCAAATTTTCAAAAAACATTTTTCATTGGGACAAAAAAGTGAGGTGAAATCTTCTGAAGAGGAGGAAAGACAGCAAAACAAATGTCACAGGGGTGATAACCCTTCCCTATGTTTTCCAAAAAGCTTAGAAAAGATTTTTTGGCTGGAGCTAAACACGTTAAAAATGTACCCGTTCAAAATTACAAAGAGATTCTACTTAACAACAAACCTACAGTCCCTGTCTTGTTTGCACCGCCTGTATACTGCTGTTCAGAGTATATAGGGCCTTTCCTTATTTTAATTTGGGTGCGGGGTTCCCCTTAATATCCATACAGGACCCAAGGGGCCTGGTAATGGACTGGGGGGGTACCCATGCCGTTTGTCTCACTGATTTTCATCCATATTGCCATGACCCGACATGACATTAAACCCGCAAGCAGTTTTAAATGAGATTTTTTCCTTTAAAAATGACATTTGGTGCAGGGACTGTTCTAAACATGGGAAACACGCGTCACTTTACAGGCATACTATAGACACCCCCCAGGTACGATATTTAAAGGAATATTTCACTTTTTTTTTTTTACTTTAAGCATCATTAAAATCACTGCTCCCGAAAAAACGGCCGTTTTTAAAAGTTTTTTTGCATTGATACATGTCCCCTGGGGTAGGACCCGGGTCCCCAAACCCTTTTTAGGACAATACCATGCAAATTAGCCTTTAAAATGAGCACTTTTGATTTCGAACGTTCGAGTCCCATAGACGTCAATGGGGTTCTAACGTTCGTGCGAACTTTCGGTCCATTCGCGGGTTCTGGTGCGAACCGAACCGGGGGGTGTTCGGCTCATCCCTAATGGCCATTAACCCGCACCCTGGCCATGGGATTGGTATACAACGCACTGATGAAGGCCCTCATGCACCTTCCCAGGCCCAGAGCTTCCAGGACCTTGTCCATGTAATCCCAGGCCACACGGTCAAACGCCTTCTGCGCATCCATTGCCAGAAAGAATCCTTCTCTTTGGGTTGAGGTGAGCCAGTGGTGCAAATTTAGTGCTTTAATGGTATTGTCCCTGGCCTCTCTGCCAGGAACAAATCCAACCTGATCCAAACCCACCCAAGCCGGCACATGGTAAGACAATCTGGATGCCAGGATCTTGGAGAACAGTTTGACGTCCACATTCAAAAGGGAGATAGGTTGATAGTTTGCTACGTTGGTGGGATCCTTACTCTCCTTAGGTATCACAGAGATATATGCTTCTAGTAGGTTCCCTGAGGGACAAGGGGCATTGGCAAGCGCATTAAAGGCCTTATGAAAACCTGGCACCAGAAGGTCTGAAAAGCTTTTGTAATATTGTGCCGAAAAACCATCCAGTCCCGGGCATTTGCCAGGTTTCATGGTCTTTAGGGCCTCAACCCATTCCTCTGAAGATAGCGGTGCTTCCAGGGCCTGCCAATCAGAGGCAGAGAGTGCACGAGGGCTATGTTTGCTAAGGAAATCTCGCATTAAATCCCGTTGTGCATCCCCAGCCACAGCGTTATTCTCATTTGAGTTTAGATCATATAATTTACTATAAAAGGTGTGGAACTGTCTTGCAATGTCCTCATTTTTCGAATGAATCCCCCCTTGGGCGTCAACTACTCGGTTAACTGTGGTGGCAAGAGTTCTGTTCTGCGTAAACCTTGCTAAAAGCCTCCCGGGTTTATTGCTCTGTTTGTAGAGCAATTTTTGTGATAGCGTCTGCCGTTTTCTTGCCCTTTTGAGTAATTCTTCTAATAGGAGTGCTCGTGTTTCAGCTAGTTCTGTCGCTACTTTAAGACTCAGTGAACATTTGTGTTGCGCTTCCAGCAGAGTTATTTTGTTAGATAGCTCTCGAATTAGGGTTTGATGTTCCTTCTTTTTCCTTGCTGCAATGGCCAATAAATGACCTCTTACAACACACTTATGCTCCTCCCACTGGATCATGGATGACACACCCGGAGTGTCGTTTTGGCGAAAGTAGTCACTAATGGTCTGTTTGATAGCCCCCAAGTCCCCAGGATCTGCAAGAAGGGAGGCGTCCAGTCTCCAGATCTTGGTTGATGTTTCCCTCTGTGGAAAACGTAAAGTCAGTGTGATCGGATGATGATCCCAGTGTAACATGTTCTCTATTGTCGCATAATAGAGGTAAGACAGGTCTGCCTGATGTATGAAAAGGTAATCCAACCTTGAATAACGGTTATGCGGGGACGAGAGTAATGTGTAATCCCTCCCCCTTGAGTTCAAGGTGCGCCAGGTATCGTGGAGTGTGAGAGAGGCCAGAGCGAGTTTCACTTGCCGTAATGGGGAGAATGGCAGTGAGGAGGTGCCTGTGGAGGTGTCAAGAAGTGGGTCTAGAGCCATGTTAAAGTCCCCCCCCCCCTAGAATGAGTAAGCCTGACTGGAACGTTGTGAGCTGCAGGAGGGTTTCTTTCAAAAAGGTCACCTGTTTGGAGTTGGGACAGTAGATATTAGCTAGCGTCACCGGTCTGTCTTTCCAGATCCCCTTGAGAAACAGGAGTCTGCCCTCCAGATCTAGCATCTGGCCCGTGAGGCGAAAGGCGAACAACTTCGAAAGTACTATTGAGACTCCCTTCATTTTGGAGTCAGCACAGGCTGCATGGTAAACCTCTGGAAAGCGACTATTGGATAGGCAGGGAATGGATCCTGATTTAAAGTGGGTTTCCTGGAGAAAAACCACTTGGGCTCTTAGGCGGTGCGCCTCAGTAAGGACACTGCATCACTTCTCGGGGATATTAAGACCTTTAGCATTTAAGGAATAGACCTTGAGGGACAGAGGAGCTGATGAGTGCATCACAGAAGGCATTTTCACTAAAGGGGTGTATACCCCGGTGACACCCTCAGAGAGCGAGCGGAGAGGGCCCGTGTGGAAGAGAAAAAAAAAAGAGGGGGGGGGGATGGGAGGGGAGGGGATAGTGGGTAAAGAGAAAGGACGAAGTTAGTGAAAGAGTGAAAAAAAGAAAAAAAAAAAGGGAGAAGAGCAGAAAAAGAAGGGGTAGATTCTGCTTCTAACCTATTTGGCCGTGTACAAGTGCTAAAGTAACCTAAGGGGGGGGTATCAACTACTACGAATAAGGGGCGAAAATAAACCGGAGGTAATTACAGGCCTGTTGAACTACCTAAGTAGGAACGCATGAAGCGCTGGGTTGATGACAGTCTATGCCGGCAAGTGTCAAAGGGGAGACCTGCCTCTTTGAGGTGGGGAAGCCTAACACCAAGACCAAATTTTGCGTTCTACCATCCAGAGCTGCAATATGTGAGCTTAACTAACTCAGGAAAACCTCAGCTTGTGAAGGGCGGGTTGAACCCGGTGATACCCACCCAAAGAACATGAGTGAAGCTCTCCTCGGGGGACCCCCACCTGCAGAGCTGACGAACATCAGGGATGTAAACTTATATGAAGCAACATATATTAGCATAAAGCAACATATATATGTGAGTAATAGGGATGAGCTTCATGTTCGAGTCGAACCCATGTTCGACTCGAACATCGGCTATTCGGTCGTTCGCCGAATTGCGAACGATATGGGCCGTTCGCGCCAAATTCGTGTGGCGCGTCACGGCCCATAATTCACTGCGGCATCGCAGTGCATTGCTTGCTGATGATTGGCCAAGCATGCACTATGACCCGCATGCTTGGCCAATCACAGCGCCGCCTGAACAGAGAGCCGTAATTGGCCAAAGCCAAGGAGGCTTTGGCCAATTATGGCTCAGGGGATTTAGTACACGCCCCACACTATATAAGGCCGCCTGCACGGCAGCCCTGTGCAGTGTGTTCCAGTGTGCTTAGAGAGAGAGAGAGAGAGAGACAGTGTCATTTCATTTGAGTTAGCTAGATTAGGCAGGACAGTCAGTCAGTTAGCTGCACTTAAAGTGTATTGTGTATATATATGCATCCCAGGTGTTGCATATATATATATACACTGTATTCAGTTTAGCTAGATCCGTTCCTGTTATCTTCTAGACTATTTACATTTAGTGCAGTGCGTCCTGCTCACAGTGTTCAGCTATATCCGTTCCTGTTATCTTCCTACTGACAGGCAGGCTTGTCTTGTTAGAGTATTTACAGCTACCTAAAGAAAATTACTGGTGTTCTTTTGATCCTATTAGTACCACGGTCAGGCAGCTAGACTATTTACATTTAGTACAGTGCGTCCTGCTCACAGTGTTCAGCTAGATCCGTTCCTGTTATCTTCCTACTGACAGGCAGGCTTGTCTTGTTACAGTATATAAAGCTACCTGAAGAAAATTACTGGTGTTCTTTTGATCCTATTAGTACCACGGTCAGGCAGCTAGACTATTTACATTTAGTGCAGTGCGTCCTGCTCACAGTGTTCAGCTAGATCCGTTCCTGTTATCTTCCTACTGACAGGCAGGCTTGTCTTGTTACAGTATATAAAGCTACCTGAAGAAAATTACTGGTGTTCTTTTGATCCTATTAGTACCACGGTCAGGCAGCTAGACTATTTAGATTTAGTGCAGTGCGTCCTGCTCACAGTGTTCAGCTAGATCCGTTCCTGTTATCTTCCTACTGACAGGCAGGCTTGTCTTGTTACAGTATATAAAGCTACCTGAAGAAAATTACTGGTGTTCTTTTGATCCTATTAGTACCACGGTCAGGCAGCTAGACTATTTAGATTTAGTGCAGTGCGTCCTGCTCACAGTGTTCAGCTAGATCCGTTCCTGTTATCTTCCTACTGACAGGCAGGCTTGTCTTGTTACAGTATATAAAGCTACCTGAAGAAAATTACTGGTGTTCTTTTGATCCTATTTCCTATTAGTACCACGGTCAGGCAGTTAGTCTATTTACAGTTAGTGCAGTGCGTCCTGCTCACAGTGTTCAGCTAAACCTACAAGTTAGTGGGGTGCGTCCACCTCACAGTGTTCAGCTAAAGCTACCTGTAGAAGGTTACTGGTGTTCTCATACTACAGGCAGGCAGTTGATTTTGCTAGCTGCAGTATCAGTATATATATATATATATATATATATATATATCCCAGCTTAGTGCAGCTACAGGCCATTAGTATGTCTGGAAGGCCAAGAAGGAGAGGCAGACAGTCACAAGCCAATAAGAGAGGGCAAGCAGGCTCTGTGTCTAGTGCTGGTCGTGGAGACGGTGCATCCTCATCAGCACGTGGCCATGGGACACGCTTGGCCTTTTTTTCGGCAGCTGGCCGTGTTGAGCCGCAACATGCGGAAGACTTGGTCGAGTGGATGACCAAGCCGTCCTCATCCTCCTCATCCTCTCTCACCCATGCCCAGGGTGCTTTGTCTGGCAAAGCAGAGGCCTCTTCCCTCGGCTCAATGTCATCAGTGACTCCTTCCTTAGCTCCACCATGTCCTCCTGAGGAGTCCCTCGAACTGTTTGACCACAGTGTTGGGTACATGCTCCAGGAGGATGCCCAGCGTTTGGAAGGCTCTGATGATGATACTGAGCTCGATGAAGGCAGTAACATGAGCACGGACAGAGGGGGTGCCCAAGAAGGACAGCAATCTGGCAGTCATGCTCCCCCTGCTGCAGCATACTGCCAGGTTTGCTCCAGTGATGAGGAGGGAGGGGATGATGAGGTCACTGACTCAACGTGGGTGCCTGATAGGAGAGAGGAGGAGGAGGAGGAGGCGGCACATCACCAACGAGGCAGGATGCCCTCCAGGGGCCAGCCTAAGGGCAGCACATTGACTGCATCACACCCCAAAGCTCCACATGTGCAGGGCGCTGCAGTCTCTGCGCGTTATTCAAAAAGTTCTTTGGTGTGGGCCTTTTTTTGAGAGGAGTGCATCAGATCGCACCGCTGCTATTTGCAACATATGTCTCAAGCGTATCTCGCGTGGCCAAAACATCTCCCGCTTGGGTACCACATGCTTGACCAGACATATGTTGACCTGCCATGCAGTTCGTTGGCAAGCGTATCTAAAAGACCCACACCAAAGAACAAAGAGGACCTCTCCTTGCTCCTCATCAGCTGAGATTTCCAACCCCACTAGACCTTCAGTCCTCTCTGAGACCTGCACTGAGAGGAATGAAGGTGTAGAATTAGGTGTGTCACAGCCAAGTACTTGTGGGCAATCTGCTTTTGGTACACCGACGTCAGATTGTACCAGGCAAATTTCCCTGCCCCAGCTACTGCACCGCCGAAAGAAGTTTGCTCCCAGCCATCCACATGCCCAGCGGTTGAATGCTAGCTTGGCAAATTTGCTAGCACTTCAACTGCTGCCTTTTCAGTTGGTAGACTCTGCCCCCTTCCGTGAGTTTGTGGAATGTGCGGTTCCTCAGTGGCAGGTACCCAAACGCCACTTTTTCTCACGGAAGGCGATTCCGGCTCTCTACTGGCATGTGGAAGGCAATGTCCATGCCTCGCTGGACAGGGCGGTCAGCGGTAAGGTGCATATTACCGCTGACTCATGGTCCAGCAGGCATGGACAGGGACGTTACCTAAGTTTCACGGCGCATTGGGTGACTCTGCTGGCAGCTGGGAAGGATGCAGCACAAGGTGGAGGTTGGAGGTTGTTCCGCCACCACGCCTCCAAAATGCTAATGATTGTGACACACCTCTCTCCTCCACCCCCTCCTCTTCTTCTTCCTCCATGGCCTCTTCCTCGGAACCAGCGGTGCTCCGTAGTCGTTCAAGGGGCTACGCAAGTACGCAGGCCAAAAGATGCCATGCGGTGCTTGAGCTGGTGTGCTTGGGGAACAGGAGCCACACTGGGGCAGAGGTTCTGCCAGCTCTGCAAGGGCAGGTTCAGAGGTGGTTGACGCCACGCCAACTTAAGGCAGGAATGGTGGTTTGCGACAATGGCACCAACCTTCTCTCTGCCCTCCGACAGGGACAAATGACCCATGTGCCCTGTTTGGCTCACGTCCTTAACTTGGTGGTGCAGCGGTTCTTGGGCAGGTACCTGGGCTTACAGGATGTCCTGAGGCAGGCCAGGAAAGTCTGTGTGCATTTCCGCCGGTCATATAATGCCAGTGCTCGGCTGACGGACCTCCAAAAGGAGTTTAACCTGCCCAAGAACCGCCTAATCTGTGACATGCCCACCAGGTGGAACTCAACGTTGGCCATGCTGCAGCGGCTGCACACGCAGCAGAGGGCCATCAATGAGTACCTGTGCGACTATGGCACCAGGACAGGGTCAGGGGAGCTCGGTTTTTTTCCCCACGCCAGTGGGCCATGATCAGGGATGCATGCACTGTCCTGTCACCATTTGAGGAGGCCACGAGGATGGTGAGCAGTGACAGTGCATGCATCAGTGACACTGTCCCCCTTGTCCACCTGTTGGAGCACACGCTGCGTGGAATAATGGACAGGGCACTTGAGGCAGAACAGAGGCAGGAAGAGGAGGACTTCCTTAGCTCTCAAGGCCCCTTTATCCAGACAGTGTTCCTGCGTGCCCGCCGATCACACAGGAAGAGGAGGAGGAGGAGGAGGAGGAGGAGGAAGATTGTGTCAGTATGGAGGTGGAGCCTGTCACTCAGCATCAGCAGCAGTCTTTAAGGGATCAATCCCAAGAAACACATGGACTTGTACGTGGCTGGGAGGAGGTGGCTGCGGACCATGTCGTCCTTAGTGACCCAGAGGACTCCGGACCGAATGCCTCAGCAAACCTACGCTGCATGGCCTCCCTGATCCTGCAAAGCCTGCATAAGGATCCTCGTATTCGTGGTATCAAGGAGAAGGACCAATACTGGCTGGCAACCCTCCTTGATCCACGTTACAAGGGTAAGGTTGCGGACCTTATCTTGCCATCGCAGAGGGAGCAGAGGATGAAACATCTTCGGGAGGCCTTGCAGAAAGGTCTGTGCAACGCGTTCCCAGAGACTGGGAGGTTACAAACTCCTGTTTCTGGACAACGTGTTGCTGAGGCTTCGGTCAGTCAAAGAAGGAGCGGTGGAGAAGGTGGCCGTCTGACCGATGCGTTCAGACAATTTTTTGGTCCGCAGCCCCAAGGTATGATCGGTTCCAGCAACCATCGCCAGCGTCTGTTTTACATGGTGCAGGAATACCTAGGGGCAAGATCAGACTTGGACACCTTTCCCACCGAAAATCCTCTGGGTTACTGGGTCTTGAGGATGGATCACTGGCCAGAGCTTGCACAGTATGCAATTGAGCTACTGGCCTGTCCTGCATCCAGCGTTCTTTCGGAACGCACATTCAGTGCTGCTGGAGGCGTGGTAACCAATCACAGGGTGCGTCTGTCCACCGACTCGGTCGATCGATTGACCTTCATAAAAATGAATCAGTCTTGGATCACCACCAGCTACCAAGCACCTGATGCTGATGTAACCGAATAATTTTTTTTGAAATCTCCAGATCCCTTCAAAGACTGCCTATGCTGATGCTGAGTGACTATCCCTGAGTAATTATCCTCTTCCTCCTCAATCATCACGCTGATAGCTTGTAAGAACATTTTTGGTTCTGGGCGCCACCACCAGTGCCTAAGGCACAATTTTTCAGCCCCTGTTCAACAGGGGCGTGTAATTACAATTTTTGATGTAATACTTTGCAGCAGGGCTCGTTCCTGCATTCCAACTAGAGTGTCTGTGAGGGGTTGCAGTGTTGTGGCACCAGCACCAGTGCCTAAGGCCTAATTTTCCAGCTCCTGTTCAACAGGGGCATGTAATTAAAATTCTTGATCTAATATTTCACAGCAGGGCCCTGTGAGGGCTTACAGTGTTGTGGCCACAGCAACACCTAAGGCCCAAATTTCTGCTGAGTATATAGGGCAGGACCATACTTTCAAACATCTAACTTACAAACGACTCCTACTTGCAAACGGAAGGAGACAACAGGAAGTGAGATGAAATCTACCCCTAGGAAGGGAAATTCTCTCCTGTAAGAGTTAATATGGGAAAAAAAATTCTCCTTTCCACTGATGCTTTCCAATCCTTGTTCCACAAAAAAACCCAAATTTTCAAAAAACATTTTTCATTGGGACAAAAGTGAGGTAAAATCTTCTGATGAGGTGCACAGACAGCAAAACAAATGTCACAGGGGTGATAACCCTTCCCTATGTTTTCCAAAAAGCTTAAAAAAGATTTTTTGGCTGGAGCTAAACACGTTAAAAATGTACCCGTTCAAAATTACAAAGAGATTCTACTTAACAACAAACCTACAGTCCCTGTCTTGTTTGCACCGCCTGTATACTGCTGTTCAGAGTATATAAGGCCTGGTGGCCCCACACCTTTCCTTATTTTAATTTGGGTGCGGGGTTCCCCTTAATATCCATACAAGACCCAAAGGGCCTGGTAATGGACTGGGGGGTACCCATGCCGTTTGTCTCACTGATTTTCATCCATATTGCCATGACCCGACATTACATTAAACCCGCAAGCAGTTTTAAATGAGATTTTTTCCTTTAAAAATTACATTTGGTGCAGGGACTGTTCTAAACACGGGAAACACGCGTCACTTTACAGGCATACTATAGACACCCCCCAGGTACGATATTTAAAGGAATATTTCACTTTTTTTTTTTACTTTAAGCATCATTAAAATCATGGCCGTTTTTAAAAGTTTTTTTTGCATTGATACATGTCCCCTGGGGTAGGACCCGGGTCCCCAAACCCTTTTTAGGACAATACCATGCAAATTAGCCTTTAAAATGAGCAATTTTGATTTCGAACGTTCGAGTCCCATAGACGTCAATGGGGTTCTAACGTTCGTGCGAACTTTCGGTCCGTTCGCAGGTTCTGGTGCGAACCGAACCGGGGGGTGTTCGGCTCATCCCTAGTGAGTAACAAGACTGTTATACAAAAACATAGACACATGATCAACATTATGTATGCTACATTGGTCAACAAAGACCTCTACAGGCACACCAATCCGGTGGTTACCCAGGAATAGGAGACTCCGGTGCCCAACCCCTTCTCTCAGTGAGCTCCTAAGGGAGCACCTAAGGAAGGCAAGAACTAAAAAAAAAAAAAATATTATAACAGCAAACCATCAAATTGTGTAAAGACACACCTAACCTATGGAGAGCAAGATGGGCTAATCATCTAAAGACCGTCTCCTTAGTCCCACCCCCATACATCATATACATCTCCTAGTGAGAAGATGGGCTGTG
Organism: Lithobates septentrionalis; assembly: GCA_037952835.1. Taxonomy (NCBI): domain Eukaryota; kingdom Metazoa; phylum Chordata; class Amphibia; order Anura; family Ranidae; genus Lithobates; species Lithobates septentrionalis. The sequence goes on along the minus strand of JBBDGP010002749.1, from coordinate 368,082 downwards.
GTCCCTTCCCGCATGCTAATCATTGCCATACCCTATCACAAGAGAATCAGAGCATCAAGTATTAGCATGAAACAAAGAAAAGTGAATAACTGTGGTAAGCTGACCCATATACATTTCCCCAATAACACTTATAATACGTTTATGGACCATCATACCCTGTCTGTCAGGGTTCTCAGTTTGAGGAGGGGGGGAGGGGTGTAGAGGACAAAAAAAAAAAAAAGGGGGGAGGGGAGAAGGAGGGTTCCTAGTACTGCTACTGACTTGTCATTCGGTAAGTGTCCAGCAAGCTAGTAGGTATTACAAGAGGTTCCACAGTTCAATCGCTTTTTCTAACTTAAGCAAGAGCAAAAAAGAGAGTCAGACTTCAGACATCTATTGCGTTCCCCTACTGTATCAGTCTCGCATCCATCTGAGGTCTCAGTATAACAATATGGGGAGTTCAAGCATTTCCCCAAATTCAGCTATTGCTTTAAAGAAAGCGACATCCTTTAGCTAGCATGCGGACACATGGTCTCTGTTCCCTATTGTCTACAAGCTCCAAAATGAGGGCATCTGCCAGCATTCTGGGCTACCACAGGGTCCAGGTTAGTAGATAAACTCCACCCAAGCATGGAAGAGTCATCTCAAACTCCATTGTAGATGCCCAGAGGGGAACAGGTTGTAGAGAGGGTGTGTTATGTGTAGCAGTGCAAATACCAGCAGTATCTTTCCCATCCCCTGCTATGTTCCAGGGTACCAGTGAGGCGATCCTTACAACAGACAGGGTAGTGCCTTAAGTGGAGAATAAAAACTTGATACGGGTCAGCTCATCCAACCTCTTCTTCAGGCTTTAATGGTCAGTCTTTCGATGCATAGAAGACGGCGAGACTCGTGGGCTCTCATCAGTTTCCATGTCTCCGCAGTGCCTTGGTAGAGAGTTCGCCGAAAGCCTGCGGCGTCTATGCCTGCTTCTTTGTGCCCTTGGGGTGTCATCAGGGTGGGTGGGAATCCACGGTTCTGGTTGCAAGAATGCGCAATACCACTCCGGGACACGCACCACTGGGATACTGAGTGCATCACAGAAGGGATGGAGATCCGCCGGTGTTCTCAATTGTGCCGTGCGGTTACCAATAGTTGCTTGAAGGCAGAAAGGGAATTTCCATCGAGAGGGGATATGTCTTCCCCGCAGTACCTGGAGAAGGGGGTGTAGGTCTCTTCTGTGTTCGAGGGTAATGATAAGTCCTGGAATAGCTGGATGCGTGCTCCCTCGTGTTCTAGATGGTTATGATTGCATGCTAAGCGCAATATCTCTTCCTTCTGAGTGAAATTGACCAAACAGCACACAGCATCCCTAGGTGGGTCAGTGTCCCTGCCTCTAGGTCTCAGGGCTCTATGGCATCTCTCCATTTCGACAGGGGCATCAGGAGGCCTGCCTAACAAAGTGTTGAAAATGGCCCACACAGTAGCCTGTAACTGGGGCCCCTCCACTGATTCAGGTATCCCCCTGATCCGCAGGTTGCGCCTGCGACCCCTGTTATCCAAATCCTCCATATGCCTATGCATGTCCATCAGATACTGTGTGTGCACAGTAGAGGTTTGCTGTATTTGTTTAATTGCAGCGCTGTGTGTCATGGTGACATGCTCCACATGCTCCATCCTAGTGGCCACAGCTCTAATTTCAGTTTTTAAGTCCGACATGGCTGCAGTTAGGGTATTCTTAATATCAAGGGCCACCATCTGCAGATCGGCCATGCACAGGAGAGGAGAGAGATGAGGATTACTCATGCTTGCCGATGAAGGGGCGTCTGTGGCGGCGTTGCTCCCTGCACTCCGGTCCGCGGCTTGAGATGCGGCCTGTGAGTCCGGGAGCTGAGTGCGGAACACCGTTGGAATGTTCCTGCTCAGCTGAGTGGACTGATCCGGCTGAGATCGGGAGGATGAGCGGCTTCTCCCTGCCATCTGTGCTCTTTGTAGGAGAGGTTTTCTTGCTGCTGAAAGGGCAAACAGAAGCTCTGGATGGCGGAGCTCTCTGTCTAAGCGTCCATCTTACTCAGGTGCCAGGCCACGCCCCTAAAAGCGTGTTTTTGACCGAGCTTAGGTGCAAGGTCACACGCTCTAAGGTGAGCGCATACACCAAAGAGGGAGCACAAGAGTGGACACGAGCACTTTACTGTTTTATCATCTGTTTTATCATCTGCAATAAGAACCAGAAGATTGGAGTAGTTATAAATGGACTTTATGTTGCGTTTCCGTGCAGACACAGTAATGCATGATATATTTTGGCATAAGAGCATTTAAAACACAGTTCACTTTTTTCTATATTGATTATTGTATATTGATGCACTCTTTTATAGATTTATATAAGTTACAGGTTATCACTGCAATTATCGCATAGGATTGCAAATTTTCAATCGCATATGAATGCAACTTGCGTATATAGACGTGTGTATGGTACACAGGTTGTCATTTGGAGTATTGCATATGATTGCAATTTTTAATCGCATAAGATTGCATTATTATGTTCACTTGATTAATCACATAGGATTTCAATATTTTACTTTTATATTGTGTAGTGCCCTTCTCCTGTTGACCAGGTGCTTGCATGTAAATTTAGTGGGTTATCTGTTCTGTACATAGTTCAGATTCAATGTTATGGCTAAATTAGCCTCTGTTCCAGCATTGGCTGTGGTGCGTGCAGTTCCACACTGTAGTCTGTAGGTGTCACCACAGGCCAGTGATGGAAGGGCAACAGGCTAAGGTGTATTGAGTGTCCTTCCTCCCCAGAAACAGCTCAGTGGGAGTGGTTCATGGCTGTGCATTCTGGGAAAGGATACTTAAGGAGCAGACGCCATTTTTTTTGTCTCTCTCACCTCATGGCCTGCCTTGCCTAAGGTATGTGACAACTCCTTTTCTGCCTCAGGGTCCTGCTGGCCCAAGGCTATGTGACTGCAAGTAGGCCCAGAAGTCTGGGGCCTACTGGTTCAGAGGTCGTCCTGTGGGAAGAAGCCTAGTACTTAGATCCGGGGGAGGACTCATCTTGTAGAGGACCGAGTGAAAGGCTGGTATCTCAAGAGGAGCCTGGTGACTCAATTGGTGGATGCATCCTAACCAATCTACCACACAGTACTGCCGGATGGCTTAAAGGAACTTTGGTACTATGTTTCTGTGTTCGCTACCATTACTAAATCCTGTGGCAGAGGATCATTCAACTACACTAAGTCCTGTGGCAGAGGATTGTTCAACAATTATTGTTATCATTAAGTCTGTGGCAGAGACCTTTGTCCGTGCATCATTTCGGCTGCTAGGCCACTGAGAGAGGCCTATCCGGGTGAACAAGATCAGTTGACTGAAGGTGTACTTGTCTCCTGGATCTCAGGTTCCACAGTGATCTGTACAAGGTATCTGGATTTTCCCCTAACTCTCCATCCCTCTACTGCTCAAGTTGTCTGGTGCATACATCGGTGGGCGCAAGGCCCAATATAGACTCTAAGTTTCTGGTATGGTGAACTGTGGGTAAGCTGTGACGGCAAAGACCAAAAATAATAACCAGCAGCTCCTTCGGGGGTCAGTGCTACATGTGGGGGCTCATCTGGGATGTTTGCCGTTGCCCTGAGCAACTCCTAGAAGTTATTTCACCGAGAGTCTACATTAAAGAGGGCCCTGGACTGTGTTACTTGTCACTGGACAAAAGGGGTTAAGTGCGGATCACTCTCTAAGTGCGCAGGCTACGGGTGGAGCCAAGTAGACCCGGGAGCTATGTGACTGAAAAGAGCAGGAGGGAGGAGTTCCCGCCTGCTGCTGCGTGATACGTGTGTGTGTGTCTGGCGTCAAAGAAAAGAGGCCACGTGATCATACTGAGAAGATCGGAGTGCAGCCATGTCTTCTTTCTCGCTGATACAGTCAGCCATGGGGTCCAGGATGTTCCCTACAAGCACCGTTGCGGGTACCGTGCTAACCGGAACCCTGTTGATGGATACTGGCATCCTCTTGAAGCCGCAGGGGTGGTTTGTGTTGTACACTATCGGAGACATTGAAGCATTGGGTATGCCATGCCACAGGTACAAGCAATTGGCCATACATCTCCGTCCATTTATCCTATGTTTGCAATGCGGAGAATACCTGTTCGCTGTGGAGCAACCTACAATGTCGCCCTGTGCCTACAAAGTGGACTGGACTACAGGGACCACTACAGTGGAGACTACTTCCTTTGCTTCTGGGGACCAACAAACCCTCATCCCGTCTGCTACTGCAAGAGTTTCTGAGGGAAATGTCGCTGTTACTGTTCCATCAGCGGACATCACCCTTGCTACTACCTCCGCTACACGTCCCCGTTGCACCTGTCCAGGGGAAGGTGGGATATGTGAAAGCTTCCCGCGGGCGCGGTCGAGGCCTACCCCAAAGACTACCTGAACCGGAGCCGAAGGAGAGCCTGAACCCTGGAAAATCCAGGACAGGAACGGGTGAGAGATCGGGGGGAATATATCTGGGACTGGCTGTAAATATTTGCCTGCGGAGGAGTTGAGAGAATCGGAGATAGATTCTCTGTCAGATATCTCTGGTGATGATGATCTATTTGAGACAATGTCACAGGAATTGTTGTGGGCTCAGGGTGAAGATGTTGCTTCTGCCTTTACCTTCTCAGACTGGACAGCAATGGATTCTGGGAAGACATCACCTAGTGTGGAGCCACACAGCACTACTAAAGAGACATTGTCTAAAGTCACTGGTTCATTTGAGTCTGAACAGATGTCCATCAGATCTATGGTGCGCAAGTCTCCAAATTCTTGTGTGCCTCCTGGTCTGGGGAAAACCAGTGCTTTACCTAGACTTGCCCGATTACAAAGAGTGCTCACCAAAAGAGTTGCCACAGAGTACGGCCTGGAGTTTCCTTACGTTACTAAAGAAATTATGCAGGAAATCAAGGCCAACTGAGAGCAGTGGTACAGTGAAGCTGTCTGGGATTATTTGTGTGTGCCAAAACCTTTCCGGAGAACTGGCTATTCCTCTATTATGGATGAACGGTTCAGTGGGTGCCTGCTGCATTGGAGTTATGGCCGACACATCTATGCTGACAAGGTGGTCATCTACAGGCCTGGAAAGGACAGCATTGTATACTTCATTACCACTTTGGATAAACAGGGATCTGCCGTATCTCCGGTTATATTGGTGATTATCCAGAAGGACTGTTGTGTTTTTTTTCCTTCACTTTGCCAAGAAAAGAAAAAAAAGAGACTATGAGGTGCATAGTTAGATAGTGTCAGGGTCGGTGAGAACTTTGTGGTCAAGAGTTTTCACCTATTTCAGCACTTTCACACCTAAAGACTCTTTGTCATGCTAAATTTCTGTAACTAGGTGGAGGGAGTCGCCCATACAGAGAATTGGACTTTTAAGTTATAGTTTAGCTCGTTTGCACTTAAAGTATGAAGGAAAGTTTCATTTCTTAGGAAGTGCAGCTTTGCTTCTTGATGTACAGAAATGCTGTTTCATATTTTGCTTGTGTGTCTTTGTGTTTCTTTTTCAGGTAAACCGGACTTTCTGTCAAGCTTCTGGTGAGTGGGTGGTTTAGACAGAGAGTGAAGGGTTGCAATGTATATTAATGTGATCTTATTGTGTGTTCATGTTTTAAAATCTATAACTTTCTTATTTCTTACCCTCCCCTTTCCCATTCAAGTTTTGTGGTTCACATACTGACTCTCAGGGTTGAGAGACATTTTTATCTAAGACGCTGAGGACATCGTCTTTTTGTAGTGGGGGGAGTGTGTAGCTCCTTGCTCCTGTTGACCAGGCGCTGGCATGTAAATTTAGTGGGTTATCTGTTCTGTACATAGTTCAGATTCAATGTTATGGCTAAATTAGCCTCTGTTCCAGCATTGGCTGTGTTGTGTGCAGTTCCACACTGTAGTCTGTAGGTGTCGTTGTCACCACAGGCCAGTGATGGAAGGGCAACAGGCTAAGGTGTATTGAGAGCCTTTCCTCCCCAGAAACAGCTCAATGGGAGTGGTTCACCACTGTGCATTCTGGGAAAGGATACTTAAGGAGCAGACGCCATTTTTTTGTCTCTCTCACCTCATGGCCTGCCTGGCCTAAGGTATTTGACAACTCCTTTTCTGCCTTGGGGTCCTGCTGGCCCGAGGCTATGTGACTGCAAGTAGGCCCAGAAGTTGTCTGGGGCCAACTGGTTCAGAGGTGGTCCTGTGCTGTCTGTCCTGTGGGAAGAAACCGAGTACTTGAAAGGGGAGGACTCATCTTAGAGAGGGCCGAGCGAAAGGCTGGTATCTCAAGAGGAGCCTGGTGACTTAATTGGATGCATCCTAACCAATCTACCTCACAGTACTGCCAAATAGCTTAAAGGAACTTTGGTACTGTGTTGCTGTGTTCGCTACCATTACTAAATCCTGTGGCAGAGGATCATTCAACTAACACTAAATCCCGTGGCAGAGGATTGTTCAACAATTATTGTTATCATTAACTCTGTGGCAGAGACTTTTGTCCGTGCATCATTCTGGCTGCTAGGCCAGTGAGAGAGGCCTATCCGGGTGAGCAAGATCCGTTGACTGAAGGTGTACCTGTCTCCGGGATCTCAAGTTCCACAGTGATCTGTACAAGGTATCTGAATTTTCCCCTAACTCTCCATCCCTCTACTGCTATAGTTGTCTGGTGCATACATCGGTGGGCGCAAGGCCCAGTATAGACTCTAAGTTTCTGGTATGTTGAACTGTGGGTAAGGTGTGACGGCAAAGACCAAAAATAATAACCAGCAGCTCCTTCAGGGGTCAGTGCTACATTATATTTTATTGATGCCAGTAGTATTAGGACTAAGTACGATAATCATATATTTGGATAGCGCAGCATTTTTATGGGAAAATACTCTCCCAATGTTGAAAGGCATGTGGCCTGCTATGGCGGCTGCTTGTTCACTGTCCTCCTTTTTCTGGCCACCCAGGCTGCATACCTGGATACCAGGATGGTATGAGTTTTAATGGAAACACCATTTTGTCCCTACTTTTATGTCATATCACCCCCCCCCCCCGCCCGTGCCGACCTTGGACTTTGGCACTGGCCTGGACTTTGGCCCCTGGTCTTTTTGCCACCTACGCCCCTGGTAAGTAGTAGTAATTAGTCTATACTATTTTTTCAAACCTCCCACTTGTGAAAAAATGACAGGTGCCACTTCCCTGTTCTGGTCTCATGCCAAGGAAAAAAGAAGCAACTGTAGTGCATTTGCGTTTCGGAAAAGGGGTGTGATATAAATCAGGCTTGAAAATAGGAACTTAATTGGTTCACTGGCTGCTCATGTACCCCTGACAAAAAAAAATGCTCTGCAAGTTGTGTTCTATCTGTGCTTATTTAACAAGTAGTATTTCAGAATAAAGATGACAAGACAAAAATAGTATTTCAAAAATTTTTTATTGATTATGTTGCATACATTTCACTTTCCAATCTGGATTTTGGATCCATTTTCTCATTATTGGGTTGCAATGAAAAGCTTGCTGAAGCTAATGTTTTATTGAATCCCAAATGTTTCTACAGGTACAGGCTGTATAGTTCCCATTGTTCATCACGTTCCACAGCTGGATGAAGTCATTTGCTATTTGCTGTTTCAGAGAGTGGTTGTCTTGGTTTATACAACCAGTCAACTAATTAGACTGGGCTTGTAAGGCATCCTTTATCCTCCTCCATTCTTCCACTTTGTACTGGAGCCATTGGTAGTGGAGACTAATGCCCCGTACGGTTGGATTTTCAGTCAGAAAATGTTCGATGGGAGCTTGTTGTCGGAAATTCCGACCGTGTGTAGGCTCCATCGAACATTTTCCATCAGAATTTCTGTCACACAAAATTTGAGATCTGGATCTCAAATTTTCTGACAACAAAATCCGTTGTCGTAAATTCCAATCGTGTGTACACAATTCCGAAGCACAAAGTTTCAAGCATGCTCGGAATCAAGCAGAAGAGCCGCACTGGCTATTAAACTTAATTTTTCTCGGCTAGTCGTATGTGTTGTATGTCACCGGGTTCTTGACGTTCCGAATTTCCGACAAGATTTGTGTGACCGTGTGTATGCAAGACAAGTTTGAGCCAACATCCGTTGGAAAAAATCCATGGATTTTGTTGTCGGAATGTCCGATCAATGTCCGACCGCGTGTATGGGGCTTTTGAAACTTCACGGTTTGGTCAATTACTGCTTTTACTATGATGGCAGCATCATTAATCTTTGAAGCATTGCAGAGACTGATATCTGGAAGATCTGGCAACGTGCACTCATCAATCTTTGGACATTTGCTTCTAGAACTCATGTTAAGAAACATCTTGTAAAGTTTAGCGGTGCCGACATGAGTCATTGGTTTGCAACCATTGGGGGCCACACGAAGACCGATACATAGTGTGGAACACAGCACAACGGTGTAAAAGTAGGAAGTTATACCAGTTCTCGTTATAATCAGATAGTGTCAGCTAAGTTGACCCTTCACTTCTAAGGTTCTTCTAATCATAAGAATTGCTCCCTCTGTTAATATTCCTTTTTTCCCTTTGCTTAACAGGTAACAAAAAAGGTAACTTTTCTTATTCTACTACACCTGCCACTCTCTCCATTGTAAGGATTACCGAGCAGCTTCATCGGTTGAGCTATGGCAGCATGGCTAATGTCAGGAAAATTAAGGCCATCGCTCACTAACTATCTTAATCACCCATCTCTCCCAAATATTCATTGGGAAAATTTTTTCACACTTTTAAAAGCATGGGGCGGCCAAGATACTGCATTCCAATCAAAGATTCGGAACCTGCAGGTTGGCACTGACCCTCACAGTAGGATATATCAGGCTGAAGATTCATTTGGGTAACACTGTAAAAACCTGTGACTACATCTGTAATTTTGGTATAAATTACTTTATTCATATTATTCTCTACTAAACTGTGGCGGCTGATGATATTTTCTTTTTTTTGGGGGGGCGGCAAACAGTGCACAGCCAATCACCTCCATCCCCCCCCCGGTCAGTCAGTCACCTGGCCGCAACACTCACCCTAGGCTTCCCTATGGGTGACCAGCTTCCCCTGCATCTCCTCTCCTCCCTCCTCCTCCTGGCGGCCAGCGTAGCTTCTCTTTGGGCTTCCCTCCAGGCAGCCGGCTAGCTTCCCCTGCGTCTCCTCTCCTCTCCTCGCGTCTCCTCCCTCCTCCTCCTCCTCCTCCTCCCGGCAGCCAGCGTAGCTTCTCCTTTCAGCCAAACGGGAAACGGGTCTTCGCCCTGAGCCCACCCTATTTTGAAGCCTCTTAGAGCCTCTAGTTCTAATCATGTGCTCCAAAAAAAAAAATCCCCCATTGGAATCCATGCGTCCGGCGCCCTGCATGTAGATCAGAGGGCCGGACACATGGATAGGGAGGGCGGCGCCTGTATGTCCCCTATGGACGGGTCGCCACTGCTACTAACATATGTAAAAATGATTTTAGTTGTTTGGCTTTTAATTTCAAGAATCACAACTCTTTCTACAGTTATCGGTGCTCTCTCTTTCATGTTTGTAATATTCCTTTCCACTATATATTCACTGTACTTAAAAAACAGTTCCACTGGTTTGAATGAGCAGAGCTAACCTGCTTTTTTAGACAGGGAGCTGCTTAGTCTGAAGGATCGGACCACACTTTAATTAGAGGGAATGATTTATGGATCCCCCGTGTTATAAAGTCTCACCTTAAATCCCCATATTCCTTTTGGGTGGCAGGATTTGGGGATGAGGTCCTTGTCCTCTCAACATGGGAACAGAGTAACTTGTAAGGGTGGGAGGCTTTGCTTTGCAAACCCCCCCCCCCCCCCATTGCCCAGATACTCTCCCAAAGTTGAAAGGCATGTGGCCTGGAATGGCTGCTTGTTCACTGTCCTCCCTTCTCCGGCCACCCAATCTGAACGCCTGGATAACAGCCTGGCATGAGTTTTCATGTAAACCTTATTTTTCCCCTTCATTTATGTGCATCATGTACCAGCATGGAAAATATGTGGTGTGGATTCCCCTTATTCAGGAATGCAGCCTGGACGGCCAAGAAATGGAGGACAGAAAGCGTGCAGCCCCCCCTTCCTGAACAATAACAAATCACATGCAATTGAAAGGGTACCTTAAAAGGGGATGACAAAGACCCAAAGCTCATTCCAATGCGAGACCTATTCATTTGCACCTTTCGGCGCATTTGGTTCATTTTAGAGAGTCTGTCGACTACAATAAGTCTCAAGATACCAAATTGCGTGCGTTAGTAGTAGTAAAGCGTCTACACCATTCGTCAAGCAGCCCACTTGTGATAAAATGACAGGTGCCTCTCCCCTGTTCTGGTCTCATGGCAACGAAAACCAAAGCAGCTGTAGTGTGTTTGCTTTTCGGAAAAGGGGTGTGATATAAAGGAGGCATGAAAATAGGAACTTAATTGGTTGCACTGGCTGCTCATGTACCCGTGACAAAAAAAATGCTCTGCAAGTTGTGTTCTATCTGTACTTATTTAACAAGTAGTATTTCAGAATAAAGATGACAAGACAAAAATAGTATTTCAACATCTTTATTGATTATGTTGCATACGTTTCACAATCCAATCTGGATTTTGGATCCATTTTTTCATTAGGTAGTTGCAATGAAAAGCTTGCTGAAGCATATGTTTTATTGAATCCCAAACACTTCTACAGGTACAGGCTGTATAGTTCCGATCCTTCACCACGTTCCACAGCTGGATGAAGTCATCTGCTATTTGTTGCTCCAGAGGGTGGTTGTCTCGGTTTATACAACTAGTCAATGAATTAGACTGGGCTTGTAAGATATCCTTTATCCTCCTCCATTCTTCCACTTTGTACTGGAGTCCATGGTAGTGGAGACTAAGAAAATTTGTGGTTTGGTCAATTACTGGTTTTACTACGATGGCAGCATCATTAATCTTTGAAGCATTGCAGAGGCTGAAATCTGGAAGATCTGGCAATGTGCACTCATCAATCTTTGGACATTTGCTTCCAGATCTCATGTTAAGAAACATCTTGTAAAGTTTAATTGTGCCGGTGTTCAGTCGAAAAGTGCCCCCCATCGAATAGTGCCCGGGATGTACTGCGCATGCACAGGCCAGAACAGCACAACAGCTGAATTGCCGATCAGCTGGGCTCAGGTATCCACGGTGCAAGTGCACATCTTAGGAGGTATCTCTCCATGGGAGATACCATTTCACACGCACAGTTTAAACCTATGCAAACAGCGGGGGAGACCATAGTTGTCACATTGTGCATACCTGCTGCTGGAGGGCAGCTAGTGGCTGTGTTGAAGGGCTGCTTTTGTCTGTGTTGCAAGCTGATCTTTCACAGAGGCAAAATCGGCCGTTCGACACAGCAAACCCACCCTGCAACACAGACAAAACCGGACCATCAGACCACTGTAAAGCCGCCCCGCAACAGCGAGGCACAAAGTAAGAACTTTGGTCTCCTGCCGCTGTTTGTATAGGTTTCAATTGTAGCCATGAAATGGTATCTACCATCGAGAGATGCCTCCTAAGATGTGCGCTTGCACCCTGGTCACGTCACTCCAGCTGGTCGGCTAATCAGCTGGAGTGCGGCTCCGTCCTGCACATGGGCACTACGTCCCGGGCACTATTCGATGGGGGGATCACTTCTCAACAGAACACCGGCACGAGTCATTGGTTTGCAACCATTTAGAGCCACAAAAACTGATACATAGTGTGGAACATAGCACAACGGTGTAAAAGTAGGAAGTTATACCAGTTCTCGTTATAATCAGATGGTGTCAGCTAAGTTGACCCTTCACTTCTAAGGTTCTTCTAATCATAAGAATTGCTCCCTCTGTTAATATTCCTTTTTTCCCTTTGCTTAACAGGTAACAAAAAAGTAGCAGTTCTTATTCTACTTGCTGTGTAATCCTGCCACTCTATCAATTGTAAGGATTACCAATCAGCTTCATCAGTTGAGCTATGGCAACATGGCTAATGTCAAAAAAATTAAGGCCATCGCTCACTAACTCAATCACCCATCTCTTCCACATATTCATTGGGTCAATTTCTTCACACTTTTAAAGCATGGGGGAGTCAAGATACTGCATTCCAATCAAAGATTCAGGACCTGCAGGTTGGCCCTGACCCTTACAGTAGGATATATCAGGCCGAAGATTCATTTGGGTAACATTGTAAAAACCTGTGGTTATAATTTTGGTATTAATTACTCTATGCATATTATTGTCTACTAACCAGTGGTGGCTGGTGGTATTTTTTTTTGGGGGGGGGGAGCGGCAAACAGTGCCCAGCCAGCCACCTCCCCCACACAGTTGGTCGGTCACCCGGCTGAAACTGTTACCCCAGGCTTCCCTCTGGGCGACCAGTTTCCCCTGCATCTACTCTCCTCGTGTCTCCTCCCTCCTCCTCCCGGTGGCCAGCATAGCTTCTCCTTGGGCTTCCCACTGTGTGGCCGGCTAGCTTCCCCTGCGTCTCCTCTCCTCGCGTCTCCTCCCTCCTCCTCACGTGGCCAGTAAAGCTTCTCCTCGGGCTTCCTGCCGCGAGGCCGGCTAGCTTCCCCTGCATCTCCTCCCTCCTCCTCCTCCCGGCAGCCAGCATAGCTTCTCCTTTCAGCCAATCGGGAAACAGGTCTCAGGACCCACTTCCTGATTGGCCGGGAGGAGAATTAGTGTGACAATAGCGAATATTCATTCGCTATTGTCACACAACTGCGTGGGCTTCGAGCGCAGTGCTCTGCGCTCTGAGCCCACCCTATTTTGAAGCCTATTAGAGCCTCTGGTTCTAATCATGTGCTTAAAAAAAAAACCCAGTTGGAATCCATGCGTCCGGTGCCCTGCATGTAGATCAGAGGGTTGGATGCCTGTGCGCCCCCTATGGACGGGCCACCACTACTACTAACATATGTAAAAATGATTTTGATTGCTTGGCTTTTAATTTCAAAAATCACAACTCTTTCTACAGCTACCAGTGCTCTCCCATTCTTGTTTGTAATATTCCTTTCCACTATATATTCACTGTACTTAGAAAACAGTTCAACCGTTTTGAATGAGTGGAGCTAACCCGCTCCTGTTTTTAGACAGGCAGCTTCTTAGTCTGAAGGATCGGACCTTGTCTTTGCAAAAGTTCTATTTACATCAAGAGCAGAAGTCAAGCTGGCAGTGGGTAGTGCCGTTGGAAGCGCTAAGATCAGCACAGGTAAGGGGCACCTGTCACTGCCTCAGAAATGGGCATGTTGATGAAAAGTATAGACGCTTTACTACTAATACCCTGTTTCCCCGAAAATAAGACCTAGCGTGGTTGTCGGTGATGGCTGCAATATAAGCCCTACCCCCCAAATAAGTCACACCCTGTTTCCCCGAAAATAAGCCCTATCCTGAAAATAAGACCTACAAGGACTTTAACTAGGGCTTATTTGGGGTGTAGGGCTTATATTACAACCATCACCGACAATCACGCTAGGTCTTATTTTCAGGGAAACAGGGTACCACTGTTAAATGAGTTACTTCCCCACTTCCTCCAAAGGTTTGACTTGGCTAAAGACAAATTTAGTTTGCCCGTTTTTGCTGAATCTCTTAACAACGAAAATCTGGTCCAATCCTATGTTTGGACTGAACAGGCAGCTCATCCCTAAAACTAATGTACCCCATACACATTTTCTTAGAGGGAATGATATCTGGATCCCCCTTGTTATAAAGTCTCACCTTAAACCCCAACATCCATTTTGGGTGGTAGGATATGGGGATATAGTCCTTGTCCTCTCAACATGGGAACAGGGTAACTTGCAAAAATGAGAGGCTTTGTACCCCTCCCCCATTGCCCAGATACTCTCCCAACATTGAAAAGCATGTGGTCTGGTATGGCTGCTTGCTCACTGTCCTCCCTTTTTCTGGCCACTCAGGCTGAATACCTGGATAACAGCCTTGTATACGTTTTAATGTAAACCTTATTTTTACAGATCGGATCCTCTGGGTAGATTTTTATTTTTACATGCCAAAATAGATGGATTGGAGCTCCTGCTCCTGGCAATCTATATACCCCCTTCTTTCAATTTACTGTGTTAATGGAGGGGGTATCTTTTATGTCCCAATTCCCTACCGTCCCGGCAATATGGTTAGGAGATTTCAACAATGTCGCAGACAGGGACCTGGACAGACTGTCACTAACACCCCCTGACAATCCCATCCACTCTTGTACTAGATTTGGCAAACTCCTAACTGACCTTGCCCTGGTAGACACATGGAGACACCGGTGTCCTCACGATAGGGCGTTCTCCTGCTTCTCAGCATCATACAACTCCATGTCACGAATAGACCTCATTTTAATATCCCGCTCCCTTCTCCCCATATTAGGAGACGTAGGTTTCAACCCCCGTATCCTTTCTGATCATGCTCCCTACTGGGCTGAGATCCGGCTGGACTCTCCCCCTGCAACATACACATGGAAACTAAACCCATTTCGGTTATCGGTTGTTCCTGGCATAGAAGAGGCTGGCACTGAGTGGGAGTTTTTTTTTCATACCAACAAGGACACAGCGTCGTTTGATATGGTTTGGGATTCTTTTAAATCCCATGCATGTATGATTTTATCCCAACTAAGCTCTAGATATAGGAGGACCTCCTCACAAGTGGTTAGACAAGCGGAACAAGCACTAGCAGACATAGAGAATTCTCTACAAACCCCTCTTCATCCATAGCTGACCAACTAAAGTTACAGGCGAGGGTGGTAAATAGCTTGCATTTTGAAAAAGCGGAACGGAAGATATTCTATAACAAACAGACGGTGTATGAATGTGGGGAACGAGCGGGACGTCTTCTGGCATACCTAGCCCATTTGGACCAAAAACCTCCAACTGTGGTTTCCCTTCATAATGCTGAAAACACACTGGTAAACGACCCTGATATCATGGCTGGGGAGTTCTGCTCCTTCTTTGCATCCTTATATTCTTCTTCTGCTAGCAAATCCGGGGAGGAGGTGGCGGCAATGTTAGCTGATATAGAGTTACCCATACTCTCTCAATCTCAAAATGAGATGCTGGAGGCCCCCATCACCAACGAAGACATAGCGGAGGCTATGTCCCATCTTAACCCCTCAAAGGCACCTGGCTCTGATGGTCTCCGTCTAGAATTTTATACCACATATGCTAAAACCCTAGTCTCCAGGCTACATGAGTTGTTCTCCCATATATTTAGGTCCGGGTCTCTACCCCCTTCTATGTGTGAAGCTTACATTGTGCTCATACTTAAACCCGACAAAAACTTAGAACTACCTGAATCGTACCGACCAATCTCTCTTCTCCAATTAGATATAAAAATTTTGGCCAAGGTCCTGGCGCTGCGTTTGAATAAGGTGATTCTTTCATTGATCCATTCGGACCAGACTGGATTCATGCCAGCTAAAAATGCAGCACATAACCTGCGCAGACTCAATATGAACCTGCAAGCGGAACATGATCAATTGGGCTCTAGAGTCGTGGTATCCCTCGACGCCGCAAAGGCGTTCGACTCAGTTGAGTGGGTATACCTTTGGGAATGTTTGGCTCTATTTGGGTTTGGTCCCAATTTTATTAAATGGATCCGACTCCTTTATCATAGCCCTAGCGCCAGGGTGTTGGTCAACGGGAGAGTCTCTGACTCCTTCCCCCTTTCCAGAGGCACGCGTCAGGGATGCCCCCATCTCCTTTGTTGTACACCTTAGCTGTGGAGCCCCTTGCTTCTTCCCTCAGGTCGCATCCAGGTATTCAAGGCCTACGGTGTGGAGGTCTGGTGGAGGTAATTAGCTTATATGCTGAAGACATGCTGCTGTATTTGGCAGACACAGGTCCATCCCTACAGACAGCTCTAGAAACGATAAAAACATTTGGTGGCTACTCGGGATTGAAAATAAATTGGAATAAATCCCAGATTCTCCCCATTGATATAGGCGCCCCCACAGAAATCCAAGCCTCCTCTCCCCTTATCAGGGTTAGCTCCATGAAATAGCTTGGCATTCTAATTACTCGCTCTCCGCAAGATTTCATTAAACTTAATCTTGAGCCCTTGATCGCGACTCTGAAACTTAAAACACAGATATGGGCCAAACTACCCTTGGGTGTTATGGGCCGGGTAAACTTGATAAAGATGGTCCTGCTCCCAAAATTTCTTTACATACTATGGCACTCTCTGGTTTATCTACCCCTTAGAATTTTCAAATCTATCGAAGCTCTCCTTAACTCCCTTGTGTGGGGCAAATCTAGACATAAATTGTCCTGGCGTGTGTTAAAGAATCCCACTGACCTAGGGGGCACAGCATTACCCGACTTCAACCTATACTATTTAGCGGCACAACTGTCCCACTTTTATTATTTAGATAAACATGACAGGGAACGATATGAGGCCCTAATATGTTCCCCTCACACTCATGGATACACTCACCCTTTCCAGATTCTTTTTAGAGACCCTACAGAACCCTGGGTGTTGGGTGATAAAAAGGGATTACTATATAACCACTGCAAAATTTGGGAGGTGGTGCGGCGCAGACTGAATGCATCTCCTACACACTCTCACACACCTCTGTGGGACAATCCAGGCCTTAAAGAACTGTTGACTATACCTGATCATGTCCTTTGGGTTCACAAGGGGGTGATGACTCTATCTGACGTTTACTGTGGCACTACCCTGAAATCGTTCCAACAACTTAAGGAGGAGTTTGGCTCTTCTATGCACTTTTGTTACCTCCAACTTCGTCACGCTCTCCAGGCTCATTTTCATGATAATCCTCCTAATCTGGAGCATATATCAATCATGGAATTAAGATTCCATGATTAAGTCTTTATGACGAAACATGTCGGGGCGTGGCTACACGGCAATCGAACGCTAGTGACGTAGGACGCTGTGACAGGGAGCGCCATACGAGGAAGTGTGGAAGTTGGTCCTATCTACACCAGGGATCGGGTGAGACGGGTATTTTGAGAAGCGCAGTACCTGGGTCCGCCGCGACCACCATACACTGGTTTACTGATTTGAGTTGATGCTGTGACAGCTTGCTGTGTTGTGCTATCTTTGAGCTTGCAGTGAATTTTAAAGATGTGAGTTTAATGGTGGAGGAGTGTGTTATTTTTAATAAATATCAGTACGTTATTGCACTATTGGATTATTTTCTTTTTTCATGCGGAGAGAGCTCTTTGGCATCACACTCTGGATATGTAAAGGTGTACCATTGGAGATCATTCATTTCCCCTTACTGTGTGGGATAAAGGCTTGGTGGCCCTAACACGAGAGTGTGGGCAAAAGGAGCTGGTGAGTTTTTTTACCTAAGGGGAGTGGATTCACAGTCACAGAGGTGCGATGGAAGATTCATTTAAGTGGAAGATCTGCACTTTATCACGTCACGGAATATATTTTTTTGGACTATTCATTTTTGGATTGTTTGTGGACACATTTTTCTATAGATAATTATACTTTAAAAGGGGCCACATCCCGAAACGCGTTGTCAGGAGGACAGCAACCACCTCTGCAACCTCTCCCCTGGCTTGCTTTCCAGTGTACCTCTGTGCTCCATACCTCGTCCTGGATCAACGTTCCCCCGGGGGGGATGAAGTCACGCTCGGGCGTTTCTCCTGCTGATCTACGCTACTGTGGGCTGGTTTGTCTCTCCTTCTGCGGTCGAGTGGCTGCACAGACTTGATGTGTCCCATCCGTACAACTGGCTTCATCCACCTGGCCTGATACTGCTCATTGCAGACGAGAAGTACAATCTGATCACCGCAGCACCATCCCACAGAGCTGGGACATAGCCCACTGCATGCACAAGGTACTCACACAGTGTTGTTATCGCTGTTTGGATTTCCCATCAGCTTGTTTTTTTGGTCAGTAAGTGAGCTTGGAATTTCTTTGGTTTTGTTTTGCATGTGTTGCCCTTCCATGTGCTCCTTGCTGCAAAGGCCAGTTATAGGTGGGGGCAGTGGTTATTTCTTTGTACTGTTGAAATATTGGCGAGGGGACGTCCAGGCTGCATATATTAGTAGTAGTTAAGCGTCTACACCATTCGTCAAACCGCCCACTTGTGATAAAATGACAGGTGCCCCTCCCCTGTTCTGGTCTCAAGACAATGAAAACCGAACCAGGTCTAGTGCGTTTGCTTTTCAGAAAAGGGGCGTGATATAAAGCAGACATGAAAATGAGAACTTAATTGGTTGCACTGGCTGCCCATGTACCCCTGACAAAAAAAAATGCTCTACAAGTTGTGTTCTATCTGTACTTATTTAACAAGTAGTATTTCAGAATAAAGATGACAAGACAAAAATAGTATTTCAACATTTTTATTGATTATGTTGCATACATTTCACATTCCAATCTGGATCCATTTTCTCATTAGGGAGTTGCAATGAAAAGCTTGCTGAAGCCTATGTTTTATTGAATCCCACATGCTTCTACAGGTACAGGCTGTATAGTTCCGCTCCTTCACCACGTTCCACAGCTGGATGAAGTCATCTGCTATTCGCTGTTCCAGAGGGTGGTTGTCTTGGTTTATACAACCAGTCAAGGAATTAGACTGGGCTTGTAAGACATTCTTTATCCTCCTCCATTCTTTCACTTTGTACTGGAGTCCATGGTAGTGGAAAAGAAGAAACTTCACGGTTTGGTCAATTACTGCTTTTACTACGATGGCAGCATCATTAAGCTTTGTAGCGTTGCAGAGACTGATATCTGGAAGATCAGGCGATGTGCACTCATCAATCTTTGGACATTTGCTTCCATGACTCATGTGAAGAAACATCTTGTAAAGTTTAGCGGCGACGGCACTATTCATTGGTTTGCAACCATTTGGGGCCACACAAAGACTGATACATAGTGTGGAACACAGCACAACGATGTAAAAGTAGCAAGTCATACCGGTTCTCGATATAATCCGATGGTGTCAGCTAAGTTGACCCTTCACTTCTAACATAAGAATTGCTCCCTCTGTTAATATTCCTTTTTTTTCCCCCTTTGCTTAACAGGTAACAAAAAAGTAGCAGTTCTTATTCTACTAGCTGCGTAATCCTGCCACTCTCTCCATTTTAAGGATTATCGAGCAGCTTCATCAGTTGAGCTATGGCAACATGGCTAATGTAAATAAAAATAAGGCCTCACTCACTAACTATTTCAATCACCTATCTCTTCCTAATTATCATTGGGCCAATTTTTTCACATTTTAAAAGCATGGGGTGGTCAAGATACTGCTTTCCAATCAAAGATTCAGGAACTGGAGGTTGGCCCTGACCCTCACAGTAGGATATATCAGGCTGAATATTAATTTGGGTAACACTGTAAAAACCTGTGACTACAGGTGCGCCCTGAGCCCACCCTATTTTGAAGCCTATTAGAGCCTCTGGCTCTAATCATGTGCTTAAAAAAAATCCATTGGAATCCATGGATAGGAGGGGCGGCGCCCGTGTGCCCCCTATGGACAGGCCGCCACTGCTACTAACAACATATGTAAAAATGATTTTGGTTGTTTGGCTTTTAATTTCAAGAATAACAACTCTTCTTACAGTTACCGGTGCTCCCCCTTTCATGTTTGTATTGTTCCTTTCCACTATATATTCACTCTACTTAAAAACCAGTTCAACCGGTTTGAATGAGCGGAGCTAACCTGCTCCTGTTTTTAGGACAGGGAGCTGCTTAGTCTGAAGGATCGGACCTTGTCTTTGCAAAAGTACCATTTACATCAAGAGCAGAAGCCAAGCTGGCAGTGGGTAGTGCCGTTGGAAGTGCTCAGATCAGCACAGGGGAGGGGCACCTGTCACCTTTGTCAGAAATGGGCGTGGTGATGAAAGGTGTAGACGCTATACTACTAGGTTCGGTCTGCATGATAATGCAGTGTAGATATGTGTTGAAATGCAAAGTTACAATATTTGGACACAGGCAGATTGGAATGTTGATGAAAAAAGTGTAGATGCTTCACTACTGCTACGTAGGGCGGACTGAACCCTGTTCATGACTTACTTCTCAGGAAGACCTATTTGTTGTAATCAGAAAACCTGTTCGGCTGGTTCGCGTTAGAACTGATTACAGGCAGAAAACTGCTCATCCAGAAATGTCACACTTCATTTTCTCTTTTAGTTATATTTCGGCAATAGAGGGGAGTGTACAAGGGTGCAGGTGCTGCATTGCTGAGACCTGGGGGGGTGGTGTACAAGATGACGGGGTGGAGGTGCTGCATTGCTGAGACCTGGGGGGTGGTGTACAAGATGACGGGGTGGAGGTGCTGCATTGCTGAGACCTGGGGGGGTGTATAAGATGACGGAGTGGAGGTGCTGCACTGCTGTGACTTGGGGGGGTTGTGTACAAGATGATGGAGTGGAGGTGCTGCATTGCTGAGACCTGGGGGGTGTATAAGATGACGGAGTGGAGGTGCTGCACTGCTGTGACCTGAGGGGGTTGTGTACAAGATGATGGAGTGGAGGTGCTGCACTGCTGAGACCTGGGGGGGGGGGGTGGTGCACAAGATGACGGGGTGGAGGTGCTGCACTGCTGAGACCTGGAGGGTGGTGTACAAGATGATGGGGTGGAGGTGCTGCACTGCTGAGACCTGGGGGGTGGTGTACAAGATGACGGGGTGGAGGTGCTGCACTGCTGAGACCTGGGGGGTGGTGCACAAGATGACGGGGTGGAGGTGCTGCATTGCTGAGACCTCGGGGGGGGTTGTGTACAAGATGACAGAGTGGAGGTGCTGCACTGCTGAGACCTGGGGGGTGGTGTACAAGATGACGGGGTGGAGGTGCTGCATTGCTGAGACCTCGGGGGGGGGGGTTGTGTACAAGATGACAGAGTGGAGGTGCTGCACTGCTGAGACCTTGGGGGTGTTGTACAAGATGACGGGGTGGAGGTGCTGCACTGCTGAGACCTGGGGGGTGGTGTACAAGATGACGGGGTGGAGGTGCTGCATTGCTGAGACCTCGGGGGGAGGGTTGTGTACAAGATGACAGAGTGGAGGTGCTGCATTGCTGCGACCTGGGGAGGGTGGTGTACAAGATGACGGGGTGGAGGTGCTGCACTGCTGAGACCTGGGGGGTGGTGTACAAGATGACGGGGTGGAGGTGCTGCATTGCTGAGACCTCGGGGGGGGGTGGTGTACAAGATGACGGGGTGGAGGTGCTGCATTGCTGAGACCTCGGGGGGGAGGGTTGTGTACAAGATGACAGAGTGGAGGTGCTGCACTGCTGAGAGCTGGGGGGTGGTGCACAAGATGACGGGGTGGAGGTGCTGCACTGCTGAGAGCTGGGGGGTGGTGCACAAGATGACGGGGTGGAGGTGTTGCATTGCTGAGACCTCGGGGGGGAGGGTTGTGTACAAGATGACAGAGTGGAGGTGCTGCATTGCTGCGACCTGGGGAGGGTGGTGTACAAGATGACGGGGTGGAGGTGCTGCACTGCTGAGACCTGGGGGGTGGTGTACAAGATGACGGGGTGGAGGTGCTGCATTGCTGAGACCTCGGGGGGGGGGGGGGTGGTGTACAAGATGACGGGGTGGAGGTGCTGCATTGCTGAGACCTCGGGGGGGAGGGTTGTGTACAAGATGACAGAGTGGAGGTGCTGCACTGCTGAGAGCTGGGGGGTGGTGCACAAGATGACGGGGTGGAGGTGCTGCACTGCTGAGAGCTGGGGGGTGGTGCACAAGATGACGGGGTGGAGGTGTTGCATTGCTGAGACCAGGGGGGGTGGTGTACAAGATGAAGGGTTGGAGGTGTTGCATTGCTGAGACCTGGACTGGGGCGGGGACTCCTGCCACTCTCCTGCAAGTGGGAACAGTGATAAAAAGTACATACGCCTTTTTTTTTTTTTTTTTGCCATTGTCTTTCTTTCTCTTACCGTCTGCCAGATGGCTCAGATGCCAGAGACTTAAATGTCTTCTATTTTGTTTCTTTAGAAGACCCTTAGTGGTTTTTGAATCCTATGCCGTGGGGTCCTGGAGATGCCATTTGGCACCAAATAATTGATGGGGCAGATCATGTCAGTTGTTTTTTTTTTCCTTCAGAGGGAGTCTGGTGTCGTTCATCATTACTGACATGGAACTACATCTCTGGATGGCGTGTTTGATGGATTCACGTCATAGGAATTTTTTTTTTTTTAATAAAGGACTTGGCGAAAACTGTATAAGTGTGTTTCTTCCCTTTTAATTTTTTTAACCACTTGACGACCACCCACAGTACATTTACGTCATTAATTTGACGTTAAATTCTGTTCTTATGTTCTTATAGCAGCAGCTAGCTTCCATAACCCCAGTATTTTTTTGTGGGCGATTCTGCATATGATAAAAGTGGTCCCGGCGGCAGATTCACCACAGGATCACTTTTAGAGCCGGCGGGAGAGGTGCCCCCCTCTTGTCATCTCCAGGCTTACTGGACCTGTTGGTTAGCCTGGAGCCCATCCGATCCGTCGGATGCCCGTGTGTTTGGCTGACTGATTTTCTCAGAAGTTTGCACTTAGATAAGTCAAATTTTAGGCCTCCTCTGCAATAAAATTTCATTTTTGGTGAGATGCTGTAAAGGGTTAATCACTTCCAAAGGGACACTTCCATTTAGAATCAGCATTCCAATTACATACAAGAACAAATAGCTTTTTTGTAAGGACAGAAACCAGTAGAAAACTGCAAAAAGTTGCTCTTTAAGGCTGGGTTCACACTAGTGCAAATTGGATGTGGGTTTCACTGCATCCAATTTACACAGCAGGAGATTGTAACCTGGCTCTCTATTTTAGGCATTAAGATAAAAAGCCTTCTGTGTGCAGCAGCCACCCACAGCCCCCCTAATACTTACCTGAGGTCCCTCTAGCTCCAATGATGTTGTAGGAATGTCTCGGCCAATCCGGGACGCCCCTCCTCATTGGCTAAGACAGCAGGGAGGCGTCATTGGCTCCCGCTGCTGTCAAAGTCTGTCAGCTAATGAGAATAGAAAGGGGGTGGGCCGGGCCGCAGCTCCGTGTTTGAATGGACACAGGGAGCTGTGACTTGGCTCAGGTGCACCCATAGCAAACTGCTTGCTGTGGGGGCACCCAAAATGAGTTAGGAGCCAGGAGAGCCGAAGAGGGGCCCGAGAAGAGGCCCAGGCTGCTCTGTGCAAATCCACTGCAACATAGGAGGTGTGTATAACATGCTTGTTTTTTTTAATTTAAAAAAAAAAACAAGACTTTACAATCACTTTAAGTGTAATTTTTACTGAAAAGTATAATTTTGAAGTACCACCATTTTATTCTTCAGGGTCTCTGCTTTCAGAAAATAATTTAGAAGCGCCTCAGTGTGAAAGGGGCCTATGAGATGCTGTCCCTGTAAAAATTGGTCATTTAAAGCAGTGGTTTTCAACCCTGTCTTTAAGTACCCCCAACAGGCCATGTTTGCAGGTTTTTCTTTATCTTGCACAAGTGCTTTAAATCAGAGTCAATGGCTTGGTATTTTGGACAGCTATTTTATCTAAGAGAAAATCCCAAAACATGGCCTGTTGGGGGTACTTGAGGACAGGATTGAGAACCACTGATAAAGGACACAGGGTGTGCACATTGGCTCAGTGCAGGACTACAGAGTGTCCAGTAGATGTAGAGTGGAGAAAACTGCTTTTGCAGTTTTCTCCAGGATTTGGTATACCTGGATGGGGCTCTGTAGTTGGGAAATTCAATACTGTCTTGGGCCGGACAAAATCTCCAACCCTGTGTCCAGGTTTTGTGGAGGACCAGCAGGGTGGGTGCTCAGGTGCACATAGGCCTTATAATTGAGGTTTGGAAATACCTCAGGGCTCCCAGTTGGAGACAGCTCCACCCAAGAGAGACAGGAGGTCTCCAGGAGTCAGCTAGAGAATGCTTATCTGCAAGAGACAGTCGATGGTCTGAGGACTGAGGCTTGAGAGAAGCTGTGTGCATTAGAGTGAAGCTTTTGGCTTTGAAGAACCTATGGTCTGGGTGACCAGTAGAAAGAGCAGAGGTACTGCTAAAGAGAGAAGCCAGATGTGTTAGCGTTTTTCAGTTGTGCATATTGCTGGAGAAGAACCCCTATGTGGGAAAACTTATGTTATGGTCTTTCCATGTGCCTTTTTGATAAAAAACGGGCTGCCATACCCTAATACTGAAGTGCTGACTGACTTGAAAATGCATCTACCATTAGAGCTAATGATCCCCCCATGTTACAGGTTACATGGGCAGTCGATCTCGGTTTTTCTGCTCCAAGCTTTCATCATTCAGCCACATACATACTCACAGACTATCTATCTATGCCCAAGGCCTATATACAGTGGCTTGCGAAAGTATTCGGCCCTCTTGAACTTTTCAACCTTTTGCCACATTTCAGGCTTCAAACATAAAGATATAAAATTTTTATTTTTTGTGAAGAATCACCAACAAGTGGGACACAATTGTGAAGTGGAACGAAATCTATTGGATATTTTAAACTTTTTTAGCAATTAAAAAACTGAAAAGTGGTGCGTGCAAAATTATTCGGCCCCTTTACTTTCACTGCAGAAAACTCACTCCAGAAGTTCAGCGAGGATCTCTGAATGATCCAATGTTGTCCTAAATGACTGATGGTGATAAATAGAATCCACCTGTGTGTAATCAAGTCTCTGTATAAATGCACCTGCTCTGTGATAGTCTCAGGGTTCTGTTGAAAGCGCAGAGAGCATCATGAAGACCAAGGAACACACCAGGCAGGTCCGTAATACTGTTGTGGAGAAGTTTAAAGCCGGGTTTGGATACAAAAAGATTTCCCAAGCTTTAAACATCCCAAGGAGCACTGTGCAAGCGATCATTTTGAAATGGAAGGAGTATCAGACCACTGCAAATCTACCAAGACCTGGCTGTCCCTCTAAACTTTCAGCTCAGACAAGGAGAAGACTGATCAGAGATGCAGCCAAAAGGCCCATGATCACTCTGGATGAACTGCAGAGAACTACAGCTGAGGTGGGAGAGTCTGTCCATAGGACAACAATCAGTCGTACACTGCACAAATCTGGCCTTTATGGAAGAGTGGCAAGAAGAAAGCCATTTTTCAAAGATATCCATAAAAAGTCTTGTCTAAAGTTTGCCACAAGCCACCTGGGAGACACACCAAACATGTGGAAGAAGGTGCTCTGGTCCGATGAAACCAAAATCAAACTTTTTGGCCACAATGCAAAACGATATGTTTGGCGTAAAAGCAACACAGCTCATCACACTCAACACACCATCCCCACTGTCAAACATGGTGGTACCAGCATCATGGTTTGGGCCTGCTTTTCTTCAGCAGGGACAGGGAAGATGGTTAAAATTGAGGGGAAGATGGATGCAGCCAAATACAGGACCATTCTGGATGAAAACCTGTTGGAGTCTGCAAAAGACCTGAAACTGGGACGGAGATTTATCTTCCAACAAGACAATGATCCCAAACATACAGCAAAATCTACAAAGGAATGGTTCACAAATAAACATATCCAGATGTTAGAATGGCCAAGTCAAAGTCCAGACCTGAATCCAATCGAGAATCTGTGGAAAGAGCTGAAAACTGCTGTTCACAAACGCTCTCCATCCAACCTCACTGAGCTCGAGCTGTTGTGCAAGGAAGAATGGGCAAGAATTTCAGTCTCTCGATGTGCAAAACTGATAGAGACATACCCCAAGCGACTTGCAGCTGTAATCACAGCAAAAGGTGGCTCTACAAAGTATTAACGCAAGGGGGCCGAATAATTTTGCACGCCCCACTTTTCATTTTTTTATTAGTTAAAAAAGTTTCAAAAATCCAAAAGATTTCGTTCCACTTCACAATTGTGTCCCACTTGTTGGTGATTCTTCACAAAAAATAAAAATTTTATATCTTTATGTTTGAAGCCTGAAATGTGGCAAAAGGTTGAAAAGTTCAAGGGGGCCGAATACTTTCGCAAGCCACTGTACTATAAAGAGATGATCCAAGTGGTATAAGTGGTGGTTTTAATATTGGGAGGCAACCACAATCTGTTTTGTTTATGGTTATACAACTAGTTCCAGAGTTATACTGTTTCAAAGTTTCTTACCTGGAGATCCCACCAGTATTCTCGCTTTCTTCTGCAGGCTGAAAGCACTAATCCGCTGCCTTGAAATTCCTAGTGGTGCTGTCAGCCCGCTGCATGAACTCCTTCAGATAGCCATTGGCCTTCATATCTGTTCTGCAGGAGGCATGCACAGACCCAAAAGTCAGCCCAATTCCCAAACAAAATCCCCAACACCCAAGCAATACCCATTTAAAAGAGCAAGCGACAGATCACCAAAAATATGTGCTTAGTAAAATTGTGTACAGTGAGGCATGATGCCGAATATACAGAAAAATTGATGTAAGGTCTACATGCAGTCCGATTTAAGGAGCTGACCAGCTAGATTCAACTTCCTAAATATTTAAATACAGTGGGGGAATTTGGGACTTTAAGTGAGGCGAGTAATAATCAAATAGATAAAAAAATATTGGCATATTTATTGGCATAAACAATGGAAAACCATAGCAATACATACATGCATACAGGGGTCCCCTAGTTACAAACATCTGACTTACAAATGACTCCTACTTACAAACGGAGGGAGACAACAGGAAGTGAGAGGAAATCTACCCCTAGGAAGGGAAATTCACTACTGTAAGAGTTATTATGGGGAAAAGGTACCTCCAGTGATGCTTTATCACCAAGGCTTGTTTCCACAACAACCCAAAATTTTCTAAATCCAACTGTCATTGGGACAGAAAGTGAGGTGAAATCTTCTGAACAGGGGCACACACAGGAAAACAAATGTTACAGGGGTGTTAACCCTTCCCTATGCTATCCAAAAAGCTTAAAAATAGTTTTTTTGGCTGGAGCTACACTTAAAAAATGTACCTGTTCCAACTTACAAACAGATTCAACTTAAGAACAAACCTACAGTCCCTAACTTGTTTGTAACCCGGGGACCCCCTGTATATAGTAGTCATCTCTTACATGCAAGACACATCATGAATAGATTACATAAATAGCAGGGTATAAAATAACATATTGCATTTGGCCTTATTGTAAGACATGTTAAAACATATCATGGGGTCAGGTAATAGAACTATGCATACTGTAATGAAACTGTATGTTGGAATCCAAAGTTTTTGCATATTGTGGTTTAAAGCTGTGTATTGGAATAGGGCTGCATCCATAAAAAGCTCAACACGTTGTGTGGATTCAATCCAACTCATCAGGAGTGGGTCCTAAACATATCTATAGAAAAATGTATATGGACACCATTATGGTTTACTCTAGATAAAAACCCAAATAATGGGGAGGAAAAAGAGTCAGGAGGAAGGAAATTATCAACCCAGAAATAACTTGCATACGGTACAGAGTTCAACATAAGTGATACCAGTAAAAAGAGGGCCGCCATGAATGTCTATCCTGGGAGCTGAGGTCATTGAGATCCACGGGAACATCAGGCGCATACAAAACCATCCCCAGAAGGATGAAGGTCACCACGTTGTGGTAAGTACTGGTTCCAAATACTGGCACTCCTAAATATTTAAGGAGACTAGGCCACACAGTAACACCTTTCCTTGTGCCATGCTTCCTACAGTCACAGTCACCATGG
The DNA here is from genome assembly GCA_037952835.1 of Lithobates septentrionalis. NCBI lineage: Eukaryota > Metazoa > Chordata > Amphibia > Anura > Ranidae > Lithobates > Lithobates septentrionalis. The sequence goes on along the minus strand of JBBDGP010002749.1, from coordinate 340,588 downwards.
CTCTGGGTTCCACTCATTCTAACTAGTCTCTATACAAGAGAAAGCAATTAGCCTGCAAAGCTTGTATTAATATAACTAGTTACTAGAGTCATCCTCAATAGATTCACAAAAAATCGTTTGGCTAAGAAAAGTGTGTACAATGAGTCATGATGCCAAAATACGAAAAATAGATTTAGGGTTTGGATACACTTTAAGGCCTGGTTTACACTAGTGTGTTTTCAGATTCGACTTGAGTGGCAACGAAATCACAAGACAAGGGAAATCACATTGCTTTTAATGGGCTTCCGTAAAATGTTTCTAAACCCACAACAGTATAATCAGTCTGTATATGCAGTAAAGCATGCTTGGTATAGTCACTGTGGAACCTAAGGGGTTGTGAAAAAAAGACTGTTTGATCCTGTCTTCTCTGATCCTCTCCTTATTCCCCTGTTCCCAATCATCTCCTGATATTACAGAGCCTTGGGACACTATGCACATGCTCAGTTTGGTGTGTATTGCTAGAGAGTTTTTTTTTTTTTCTTGGGAGAGTGCATGTGATCAGCACAGGGCCAATCAGCACTGTCCAGACAGAGGGTTGGGGATCCTGCAGCCTCATAGGATAGTCAGTGTAGAAATCTCCCCCTACACGCTTTAACCAGTGCTCTGCTGGACACTGATAGAAGTCACAAGACTGCTATATACTGCTTATACTGCCGATGAGAAAAGGTATTTAGCAGTTTATATTTACTAAAATAATTTCATTTCCATGTCCTGTGTACTGTGGGAGACCAGATATAGTGTATGCAGGGTCCTGGGTTTGGTAACACTTTAATATCAATATGACTCAGCATGGAGCTATTTTGGAAAAGGTTCCTGTACTACTTTGGTGCGATCCCCCCCCCCCCCCCCTATAGAATATACAAACCTTATAAAAGTTGTGTCCAAGTTGCATTCAAGTAGCACTACATAATCGCACTGAAAGTCAGACCAAAATCGCAGTGTGAACCTAGCCTAAGGGAGGAGGTCAGGATGTTGGTGCAACAAATCATACCATTTAAAGGAAGCTCCATCCAACCACCAGACAGGTTACCTGCCTACTGAAGATTCCCTCACCCTCCCACACCATTTCTTATTGTTGTCATAGCTTAACTGGTTTACCAGTGGTCAAATGGTCTATGACTGATGCTTTGAGCTGGCCTTGGTTTGTTGGATGTCTACCCTGAACTTATGGCCAGGAAGGGCCTTTAAGCCCCCTTATGTTGGGTACTCACAGTTTGTTTGTACCTGGCACTGGTTTTGTTGTCAGCTGTGTTATCAAATTATTTGCCATTATTGTTGAAACAAGTATGCTTTTTAGTTTTTAATAAATCTGAGGCCTTGTACTTCTAACATCACAATCCCATACATACCATGCAAGTGCAATACGTTCATCTATATTAAAACATATTAGGTAGTCCTTATACCTTATCATATGGTCATGTAAATCCATTCATTCCTTTTGGAAACATATCTTCACTTTGATCTCTGAACTTGCAGGCCACTGGATTAATCCTTGCCCAGCTTTAGCTATACTCCATAATGGTATTGATAAGTTCCCCTAAAATCTAGGGTGATAATAATTCACCTTCTACACCCAGCGAAACTCAACATCATTAGATTATGGAAAACTCTAACCCAACCCTCCACCTCCCTGGCGATTAGTGGTGCTAATTATCAAACCTGATTGTTACGTTTTCTTATTATTGAAAAAACGTAATAAAGACGATTTTGAAGAAAATACCCATAAAAAAACAAAAAAAACATTAGGTGGATATGTACCAATCTGACATACACTGTATTGGGACACCTGCATTATATGAACTTTAATGGCAGTCCGTAGGGTTCAATATTGAGTTGGCCCACCCTTTGGAGCTATAACAGCTTTAACGCTTCTGGGAAGGCTGTCCACAAGGTTTAGGAGTGTGTCTATGGGAATGTTTGACCATTCTTCTCTGTGCAGGCCAGTGAAATTCCTCCACCCCAAACTCGCTCATTCATGTTTTTATGGACCTTGCTTTGTGCAAGGGGCCATCCCCAAACTGTTCCCACAAAGTTGGGACATGAAATTGTCCAAAATGTCTTGGTATGCTGACACCTTAGGATTTCCCTTCACTGGAACTAAGGGGCCAATCCCAACCCCTGAAAAACAACCCCACAGGATAATCCCCCCTCCACCAAATGATTTAGACCAGTGCACAAAGCAAGGTCCATAAAGACATGGATGAGCGAGTTTGGGGTGGAGGAATTTGACTGAGTCCTGACCTCAACCCGATAGGACACCTTTGGGATGAATTAGAGCGGAGACTGCCAGCCAAGCCTTCTTATGCAACATCAGTGCCCTCACAAAAGTGCTTCTGAAAGAATGGTCAAACATTCCCATAGACACACTCCTCAATCTTGTAGACAGCCTTCATGGAAAAGTTACATAGTTACATATACATAGTAGGTGAGGTCGAAAAAAGACACAAGCCCATCAAGTCCTACCTGTGTGTGTGTGATTATATGTCAGTATTACATTGTAAGTTGAAGCTGCTATAGCTACAAAGGGCGGGCCAACCCAATAGTGAACGCTACGGATTAATGCCCCGTACACACGGTCGGATTTTCCGATGGAAAATGTCCGATCGGAGCGTGTTGTCGGAAATTCCGACCGTGTGTGGGCTCCATCGGACATTTTCCATCGGATTTTCCGACACACAAAGTTGGAGAGCAGGAGATAAAATTTTCCGACAACAAAATCCGTTGTCGGAAATTCCGATCGTGTGTACACAAATCTGACGGACAAAGTGCCACGCATGCTCAGAATAAATAAAGAGATGAAAGCTATTGGCCACTGCCCCGTTTATAGTCCCGACGTACGTGTTTTACGTCACCGCGTTCAGAACGATCGGATTTTCCGACAACTTTGTGTGACTGTGTGTATGCAAGACAAGTTTGAGCCAACATCTGTCGGAAAAAATCCTAGGATTTTGTTGTCGGAATGTCCGAACAAAGTCCGACCGTGTGTACGGGGCATAAGACTGGGAAGCCAATAAATTTCATGTGCATGTAAAGGCAGGCGTCCCAATACTTTTGAAAAAATAGTGGTCACTGGCGGTGACATTTTTTAATTAGACTGAGGAATTTAAAGCATTCTTTTTTCAAGCTTTTCACACTTTAGGTACAGCATTTGTTATCCAAAGTCTGAATTGGTAGGTTTGGTTTGGAGGATTCTGAGGCGTTTTTGTAGATGTTGAAGAATCTTCCCTCTCAGAGCTTCCATCCTTATCCCATATACCAGGGGGTTTAATGTCAAGGATACAGTCAGTCCTAAGATTGCAATGGTCAGATGTGCTACAGTGGACACTGAGCCGCCATTTAATCGGTATCTAAAAATGACAAACAGACCAGAAGCCATACATGAACAAAAAGTCACCACATGTGTAATCAGGGTATGGATGGCTTTCTGACTGGCTTGCAGTGATATCTTCAGACACACAATAAATGTTCCTATATAACAAAAGACAGCCGTTCCATTACTAAAGATGACCAGGGACAATGTCCAAACAGTTCCATAAAGATTGGCAACAGTTATGTCACCGCAGGCCAGAAACATAAGGGACATGGTCTCACAATAAACATTGATGATATTTCTGCCACAAAAAGTCAGTCTTGCGGTTAGTGTCACACAGACAAGTAGATTTACTGTATTAAAAACCCATATTCCAATGATAAATTTTACAGCTTTTCCATTACTCATCAGCGTGTGGTATCTTAAGGGTTCAGCCACCGCCAGATATCTATCATAAGCCATGACAGCGAAGTTACACACTTCAACAGATGAAAAAATCTGGATGCAGAAAGCTTGACTGAGGCATCCAACAAGAGTGATGGCCGAACCCCCGCTCAACAAGTCAATGGTGAGTTTTGGGAAGAACGATGAGCTTCCATGCATCACATCAATAACCAAATTACATATGAAAATGTACATGGGTTCATGCAGGGTTTTTTCTGTCCAAGTTACGTAGGCAATGGATGAACAGGTAAGCATAATGATCAGATATAAAACTATTGCAATCACAATAAATAAATATTTGAATTTCTCCATTTCAACAATACCGAGGAGAACAAAGTTTGTGCCGATTCTTGTTACATTTTCCATCATTCCGAGTTGTGCGTCTGATTATAAAACTCAATCATTGTTTTCAGTAATATGTAACGTAAAGCTTGTTACTAAGAAATTTGATATATTAGGCAAACATTAACACGGACATAAAACCAATATACAGAGTATAACCCTGAAGGTAATGAAAGAAGATATTGAAATAATATCAATAGAAAATACCTCTCCAGTTTTGGTTCTTAGTCTACCTGTATCAGTTTACTGGAGGGTTTTTATAGACAAGGATTGTTTCCATAGAAATATTGGAGAGAACATCAAGGGAAATAAAAAAATTAAAAAAAAACCTGTCAGCTAGGACCGGTGGGATGCTGTGAGTTACTAATAAGCTCATTATTGACTTGTGTTGCGTAAACTAGAAAGATTATTCATACTTTAACTTAGATTAGACATCAAAAACATTGATGGAAAATAAAACTACAAGAAAAGCCAATGTAATATTTAGAAAGTAATGAAAAGTCTAAAAGTTCTTTTAATAAAAAAAAGTTGTGCAAGCTAGTACTGAATAGGGTTGCCACATTTTCTCCAAGCCAAACCCGAACACTTTAGCGGCAGCGTTTTTCTTTTGGGGGGGGGGGGGGGGGTATATGCCATAAGATTGTAAAAGACTTGTAACACTTTTGGAGGCCTGAAAGAGAGTAGTAATTTGGCGTGCATAGTGGCGCAGCATGGCAGTGTGGCCGAATTGTAGGTGTTATGCACGGAATGCAGGGGTCAGAATTATTTAACGTACAAAATGCAGGGGTCAGATATGTCCAAGGGAATGGGCTAGTGCTAGCAGGGGACAGGGCCATCTTTAATATTGATTGGACCCTGGGCAAAAATTATTTTGCCCCCCCCCCCCATGCAGTTTCGCTCTCCACCTGCTTTGAGACATACAATAAAAAACAGCTAGACTCAAAATCAGTTTACTGAATCAGATCAGACAGAGATTGCGATTGGTTGCCAGAGGTTACAGTGTATCATTACCACTCACTGACTGGTTACTAGAGGTTACAGCACATAATTTCTGCTTGTTTGGTTGCTAGAGATTACTGTACATCAATACTGCTCACTGATTGGTTTGGTATCCATGTACTCGGCCTAAGATCATCTTTTTTATTTCATCAAACATTTGAGCAATATAGTGTGTTTTAGTGCATTAAAATGAAAAAAAAGTGGGTTTTTTCCCCAAAAAATGCGTTTAAAAAATCGCTGCGCAAATACTGTGTGAAAAAAAAAAAATGAAAGACCCACCATTTTAATCTGTAGGGCCTTTGCTTTAAAAAAAATATATAATGTTTGGGGGTTTAAAGTAATTTTCTTGCAAAAAAAAAATTTTTTTTCATGTAAACAAAAAGTGTCAGAAAGGGCTTTGTCTTCAAGTGGTTAGAAGAGTGGGTGATGTGTGACATAAGCTTCTAAATGTTGTGCATAAAATGCCAGGACAGTTCAACCCCCCCCCCAAATGACCCCATTTTGGAAAGTAGACACCCCAAGCTATTTGCTGAGAGGCATGTCGAGTCCATGGAATATTTTATATTGTGACACAAGTTGCAGGAAAAAGACAATTTTTTTTTTTTTTTTTGCACAAAGTTGTCACTAAATGATATATTGCTTAAACATGCCATGGGAATATGTGAAATTACACCCCAAAATACATTCTGTTGCTTCTCCTGAGTACGGGGATACCACATGTGTGGGACTTTTTGGGAGCCTAGCCGCATACGGGACCTCAAAACCAAGCACCACCTTCAGGGTTTCTAAGGGTGTAAATTTTTGATTTCACTCCCCATTGCCTATCACAGTTTCGAAGGCCATGGAATGCCCAGATGGCACAACCCCCCCCCCCCCTCCCCAATTGACCCCATTTTAGGAAGTAGACACCCCAAGCTATTTGCTGGGAGGTATGGTGAGAATTCGTTTAGTTTATTTGTATTCAAATTTGTTTTCGAATAGTTTGAATAGTTTTCAAATCAATTTCGAATAGTTTTCGAATAGTTTCCAAATTCCAAAAGTTTCAAATTTGAACATTTTTCGAATTCGAATAGTTTTCCAGTTTCCAAAGAGAATAAAATAGCATAGAAAATAAAGAAATATAATAGAAAAAATATATAATGGAATAGAAAAGAATATAACAGAAAAATATAAAAATATATATATATATACCCAGCATATCTTCTGTATACCCAGCCTCTCTGTATGCCCAGCCTTGCTGTATATACCTAGCCTCTCTGTATATACCAGTCTCTCTGTATATACCAATCCTATCTTCTGTATACCCAGCCTCTCTGTATGCCCAGCCTCTCTGCATGCCCAGCCTCTCTGTATATACCAGACTATCTTCTGTATACCCAGCCTCTCTGTATATACCCAGCCTCTCTTTTCATCCCCGGCCTCTCTGTATATACCCAGCCTGTATATAGAGGAAAGGAAAGCCGTTCACAGGGGTGTATACCTTTTCCCTATACATGCGGCAATACCTACTTGAGCCCTAACAAAAGGTCTCCCCCTATGTGATAAGCGCAGTGTTTATACATTCAGATATTCCATTCGCCTCTATACTTAAGGGGATTGTACAGTTACCCATTTAATAATTTGGTCCGGTATCCATGGGCCATCTCTTGGTACTATTGATATTGTATTGAACACGCTTATAGTGGGAATTTGTGACCACTTACCACTGTGTGCGATTTAAATTCAAATACCTATACATGACTACTATATACCAGTGGTATCTACTATAGACCACATGATATATGTGTGTAGCAATAACTCTCGGCGGAGCTGCTGGTTTAAGCGGGCTTGTTACCTTCACTCTCTTTCCCTCTGCTTCACCGGCACCGGGTCTAGGGTTCCGTTGAGTTTACCTCCGGACGATACAAGCACCAACACTTAAGTACGTTTTCAATGCTTTATTGAACCATTAACGAAGGAAGTAGCAGGAAAGAGGCAGAAGGGAAACTGCAGAGAAAGCTCAAATACCTTTCTGTAGGATTCTTGACAAATGTCCTTTAGAGTTGAATATTACAATAGAATGCGCTCCCCTCATGGGACACACTCTTTGCTCGCCTAGATAGGCCTCTCTCACTTGCCTAGCAGCCAGTACGTAGCACGAACAAAAATCTCTGCCACAGACTTGCTTGGAATAAACCCGTACGATCCTCTGCCACAGGATGTATTGGTTTTGTGGTGAATGTCAGTTACAGTGCTTGAACCTTTAAGCCAAACCCGGCAACACTATGCTGTAAAGTTACTTTTAGGATACGTTCTCCAACCGAGTCACCAGGCCCCTCTCCAGACCAGCACATTGCGTGATCCTTCCATGACGGGTCCCCCCCTGGGATCTCCTCGGTTGTCCAGGTTCTTTACTCTGGATAGACAGCTCAGGGCCATTCCTCAGCTGCTGTGGTAGGCCCCAGACAAGCTTCTGGGCCCACCCATGCGCCGCAGCGACACGGGCCTCCGGAACGGAGGACCACGAGGTAGCACTCTAACGCATACCTGTCAGCCAGGAGGGCCAGCAGGTGGCTGTAAAACGACCCTAAAACATGGCGTCTGTCCTATAAATACCCTCCCCCAGAATGCAACTCAGAGGACCACCTCCATCGAGTTGTCTCCGGGACAGAAGAGCATCCATACGCTTTGACACGTTGCCTTTCCAACACTAGCCTATAGTAACAACGACACCCACCGGCCCAGTATGGGAACACATGCAACATTAGCCAAGCTGGAACAGAGGCAAATCTAACTTCCCCTAACGAGCAATTAACTAAATTTACCTATCAGATGGTAGATCGCATATCTACCAGCACTACATGTGTATCCCACTACTATAGACTGTCAGAAACCATTAATCAGACCGAGACAGAAGTACAGTTAATCACACTTGTTTAATAATAATAAAAGGGTAAACAGAGTAAGCGTAGTTAATACATAGCCAGAGTTCAGTAACCAGATCGGGTAGTCAGCCAATGCCAATGTCAGAGAGCCAGAGATCAACGTAGTAGTACAACAAGCAGGATCAGGAGCCAGAAGGGACGTCAGCCGAGCAAGTCTTCAACAGGAACGCAGGAGAAAGTCTAAGAGATGTGACCAAAGGCGAAGGCAGAGATGAAGTTAGCTGGACGGCTTTAAGTAGGCAGGACTGACGAGCAGAACATCAACAGCTGAGTCACTGTGGAGAGAAAGGAGCTGGCAATTAGCCAACAGCTGAGCGGCCAGCTCAGAGAAGGAAGGGCTGAGCCCAGCCCTGACAGCACCCCCTCCTCAACGACCCCTCCCCCTCGGAGGACCACTGGGCTTGAATGGAAAACGTCTATGGAAATCACAGAGGAGGACAGGGGCATGTACGACCGAGGATAAGACCCAAGAGCGTTCCTACAGACCGTACCCCGTACAGGTACTGTATGCGCCCACGGAACCTACGGGAGTCAACAATGGATTGTACTTCATACCCCTCATGGTTCTCAACCTGTATAGGGTGAGGATGTGGCAGAGAGGTGGTAACGCGGTTGCAGACCAAAGGTTTCAATAAGGAGACATGAAACACATTAGAGATGCGCATACTAGGAGGAAGGTCCAACGCGTAAGCCACTAGGTTAATCCTGGGAAGGATACGGAAAGGCCCAATAAACCGAGGTACGAACTTCAAAGAAGGAACACAAAGTCATAGGTTGTGAGACGACAGCCAGACTCTGTCCCCAACCTGGTAGGAAGGCGCAGGCAGGCGTCTGTGGTCAGCATGGAGTCTGTACCTATCGTTAGCATGTCGCAAAGCCTCCTGGACTTGTGCCCAAGTGGAATGAAGACCACGGAGATGCTCCTCTAATGCAGGAATACTCTGCGGAACAAACGAGGCAGGCAACACGGAAGGTTGGAAACCATAGTTCGCCATAAACTAAATAGTGAGGATGGTGCTGCGCTAATCCAAAGAATGAATAAATAAGTAAATAGCAGACATGTTATACCACTCCTAGTGTACGTGTGTATAAAACTGGCCCAAAGAAAGCAGTGGGGTTGGATGGTGCTGCGCTAATCCAAAGAATGAATAAATAAGTAAATAGCAGACGTGTTATACCGCTCCTAGTGTACGTGTGTATAAAACTGGCCCAAAAAAAGGTGTGGGGTGTGCTACCAGTGAATGCAATAATAAAAGGAACCGTGAGGTCCAAACAGAAATGGGGTATATCTTCTCACAGAAAATGGGATGACCCCCTGATGAAGTCACGTGGTCAGTGATGTCACGCGTAGGGACGGGACAGGCACCTTCCACTGACAGAAGCGTATGAGCTCGCAGCTCGTTGGATGTTTGTGCTTACTGTTGTATACTGTGTCAGTACCGTTTATACTTTTAATAAAGCGTGTTTTGGTTTAAAAATTACTACACTATATGGCATCCCCTTCCTTTCTTGGCCGCCCTGCCCCCTGAGAGTCTAAGATATAAGGAGATCTAGTCCAGGATCCAGGACCAACCCCCATAGGAGCTGATACGAGCAGTGTCTGATTCATGCTGTAACCTCAGTTTTATGAGGTAAGGGGCCACTGCTTATCAGTGTTGGATTGCTGCATGAAGAGGATCTATTTTTGGTCTATGCACTTCACATCTCCCACCTATTAGAGTGATTGGTCTATGAAGAAAGTTTGCTGCTTGCACTAATTCACTGAATGGCACTTTAAGGACTGATGAGCTATTGAAGATATTTATTTATTGCACAAGTCACTTTGTTTGGACTGCATATATGTTGTTATGTCTTTTGCCTTTTGAGCACTGATGTGTTTGCACTGGACACTTTAGATTATTAAGTACGCTCTGAGATCTTCTTGGACGTACAGTATAACACTGTATTTCTTTTAAGTTTATTGCTATATATTGGATTTACTTATCTTTTGAAACTTTTATATTTTTTTTATGCACGATCTGATTGACACTGCATTCTTCGTATTGTTTATGATGATAATATTGCATTTCATTTATGTGCACTAGTTCAGGTAGATTGATTTACCACTTTCTGTGAGAAGATATACTCCATTTCTGTTTGGACCTCACGGTTCCTTTTATTATTGCATTCACTGGTAGCACACCCCACGCCTTTTTTTGGGCCAGTTTTATACACACATACACTAGGAGCGGTATAACACGTCTGCTATTTACTTATTTATTCATTCTTTGGATTAGCGCAGCACCATCCTCACTATTTAGTTTATTGCATCAATAGGGGTCAGTTAGTACCCTATCCCGTGCAAGCGGCTTTTCCTGTGTTAGTATATTTTTTACATGGTAGCGCGGGAATAAAATACACTACATAGTTCGCCATAAACTGGGCCAAATGGGAAGCTGAATTCAAGGCACTATTGTGAGCAAACTCCGCCCACGGTAAGAGGTCTGACCAGTTGTTATGATGGTCAGAAATATAGCAACATAGGAATTGCTACAAGGACTGATTGGCTCGTTCTGCGGCCCCATTAGACTGCGGGTCTGAGACAATCACCTTGGTTAGCCCATGTAAGCTGAAGATCTCCCGAGCAAAAATAGAAGCCAGTTCCTTAGAAGTAGGCAACTTCTTGAGTGGAATACAATGCGACATTTTCAAGAACCGGTCAACCACCCACGGAACAGGCAGCTATGAAGGCACTTACATGAGCACGTAGACTAGGCCACCAGAATTGTTGGGAAATGGCCCAAAAGAGTTGATTCTTCCCAGAGTGGTCAACAGCCTTGGGAGAATGGTAAGTCTGGAGCACTGCAGTACGGAGACTCTCGGGAGCAAAGCAACGGTCACAAGGTTTCTCAGGAGGAGCATCGACCTGAGCAGCAAGAATTTTGTCACCCAAAGGAGAAGTAAGACTGGTGCGAACCGTAGCCAGAATACGATCAGGAGGAATCACAGGAACTGGAACCGACTCCATCTTGGAAGTGGAGGAAAATTGTTGTGACAAGGCGTCAGCCCTTACATTATTAGTACCGGGTAAGAATGAGACAATGTAATTAAAACTCGACAAGCCCATCGCGCCCTTCTGCGAGAGAGGCGCATAGCCTCAGAGAAGAATGTGAGATTCTTATGGTCAGTAAGAATGAGAACCGGCACAGTGGTACCTTCAAGGAGATGTCTCCATTCTTTCAGGGTACAAAATGATCGCCAACAGCTCTCTGTCACCAATCTCGTAATTGCACTCTGCCGGTGACAATTTTTTGGAAAAGTAGCCACACGGATGCATAGCGCACTCAGAGTTAGGGCGTTGAGACAGAAGGGCACCAACTACTAGGATAAAAGGCAACATAGGATAAAGGGTGTGCCAACACAGGAGCAGAAACAAAGGCAACCTTGAGACTCTCAAAGGCCTTAATGGACTCCGGCGACCAACTTTGTGGGTTGCCATCTTTCCTGGTCATATCAGTCAGGGGCTTGACCAGAGACGAGAAGTTACGAATAAACTTCCGATAATAGTTGGCAAAGCCAAGAAAACGCTGCAGAGAATGTAAACCCACGGGTCAAGGCCACTGTAGGACCGCTGAAAGTTTCTCTGGGTTCATGGAAAAACCAGCAGTAGAAATGACATAGCCCGGGAATTTCACCTGTTCACAATGGAATTCGCACTTTTTTAATTTACAATAGAGATTGTGCTCTCGTAGTCTCTGAAGCACACGACAGAGATCTGTATGGTGGCTCTCCAGGGACTTGGAAAATATGAGGATATCGTCGAGAGAAACCACCACACATAACTGCAACAAATCTCGGAGGACATCGTTAATGAACTCCTGGAAAACTGCCGGAGCGTAACAAAGGCCAAAAGGTATTAGAAGATACTCATAATGACCTGATCTGGTATTAAACGCAGATTGTATGCCCCTCTCAAATCAAGCTTTGTGGAAACCGTTGCTTCCTTGAGGTGGTCAAATAACTCCGCACTCAACGGAATGGGATAGGCATTCTTAATCGTGAAACGATTGAGACCCCTATAATCGATACAAGGTCTTAGTTCACCACTCTTCACAAAAAAGAGAGGAGACGAGGATTTGCGGATGAAACCACGAGAAAGCGCATATGCAACATACTCCTCCATGGCCTTATCCTCCAAGACCGATAAAGGGTAAACCCAGCCACGAGGGGGTATGGCACCTGGTTGAAGGTCAATTGCGCAATCATACGACCGGTGTGGAGGCAAACCTTTGTCAAAGACATCGCTAAAATCACGGTAGTCCTCCAGCAGGGAGGAGAGTGAAGAGGTGCACAGGACCTTGGCTACCTTCTGGAAGCATCTTTCACTGCACTGTGGCGACCAGGACAGAACCTTAGTACGGAGCCAATCAAAAGAAGGGTTGTGCCTCTGAAACCAAGGATAACTAATAACCAGCGGAAACTTAGGTGAGGAAATAACTTGGAATTGGATTACCTCATGGTGAAGGGCCCCTACGGCCATGGACAACGGAACAGTCTCATGAGTCACATGGGCAGGCTGTAGAGGTCTCCCGTCAAGAGCCTCAATGGCAAGTGGAGTGTCACGCAGCTGCAGTGGAATCGAGTGCTTCGGTACAAAGACAGCATCAATGAACAGACCTGCAGCCCCAGAGTCGATTAGAGCCTGTATCTCGATGGATGACTAAGCCCAAGACAGGGTAACCAAAAACAGGGGCTTATCTTTCTGGGAAACTGGAGACAAAACAACGCTACCTACGGACCTCAAGGTTCAGGCATTCCCTGGACGGGTAGGACAAGACTTCAAAAAGTGACCAGCCTGGCCACAATAAAGGCACAATCTCTCCCTCCTCTTAAGGGCTCTCTCATCCGCAGAGAGACGCGTGAAGTGCATGGGTTTATCTTCACAGACCGACTCGGTACCAGGAGGCATGGGAGGTGGGGGAGGCAAAGGTGGGACTGCAAAGCTCGGAGACAAATGTACAGGAGGCTTGCGCCAGCGCTCCTTGAAAGAGAGTCTGGAGTCAATGAGGATGGCAAATGTGATCAACCTCTCCAGCTCAGTGGGTATATCTCGGGCTGCTATCTCATCCTTGATATTATCCGAGAGACCATGAGAGAAGGCAGCCACGAGGGCCTCATTGTTCCAAGCAACCTCTGCTGCCAGAGTACGGAATTCAATGGCGTAATCGGCAACAGTTCTCGTACTCTGTTTGATGGACATAAGGCTCTTGGCAGCAGAAGTGGAGCGTGCGGGAACGTCAAATACCCTTTTGAAGGAAGCCACAAATTCTGGATAACTCAGGACCACGGGTTTTTGCATCTCCCATAGAGGGTTTTCCCAGGCCAAGGCTCTTTCAGAAAGCAAAGATATCACGAAACCTACTTTGCTTCTGTCCGTGGGAAACGCCTGGGGCAGCATCTCAAAGTATATCTCAACCTGATTGAGAAACCCTCTGCATTGAACTGGATTGCCCCCAAATCGCTGGGGAAGCGGAGCGGAACCAGACATGCCTCTTATAGAGGTAATACTTGAGGCGGGTGCCTGCACAGAGACTGGAGCAGCAGCAGGGACGGCCTGCAACACAGGTGTACGGGAGCAGCCATAGTGGAAGATTCCAGGTTAGCCGTGTGACTCAGGAGTGTTTGTAACGCCAAGGCAAACTGATCCATGCGGTGATCCTGGTCATCCAATCTGGAAAAAATATTACCAACAAGTGGACTGACTGCATCTTCTGAATTCATGGCCTTCGCCTACTGTCAGAAACCATGAATCAGACCGAGACAGAAGTACAGTTAATCACACTTGTTTAATAATAATAATATGTAAACAGAGTAAGCGTAGTCAATACATAGCCAGAGTTCAGTAACCAGATCGGGTAGTCAGCCAATGCCAATGTCAGGGAGCCAGAGATCAACGTAGTAGTACAGCCAGCAGGATCAGGAGCCAGAAGGGACGTCAGCCGAGCAAGTCTTCAACAGGAACGCAGGAGAAAGTCTCAGAGATGTGATCAAAGGCGAAGGCAGAGATGAAGTGAGCTGGACAGCTTTAAGTAGGCAGGACTGACAAGCAGATAATCAACAGCTGAGTCACTGTGGAGAGAAAGGAGCTGGCGATTAGCCGACAGCTGAGCGGCCAGCTCAGAGAAGGAAAGGCTGAGACCAGCCCTGACATAGACACACGCATGCAATTTTGTTTTTTGGTTGTTTGTCAGTTTGGTCAAGTTCTCCCACACCTTGACCCACAAGTTTACCAGAACCTACCCAGTATCTTTCCTGAGGAAGCTAATATGTTTGTGAAACACGGCGACGAGCAAGTTTTTGGAGGCATTACTGGATCAGAAATTTTTCTTTCACCTTGATACAGTATTAAATTAATCTTTGTACCTTAAGTCCAGTCCTCTATAACTGCATTATTGAGTAACTGGTAACTGTGCCCATACAGGGTGTTGTTTGTATGTTGCTTATATGTTTTAACTATGTTATAATAAAATTTATATTTTTTTTACTGATTCTCTCTCTCATTATGTACCCACAAAATTCTGTTAATTTTTTTACTTAATCAATCCTTGAATATCTCTGTATATACACTAGCCTATCTGTATACCCAGACTCTCTGTATATACCAGCCTCTCTATATATCAGCCTCTCTGTATACCCAGCCTCTCTCTATATACCAGCCTCTCTGTATGTAACCAGCCTCTCTGTATGTAACCAGCCTCTCTGTATATACCCAGCCTCTCTGTATATACCCAGCCTCTCTGTATATACCAGCATCTCTGTATATACCCAGCCTCTCTGTATACCCAGCCTATCTTCTGTATACCCAGCCTCTCTGTGTATACCCAGCCTCTCTGTATATACCAGCCTCTTTGAATACCCAGCCTCTCTGTATATACCATCATCGCTGTATATACCCAGCCTCTCTGTATACCCAGCCTATCTTCTCTATACCCAGCCTCTCTGTATATACCCAACTTCTCTGTATATACCAGCCTCTCTGTATATACCCAGCCTCTCTGTATATACCAGCCTCTTTAAATACCCAGCCTCTCTGTATATACCAGCATCTCTGTATATACCCAGCCTCTCTGTATACCCAGCCTATCTTCTCTATACCCAGCCTCTCTGTATATACCCAGCTTCTCTGTATATACCAGCCTCTCTGTATATACCCAGCCTTTCTGTATACCCAGCCTCTCTGTATATACCAGCATCTCTGTATATACCCAGCCTCTCTGTATATACCAGCCTCTCTGTATATACCCAGCCTCTCTGTATATACCAGCCTCTCTGGATATAACCAACCTATCTTCTGTATACCCAGCCTCTCTGTATGCCAGCCTTTCTGTATATACCCAGCCTCTCTGTATGTACCCAACCTCTCTGTATGTACCAGCCTCTCTGTATATAACCAGCCTATCTTCTGTATAACCAGCCTCTCTGTATCCTAGCCTCTCTGTAAATACCCAGCCTCTCTGTATATACTATACCTATCCTCTCTGTATACCCAGCCTTTGTATATACCCAGCCTCTCTGTATACCCAGCCTCTCTGTATATACCCAGCCTCTCTGTATACACAATCTGCATCTGGTGGCAGGTGACATGACAAGCTCTCTGGTGATCCCGATGTAATGAGGGGGGGCTTTGGGGACCCTTATGTAATAATATATATATATATATATATATATATATATATATATATATATATTAATATAATATATACACACGCACGTATATTGTATACACGTCTATGCCCATCCAAGCGTATGACTCTCCTTAATTCGCTGCTTTAGGCTCTAGCCCCAGATCTTTTTTCTACTGTGCACCAACAATAAATAATTTTCTTTGATATACACATCCTTTTTATTGCCTTTCCAATAAGCCCCGCTGTTCTTTTGGTCCCCATCTGTTTGGGACACATCTTCTGGTTCATTGGCATTAGGGGTTGGTGGGCAATCATAAAGTTTAGGTCACGGTATTATACACATGTCCAGAGACAAGCTTCTATATTCATTTATTGTTACCAGATATTTTGTAGGCCTAGCAGTGCCCCTGGGATCTGGTCTAGCAGAAACATGAATTGGTCATATGTCTTAATTGCAGACTAAAGAAGGGCTACTTTTTTATAGCCACATGGCAATTTAAGCTGTTATTTAACAGGATAGCTTCTGCATGGAGGCAGAAAAGGTAAACCCCCTGAGATAGCGTGTGTAAAGTGGCAACAAAGCCTCTCAGGAGAAGTAAATTGTTACAGCTGTTCATGGGCTCATTTGTAGTAATTAGATGTGTTATTTTTAAATCCACTGAGATACTTTGGCCATTTCTACAAAATAGAACATTATATTACAATTCCTGTTTTTAATGCTTAGGAAGAAAATATTATGGTTTTGGATCAATTTTATTTTAGGAGATAAGTGCAGGTTTAAACCTAAAATAATATATATCCTTTTTTTCCCAGTTTCTTTATCTTATTGAGTATTTTTCCTCAAAAAAGGTTTATAGTGAGAGAGGATATTTATTTTTTATGATTAAACCTGTTCTTATCCTTTCAAATATTTTGAAAAGTATTTTTCAGTTTATACAGTTTTTAAAAATGAATGTTTAATATCTGGGTTTTTTTTTGTACTATTAGTCCCAGAGAATGGTGTGCTGAAATCAGTCTGGATAACTGCCCAAAGACCTAGGTGGCAAAGACAGGGAGGACAAGCAGCTACATGGAGGCCTGAGCTGTTCAAGGGGGACTTGAGTGATAAAAGCCTGGCAAAGTAGCAAGCTGTCCAAATGGGGGACCTTGGCTTTTGGAATCAGGCAGGCTACCAGAGACAGAGTTTTAGCTAGAACGGGCAAGATTTCCTGTCTGATTTCTTCAGTGTTAAGTGCAAGCACAATAAATAAATAAAATATATAAATAGAAAACCTCCATATACAGAATCCTATACCCACAGTTGATCTAAACCCTAGAGGAAGACCAAAAAACCCAATAAAGCATGATCCAATTTTCTCCGTAAGAAAGTAATCGGATATTCCCTAGATCAACAATCGCAGTTTAAATATATACTGTAATGCCGCGTACACACGAGCGGACTTTACGGCGGACTTTGCCCGGCGGATTTTTCGACGTACTTTACGACGGACTTTGTGAATGAACGGACTTGCCTACACACAATCCACCAAAGTCCGTCGAATTCGTACGTGATGACGTACGACCGGACTAAAACAAGGAAGTTCATAGCCAGTAGCCAATAGCTGCCCTAGCGTGGCTTTTTGTCCGTCGAACTAGCATACAGACGGTGGACTTTTCGACCGGACTCGATTTCAACGGATAAATTTTAAACAAGTTTCAAATCTAAGTCCGTCCAACTTTTATGAAAACAAAGTCCGCTGGAGCCCACACACATCGAATTGTCCGACGAAATCCAGTCCGCCGGGCAAAGTCCGCCGTAAAGTCCGCTCGTGTGTACGCGGCATAAGGTTTATGAAAAGTACTACAAGGCCATGTATGAAGGCTTTATGCTTTAATGTATTAGGGAAAGCAGGAAAACTCCTGGCAATGCAAGGACTCCCTTTCAATGTATCATGCACCTGGTGGCTTGGGCACCCCAAGTATTATGGGCCTCAGACATTCGGCTAGATCTACAGAGTGAGGATTTATCATGGATATGGATCAGGGGAAAGAGTGAAGAGGGTCTAGTACCCTCTTCACTCTATGGCAGACATAGAGGTCTGCATTGAGCACCGGGACAGACAACTGGTTCACAATACAGTTGCGGAGTGACTCCTTTACTGCAAGGTTCAGCTATGTGAAGCAGCTAGAGGGGCCTGCTCACATAGGTGTAGCAAGAACATTCAAGCTTTTTGGGTAAAAACGACAAATGAGGCCAAGTAGAAAGTTTGTTACATAGTTATGTAGCACTGCCCACGTAGGGGCTGCAAGTGACAGGGTTCCTCACTGCTGCACAGCCAGTCCCATAGCATTTTCAACTTGCATCCAGACACAGAAAATAGTTCTTGAGCTTTGTTTTTGTTGTTTATTGAGGGGATAACAACTTGGATGGGGTTAGAAGTTATGGGATACCCAACTTGACAGTAACAAAAAGAACCAGGGACAACTTCCTCCCTATTTACAACTCCACTTGATCCCCTGTACAGCTCCGCTTTATTTACTTTCTTTAGAAACTAACAGCCCCTTACAGGTTAGGAACTCTCAGTCTTTAGGAAAGTGGGACATGGGATTGTGAACTGCATCCTGGAGCTCCTGTACTCCCTTGTTGACACTGATCCCAGTTTTACCACTGCAGGAGATGCTAGCTCACCTGGCTGCCTCTTCACCAACCCTCCTGGCTGCTTCTTCTTCCCAGTCTACCCAACTGACACGCTGCACCAGTCCACTCGACTGACATTCTTGAGTTCTCCCATGGCACAGCTGTCTTCAAGAGAGACCCGCTACATGTGGCAGTCTCTTCCCTTGTTTGTCTGTGTCTGTCCTTCCTTGCTCCTGCTACATCTCAGGAAAGCCTCCTCCAACTACTTCTGTGGTAGGATCCTTCCAGGCCTGCCATCTGAGCCCCGGCCTGAGGTAAAACTGTCACGGAACGTCCCACACTCCGCTTGAGTGCTTCCGTCAGTATACCACTTCCTCCCAGTCTGGATACATATATCAGATATTCCAACCGCTCATAAGCACAAAACAAGGCGACACTTGTTTCACTGCTAACATTAACTATTTTTTATTAGAATCAAAATGACAAGACTTTATATGCCGTTGGAACCTCCTCTAACAATACAACTGTAACCTAATTAACATGAGCTAGTTTACTAAATCATTTACCCAGACTAGGTGACTATTCAATACACATTACCATAAACATCAACACAGGGTTAATTAGAACAAAAAACAATGTGTGGAATACCCTTAGAACCTGTGGTAAGCCAGACTAGACTCATTTACATTAAACACATTATAGCAGACAACAAGACAGGTAGTTGGAGTTGATGACACCAGCATCTCCTCACAGTATGTGTCCCAACAGTATGAATCAGTCTTATTAGCAGGGGGCTGCTGGAGGAATCCCCCCTCCTCAGTCTAGTCATCAACAAACTATAGTAGGAGTAGACTGTTCATCTCCTAGCCAGTCCTGGAGGCCAATGTGATCAGCTCACTCAATTAACATGTTGAGTTCAGAATCAAACAAACCAATAATAGTCTTTACATATATATCCTGGGAGATATTGGGGATAAATATTACTGTCCCATTTTAAGCAATCCAAGACATACCCTCCAAGTCACCATTTCCCATATGGCATACACAGGGTCCCCAGAGTCTGTGTGTCCTGGGGGACCAGGACCCGAATCCACAGTAATACCACCTCAAGGGTCCTCAGGCATACAGCTCACAAAGAGCACCGTTCCCCCAAATGCCAGGGCCCATAATTCGTCGGCAAGAGGCTTGCATTCAGTCCCTTCCAAAAGCCTCTATCCCGGGTGAGTCTGTCATAAAAACCATTTCCCGGCATTGGCCCCCCGAGGGCCACTGACAGTATCCCTCAGCACTGCATCTCCATCTCCATCCTACACCAGACTCCCCTTCCAGCATGACTCATGTGTATTTAAGAGCTTACTTAGTCCCCTGCCTGGAGGTTGGCTAAGGGCCCCTAAATATGCAGAACCCCCGCCCACTAGTTCCAGAATGTTCTCCAACTTTCCCGACCCAGGGGGAGGCACCAGAGAGCTGTCTGTATGAGTCATGCTGGCCTAAACTCTAACCCTGACCCAATTACATACTCACAGGCTAAGCATGAGTCAGGATATAGTTTACCTACACTCACACTAGTAGCACACTAGAGGAAGGCAAAAAAAAACATTAAAGAATGATCTAATTTGCTCCAGCAGGGGGAAAAATCCTTCCTTATCCCTTCTAGACATTCCCTGGACTTTACCTATAAATATTTGTATATATTATGTGCATTTAGGAATGCTTTCAGGCCTTTCTTAAAACAATCTACCGAGCTGGTCAGTACCAGCTCTTGAGGGACTCTATTCCACATTTTCACAGCTCTTACTGTGAAGAAGCCTTTTCGCATTTGGAGATTAAATCTATTTTCACCCAGACGTAAAGAGTGCCCCCTTGTCCTCTGTCATGACCTTGAAGTGAATAACTCAACACCAAGTTCGCTATTAAGACCACTTATGTATTTATACATGGTGATCATATCCCCCTTAATCTCCTCTTCTCAAGAGTGAATAAATTCAGTTCCTCTAATTTTTCCTCATAGCTGAGCTCCTCCATGCCTTGTATCAGTTTGGTTGCCCTTCTCTGCACTTTCTCCAGTGCACTGATATCCTTTTTGTGAACTAGTGCCCAAAACTGAACTGCATATTCCAGAGGTGAGTTTGTGAGGAAGATTTGGGCAGCAAAAGTGAGCAAGCTTTTCAGTGAGTAGTTAGTGCAGCGATGGGCTAGTGGGACTGACATAGAGTACACTTCTGGACACCATGATTGATGCAAATTACCTCATTGAATGGCATGATTGTCACTGGATTTACATATGGGGATATTATTAAACTTTATTTTAAAAGCCTTTAAGTATATGTTTTATTTGATTTCATTTTGTTGTGTGTTATATTTAACTCTTTGTGGGAATTGGTAAGGCACACTAATGTACCCCTGTGCTCATTCCTCTGGGTGGAGGCAGAAATCTGACCACACTGTTATTGTAGCCAGGTGCTGGCACAAGAGCCCTTTAAGGAAAATAAGGCAGCTAGGAACTCCATCGAACTCTTATGGTGGGACAACGTGTCCAGTCATGCCCACCTATTATGTCTCCATTGCCTCCTTATGTCCTCACCTGATTGGTCAACTTCAGACTGGGGATAGAAGATGCAGTTTAGGAAAAGACTGTGGGAGGTGTAGTTTTGTTATGTACAGGCAGGATTGCATTACAGCGGCAAGGAAACTATAATTCCCCAGGGGGGCCATGTAGCCATGAGTGGAGGTGGACTAAGTGAGTTGCTTTGTGAGGTTCAGGGCACTTGGCATTAGACCAGGGAAGGAAGCAGACGTCCAGGCATCATAATTGACAAATTTACAATAAGGAACATTTTTTGATATTTTAATTTTTTTCAAAAGGGACTTGTCAAAAGTTTGGACTTTTTTTTCTAGGTTTCATTTTTTTTTGTGTGCTGCACAATGTACCCCTTACTTATTCACATGGGTGGGAGGGAATCTATCTGGGGGCTTATTTATTTTTAAAGGGGTTTCCAGATTCGGATAAGCCCCCCTGCCTGCATAACCCCACAACCACTTGGCCCCTAGCAAAGCAACCCCCCCTCCCCCCATGTTAAGGTCATCTGGCCTGGTATGGTTCCAGGAGAGGGATGTGCATGCTTGTTCCACCATTTCCTCACATCCAAACTCTGTTTAAAGAGGTTGTAAATCTCCATGGGAAAGTTGTACCTATAGGTAAGCCTAGAATAAGGCTTACCTATAAGTACTGTACATATCTCCTAAGCGTGTGCCATTCAGGAGATATTTACCGTTTACTGTGCCGATGATGTCATTGGCACACGCGTTCTGAAGGAATGGCCGCCCGTGCCATTTCTGCAGACGAGTGTACCGTGACCGACGGCTCCCGCACAAATGCGCGAAAGTGAAGTCACGCGGCTCCGGCCAGCCACAGAGCCGGAGTCCGTGGCCCCGGAAGGAAGATGGGCGAAGATGAATGTGGCCTGCAGCAGGGACGATGCGGGCTTTGTTTGCAGGTAAGTGTCACATAATGTACTAGTATACGATGCATACTAGCACATTATGCCTTTACTTTGCAGGGAAGAAGCAAGGAAGAAAAACCCACCAGGGCTTACTTCCTCTTTAAGGGTATGGATTTTTATGGGAGCCCCCACAAATTTATTATTTTGAGTGGAAATCCTCCTTGCAATCTAGGTCTGGCATTGATTTCCTGGGGAACCTCCTGATTTTTTTTTGTGCAGGGGAATTTTTTTATTCTTGCTGTAGGATATGTTACAGCAAAAGTTACATTTACAAAGAAAATAAATGACACAGTTTAAGTTACCAGCAAATGAAATGACATTTGCTCTTTAACCAGTTTCCGAACGCCGCACGCCGATATATGTCGGCACAATGGCAACGGTGGGCAAATAGGCGTACCTGTACGTTCCCTTTAAGAGCCGGGGATAGCAGGCGCACGCTCGCCCTCTGTGTACAGCGTGACCATGCCCACGGGACCGGCGGACTCAATGTCCGCCGGTCTCCCGACGTTCGTATCACAGAGCCTCAGAACAGGGAAATACCTATGTAAACAAGGCATTTTCCTGTTCTGGCTTGTGTCATGACAGAGATCACTGCTCTGTGTCATCGAGGGCAGTGATCGTTGTCATGTGACTTGAAGCCCACCCCCCCACAGTTAGAATTACTCCCTAGGACACACTTAACCCCTTCATTGCCCCCTAGTGTTTAACCCCTTCACTGCCAGTGTCATTTACACAGTAATCAATGCATTTTTTATAGCACTATAGACAATGGTCCCAAAACAGTGTCAAAAAAGGCTGATGTGTCCGCCATAATGTCGCAGTCCCGATAAAAATAGCAGATCGCCGCCATTACTAATAAAAAAAAAAAAAAAATGTAACAATAAAAATGCCATAAAACTATCCCCTATTCTGTAGACGCTATAACTTTTGCGCAAACCAATCAATATAAGCTTATTGTGATTTTTTTTTTTTTACCAGAAATATCTAGAAGAATACACATCGGCCTAAACTGAGGGAAAAATTTGTTTTTTTATATATTTTTGGGGGATATGTGGGTTTTTTTTTCAAATTTGACGCTCTTTTTTTGTTTATAGCGCAAAAAAAAAAAAACGCACAGATGATCAAATACCACCAAAAGAAAGCTCTAAAAGATGTCAATTTTGTTTGGGTGCAACGTTGCACGACCACGCAATTGTCAGTTAAAGCGATGGAGTGCCAAATCGCAAAAAGTGCCCTGTTCAGGAAGGGGGTAAAATCTTCCGGGGCTGAAGCGGTTAAAGTAAAAAAAAATCAGCACTCAAACCCTTCCAAAGGTCCCCCAATACTGTGTGTGTGTGCGTATATATATATATATATATATATATATATATATATATATATATATATATATATATATATATATATATATATACAGAATAGTACTGTGCAAATGCAGGTGTAAAAAAATGTAAATGAAGAAAGCTTTCAGAAATAGAAGTGTTAATAGTTTTTTTATTCATTAACAAAATGCAAAGTAAATGAATAGAAGAGAAATTCAAATCAAATCAATATTTGGCGTGACCACCCTTTGCCTTCAAAGAGCTCGTCAGGTAGGAGGTTGTATCAGACATCTTGGAGAACTATCCACGGATCCTCTGTGGATGTAGGCTGCCTCAAATCCTTCTCTGTCTTCATGTAATCCCAGACAGACTCCATGATGGTGAGATCAGGGCTCTGTGGGGGCCAAACCAACACTTCCAGGACTCCTAATTCTTCTTTACACTGAAGATAGTTTTTAACGACATTGGCTGTATGCTTGGAGTTGTTGTCTTGCTGCAGAATACATTTGGGGCCAATCACACACCTCCCTGATGGTATGGTATGATGGATTGTAATGTCTGTATCTCTCAGTATTGAAGATGTCATTGATCCTGTTAAAATCTTCAACTCTATTTGCAGAAATGCAACATCCATACTTGCAAGGTACCTCCACCATGCTTTACTGCTACCTGCAGATGCTCATTATTGTACCGCTCTCCAGCTCTTCTCCCAACAAACTGCCTCCTGCTACAGCCAAATATTTCACATTTTGACTCATCAGTCCAGAGCACCTGCTGCCATTTTTCTGCATCCCAGTTTCTATATTTCTGTGCCTAGGACATGGAAACAAGGCTAAGTGACTCAACTATCCATGAAAACATGCAAATACACATTTACCGTCAGGTCCATAAATATTGGGACATGGACACAATTCTAATCTTTTTGGCTCTATACACCACCACAATGGATTTGAAATGAAACAAACAAGATGTGCTTTAACTGCAGACTTTCAGCTTTAATTTGAGGGTATTTACATCCAAATAAAGTGCACGGTGTAGGGATTACAACAGTTTGTATATGTGCCTCCCACTTTTTTTGGTCTTGTTCCAAATATCTTTCTGGCAGGGAGTTTGGGGTGTACTCACAAATATACAGATGTAAACCTGGGAAATAATCCTTCGTCACTAATCTCCCTTTTATACAGGGCTGATCCTAGGGTCACAGACACCTGGGTGCAAAAATATTACTGGCGCCCCCACATGGGCGTGGTCATCTTATTAACCCCTCCCCTTTACAAATGTTTCTATGCCAACGACTCCACCTCTCTATTTATAAGCCCCACCACTTTTTGTAATCTGAATGCTTTGACAATAACTTAGTCAACAGCTTTGACAAGTCAAAATAAATATTTTATTTATTGACAATTCTGTAAAGTGCATGTAAATTAAATAGTTGTAGCAAAAAAAAAAAAATCTTGGCATATAAATATGAACTGAACAATATTAAACGTTTGAACAGAAAATGAGGTAGCAGAAAATCTATAACTACAGGTGCAAAATATGCAAGATAGATTTATTCTGGACTTTTTACAATTTCAATAAATACAATCACTAAAGTGCATATAACAGATTTATTACACAAATAAATATAATGGAAGCAGAGAGGACCTCTGTTAGAGTGTCTGTTAGAAAAAGCCCCCCCCCCCCTCAGGCCCCATTAGAGACTGCAATGGGGTCTAATAGATCCTGGAGGGGTGGAGAGGGGTCTATCTAACAGAGGCCCTCTTGGTGTCCATTAGAGAGTCTGTTAGAGCCCTCACCAGGCCACATTAGAGACTGCAATGGAGTCTAATGGGACCTGGAGGGGTGTCTCTCTAACGGAGGTCCTCTCTGTGTCCATTTGAGAGTCTATATTAGAAAGAGCCCCCACCAGGCCCCATTAGAGACTACAATGGAGTCTATTGGGACCAGGAGTGGGTCTATCTAACAGATGCTCTCTCTGTGACCACTGTAGAGTCGAAAGAGTCCCCTCCAGGCCCCACTAGAGACTACATTAGAGTGTTGCTGAACAATACGTCTGGGGTCTGGCTGCTGGAGCCTGGGGTCTGGCTGCTGGGGCATGGCCTTGGCTGCTGGGGCTAGAACTAGGGCCTGGCTGGCCCTCTTCGCTGCTGGCTCTTTTGGAGGGGAAAGGGCAGAGGGGATCCTTCTGCAGACTGTTTGACCTAAAGTAAAGGGCCCATGCAGGAGCACACCTCATGAATTTCATGTGACGTTAAGATGTTGCGTTGTCTGGGAGCTCCTCCTCCTCCTGGCTCCACTATTACCTCACAGCTAGAATTAAAGCCAGGCCCAGGGGGCAGCACGTGGCTGAATGTAAGTGAGTGCCACTTGAGCTTCCGCACCCCCCTCTGCCTCAGCTAATGGCGCCTGGGCACGGTGCCCTCTGTGCACCTGCCTAGGATTGGCCCTGCCTTTATAGATGCAGGTACAAAAAAATCCCTTCAGATATGCATACCCACATTCTGGAAACAAAAATCCTCCCATCTCTCAACTTTTGGCTCTCAAAAATGTATGAGATTAAATATATGGAGATACAGATAGCTTCCCTCTATCAACAGGGGGAAATATTTAAACAAAAGTGGTTCTACTGGACAGAATTTAAAGTGTTACAAGAATACAAGGAAAACTTTTTTCAGTGGGCAACTCCCACACATTCTGGAATTCCTAGAGGAGCCCTATCTGCTCCAACCTCTCATTTAGGCCTCTTTTCACACGATAAGCCCGCTCGGATCCGCCTGCCCATTTTTCAGGTGGATTCGAGCGGGCCATCCATTGACTCCTATGGGCAGGCGGATGTCAGCGGAGATGTGTCTGCTGACACAAGTCTGCCATCTGATCAGCTAAAAACAGACGTATGGCGATACGTCTGCTATCCGTCTTGGCGAATCGGATGAGATCTGATGAAAATGGACATGCTGTCCTTTTCCTCTGATCTCTCCATAGAGCAGTGAGCAGTGAGCAGAGATGGACCTGTCATCTGCCGGCTCAGTGGAGATCAATGGAACTATCTCCCGCTGAGCTGGTGGACTCCGCTGAGCGGATCCACCCCGTGTGGAAGAGGCCTTAAAAAATAATTCCATATGGCTATATTATACAAAGTTACATTGGTCAAGCTTGGATCAATGTATCAATACATATACTATACCTGACCGATTCCCCTGGAAGCTGGAAATCACTGAAGTAGGAACTGCTACTCAAGTGATCTCCACTTTCTTCCAGGTCCCGTGGTGAGCAGCCAGCTTGATGCAGGAGGTTGGTCACTCAGCACAGGCACCATTCAGTGAATGTTTTGATTTCTATTATGAAACCAAAATCAAGAACACAGGGACATGACCTCAAACTAACTGGAGGAAAGTTCAAAACCAATCTTAGAAAGTATTATTTTAATGAAAGGGTAGTTGATTCTTGGAATAAACTTCCAGCACAGTTAGTGTCATGATCAGGGGTCAGGCTCGAAGACCAGTTGCTATAGCAGTAACGGAACTACCACCGACCAGCAGGATAGGTACACAGGCAATCATCCTTGGGAATAACTCAGGCTCATCTGAGGTGCAGAGTTTAAGTACCAGTGGTGTATTTAGGTTTTATGCTGCCCTAGGCCTGACTAAACTCATGCACCCCCCTAATTTAAATACAACCCACCCCTTCCTGTTGAGGCCACACCCCTTCCTGTTTAAGACCCACCCTATCATTTGTAAACCACACCCCTTCCTTTTTAGGCTCATTTGGCACGTTTAAGGGGGGAGGGGGAACAGGTACCTATTTTTGACAGGTACCCTTCCCCACTCCTGGGAGACTGCGCTGCCTCCTCTGAAATTCGGCCCCCCTCCTCCTTCCTCCACTGGGCCATTCAGAAAGTGCAACGTGCTTCGCACATGTACAGCAGGGAACCGGCCGGTTTCCCTTACCATGAATGATGGTGGCAAAACCCGAGAGCCAATCCAAAAATCGGCTGAGGTGTCGACATTGCGGGATCCCTGGACAGGTAAGTGTCCTAATATTAAAGTCAGCAGCTACAGTATTTGTAGCTGCTGAGTTTTAATGTTTTCAGGGGGGTGGGGGGTGGGCTGAACTCCTCTTTAATGAGTTTGCATTGATTTCAGCAATGATGAATCACTTTATTGCAATATCATGATCTGCATATTAATGCACTTTCACTAAATGTGGACAGTTTAATGGGTTTGCATTGATTTTAGCATGCATGGAGCACTTTGCACATGCCAGTGGCAGCTGGTGCTCAAAATTGGGGGGGGGGGGGGCGCAAACAAACTAAAAAATTCAGAAAAAAAGTCATCAATTGCAGCCTCACTGTTCCATCAAATGCAGCCACTGTGCCCATCAATTGCCGCCACTGTGCCATCAAACGCAGCCACTGTGCCCATCAATTGTAGCCACTGTGCCATCAAACGCAGCCACTGTGCCCATCAATTGCAGCCACTGTGCCCATCAATTGTAGCCACTGTGCCCACCAATTGTAGCCACTGTGCCCATCAATTGTAGCCACTGTGCTCATCAATTGTAGCCACTGTGTCGTCAAATGCAGCCACTGTGCCCACAAATTGTAGCCACTGTACCATCAAACGCAGACACTCTGCCCATCAATTGTAGCCACTGTGCCCCATTAAATGCAGCCACTGTGCCCCATCAAACGCAGCCAATGTGCCCTCAAACGTAGCCACTGTGCACTCAAATGCAGCCACTGTGCCCATCAAATGCTGCCACTGTGCCCATCAAATGCTGCCACTGTGCCCTCTAACGCTGCCACTGTGCCCATCAAACGCTGCCACTGTGCCCTCTAACGCTGCCACTGTGCCCTCTAACGCTGCCACTGTGCCCATCAAATGCTGCCACTGTGCCCATCAAACACTGCACTGTGCCCTCAAACACTGCCACTGTGCCCATCAAACGCTGCCACTGAGCCTTTAAACGCTGCCACTGTGCCATCAAACATAGTCACTGTGCCCTCCACTGTGCCCTCAAACGCAGCCACTGTGACCATCAAACGCTGCCACTGTGCCCATCAAATGCTGCCACTGTGCATACACTGATATAATTTATTCAATAAATTTTACCTGCTGCTGCCCTGGGGGTTTCCCTCATGTTCCTCTCTCTCTCCTCCTCCTGACATCACAGCCAGACCCTGCCCCGGTGCTGAGGAGAAGGAAAGCAGTGCGTAGGAGGGTACACGGAGCATAAGGCTTCACCTCCGCCAGTCACTGGCTGCTAATGGGGGTGTGAGTCACACACCAACCCACACTCTGCCAAGCACGCCCATGTACAGCGGCGCCACTACAGCAAGCCGGCCACCATGGGCTGCATGTGTGCAGGGTGCGGCTGCAGGAGCCGGCAATCAGGAAGACGGGTGGGGGGGCTTTCTCTCATGCGCCGCCCCCTGCAAAGTGCCGCCCTAGGTCTAGGCCGACAAAAGAAACAACACTGTTAAGTACTAACCAGTGTTCACCAGTGCTCCTGATGGTGGAGATGGATTTTGCTGCATGTTAGTACCAGGTCGTGGTCCTTAGGATTGCTCTACCCGGAGGTGGACAAGCCGGGGGCCCGGTAGTGGATAAGCAGGTAGGGATCAAACAAAATTGTAGTCAGTAAATAAGCCAAAAGGTCAGTAATGAGTAGTTGCTGGTTGGGATCAAGCAGAAGCATAGTCGAGGAACAAGCTAAGGGTTGATAACAAGTGGTAACAAAATATGAACGGCAGCAGGGAAGACAGGAGCAAGATACTGGCTGGAGAGAGCACAATAATCTGGCAAACAGGAAGTGCAGAGACATGGCTTAAATATGGAAGTTCATGGGAGGAGCAAAGAGTGCAGGCTTCAAGACAAACAAGACAGGAACATTCAAGGAAATGTCCCAGGAACTGTCTAGCATTCCAGGTATAGTAGCTCAACAAGGAGCGACATTACCTGACACAGCAGAGGCTCTGGGTTCTAATCCAGGCCCTGGCAGGTAGTGAGCCAGTTGTCAGTATTTGGATTCCAACATTCTTGGGACAAACATAGATCAGATCTATGCTCAGACAAAAAAGTAAAAAAAAATCGGCAGACTTGGTGGAATCCTCGTTCTTTTTTGTGCCGTCACTTTTCTATGTTTCTATGAATGAATGCAAAGCTTTCTCTGATCGGATGAGGCAAAGAACGGGACGTCATCGACCTTGTCCAATCAAACAATGATTTGCATTCATTCAGAAAATGTAAAGTATTCTCTGAATGGCTTCCAGGGGCATCGACCAGGTATAGTATACAGTATGTATAGACACAATGGTCCAAGCTGGAACAATGTAACTATGTATAAAGTAGCCATGTCTGGAATTATTATTTAATTCTTGTCTAATCCAGTGCACTAATCTCTTTGTATCATTCCTTTTGTGGATACCTAGTTCTCTTTATTCCTCTATTCCTCTTACTAGCACCTCCTCCCTTCCTTTTTTGCTTTCTTATTATCGGTGTCCATCTGCAGTCTTGTCAGTGTCAGTGCAGCCTTGCTCCAGTGTCTATTGCAGCCTTGTCAGTGCAGTTTTGCCCCAGTGCAGAATTGTCAGTGCAGCCTTGCCCCAGTGTCCATTGCAGCCTTGTCTGTGCAGCTTTGCCCCAGTGCAGCCATGTCAGTGCAGCTTTGCCCCAGTGCAGCCTTGTGTGATCGCCGCGATCCCTGCCGACATACACAGCCGTGTGTAAATTCAAATATGGCGCCGAGACTGCAGGGACTCGGCGGAGCCGAGATACACATACCCGAGAGTCCTCGGCTTTTCTCGGCGCCGCTTACAGTCCCGCCCAGTCCCGCCCTATGATGGACATCACACAGGTCCAATGGCGGGACTGCGCGGGACTGTAAGCGGCGCAGAGAAAAGCCGAGGACTCTTGGGTATGTGTATCTCGGCTCCGCCGAGTCCCTGCAGTCTCAGCACCATATTTGAATTTACACACGGCTGTGTATGTCGGCGGCGATCGCGGCAATCGGGGGGATCAGCCTATAACACGCACCCACGATTTTCCCCTGATTTTCAGGGGGAAAAAGTGCGTGTTATATGCCGATAAATACAGTATTTTATGGGAAAAAAAGAGCTATTTAGTTAAAAACAAACTAAACTCTAGAAGTTCAATGCCCAAAAAAAGTCAAGCAGGGGGCAAAGGACTGGTCACCAGTATTGCCTGTGCTCTCTCTGCAACTGATCTTTCCCTCACTGCTGACTTACCACATCTTGTCTGTCACTGAGTCTCTGTATGGAGGCGGCCATCCTTGTAGATGCAGGGATTTGCTTCCACATGCCAGAGCCTCCAGCAAGGAGAACAGTGAGCACCACAGTAGTGACATCTCCAAATCACCAAATGTCCCTCCAAATCTGGTGACACTAGCAGTCAGGGATAGCAGTCCCCTGCACAGGAAATAGCCATGACATCAGTACGCTTGCGGAGGGTGTAGGACAGATTGTGTCTATTTCAAGTGTTTGTTTTTATCCTTGCTGCTGTAAGTAGATTTTAAATAAACCCTCTTTGATTTTTCTGAATGTTGCGCAATGAGCTTCTTTTCTAAAGAATGAGCCTTTAGAAAAGGCTCCTGGATGAGCCTGTAAGGTGCTCCCCAGCATTTGTATCTTAAAAGACGATTGGAGACGGGAAAGTTAACCCAAACCTAAAGTGAAAGGTGAAACTCACTAAGGCGGTTAATGACCTTGATGGGTCTGAGATTCTGGTAAGAGGCTATATGTGTCTGAACTGGAAGGGGAGCACTGGGTGCCAATTCGCTGAATTTGAAATAAGAGCCTTCTGGCACTGTGAGGAATGGATCACCATCCTATGGACTTTTGTTTTTTGGATTCAATCTTTGTGTGAATAACACTATTTTCTCTTATCTTGTGCACTACATTCTTGCATTTACACTGCATGATCATGTATGTATTGTGGCATTTGAATAATGTAATGTAATTGGTTTAGACCAGTGTTTCTCAAACCTCTTGCTGCAGGAGAATTGCAGGTGTGCCGTGAGAAGCGTCGGGGCCTCGGGGGGTTGACCCAGGCTATAGCCCCAAGTGGGCCCCCAAAAAGCCCCGGGTCTCATAGTGCTCGTTTTACATTGTTAGCTTCAAGTTCAGGGTGGCGGGCTGATCCTCCGCTGACCTCTACTGTGGCCGCTGCACTGGTTGCTAAGATCGCCTGCCGCCTGGCGTCCAGCAATTAGTGACGTCCCAACGTTGCAAGGAGAGAGCGAGGCCCCAGCATTCAGAGCGGAGGAGGATTTAAATTCCCCCTCTGCCATTCCATGCCTAGTGACCCAATTTTGGCTCCAGCTCCACCCACCTCCCTCCATCTTCTCCAGCGCCACGCGGGGAGGGAAGGGAGCACCGCACCACATGTCTGAGGGAGGAGCCTGTCCAGTGTCTACCTGCACCTGCATCTGCCTGAGGTGAGGCGGCCTCGCCGGCCTGTCTGAGGTGCTGCTGGGGAGGGAGGAGTTAATAACGCTTGTCCCAACTCTGCCCCATGCTGCCCACTACTATGGGGGGGTTATGTCAAGGCTTTGGGATAGGCTGTACAATCTATAGATGTGCGAGATAAGATTTCAAAAAGTGCTGATGGGACTGGAATGAAATATATTTTTAGGATATGACTGGCTGTGATTTGATTTTCAGATTATTTATATGTAAATGTACTGATCAAGGTTTCAGGGGCATTCTATGGATAGAGAGGGGAAGGAACCTTCAGTACACCTGGATGCCAAGGTGTGAGCATACCCCATCAGTACACATAAGTAAAAATAAATAAGTTCTTCACCACAAAAAACGTGAAACCTTTTCAAGCGTGCCGTGAAAGTTTTTAGATCTTTTTGGCGCAAGATAAAAACGTTTGAGAAACACTGTGGTTTAGACATCATGTATACACGTTTAAGTTGTGCATTATACATATATAGCAGTGCAAACCTGTTAAATTTCATTTTTACTATCATTGGTGTGTGCAATACTGTAAATGCAGCTGCTTTCACCTCACTAATTATTAATTATTATTCATTGTTTATACATTTTTTTAGTAATTGTTCACTAAGCGCAGGTATTTTTATTTTTTGTAATTGTCTTTAAGTTGTAAATCTTCATTTTTTTTAGTCCAGGTTTACTTTAAAAGGGGTTATTCAGGGTCTATATAGAAAGGACTTTCACTGACCAGAGTAACTCAGAGCTTCTGAGGCAACTAGCAATTGCAAAAGGAGAAGTCATCATTTGAATTCTTCTCATTTCAGACAGTAAAAGTTTCCTATACAATTGTGGATTGAGCTAAGTAAAACAAAAAAGTAAAGTGAGAAAACATACCCCAGTAGATGTTACCATAAGGTTCTATTTGACCTCAAGTTAGCAAGAGGTAAGTTTATTTGGGTTAGGCTAATGCAGGCAGGGCTCAGGTTTGCTTAAAAAAAAAAACACTTTTTTTGGCACTGGTCTTTCCCACCATACATGATTATTTAAACCTTTATGATGATATCCTGCATAACAGACAGATGAGTTCATATGGAGTAATTTAAATACTTTAAAGCTATGAATATTAAATGATGAAAGCAACAATATTCATTATGCTACTTGAAACATCAACATGATGATTAACTATAATAACACTGATTATAAATCTCTTGTCTATGTCTTTTTTAATTTTCTCCAAAATGTGTGCAAATTTTGCACAATTTTGACTCTAAGAGCTTCAGTCCTTATCCCATAAATCAGAGGGTTTACAGCAATGGAGAAACTCAAACCGCTCACAGAGATGGCAACGTGAGCAACTTCCGACAGAGAACCACCGTTTACCCTGTACCTAAATGCAACAAACATTGATCCAACCATGAAAATGGAAAAGGCCACTACGTGAGTCACCAGGGTATACATAGCTTTCTGAGAGGCTGACACAGAACGTTTAAGACAAATGAGAACTGTCCTTATGTAAGAGTAAATTACTACAAGCATGCAGCCAATCACAAAGAACAAGGTCCAAGTTGTTCCAAAGATTGCATTAATCGTTATGTCACCACAAGCCAGTCGTTGAAGGGACATGCTCTCACAATAGATATTGTTGATGTTAACTGCACAAAAGTTTAGTCTTGTAGTTAATGAAAAACCTATAGCTGTTCCCATTAAGACAACAATCCATATGGTAATTATCAGTTTTGCACACGTCAGGTTCGTCATGAGAGAATGATATCTCAGAGGGTGTCCTACAGCCAAAAAACGATCGTATGCTATAGCAGTAAAGGCAAAAATTTCAACAGTCCCATAACCCTGAATAAAGGAGGCCTGGGAGAGACATCCGGAGAGAGAGATGGTTGAACATTCAGTCAACAAATCAATAAATAGTTTGGGCAGGTAAGCTGAACTTCCAAATATGACATTGAAAACAAGGTGACATATAAAGAAATACATAGGTTCATGCAAGCTTTCTTCTCCCTGGGTTACGTAAACAATCATTAAACTTATGAACATTGTCATAACATATAATGCAAAGGCAAGAAGAGCATACAAGTATCTAAATGATTCCATCTCAATAAGTCCTACAAGCACAAATTTAGTGATTATCGATGAGGTGTTTTGTGCTGATGAAATCATGGCTTAATATTTATTGCCTGCCAAAAGGCCAGATAGTGACATTGTAAGATCTGGACATCAATTAGACAAATAAAAAAAAATCAAATTTTCATTGGCCCTGCATGTTTAGTCTTAATGCATTTTTTTCCTCTTGAGTAGATCTGCTGAATGATGCATTCTTGCCTAGCTGAGTTTATATAGCTGTCATAGGACTGTATCCCTGGTTGGGATTTGCATTGTGGAGGAGCACAGTGAGTAGGACTTGAGGGATCTTTTGCAGAAACTGAAAAAACATCAATCTGATGGGACCAGCAGCTGCTCTCTGCCTCATTAGTGAGAAAAAAAAATAATGAGCTAGAGTAGCTTAATTAACTAGGATATATAGAATCAACTAAAGTAGGGTTCACAAACTGGATTCAAAGTGAGTTGGTTTAAGTTGTCCGTTCCTGACCATACAGTGTTTATTAAATAAGTCATCAATATTAGTGCTGGAGAGTCCACTTTTTCCTTAATGATGTTCTGCTGATACCAAATAATGGATTTTTAAAGAACTGGTCGCAACAATAAAATCACTGGATTTATTAGTGCAACAATAAAATCACACAAACCAGTGACCCAGTGACAGGAGGTTACTGGGGTTATAATAGTCCACCAGAATATTGGTTCACCCACAGTTGCCATTTGCGATGAGCTAATTTGCATCTGATTTGGCATCTTCCTAGACAGAATGTCAGCCACAACTCAAAGAGGCTAAACAGAGGGTAACTCAACAGGCAAACAGAGTGTAAACAGACTATGGAAGAATCTTAACACAGCTATGAGAAAGCTCAAGAAGCTTCAGGTGCCAAAGGTCAGCAGAAAAAGAGGAGTTATGATCTGAGAGTTTGATTACATGACATGGTGACATTCAGAAGACAAGGTGTTGCTGAGAAATCTGGGACCTCCTGGGAAGCATAAGTTAGCTGACTGGTGGAGTTCTCAATATATCATCTGCAAGCATCTGTCTGGCTTTCCTGTATACCAAATCCACCCTGATGGGAGTATAGAGCCTTTGAACACTTGGCATTAAATAATTTACTGATCCTGAGTGAAGCCATCAGGATACCTACAAGAACGGAGACCCCATCACACAGACCAACTTCTTTTAGGTGAGTTCCAGTCACTAAGTCTCAATTACTTCCACCTGCTGGAGCAGAACAAGAAGAAGAGGACAGTGATTATGACTTATATATATATATGGATTGGTTGTGGCCTTGTGAGCCTATGGATTAGGGTGGCCAGACGTCCCCAGTTTCCGTCTGTTTGAGGACGCTGTCCCTGGAGCCCGTCTGTCCCCGGATCTGTCCCTGGATTGCAGGGGCAGTGCCAGGTGTAAGCCGATCCTGGGCGGGTGCTGAAGCAGAGGGGGGGGTGGTCCGCCCCAGGTGCCACACACTGGGGGGGTGTCAGGCCGATGTCTCCCACTGTGTCAGCCACCATCACACAAGTCCCGCCTCCTGGTTTTCTCCTTTGACAGACAGCACACGTGTCCAATGGACAATGGCAGGCACCTGGCAATTCAAATTTAAACTGACACAGCAGGAGACGCAGGCCTGACACACCTCCCAGTGTGTGGCTCCCCCTCTGCCTCAGCACCCACCCAGGATCTGTGTGATGATTGACTCTCCTCTCTTCTCTGATCCCCTGCAAGTGAAGCTGCATTCCTGGACACAGGTGAGGCTGCATTTCTGGGCACATGTGAAGCTGTATTGCTGGGCACAGGTGAGGCTGCATTGCTGGGAACACGTGAAGCTGCATTCCTAGGCACAGGTGACGCTGCAATCCTGGGCACATGTGAAGCTGCATTCCTGGGCACAGGTGAGGCTGCATTCCTGGGCACAGGTGAAGCTGCATTCCTGGGCACAGGTGAGGCCACATTCCTGGGCACAGGTGATGCTGCATTGCTTGGCACAGTTGATGCTGCATTGCTGGGCACAGGTGAGGCTGCGTTCCTAGGCACAGGTGAGGCTGCATTGCTGGGCACTGGTGAGGCTGCATTGTTGGGCACAGGTGAGGCTGCATTGATGGGCACAGGTGAGGCTGCATAGCTGGGCACAGGTGAGGCTGCTTTGCTGTGTACAGCTGAGGCTGCATTCCTAGGCACAGATGAGGCTGCATTCCTGGGCACAGGTGAGGCTGCATTGCTGGGCACAGGTGAGGCTGCATTCCTGGGCACAGGTGAGGCTATGAGGCTACACTGCTGGGCACTGGTGAGGCTGCATTACTGGGCACTGGTGAGGCTGCATTTCTGGGCACTTGAAAACGTAACAGAACCATTTTCGGGCCTCATCTCCAGTGTCCAGTGAGCAGTACAGGGAAACCTCCATCTTGGAGTCGTCAGAACCTCAATAAAAATGTTCTACCCCAGAGCCGTCTGAACCCAGGGAACAGTGGGTCAAGACCATGGTAAGACCCCCATGAACACTTAGGCATGGGGAAGTTTAGTAGAGATGATCCCAAATGTGTTTCAGTCCTCTGACACTTTAGTGATACTCATAACAGCAAGAAAGGCAATGGCCCCTTGCTTCACCCACAACACACCTTGGTGGGATGTTGCATTTCCAGATGTGTTTGTTAAGAGATGGGAAATGTTGCCCTTCATCTCTTTGGAGGACCAAAGGTCCTTTGGTGGGGGGTATCTGTAGCCCATACTGTAGCTGATAACTGCTGTGAAACTTCTTCCTTTGTTGCTGTGGTATTGTCCTTGTGGAGTGATGACAAGGTTAAACAGAATATTAATTTTTTTAGAACAATAGATTTATATTAGATTTAGAGAGTATCGACAACAAAAAACAAAAGTTGCGGACACAACCGCTGTAACATATATTAACCACTTACCGACCGCTGCACTATGATGTACGTCAAAACTTTGAACGGGGATATCGTTGTTATGGCAGCAGCTAGCTGCCATAACCCTGGTATCCCCGTTTTCGTGCGGCAGACGGCTTTCCGATAAAAGTGGTCCCTGCGGCGGATTCGCAGCGAGATCACTTTTATCGGTGGCGGGAGAGGGCCCCCCCCCCGCCGAGATCCAGTGCCCTCCGCCGCTTACCGGAGCCGTCGGTAGCAGCGGAGGCGATCGCATCTGTCTCCGTCCTGTGCCTGGAGACCAGTGAGGCTAAGATGGCGCCAACTCATCTCCATGACACTGATGGGCGGAAGCGACGTCAAAATGTCACTTCCGTCCACGCCTCTTAAAGGCACATTTTTTCAAATGTAATTTTTTTAAATGAGTAAAAAACGGGAGTTATTCCTGCGCTACCAGTTGGGGAAGTCGGTCTCCTAATCAGTTAATTGAGACTATATGCAACTTCTCTTGTTGGAAAGCTGCATGCACCGAAACAGAGGGCTCAAACACCAGCCCAAAACAAAATTGGTAAGAGAGAGAGGGGGGGGTGGTGCTGCGCTAACCAGAGATGTCTCTACTTGTGGGAATAAATATTATATCCTGATATTCATAGATCACGAGAAGATTAAATAGTAAAAAACATCAGCAAATCGCATAGGTTAAAAATAGGTATGGTGATTCAAAATAAATATGTGGATCCAATTAATACTTGTATATATAGGAATAAATACTAGTGTAAGGTGAAGACAAATAGTAACAACAGATTAAATAATAAAAATCAGTAAATCGCATAGGTTGAAAATAGATATAGTGATTCAAAATAAATATGTGGATCCAATCAGTGCTTAAAAATATAAGAATAAATACTGGTGTAGGGTTAAAACAAGTAGTAACAACCGATTAACATATATTGAAAATGTGTAAAAATCCAATATGACTAATAGTGCTCGTGCTCTTGTGACTAAAAACTCAAAAATTAAACTCATTTGTTAAGGTGCAACAATAGATGAGGACAAACAGTCATAAATCAAGTGGTAAATGACAACCAAGTGAGATAAACAAAGAAAACGGAATGGTCGCTTTATCCTAATATTGCGACCTTGTGCAATAGTGCGACTATAATGTGAATGATCACATATGTGGATAAACCACTCTGATCATTGAGTGTCCAGAATAAAAATAATTATAAAAATAATTCAAAGTGTCCAAAGCAAAAATGTGTTCAGCAAGCCAGTGTTTTAAAACGCAATCCCTCCA
The DNA here is from genome assembly GCA_037952835.1 of Lithobates septentrionalis. Taxonomy (NCBI): domain Eukaryota; kingdom Metazoa; phylum Chordata; class Amphibia; order Anura; family Ranidae; genus Lithobates; species Lithobates septentrionalis. The sequence continues at coordinate 302,671 of JBBDGP010002749.1, read as the reverse complement.
ATGGCAGTGAGGTGTTATTTGTAAAACATTCTCTATCTTCTTCATGCAGCATGCACTAGGGTAGGCAGTGGCCCCTTACCTAGCGGTGCTAGGTCAACCGCATATGAGTTGTTAACTCTCGTGGTCCTGGGTCTCTCCTGTATCTCTGTGTCCAGACTTGCTGACTCTACAGGATCCTGTATGGGGCTGGGATATGTCTAGCTGAGGTCCTGGGACAGTGCCGCTCCTAACTCCTCCTCCACATCAAATCTCCATTATATGCAAAATATAGGATAAAGTGCCCAGATAGTGAAGTATGTTTTTATAGGTCACTTTATTCACATAAATCATATACAAGGTACTCACATTAGCAGCTGTTCTTACAAAGCATAATATCCAACGAGCAGCGAACTCGTAACGCATTCAGCAAGGTAAAACGAAAAAAGCCTATTCCGTCCCTACGCGTGACGTCACTTGACCACGTGACTTCTTCAGGGGATAAACGAAATAGGCTGATGTATGTCTTAAATAGTCTCTCTCATAAGTATAGGTTGGCGGCCATTTTCTTGAAGCCGCGCCGGCGATCGTTAGGTCACCCATGTGCGCGGCCATTTTCTCGGTTGGTGAAAGGTCTGGCCAATGAATTTCAATGGGAGGAGATCGAATTGTTAATGTGTTTCCTTGGTGATAGGGCGAAACGCCCTTATCTCGTTTGTATATCTTACAGAGGTGGTTTGTTAGACCACATCGAATTCTGTGAGGGTGCAGACTCATTAGCATATCGAAAAAAAAATTTTTAAAAAAATAAAAGTAAAGGCTAAAACTGGGTGGTGTTTCTCTGTGACGATGTGGAAAGGCATTATAAAAATCTTTATTACAAATATTAAACTTAAAAACGTAGGGCCCTCAGGTATAAAAACTTGTGAGCAGCTACAGGGATATTTAGATAAGTGAAAGGGACCAGTTTCTTCGATATAAAATCTGTATAAATATATATGTAAAAACATGGTGATACGTTAGTTCCTTCACAGGGAGGGGGTGGAATAGGCTTATTTCCCCCATCCTTTAAGCAATACACTTGATTAGCAGGGGGGGGGGGGGGGGAGAGGAATAGAAAAATCCAGAGGGATACATATTGACATCCAGACTAAATGTTTAAGTGAGAGGAGATTGTACACTATTCATTGGGAATCACATAAAAAGTCATATTTTAAAACGCTTAAAAAGTCGCATATAAAATCGCTAAAACACTGTCATATTAAAAATCACTTAAAAAACAGTTTAAGTCGAACTCAATGTTTAAACCTCTCGGGGCAAAAGTATCTAAGGTATATATCCATTTGGATTCTAGTTGACTGAGGGTTCTTACTTTGTGACTACCTCTCCAGTGTTTTTCATACGGTTCAATTCCCCAAAATTTTAGTTGTGTGGGGTCTTTGTTGTGACACAACAAGAAGTGTTTGGAAACGCTATGTTTATCATACCCCTTCAAAATGTTATTAACATGTTCCTTAATCCTGACTCTGAGGGGTCTTTTGGTGCGGCCTATATATTGTAGGCCGCAACTACATTCCAACGCGTATACTGCTCCCTCTGTGTTGCAGCAAATAAACTTTTTAATCTCATATGTTTCTCCAGTACTATTTGATGTGAAATGGAGTTTCTTTTCGTTTGGGCGCTTCGTTCTTAGGCACGCGAAACACCTTTTGCAGGGGAAGAAACCGTTGCGTGTGAAAAAGGAAATCATTTTCTTAGGGGGGTCAATAACGTTTTTTACGATTTTGTCTTTCAAGGTGGGTGCTTTTTTATATATGAACCTGGGATTATAGGGAAGTTTGTCTTGCAGGTCTTTATCGGCCCAAACGAAAAGAAACTCAATTTCACATCAAATAGTACTGGACACAACTAAAATTTTGGGGAATTGAACCGTATGAAAAACACTGGAGAGGTAGTCACAAAGTAAGAACCCTCAGTCAACTAGAATCCAAATGGATATATACCTTAGATACTTTTGCCCCGAGAGGTTTAAACATTGAGTTCGACTTAAACTGTTTTTTAAGTGATTTTTAATATGACAGTGTTTTAGCGATTTTATATGCGACTTTTTAAGCGTTTTAAAATATGACTTTTTATGTGATTCCCAATGAATAGTGTACAATCTCCTCTCACTTAAACATTTAGTCTGGATGTCAATATGTATCCCCCTGGATTTTTCTATTCCTCTCCCCCCCCCCCCTTCCCCCCCCCCCCCCCCCTGCTGATCAAGTGTATTGCTTAAAGGATGGGGGAAATAAGCCTATTCCACCCCCTCCCTGTGAAGGAACTAACGTATCACCATGTTTTTACATATATATTTATACAGATTTTATATCGAAGAAACTGGTCCCTTTCACTTATCTAAATATCCCTGTAGCTGCTCACAAGTTTTTATACCTGAGGGCCCTACGTTTTTAAGTTTAATATTTGTAATAAAGATTTTTATAATGCCTTTCCACATCGTCACAGAGAAACACCACCCAGTTTTAGCCTTTACTTTTATTTTTTTTAAAAAAAATTTTTCGATATGCTAATGAGTCTGCACCCTCACAGAATTCGATGTGGTCTAACAAACCACCTCTGTAAGATATACAAACGAGATAAGGGCGTTTCGCCCTATCACCAAGGAAACACATTAACAATTCGATCTCCTCCCATTGAAATTCATTGGCCAGACCTTTCACCAACCGAGAAAATGGCCGCGCACATGGGTGACCTAACGATCGCCGGCGCGGCTTCAAGAAAATGGCCGCCAACCTATACTTATGAGAGAGACTATTTAAGACATACATCAGCCTATTTCGTTTATCCCCTGAAGAAGTCACGTGGTCAAGTGACGTCACGCGTAGGGACGGAATAGGCTTTTTTCGTTTTACCTTGCTGAATGCGTTACGAGTTCGCTGCTCGTTGGATATTATGCTTTGTAAGAACAGCTGCTAATGTGAGTACCTTGTATATGATTTATGTGAATAAAGTGACCTATAAAAACATACTTCACTATCTGGGCACTTTATCCTATATTTTGCATATAATGGAGATTTGATGTGGAGGAGGAGTTAGGAGCGGCACTGTCCCAGGACCTCAGCTAGACATATCCCAGCCCCATACAGGATCCTGTAGAGTCAGCAAGTCTGGACACAGAGATACAGGAGAGACCCAGGACCACGAGAGTTAACAACTCATATGCGGTTGACCTAGCACCGCTAGGTAAGGGGCCACTGCCTACCCTAGTGCATGCTGCATGAAGAAGATAGAGAATGTTTTACAAATAACACCTCACTGCCATTGGAGGGATTGCGTTTTAAAACACTGGCTTGCTGAACACATTTTTGCTTTGGACACTTTGAATTATTTTTATAATTATTTTTATTCTGGACACTCAATGATCAGAGTGGTTTATCCACATATGTGATCATTCACATTATAGTCGCACTATTGCACAAGGTCGCAATATTAGGATAAAGCGACCATTCCGTTTTCTTTGTTTATCTCACTTGGTTGTCATTTACCACTTGATTTATGACTGTTTGTCCTCATCTATTGTTGCACCTTAACAAATGAGTTTAATTTTTGAGTTTTTAGTCACAAGAGCACGAGCACTATTAGTCATATTGGATTTTTACACATTTTCAATATATGTTAATCGGTTGTTACTACTTGTTTTAACCCTACACCAGTATTTATTCTTATATTTTTAAGCACTGATTGGATCCACATATTTATTTTGAATCACTATATCTATTTTCAACCTATGCGATTTACTGATTTTTATTATTTAATCTGTTGTTACTATTTGTCTTTACCTTACACTAGTATTTATTCCTATATATACAAGTATTAATTGGATCCACATATTTATTTTGAATCACCATACCTATTTTTAACCTATGCGATTTGCTGATGTTTTTTACTATTTAATCTTCTCGTGATCTATGAATATCAGGATATAATATTTATTCCCACAAGTAGAGACATCTCTGGTTAGCGCAGCACCACCCCCCCCCCCCCCCTCTCTCTCTTACCAATTTTTTTAAATGACTTTTATTTTATTTTTTTATTGCATTTTAGTGTAAATATGAGATCTGAGGTCTTTTTGACCCAGATCTCATATTTAAGAGGTCCTGTCATGCTTTTTTCTATTACAAGGGATGTTTACACTCCTTGTAATAGGAATAAAAGTGACACAATTTAAAAAAAAACAAAAAAACTGTGTAAAAATAAATAAAATAATGTAAAATAAATAATAAAAATAAAAGACAATTTTTTTAAAAAAAACCCCGTCCCGACGAGCTTGCGCGCAGAAGCGAACGCATACGCGAGTAGCGCCCGCATATGAAAACGGTGGTCAAACCACACATGTGAGGTATCGCCGCGACCGGTAGAGTGAGAGCAATAATTTTAGCCCTAGACCTCCTCTGTACCGCAAAATATGCAACCTGTACAATTTTTTAAACGTTGCCTATGGAGATTTTTGAGGGTAAAAGTTTGACGCCATTCCACGAGCGGGCGCAATATTCAAGCTTGACATGTTGGGTATCAATTTACTTGGCCTAACATTATATTTCACAATATTAAAAAATTGGGCTAACTTTACTGTTGTCTTATTTTTTTATTCAAAAAAGTGAATTTTTTTCCTAAAAAAGTGCGCTTTGAAGAACGCTGCGCAAATACGGTGCAAAAAAAAGTATTGCAACGACCACCATTTTATTGTCTAGGGTGTTAGAAGTAAAAACATATATAATGTTTGGGGGTTCTAAGTAATTTTCTAGCAAAAAAAACTGTTTTAAACATGTAAACACCTAAAATCCAAAATGAGGCTGGTCCTCAAGTGGTTAATAACTGCTAAAGTTTTGCATAAGGCGTCACACCATGAGGTGAAGATGCATGGTATAGAATAAGAACAAACAAGACATAACACAACACAGGGCCTAGCAAGATAGTAAACAAGGTAAACCTGCATCAGGGGTTTTCGATCCTGGGTGAGCCTATATAGGACTGATTGACTATCCCAACAGCCACTCAGATCTGATGAAAAAGTGGAATCTGACACGTCCTGACGTCACTTCCGATGCAGCTATGAGTGCATTCCATGCTGGTTCCATCACCGCAAGGAAGGGTAAAGGCTGGCTTTTCCATCTACCCTGCCGCTACACCGTTGAGCCTGCTGTTACACATCCTTGGGTTTCCCAGAGTGACCACGGACCCTTCCTTTTATATGCCTGTTTTTATTCTCCATTATGTGAGTAGCCACTTGGCTGAGCTTTTAATAAACCTTCGTTTAATTCCAATACTGCACTTAGTCTGGCGCACCTTGTTCTTCTATTGTTTTCCAAAGGATTGCTTCACTTTTAAGGGAGCTGCCGCGAGTGTTGTAATAGCGCTTCATTGGACCCTTTTGGACTGTGTTGTTGCCTTATTATCTACATTGGATTACCCAGGACTTTCATTGTATGCTAATTATGTATGTTCCTTCACATTGTTTACAACTAGTGTGTTGTCTGTCTGTACCAATCCTTGAGCCAATCTCTTTCTTATGAAACAGTACAGTGCTGACTAAAGTCAGCCTGACAGAGGGCAGCTGTCCATTGAAGATGCACAACAGTGCACATATCACAGCTACTACTTAGAACGAACTATGCACACACAGTGGTCTTGCTGAACTGTAACGTGGTGCCGAGCGCTGGAGCAGTCTCTGCGCTCCTCCTGCACCCATCCGGCACTAAGCTAGAAGACACACATTTACACTTCTCTCTCTGTCAGGCAAAGTGATCTGCCCGACAGGTGATTTCTAGTCCTGACATCTGATATGACATCAAGGAAAGGAAGAAAGAGTGACGCTGAAAGGGACTGTGTATGTTAGTCAAATTGAGTAAGTGAGCAACTGAGCAATACTTTGTAATGCACCCCCTAGGGAGTCGCAAGTAGAATGGGATCCTCCACCCTGCACAGCCAGGTACGCCAGGTTTTATTGAGGGATTAGAACTTGGATAGGAATTGGAAGATTATGGGATGCCGATTTGACTTCAGAACAACTTCAGGGATAATTTTTCATATATACAGTCTGTATACACTCCTCTGCTTCCTCCAGCTCTCACTTGCTTTCAGAACTCCCAGCTGTATCACTCTAAAAGGATTTGTAGCAATGGCCAATTACAGGCAGGGACTAGCAGCCCTGATACTTGGAGAATGTTGGAGTGACATAGCTAACACAGTTCCAGCACTTCCTTCCATGGTCACTGACCCCAGCACCACCTCTTCAGGCACTGCCAACCCTCTTTGCTGCAGCTGCCCCTTTCACTAGCCCTCTTGGCTAACTTCTCCACAGTCCTCCAGACTGACACTTTCTCCACAGTCCTCCCAGACTGAACACTCACCAGCCCACTTGGCTGACTTCTCAGGAGATGTGCTGACCTGCTCCTGTTGTCCTCTCACTTTCTCCTATGCCTCCAGGATAGGATTCCTCCATGTGTTGTAGAGGGTCCCCGCAGCACCTGAGCCCCGGACGCCCTCAAGGGCCACAGACAGCCTCCTCAGCACTCCATCTTTCACTGACTGCCCCTGCTGGCATGACTTATGGCTATTTATGAAGTGGCCTGCTCATGTCCAGCCCCTTTCTGCTGAGGATTGGCTCGGGCCCTAATAAATATTCCATACAGCTCCTCCTAGCCTCCACCCACTGATTCTGGAGGCTTCTCCAAGGTTCCATAAAATAGGGGGAGGCATCAGAGATGCTGCTTGCTGAGTCATCCAGCCTCCCTGAGTCACTCAACCCTGACCCAGATTCAACCCAGGCCTGGCTCTCAGCCAATACAATTTGCCTATACTAACAAAGCCTATTACACCTAGCACACTAGCTAGAGGATGCTACAACTTAAAAAAAGCAGCAGGCAGGGGAGGATAAACAAGTGCAATGTTATGTAGACTTGGTCATAAGGCTTTGAGGAGGAACTGTGAACTGGACAGTTAACTAGGGATGGGCGAACGGTTCGGCCCGAGCATTAGTATGGGCCGAACATTCGTTGTTCGGACATTCGGCTAACAGCCGAACAAACGGGTCGTTCAACCGTTTGTTCGCCCCTCGAAACCGACCACAATGCATTGTGACGTTGAACAGTGCATTGCAAGCCCTGATTGGCTGAAGCAGTGAAAGCTTCAGCTAATCAGGACACAGAGCACTGTCAGAGTCATGATTGGACACTGTCATAATGACTTTATCCAATCATGGCTCATTCCCGCCCCACAATATAAAAGTATTCTTTCAATGGCAGCCATTTTCAGTGTGATTTTGGTGTGGAGGGAGATAGAACAGGGCTCTGTTCAGTGCTATTAGTTAGTTAGTGTGGTATACTGTGCTATTTTGCTTCAATTGTCAGTGTAGAATATTAGTTTAGTGTCAGTCTAGGGATAGTGTGAGTGTAGTGAGGAGGACCATCATTCAGCTTTTCATAGTGTGCAGCTAGAGTAGGGACAGCTCAGATAGTTTCAGTGTAGTGTAGTGAGACCGTGTCAGTAATCTTGACATTAGTATATTGCTAGAGTAGGGACAGTTCAGATAGCTTTAGTGTAGTGACCGTTGAACACCGTATATTTGATTGCGTTACTGCCAGTTTAACGCCATATCGTATTGCGTGCGTTACTGCCAGTTTAACGCTATATAGTTTTGCGTGCGTTACTGCCACTTTAACGCCATATTGTATTGCATGCGTTACTGCCAGTTTAACGCCATATAGTTTTTTTGTGTGCGTTACTGCCATTTTTTTCCTCTGTTTAGTGAGTTTGCCTGTTCTATCCAGCCACAGCATGCAGAGGAGGTGGTGGACTGACTTACTAAACCTTCCTCATCTTCCTCGTCCTCTGTCACACAAGCAGAGACAAGTGTGCAGTCCCCTGCAGTTGCCAGAGTGGATAAACCTGCCTCCTTGTCCACATCTATTCCTGCCATAGCCCTAACATCAGCCATTGAGGAGTCAGCTGAGTTATTTGACCACAGCATCAGCCACTTGCTCCTTGATGATGCCCAGCCATTACTGGATTCAGATGCTGGTTCTGAGGTTGAGGATGACAGGGACATGAGCCTAGAGAGAGGGAGGAACACTGGTAGACAAATTGGCATTCATGTTCCCCAAGCCGCAGCGTATTGTCAAGTTGTCTCCAGTGGTAATGATGAAGATGGAGGAGATGGAGATGATGATGATGATGAGGTCATTGATGCGACTTGGGTACCAGATAGAGCAGAGGAGGAAACTGAAGGTGAGGCGGCACAACCCCAAGGAGGTCAGCATTAAGAAAGAGTAGAGAGCAGCCACCCTATTCCATCACATTCTGCAGCTGTTATCTAGCGGCCCACTCCCCACAGCTCAGCTGTCTGGGCCTTTTTCAGCACATCTGCAGCAGATCTCACTGTTGCCATCTGCAAACACAGGCACATCAAACATAGCAAAAACACCAACCATTTAGGTACCACATGCCTAACAAGGCATTTAACGTCCAACCACTCAGCCCATTGGCAAGAGCACCTAAAAGCCACACAAAAGGGGCTCAAATCTGTCCCTCCTGCTCCTTACCCACTTCAGTCTGCCCCTGCGATACCGAGTCATTACCTTTCAGCAGCCTCCACTGACAGGGATGATGGTATAGCACAGGGTGTCCAAGGTCCAAGCAGCTCATCTACCAACAGCACACCACCAGCTGTAGACTGTAGCCGGCAAATTCCTCTGCCCAATCTTCTGCAGCGGAAAAAAAATACAGTGCCTGCCACCCACATGCCCATTCCCTGAATGCAAGCTTGTCAAAGCTGTTGGCTCTCCAACTTCTGCCTTTCAGCCTGGTGGATTCTGCCCCCTTCCGTGAATTCGCACAATGTGCTGTACCACAATGGCAGGTTCCCAGTCGATACTACTTTTCACGTAAGGCCGTTCCATCTCTCTACCATCACGTGGAAGGGAATGTTCTGGCCTTGTTGGGCAAGGCAGTTAGCTGTAAAATCTGCCTTATTGCTGACATGTGGTCCAGCAAGCATGGGCAGGGACGATATATTATGTTCACAGCACACTGGGTAACGCTGCTTGCAACTCGAAAGGATGCAGGACAGGGCTCAGTGCAGTGAACATCAGGTACCACCTAAGCGTTCAAAGGGCTTTTCCCAGAGTCAGGCTAAAAGGTGGCATGCAGTGCTTCAGCTGGTGTGTTTAGGGGACAGGAACCACACAGATTCTTGCAGCTCTGCAAGGGCAGGCCCAGAGGTGGTTCACACCATGCCAGCTGGAGCCAGGAATGGTGGTGTCCGATAATGGCTCAAACCTCCTGTCCGCCCTTAGACAGGGAAAGTTGACACATGTGCCATGCCTGGCACATGTCCTCAATTTGGTGGTGCAGCGTTTCCTAAGTACGTACCCAGGGTTTCAAGATGTACTAAAGCAGGCCAGAAGAGTCTGTAGCCATTTCAGGCGGTCATACACAGCCAGTGCTTGGTTGGCTGAATTTCAGCGGGAATTCCACCTGCTCGTAAACCGCCAGATTTGTGACATGCCCATCAGGTGGAACTCAACTTTGGGAAATGCTGCAGTGGCTATACATGCAGCAGAGGGCCATCAACGAGTACCTGTGTCAGTACGGCACGACGACAGGCTCAGGCCACCTCTGCTTTTTTTCCCCATGCCAATGGCTGATCATTAAGGATGCATGCACTGTATTGTCACCATTTGAGGAGGCCACAAGGATGGTGAGCAGTGACAGTGCATGCATCAGTAACACAATCCCTGTTGTGTTCCTTCTGGAGCAGACTCTGCGTGGCATTATAGACAGGGCACTGGAGGCAGAGCAGCAGGAGGAAGAGGAGGACTTCCTTTCCTCTCAAGGCCCACTTTATGCAGACACCATTATTCCTAAGTCACAGAACACACAGGAGGAGAGAGGGGAGGAGGATGAAGAGGAGGATTCTGGCACTTTCATAGGCTTTGAAGAAGAGGAAGACATGCGTCAATCTGTAAGCCATGGCTTTCCAACCCCAGGACCCTTGGTAGTAGTACGTGGCTGGGAGGAGGAAGTTCCAGATGCTGTCATCCTGACTGACCCCGAGGAGTCTGCTTCTCAAGCCTCTGCAAATTTGAGGCGCATGGGCAACCTCATGCTTCAAAGCCTGTGAAAGGACCCAAGAATACGTGGCATAAAGGAGAAGGATGATTACTGGTTGGCAACCCTCCTTGACCACCGTTATAAGAGGAAAGGTCTCTGAACTCATTCCGTCCCCACAGAGAATGCAGAGGATAAGCTCTTGAGGACACATGAAAGAGGATTTTATTGAACATTTTTCCTGACTCTAGTAGGTTACAGTGTGGTGGAAAACGTCGTTTTGAGTCTTCCATTGGTCAAGAAAGGAGCATTGGAGAAGGCATCTGCCTAAGTGAGGCATTTCGGAATTTTTTTAGTCCTCGCCGCCCAGGGCTGTCAGCTTCCACATCCCATTGGCAGCGTCTGCATCACATGGTGGACGATTAGCTCGGGGCCAAAACAGAGATGGAGAGCTTTCCAGCTGACGATCCACTGGCTTACTGGGTCATGAGAATAGACCACTGGCCAGAACTTGCCCAGTATGCTATTGAGTTGCTGGGCTGCCCTGCATTCAGTGTGCTTTCAGAACGGGCATTCAGTGCTGCAGGAGGTTTCGTTATTGATCACAGAACACATCTGTCCACAGACTCTGTGGACCATTTGACTTTTATAAAAATGAATCAGTCCTGGATTACCAGCTATGAAGCCCCTGATGCCGATGTCACTGATTAAGTCTTTTTGGGATGTGGAATCTCTGCAGGACTTCGAGGCTGCCTAGTTTTGAGGGTGTTCAATCATTTCATCTGGAAGAATGTTTTTTGTATAGGTTTCATGGGCACAATTAACACCCAAAGATCAATTTTTCTGCACCTGTCTGACAGGTGCATATCATTACAATTTTTTACAGCAAGGCAAATTGTTGCTTACATCAAGAGTACCTCTAAAGGGTTATGGTGGGAAGGCACCACAGACACCCAAAGACCAATTTTTCTGCACCTGTTTGACAGGTGCATATCATTACAATTTTTTACAGCAAGGCAAATTCTTGCTTTCATCAAGATTATCTCTATAGGGTTACAGTGGGAAGGCGCCACCGACACCCAAAGACCAATTTTAACGCACCTGTTACTTCTATCCAAAGTCAAAGTGACACCAGAATGTATCCAAAAAATCTCTAATCTTGTTCCCAGTGCACTACATTGTGGCCTCATCATACACACTGGCTCCCCAGCTGTTGCTGAGCAAAATAAAGGCAGCATGCAGGAAAAATGTATTTTTTTTTGGCTTTACAAATTCAATTATTGCTGCAGCAGATTCTAGACATGGTACAGATCTGCCACTTTATAGTTAGACTAAGGGGCACTATATTGGAAGGAATTTTTCATTTTTAGGCTTTCACTTTAAAAATCAAAAAATCACTGCTCATTAAAAAATTACGTGTTTCACAAACTTTTTTTTTATTGATCTTGATCCATGTCATCCAGGGCAGGACCTGGACCCCTATAACCATTTAAGCCTTCAAAATGGGCACTTTTGATATTTGACGTTCGGGTCCCATTGACTTCAATTGGGTTCGTTGTTCGGGTCCAACCGTTCGCGGTGGTTGGAAGTTGTGGTCCGAACCAAACAGGGGTCCATTAGGCCCATCCCTACAGTTAACTGCTTGGGGAATGTGGGGGGTCAGTAATGTGCAACACGAAGACACTAATTAACCTCTTCATGCTGCAGCATAATAGGATTAATAAATGCTGCCACTGTCCTCTAATGCAGCACAAAGAGTTTAATTAACACTGTCACCAATCACTAATAGGGAGAGATGTCTAAATAGCATTGCCACACTGACCATCTGTGGAGAAAGATTAAAGTAGACTTCTAGCTTAAACCTAACCACCTAAAAATTAGCCCTCCCCCCTAACACCTATGCTGACTAACTTTTTTCAGGCCACTCCAGTCCATTCACATGTCCTCCATGTGAGAAAGCAGCCTATGCAGGGGAGAGGAGAGAACATCGGCAACGGCTGAGCTATGGGTCATATCACCTCTCCAGGTTTACTAGCCATTGTTGAGCACTCTCTCCTCTCTCCCTCGGCTGCTGCTGGTTGATACAGGGAAGATCATGTGACTGGACCAGAGCAGTCTGACAATAGGTAAGTAAATACGTCTTTTTTTTTTTTTTACACAGTTTTGTCAACATAGTTGTTAGGAGGTGGGATGGGGCATTTTTAAAGCTAGTTATAAGTTTAACCACTTCAATACAGGGCACTTATACACCTTCCTGCCCAGACCAATTTTAAGCTTTCAGCGCTGTCGCAGTTTGAATGAAATATCGCATTTTGACGTGGTAAAAATGGATCCTCGCTATAACATCCCTGGGGATCTGTTCAGGGAGGAAGGATGGTTTCGGTAGCCTGTGGGCCCTGTCTATTATGAGGTCTGCAGATGCTAGTAATGGAAGGGCTGTTACCATGAGCTTTTGAATGTATGCCGTCAGTTCTGCTGGTTTAACTGACTCAGGGACGCCTCTGAACTTGATGTTGTTGCTGCGGGCCCTGTCTTCGATGTCCACCATTTTAAGTCGCATGGTTTTGATCTCATCTTCGACATCAAAGTGAGCATCCACCAGTTCATTATGTGCTAATGTGAATTCCTCCATTTTTTGCTCCACATATTCCACTCTGCTAGTTACTGCTGCCACTTCTCACTTGGTAGTCTGCATAAACGCTGCCATGTCGCATTGGAGGGCCCCCCATAGAGTTTGCAGCATCTCTTTCATGGTGGTGTCTAGGATGGGCTGCCTTGATGTGGGGAATGCATCCAGTTGCTGGGTATATGAGGAGGATTCCTCCATTTCCTCTCCCTCTATCCCTGCACCATCCCGGGACTCCCCCTCATCCCCAATCCTCCTCTTTTGCTTGACAGGGCTGCTAAAGGGGGAGGATGGTAACAGATGGTCATTGCAGCGTGACTCACCCGTAGATGGCGATGGATGACTGTCTGCGTGTGCTGTGGAGGCTGACGAACGGCTGCCAGCGCCAGCGCCATCTTGGATTTCTCGGCCTGAGGCGAGGGGGAAGAAATCGGTAAGTTTTCTCGGCCCCTCTCTCTCCTTCCTATTAGACATCACTGCCGCTATGTGCCCCTTGCCCGTAGCTACCGATCGGTGTGCTTTATAGCTGGTGTAGTAGGCTGTGAGCGGCTGTGAGACACCCGTTATGGCAGAGCTCAGCTCTCACACATCCATCAGCTCTGGCTGCCGGCTCCGCCCCCTTCTCGCAGTTTGAATGACAATTGCGCGGTCACACAACACTGTACCCAAACTAAATTTTTATCATTTTGTTCCCACAAATAGAGCTTTCTTTTGGTGGTATTTGATCACCTCTGCGGTTTTTATTTTTTGTTAAACAAATAAAAAAAGACCAAAAATTTTGCAAAAAATAAAAGTTTTGCTTTTGTTTCTGTTAAAAAAAATTGTAAATAAGTAAGTTTTCTCTTTCACTGATGGGCACTGATAAGACAGCACTGACAGGCACTGATACGACGGCACTGATGAGGTGGCACCAATGAGCAGGCACTGACGATGGGCACTGGTAGGTGGCACTGATGGGCACTGGTAGGCGGCACTGATGGGTGGCACTGATATGCAGCACTGATGGGCATTGATAGGCGGCACTGATGGGCACTCATGGGTGGCACTGGGTGGCACTGATGGGCACTGATAGGCGACACTTATGGGCACTGAAAGGCAGCACTGATGAGCTCTGATAGGGTGGCACTGATAGGCGGCACTGATGGGCACTGATAGGCGGCACTGCTGGGCACTGATATGTGGCACTGATGGGCACTGATACGTGGCACTGATATGAGGCACTGCTAGGCATCCCTGTTGGCACTGGCAGTGGTAGGCATTGGAGTGGGCACTGATTGGCAGCTGCCTGGGCACAGATTGGCAGCTGCCTGGGCACATATTGGTATTTCCCTGGGTGTCTAGGAGCATACCTTGTGGTCCAGTGTGGTGGCCATCCTGGTGGTCCTGGGCGGCTTCCCTGGTGGTCCTGGGCGGGATCTGAGGTGGGGCTGTGCTGATAAACAATCAGCACAGACCCCCCCTGTCAGGAGAGCAGCCGATTGGCTCTCCTCTACTCGTGTCTGTCAGACGCGGGTGAGGAAAAGCCGATCACCGGCTCTTCCTATTTACATTGTGATCAGCCGTGATTGGACACGGCTGATCACGTGGTAAAGAGTCTCCGTCAGAGACTCTTTACCTAGATCGGAGTTGCGGTGTGTCAGACTGACATACTGCAACAACGATCGCCGCGAAGCACGACCCTGGGGGCGCGCAGCTGCACAATATCCTGATAACATCATATGACGTCCGGTCAAGATATTGAAACCATTTTGCAATATGGCAGGCGGCAAGTGGTTAAGCTGGAATTCCACTTTCAGAGACCACCATTAAAAGGGGATTTAAATAGCATAACACCACTGGCTACCACTGCTGGGGGTTAATATTGCTGTTACTGATACCAATGCTGGGGATTATTGTTGTAGGACTGAAATAGATGCTGGGGTGGGGGGTTATTGCAGAAACTAGTTTTGAAAAGACGCTGACTCTTTCATAATAAACAGGGGGGGGGCTGCTTTTTCATCTTGGACACCATAAGTTTTTTTCCCAACACTGAATATAGACAAGCCTGGAATTATTCTTTAACTCTTGTCTAATCCAGGTCCCTTTCCATCATTCCTTTTGTCTTTAACTAATTCTTTTTCTTCCTCTATTCCTTTTACTAGCCCTCCCTTCCTTTGTTCTTTCTTAGGTCCCCTCCCTCTCTCTTTTTGCTTTTTTTACCTGTGTGTTAGGGTATTTGGTTTTTAATGTTTTTTAAAAAAGAAACATTTTGAGCAAGGATGTCTTTGCATTGGCATCCTTGTACAGATGTTTATTCAAAGTGCTGTTGTTCAGTCGTTTAGTAGTGTTCGACTTTTCATTACCTCATGGACCATAGTGCGCCAGGCTTTTCTGTCCTGCACTGCCTCCCGGAGCTGGCTTAACTTCATATTCATTGTTTCGATGATGCTGTCTATCCATCTTCTTTGCTGTCATCATCTTCTTTTTTCTTCCATGTTTCCCAGAATCAGGGTCTTTTCCGATGAGTCCTCTCTTCGCATTAGACGGCCAAAGTATTTAAGTTTCAGCTTCAGGATCTGTCCTTCCAGTGAATTTTCAGGGTATATTATCCTCAAGATTGACTGGTTTGATCTTCCTGCCCTCCAAAGGGACTTTCAGGAGTCTTCTCCAACACCATAGTTCAAAAGCATAAATTATTTGGCGTTCCGTCTTCCTTATGGTCCAACTTTCACAGCCATAGGTTACTACTGGGAATACCATAGCTTCGACTATACGGCACTTCGGTAGAGTGATGTGTCTGCTTTTTATGATGTTGTCTAGGTTTGCCATTGCTTTCCTCCCAAGAAGCAAGCCTCTCCTAATTTCATGGCTGCAGTCACCATCTGCCATGATCTTGGAGTCCAGGAAGATAAAATCTGTCACTGTTTCCATTTATTCTCCTCCTATTTGCCAAGGAGTGGTGGAACCAATTGCCATGATCTTAGTTTTCTTATGCCGCGTACACACGAGCGGACTTTACGGCAGACTTTGCCCGGCGGACTTTTTGACGTACTTTACGACGGACTTTCTGAATGAATGGACTTGCCTACACTCAATCCACCAAAGTCCGACGAATTCGTACGTGATGATGTACGACCGGACTAAAACAAGGAAGTTCATAGCCAGTAGCCAATAGCTGCCCTAGCGTGGCTTTTTGTCCGTAGAACTAGCATACAGACGAGCGGACTTTTCGACCGGACTCGATTTCGACGGATTAATTTAAAACATGTTTCAAATCTAAGTCCGTCCAACTTTTGGGAAAACAAAGTCCGCTGGAGCCCACACACGATCGAATTGTCCAACCAAATCCCGTCCGCCGGGCAAAGTCTGCCGTAAAGTCCGCTCGTGTGTATTAATGTTCAATTTCAAGCCAGCTTTTGAGCTCTCCTCTTTCCCCTTCATTAAGAGACCCTTTAGTTCTTCTTCACTTTCTGCCATTAGTAGGGTATGGTCTACATATCTCAGGTTGTTGATATTTCTCCCTGCAATCTTAATTTACAGCTTGTGATTCGTTGATCCAGGCATTTCGCATGATGTACTCTGCATATAAGTTAAATAAGTAGGGTGACATTATTCAAATTATTCAAAGTATAAACTGACAAATTAGCATCTGTATATTAGGCCGCCTATAGCTACAGCTAAATGTCATTTTTGTAATGGTTTGTCTTTCAGATTATGAATGCAATGCGGCTTTATTTTAATCAGCATTTTGTTATTGGCAGCCAAATGCTATGGAATGCAGCCATATGACGTTACGTAAGGCATTATCATGCTTGGTAATGAAAAAAAGAAAAGAAAATTAGGACTTATTTAATTAAAAACTATTTCTAAAATATGTTTGTATCTGTAGAAAATAAAAGTATGCAGGGGCACAGAAGTAGGCAGAGATATTTGTCAGCATAACATTTTCCGTTTTTTAACCAGTTCAGAAACAGAATAGTGTTGAAGTTTTCTTTTTTTTTCTAGTTTGTCCAGTTTGATGAGTGATGACAATAAAACTAGTGTGACTATACCATAGATACAAAGCATTCATTTTATTCTGATATTTTTTCCTGTTTACCACGATGCCAAAGAGAAATTTACAAATGCATTTAATAAAAATGTGTTTTTTTTGTTAAATAAAAACAAATAAAAAAAACTGCAAAAAAAAAAAATACATGTACACTGCCTTGAAAAAGTATTCATACCCATTAAAATTTCCCACATTTTGTCATGTTACAACCAAAATGTGTTTTTTGGGGATTTTATGTAATAAACCAACACAAAGTGGCACATAATTGTGAAGTGGAAGGAAAATGATAAATGGTTTTCAAAAATGTTTACACAAAAATGTGGAGTATTCAGCCCCCCCATACTTTGTAGATTTGCAAATCTTTTTGGGGATGTCTCTACCAGCTTTGCACATCTAGAGAGTGAAAAGTTTGCCCATTCTTCTCTGCAAAATCACTCAAGCTCTGTCAGATTGGATGGAGAACGTCTACAAACAGCAATCAAGTCTTGCCACAGATTCTCAACTGGATTTAGGTTTTGGACTTTGACTGGTCCATTCTAACACATGAATATGCTTTGAACTAAATCATTCCATTGTAGCTCTGGCTGTATATTTAGGGTCGTTGCCCTGTTGGAAAATGAACCTCCGCCCCAGTCTCAAGTCTTTTGCAGACTCTAAAAGGTTTTCTTCTAAGATTGTCCTGTATTTTGCTCAAACATTTTCCCATCCACTCTGACCAGCTTCCCTGTCACTGCTGAAGAAAATCATCCCCCCAACATGATACTGCCACCACCATGTTTCACGGTGCTGATGGTCTCATCTGACCAGAGCACCTTCTTCCACATGGCTTCTCGCAAACTGAAAACGGGACTTCTTATGGTTTTCTTTTAACAATGTCTTTCTTCTTGCCACTCTTCCATAAAGGTCAGATTTGTGGAGAGTACGACTAATAGTTGTCCTATGGACAGATTCTCCCACCTGATCTGTGGATCTCTGCAGCTCCTCCAGAGTTACCATGGACCTCTTGGCTCTTCTCTGATGAATGCTCTCCTTGCCCGGCCTGTCAGTTTAGGTGGACGACCATGTCTTGGTAGGTTTGCAGTTGTGCCATACTCTTTCCCTTTTCGGATGATGGATTGAACAGTTCTCCGTGAGATGTCCAAAGCTTGGGATATTTTTCTATAACCTAATCCTGCTTTAAACGTCTCCACAACTTTATCCCTGACTAGTCTGGTGGGTTCCTTAGCCTTCATGATGCTGTTTTTTCATGAAGGCACTCTTACAAACCTCTGAGGGCTTCACAGAACAGCTGTATTTGTACTGAGATTAAAATACACACAGGTGAACTCAATATATTAATTAGGTGACTTCTGAAGGCAATTGGTTCCACTAGATTTTAGTTAGGGGTATCAGAGTAAAGGGGCTGAATACAAATGCACGCCACACTTTTCAGATATTTTTTTGTAAAAAAAATTGAAAACCGTTTATCATTTTCCTTCCACTTCACCACAATTATGTGCCACTTTGTGTTGGTCTCTCGCAGAAAAACCCAATAAAATACATTTATGTTTTTGGTTGTAACATGACAAAATGTGAAAAATTTCAAGGGGTATGGATACTTTTTTAAGGCACTGTATATGAAAAATATCTATACACAAAATGTATATGTAATGTATAGTTAGAGTTATTTACCACTGGTATAAGGACCTGAACTGAGCAGTTGTGCCCAAAAAAAGTCAGACAGAGAGCAAAGGACTGGTCACCAGTATTACCTGTCTGAAGCTTATCTTTTCCCCACTGCTGACTTACCATATATTGTCCGTCACGTAGTCTCTGTGTGGAGGGGGCCATCCTGGTAGATGCAGGGATTTGCTTTCACAAATCAGAGCCTCCAGCAACGAGAACAGTGAGCACCACAATAGTGACCAGGGACGGGACAAGTAGAGGGCAGGAGGGGCAGCTGCCCTTGGCACTGTTGTATCATGTGAGGTGGGGGGCACCACAAGTAGATTGTGGGGAAGGCATTTGTGTTAGTAGGGGGAATTTGGGGGGTGTTAAGAGTGGTGATTTAGGGTGGTTTGTTTCGGGGGGAATGGGGGAAGAAGATTTGTGCTAGGTAGGGGGATTTGAAGTGGGGGGGAAAGATGTGTACTAGGAGGGGAAATATTAGGGGTAGAGAATGTGTGCTAGGAGAGGGTGAATATTTTTGGGGGAACGGGGAAAAAAGATTTGTGCTGAGATGGTGTCAGGGCTGGGCTCAGCCCTTCCTTCTCAAAGCTGGCCGCTCAGCTGTCGGCTAATTGCCAGCTCTTTTCTCTCCACATTGACTCACCTGTTGATGATATCCTGCACGTCAGTCCTGCCTACTTAAGCCATCCAGCCCAGATGATCTCTGCCTTCACCTTGGTCACATCTCTAGAAACGCTCTCCTGTGTTCCTGCTAAAGATTTGATTGGCTCCAGATCCTGCTTGCTGTTCTACTATGCTCATCTATGGCTCCCTGATGTTTTGGCTTGTCTGACTATCTGTTCTGGTTCCTGAACTCTGGCTATGTTTTGAATACGTTTACTCTGTTTACCTTTTTATTATTATTATTAATAGGGCTGCAACTAACGATTAATTTCATAATCGATTAGTTGGCCGATTATTGTTTCGATTAATTGATTAATCGGTTAATAACATCAAAAAAAAAGTGTGGTGTATAATTTAGTTAATATGTAAAGTTTTTTAAAAAAAAGGCAATTTATTCTTAAAAATCTCTATGTAGTGGTAAATATAAATAACCAGCTATGGTTAGGGAGCAAAATCTCTAATCCACTCTGAGAATAACAGACAGAAGAGATATACTGTATATACTATTAAAGAGGGAATCTGGTCATTATCAGACCCAGAGATCAAATTTTTGTATTAAAAAAAACAAACAAAGTCTTCCTTCAAAAAAAAATGTAATTTTAAGAACGTTCGTTTTCGATTTTCTAATTGTTAGTGAGGTCAAATTGACGTTCATATTCAACCACAGCGACAGGAAAATTTGGAAATAATAGAAAACTTCTTGGTCAAAGGAATTTTCAGACAGTGTATGTGGTTTTCGTTCAGAGATTACATTCGTTTTAAACAGAAATGTTAAAAACAAGTGAAAATTTCAAACAACATTCTTTCATTCAGCGAATGTATAAAGATTTTTCGTATGAATATTCTCGTCTGAAAATTGATCCGTGTGGCCAGCATAAGGCTCGGTACATGGACTATGCAGTTTGCTTGTGGTCTGTTTCTGCAGTGCTTTTTGATTTTTGCACACGTGATTTTGCTGCAATTTGCGTTTTTGCATTTTTTTGGCCAATTTGTTGTTGGGCAGATTAAAAAACACAAATTGCTGCAAAAACGCATTACATGCTTTTCTGCAGCTTCTCCATTGAAGTATATTGAACCAAAAAAGCACAGTTTTGCATTAAAAAAAGTCCCTGACCCTTTCCAAACACGCAGCGGCTGAAAAAAGCATAGATGTGAACATGTCCTATAAGAAACCATGTAAATGAACTGTAGTGCGTTTCTGCAAAAAAGCACCAAAAAACACACATAGATGTGAACCAGGTCTAAGACGTTTAGTAAAATAATGGGGTTAAAAAAACTAAAATTTGACCTTTACAGTACAAAAAAAGCAGATAATCACTACTGTAAGGGGTTCATTTTTTTACTGTAGAACTGTGAACGTAATATTTACAGTAGAGATTTTTTTCTCTTTTTGTACTATAAAGGGCTCATTTTAGTTTTTTTTAACCCCATTATGTTACTGGCCGATTAATCGAATATGAAAATAGTAATCGATTATCTTCATAATCGATTATTTGCCGATTAATCAATTAGTAGTTTCAGCCCTAATTATTAAACAAGTGTGATTTAACTGTACTTCTGTCTCAGTCTGATTCATGGTTTCTGACAGATGGGGGATTTCAGCAGGGGGAAGATTTGTTGTGGGAGGAGGGGGAATTTATACTTTGGGGGTAAGCATGCGGAATAGTGCTCAGTGTTTTAGTGGGGATTTTTAAAGACACATAATGCTTATACATCTTGGGTGGGAGGGGGGGTTTGCAGTTTGGCATGTTCGCCCTGGGCTCTAGATGACCTTGTCCCTGCACTAGTAGTGACATCAGCAAATCTAACTCTAAATCTGGTGAAACCAGCAGTCAGGGGCAGCAGTGCCTTGGATCTCACACTGCAGACACGCAGTTATGAGACTATAGGCAAAGGAAGTGCAGTGCTATTGTTCAAGAAAAGATGTACATATTTCAGGGTATTGCTTAGACATTATAAACATTTCTAATTGTTCGCTATAAAATAGCAAATCTTCATTTTTTGAGTTCAGGCTTACCTTAACAAGGGGTTATTCAGTGGCTATTTAGAAAAGACATTCACTGACCAGAGTAATTAAGAGCTTCTGAGTTAATGACTCAGGAAGCCTTTTGATCAACAACACGGGCAACTAGCAATTGCAGAAGGAGAAGTCAGCATTGGAAATCTTCTCATTTCAGACAGTAAAAGTTTCCTATATATTTATGGATTGAACTAAGTAAAAAAAAAGTCAAGTGAGAAAACAAAAGTCAGCAGATGTTACCATAGGGTTCAATATGACCTCAAGTTAGCAAGAGGTAAGTTTATTTGGGTTAGCATAAAGGAGGCAGGGTTTGGGTTGCTTCAAAAAAAGGCTATAAACACTTTTTTTGGCACTGGTCTATCCCACCATACAGCATTGTTTAAAACTTTATGTTGACATCCTCAATAACAAAGAGATGAGTTCATAGGGAGTAATTTAAATACTTTAAAGCTATGAATATTAAATGATGAAAGCAACAATAGTCATACTACTTGAAAAAAGCGACATGATGATTAACAATAATAACACTGATCGTAAATCTGTTGTCTATGTCTTTTTTTTTTATTTGCTCCAAAATGTGTGCAAATTTTGCAAAATTTTGACTCTAAGAGCTTCAGTCCTTATCCCATAAATCAGAGGGTTTACAGCAATGGAGAAACTTAAACCACTCACACAGATGGCAACGTGAGCAACTGCTGACAGAGAACCACCATTTACCCTGTACCGAAATGCAACAAACATTGATCCAACCATGAATATGGAAAAGGCCAATACGTGAGTCACCAGGGTATACATAGCTTTCTGAGAGGCTTCCGCAGAAAGCTTAAGACAAATGAGAACCGTCCTTATGTAAGAGTAAACTATTACAAGCATGCAGCTAATCACAAAGAACAAGGTCCAAGTTGTTCCATAGATAAGGTTAATCGTTATGTCACCACAAGCCAGTTGTTGAAGGGACATGCTCTCACAATAGACACTGTTAATGTTAACAGCACAAAAGTTTAGTCTTGCCGTTAATAAAACGCCCGCAGCTATTCCCATTAAGACAAAAATCCATATGGCAACTATCACTTTTAAACACGTCAGGTTCGTCATGAGAGAATGATATCTCAAAGGGTGTTCTACAGCCAAAAAACGATCGTATGCTATAGCCGTAAAGGCAAAAATTTCGACAGACCCATAGCCTTGAATAAAGAAGGCCTGGGAGAGACATGCAGAGAGAGAGATGGTTGAACATTCAGTCAACAAATCAATGAATAGTTTGGGCAGGTAAGCCGAACTTCCAACCATGACATTGAAAACCAGGTGACAAATAAAGAAATACATAGGTTCGTGCAAGCTTTCTTCTGCCTGGGTTACGTAAACAATCATTAAACATACTAACATTGTGATAACATATAATGCAAAGGCAAAAAGAGCATGCAAGTATCTAAATGATTCCATCTCAATAAGTCCCACAAGAACAAAGTTGGTGATTATGGATGAGGTGTTTTGTGCTGCTGAAATCATGGCTTAATATTTATTGCCGTCCAAAAGGCCAGATAGTGATTTTTTTTTGAAAATCTGGCCATCAAGTAGATAAGTAAAAAAAAAAAATTTAATTTTCATTGGCCCTGCATGATCAGTCTTAATGCATTTTTTCCCCTTGCTGTAGATCTGCTGAATGATGCATTATTGCCGAGTTTATATAGCTGTCGTAGGACTTTATCCCTGGTTGGGATTTGCATCGTGGAGGAACACAGTGAGTAGGACTTGAGGGATCTTTTGCAGAAACTGAAAACATTTTAATCCGGTGGGATCATAAGCTGTTAAGCTGCTCTCTGCCTCATTAGTGAGAAAAAAAAATGAGCTAGAGTAGCTTAATTAACTCTTCTTCTCCAATAAAAAAAAAAAAATTATAGGAATCATAGGATCATTCGAAAACTAAAGTAGTGTGCACAAACGGGATTCAAAGTGAGTTGGTTTAAGCTTCCCATTCCTGACCATATAGTGTTTATGAAAGGAGTCATCAGTATTAGTACTGGAGAGTCCAGTTTTTCCTTAATGAGGTTTTGCTGATACATAAATAATGGATTTTAAAGAACTGGTCACAACAATAAACTTTGCACTCGATAGTTTAGTGCAACAATAAAAATCACACACTTTCAGGCTTTGTTCAACTACTGACCCATTCACTCAGTGTCAGGAGGTCATTGGGGATATACTGGAATATTGGTTCACCCAGAGTTGGCATTTGTGATGAGATAATTTGCAACTGATTTGGCATCTTTCTAGACAGAACATCACATACAACTCACAGAGGCTATTTAGACAGACTCTGGAAGAACCGAAATAGAGATATTTGCCAGCACACCATGGATCATCAGGTAGAGGTAGTCATGCAGGCCACCTTCGTCAGGCATGTGTCATCACATGCCTGAAAAAGAGGTCCTGAGTAACTCCAAAACGTTGCACTAACTCTTTGTGATGTGATCATGCTTTAATTAAAAGACATTTGGACTCTACCTGATAATCCATGGTGTGCTGGCAAATATCTCTATTGTAGCTTTTGGATCCAGTCTCCAGCTGGTGGTTGCTACAGCACCCAAAACTCTAGAGCTTTCTCCAGGAAAGTGTGTGATAAGAATAAGGTGTGCTATCTGGAAGAACCTTAACACAGCTATGAAAAAGTTCAAGAAGCTTCTGGTGCCTAAGGTCAACATAAGGAGTTATGATCTGAGAGTTTGATTAAATGACAAGTTGACTGTCGGGAGACAAGGTGTTGCTAAGAATTCTGGGACCTCCTGGAAAGCATAAGTTCTCAGCAATATATCATCTGCAAGCAACTGCCTGACCTTCCTGTATACCAAATCCACCCTGATGGGAGTATAGGGCCTTTGAAGACTTGGAACGGAAACCATTTACGAATCCTGAGTGAAGCCATCAGGATATCTGCAAGAACTGAGACACCATCACACAGACCAACTTCTTCTCAGGTGAGTTCCAGTCAGTAGGTCTCAAACACTTCCACCTGCTGAAGTAGAACAAGAAGAAGAGGACAGTGATTATGACTTAGATGTGGATTGGTTGTGGCCTTCTGAACCTATGGATGCAACTCCATCCGCTTCTGCTGCAGGGAGTAGTTTCACTGTGTTTAGGCCTGAAGGCCCAGAAGAGTAACTGAGGGACTCAGAAGAAGGGACCTCTGCAAAATCCCTTAAAAACATAACAGAACCATTTTCAGCCTCTTGTCCAGTGTCCAATGAGTAGTGCAGTGAAACCCCCATCTTGGAGTCACCAGAGCCTGAATAGAAATGTTCTACCCCAGAGCCCAGGGAACAGTGGGTCAAGACCATGGTAAGACCCCCATGAACACTTACATATGGCACATGGGGCAGTTTAGAAGAGATGATCCCAAATGTGTATCAGTCCTCTGACACTTCAGTGCTACTCATAACAGCAAGAGAGGCAATGGCCCCTTGCTTTAACCACAACACACCTTGTTGAGACAGTACATTTCCTGATGTGTTTGTTAGAAGATGGCAAATGTTGCCTTTCATCTCTTTGGAGGACCATATATGGTATATTTAGCCCGTAATGTAGCTGATAACTGCTGTGAAACTTCTTTCTTTGTTGCTGTTGTATTGTCCTTGTGCAGTGAGGACAGGGTTACAATGAATATTCTTTTTTTTAGAACAATAGATTTTTATTGGATTTAGAGAGTATCGACAACAAAAAACATACATTAATAACTGCTAAAGTTTTGCAGGCATCCCGTCATGAGGTGAAGATGCATGGCATAGAATAAAAACAAACAAAACATAACACAAGACAGGGCCTAGCAAGAGAGTAAACAAGGCAAAACAGCATCAGGAGTTTTCATTAAAGCATGATATCGAATATGGTCATGAGGGGGAATTCTATGGATTCCTTATGGATTGGGCCAAGGTTTAGTATTTTACCAGTCAAGCCATGGTTTCCAATTTCTCTCAACGACAAGAAGTGTGTCAGCTAGTGTAACTGAATATTCTTTAATGCGGCAGTGCAGCAGCCATCTTTAAGCCATCTTTAATGCTCGTCTATGGAGTGTTTCCAGTGCAGGGGCAGCATCTTGACTGGGTATAGGTCAAACCTGGAGGAGAATGGTGTTTGGCTGAGGCAACAGAGCAAGAGGACAATGAACTGGGCTTCTGGAAAAAGGAAGCTTGGTTATATCACCAGCCTACAGAATACTGGGAGGAAGCCACTGCAGGGACCATGTGCTGCTGCAACCACTTTTCTGTGCTAAGCAGCTGAGAGAAAGCACCACAAGGTTGCAGGGATAAGAGTAGTGTGTGGTCCGAGTTTGATGGAGATATCTGTTGCAGTGCTGCACAGGAGAAGAGTGCTGATCAAAGACTGCTGCTGCCATCATACTCTGTGCCGTGCTGTTTGTGAGGGGTTCTGGATCCTGAGAGCCCACACTGGGGATCGGTGTTTCACTTGTATGCAGTGAGTAACTGGGACCATGAGCAGACTCCTGACCATCAGGGGGGGCCCACTTGCTATTACTGCTGGGCGCTAGCCTGTGAGAGAGGACTCTTTTGTAAACCTACAGTACGTAGAAACACTCGGAGTTCGGAGAGTGCCTACTGTGGTGAAAGGACCCTTGGCCACTGACTTTTGGTTGCCTTAACTCTTTATATGGGAACAATCCAGTGCCCCTTTTGATAACAAAGACTCTACTAGTAAAGAAGGAAAAGAGGGACTGTCGCAGCAGGACTGAAGGAAAGAGGCAACTTCTATCCCTGTCTGACTTGAACTTGATGTTTACTGAGTCAGAGCATGTGTCCAGAAAACCAGAGGAGGGTGCCCTGAGTCCAATAAGAGAATACATTATACAAGTTAATCTGTTGTCTGCTGCGAACTGTTGTGCTTTCTTCAAGGGCCCCAACTTTGCCAGCCAACTACTTTTTGCCAGCCAACTAATTTTTCATCTACTGGAAAGTGTGACAAAACTGGGACTGTTATAGCAGATTAGGACTGTCTTTATATACTGTTACTAGGTAAATGCAGTTCAGTTCTGTTAATTACTGTTAGTCAGAATACTGCAGGTGTTTAACCAAATCTCTCAGGGTAACGTAATTGTCTTACTGAATGTTTGTATAAGTACACTTGCTAATCATTTCTCCCTTTAGGCTATGCTTGGCCTAATAAATTATTTTAAATACCTCAAGGTGTATCGGTAAGTGCTGGGTGAGCGAGGTGTGTCATCTTCAGGTGTGCAGAGAAATCGCAAAACAACTCAGCGGCTCCTCTGGGGGTAGGGCTACACACACAAGAACACCAACCCCAGAGGACTTTCAAAGTAACATATTTGGAGTCCTATTTTAAAAATACAGTCATAAGAGGTTGAGGTCAGGACTCTGTGTTGGCCAGTCAAGTTCCTCCACCCCAAACTTACTCATCCATGTCTTTATGGACCTTGCTTTGTACACTGGTGCGCAGTCATGTTGGAACAGGAAGGGACCATCCCCAAACTGTTCCCACAAAGTTGGGAGCATGAAATTGTCCAAAATGTCTAGGTATGCTGGCGCCTTAAGAGTTCTCGTCACTGGAACTAAGGGGCCAAGCCCAACCCCTAAAAAGCAACCCCACACCATAATCCCCCCTCCACCAAATGATTTGGACCAGTGCACAAAGCAAGGTCCATAAAGACATGGATGAGCGAGTTTGGGGTGGAGGACCTTGACTGGCCTGCACAGGGGCATCATCAGGGGCACAGTCATGCCCCTGATGACGCTATCTATGATGAAACACGTAGAGTGGAGCTAGGACGTTTAACTCACCAAGCATGCTTGGCCGATTGCGGCCATTTTGGGTACTGGCAAGTGTTGTTGGATGTAACTGCATCCTATGTGCTCGTAAACTACTGCTACTATGTAAGTGCAAAATTCTAGATTCAAATAAATGTTTTAAACTGGATTACGCTATGGTCAGTTTTCTTTTTATATATGTGGTATATAATCTGGCGGATTAAGTCGGAGGTCTGACTGAGGACCTGCCTGGAGCTGGGAGCATGTTCCATACCAAGAAGGAGGCCACTGATTTTCCAATACGTGCACTAAAGCCTATTTTGACCATGTTAATCTGGGTCAAAAACCATCTGGTAAACCCTCCACTTTACAGCACGAGTTGGAGTGACCTTTCCCAGAGGGCTTTTCAGGCTATTCTCACACTTTCTTCCCGGGTGATATTCCTACCCATATATGCGCTGTTTGCCATTGGTTGGTTGGAAATACTGTTTCTATTTCATCTAAAGGACTGTTTCTGAGCTTAATCCCTTCTAAGTTTTTTGGGATAATTGTTATATATGCCCTGTACACACAAGCAGACTTTTCGTCTGGACTTGTCCGACGGACCGAATCCGGTAGACAATCCGACCGTGTGTGGGCTTCATCGGACCTTCAGCAGACTCTTTTTGACTTTAGATTTGTAACATGTTTCAAATCTTTCTGCCGGAACTCCGCCAGACCCAGTTCCTATCGAGAAATCCGTTCCTATGTATGCTAGTCCGACAGACAAAAACCGACGCTAGGGCAGCTATTGACTACGAACTTCCTTATTTTAGTCCGGTCGTACGTCATCACGTACAAATCTGTCGGGCTTTGGTGTCATCATGTGTAGCCAAGTCCGTTCCTTCAAAAGTCCGTCGGAAGTCCATCAAAAGTCAGTCGAAAGTCCGTCGGAAAGACTGTCGGACCTATGTTGCCGAAAAGTCCGCCGGTGTGTACAGGGCATTACACATTGGATGAATTTTCATAGCACTGTCATGTTTTTATGCACTTTGCACATTTTGGGACTAATGTCTTTTACATTAAATATGGAATGTTCATAAATTTACATTTCATACTGGATGAACTCTTATAGTACAATTATATTTGTATGCACTCTGCACTATATTATTTATAGCGCTGCACGTTTTATATTAATTTTAAAGCACTCCACCAAAGTATAGTATACCCTGGCAGAATTTATGATTTCTTGGCCATTTTTTAGAGAATATGAATGATAACACAAAAACTTTTCTTTCACTCATGGTTAGTGTTTGACTGAAGCCATTTATTATCAATCAACTGTGTTTTCTCTTTTTAAATCAAAATGACAACAGAAACTACTCAAATGACCCTGATCAAAAGTTGACATACCCTGGTGATTTTGGCCTGATAACATGTACACAAGTTGACACAAAGGGGTTTGAATGGCTATTAAAGGTAACCATCCTCACCTGTGATCACTTTGCTTGTAATTAGTGTGTGTGTATAAAAGGTCAATGAGTTTCTGGACTCCTGACAGACCCTTGCATCTTTCATCCAGTGCTGCACTGCCTTTCTGGATTCTAAGTCATGAGGAAAGTAAAATAATTGTCAAAGGATCTGCGGGTAAAGGTAGTTGATCTGTATAAAACAGGAAAGGGATATAAAAAGACATCCAAGGAATTGAGAATGCCAATCAGCCGTGTTCAAACTCTAATCAAGAAGTGGAAAATGAGGGGTTCTGTTGATACCAAACCACGGTCAGGTAGACCAACAAAAATTTCAGCCACAACTGCCAGGAAAATTGTTTGGGATGGAAAGAAAAACCCACAAATAACTTCAAGTGAAATACAGGACTCTCTGAAAACATGTGGCTGTTTCAAGATGCACAATAAGGAGGCACTTGAAGAAATATAGGCTGCATGGTCGAGTCACTAGAAGAAAGCCATTACTACGCAAATGTCACAAAGTATCCACCAACAGCACAGAGACAAGCCTCAAACCTTCTGGCACAAAGTCATTTGAAGTGATGAGACCAAAAGTGAGCTTTTGGGCACAGCCATAAACACTACATTTGGAGAGGAGTCAACAAGGCCTATGATGAAAAGTACACCATTCCTACTTTGAAACATGGAGGTGGATCGCTGATGTTTAGGGGATGTGTGATTAGGGTCATTTGGGTAGTTTATGTTGCGATTGTAGCCATGGTGTTGCAGCTAGTAACAAACAATCTGCCAAATCACCCCACTGCCAGACTTCACACATCACAGACAATGAACAGTCTTTTGCGAGTTTTGTTTTTGTTGTTTTATTGGGGGGTACAATTTGGATAGGGATTGGAATATGGGATGCCCACAGGATTTATCATTGTCATCATATTTATAATTTAAGCACAAAAGCACAATGTTAGAGCCAGAAGATTAGATGCACATGGACATTAAATGTAAATCTCTTCCTGCATCTCCATGCAGACTGTTGCTCCTCCTCTGCTCTCCTCCCGCAGACTATTTGCTTCCAAGGATTCCTCATTCAATACCATGTTAGAGAATGAGGACACCACTTCTGACCGTGTGGAAATGATGTTCCCAGAAACTTCTTTCCTCCTGCACAAAGCTTAGTTCCTTCTACCCACACTGGTTTCCTTCTGAACACGCTTGTAGTTACTGAAATTAAGTATGTCACATCCTCTTTTATTGGGTAATAGGGGCCCACTCTGAATAAGTCCCTTTACTGGCTCTGGTTGCTCGCTGCCTGAGGCCTGCAGAACCTCTCTCAGGAGGCCCAGTAGGTTAAAAGCATAACTTTAGGAAATGGACTAATGTTCCCAGCTAGCCTCGACTTGCAAATCATGTGCCCTCAGGCCACATCGACTTGACACAGATGTCCACAGTCTCTTCTCTGATCCAGGACTCCCCATCATCCACCGTGTGTTTGATGAAGACTCTGCTAGTGACAGTGTAAAAGCAGAAGCAGTTCCCTCACAGACTTCCTGGCATCTCCAGCCCACCACTGTGGTAACACTCACTGACCTTCCACAGCCCTGAGTCCTTGATGAGGAACTTGACCGGACAATGCGACAGCTTCACCTGCCACTCTGCTCCAGAAGTTCTCTACCATCCGACCGTGTGGTGGCAGAGACATTGCCAATGACCGTGTAGAAGCAATGTTCCTTCACAGTTCTCCCCGGGCCTCCTCCTGCGATTGGCGCACCCAACCCCCCAGATGGGGATGGCCTCCTGCTGCTGTCTAGCACTCCATTCCTCACTTCACTCAGCCGACTTCTCTCCCCAGTGGCATATCACCTCAGCTTATATAGGAGGCCTGCCCCCTGCCAATACCGATTGGGGATTGGTCAGGGCCCCCACATGAGCTGCCTGCCACTCCAGTTCTAGGCCCAGCCCCTCTTCCAGAATATTCTCCCTCAGAACTAGAGCACAGGTGGTCACACCCACTGCTACTCTGGCAACTCCCAGCCCCCCAGATCAATACAGACAGACCTAGCTTGCAGCATATGCCTGCCTAAATTTGCCTGTGCTGAAAAACCCTAGTAAAATAACCCTTACTAGCACCTACCTATTGGTAGAGGGTGCTACATTATGATTTAAAAAGAGTAAACACAGTTGATTGATAATAAATGGCTTCAGCCAAACACTAACCATGAGTGAAAGAAAAGTTTTTGTGTTATCATTCATATTCTCTGAAAAATGTCCAAGAAATTATAAATTCTGCCAGGGTATGTAAACTTATGAGCAAAACTGTATATATTTAGTTTTACTTTCACTTGCTTTTCATTTAACAGTTTCTCTTTCAGAGTTCCAGACTTGATTAAGTATTTCTCCATTACTAAACAACGAACAAACTTTATAAGCATCAAAGTTGGAATGGAAGGGTCTCTATTATTGTAACATAATTAGAGCAATCAAGTTCTCCCGAGATCCCGCACAAGTCTTGCGTTACGAAAGGAACCAATGAATGACGGACTGACATAGATTGCGTTTTTATACATGTAACTTTTTGAGACATTTTTCGGTATGTTCAAGGTTTCAAAACGCTAGCAATTTTAAATATTTTTCTAAACTCCCACGGCACACCTGCAAACACAGTTTGAGAATCACTGATGTATAATATAGCCATGCCTGGAATTATTCTTTATTTCTTGTCTAATCCAGTGCACTCATCCCTCGTTGTTATTGGTAATTCTTTTTCTTCCTCAGTCCTCTCACTAGCACCCCCGCTCTCTTTTTTTTCTTAGGCCCCCTCACACTTTTTTTGTTTTGTTTTGTTGACCTGTATGTGAGGGTATTTGCTTTTTAATGTTTTTTAAAAAATGAAAATTTTTGAGCAAGGATGGTTTTTGCATTGGCATTCATGTACAGATGTTTATTCTAAGTACAAACTGACAAATATTAGCATATTAGTATATCAGGCCACCTGTAGCTACAGATAAAATGCCAATTTTGTTATGGTTCATCTATTTATACTTTAAATGGAATGCAGCTTTATTGTGATTAGCGTTTTGCTATTGTCAGCCTAATGCTATGGAAAGCTGCCACATGACATTAGGTAATGTATTATCATCCTTGGCTACGAAAAAAAAATTAAATTAATTACATTTGAAAAAATTGCTAGAATATGTTTTGTATTTTTACACAACTAAAGTATGCAGGGACACAGAAGTAGGCAGGGATATTGGTGAGTATATCATGTTCAGGCTTTTAACCTGCTCAGAAACAGAACAATGTTTAAATTTATGTAAAAAGTTTGCTTTTTTTTTCTAGTTTGTCGAGTTTGATCAGTGATAAGTTGATAATAATAAAACTAGTGTGACTATACGGTAGATGGAAAGTATTAAAATTATTCCTTGATTTGTCCTGTTTACCACAACACCAAAATTCTAATGCTGGTGCAAATTTTGCAGAGTGATTTACAAATGCATTTAATAAAGCTATGTGTTTATACATATCTGTATTCAGATAGATATCGTTGCGCCTCCCTATATATATATATATATATATATATATATATATATATATATATATATATATATATATATATATATATACATATATACATATAGTGAAATCTTCCGGTGTATAAACATTCAATATAAATTCATAATATTATTTGCATACAATGATAAATTCATAAAAAAAAGTGCTTCAAGTTGGACTTGATGGACTTGTGTCTTTTTTCAACCTCGCCTACTATGTGTAACTATATGTAACTATGTAACTATGTAAGTGCATTCACAGTTCACCTCTGTGCCTTGAATGGTGGTGGGAGACACTGATCACTTTTATCTGAATTGGCACAAAGAGTGGATCAATATATCAACTCTAATGCCCCGTACACACGGTCGGATTTTCCGACGGAAAATGTTCTATGGGAGCTTGTTGTTGGAAATTCCGACTGTGTGTAGGCTCCATCGGATGTTTTCCATCGGAATTCCCGTCACACAAAATTGGAGAGCTGGTTCTCAAATTTTCCGACAACAAAATCCTTTGTCGTAAATCCCAATCGTGTGTACACAATTCCGACGCACAAAGTTCCACGCATGCTCGGAATGAAGCAGAAGAGCTGCACTGGCTACTGAACTTCATTTTTCCCGCCTCGTCGTACATGTTGTACGTCGCCGCGTCCTTGATGTTCGGAATTTCCGACAAGATTTGTGTGACTCTGTATGCAAGACAAGCTTGAGCCAACATCCGTCGGAAAAAAAACATGGATTTTGTTGTCGGAAAATCCTATTGTGTGTACGGGGCATAACACTGTATATGTTGAAAAAAGGACACTAGAAAAGTTTGTAATTGGTTTCTGTATTCTTTACATTGAAGATACATTACTTTATAAGTGATACAGAAAAGGCACAGAGGTGAACTGTGAATGCACTTGAAGTACTTTATATTAACTTATCACTGTATGCAAAAAATATTATGAATTTATACTGAATGTTGGTGTAATTTTATACACCAGAAGATTTCACTATAGATATAAAGTATATATATATATATATATATATATATATATATATATATATATATATATATATATATATATAATATATAGTGCCTTGAAAAAGTATTCATACCCCTTGAAATTTTCCACAATTTGTCATGTTACAACCAAAAACGTAAATGTATTTTATTGGGATTTTATGTGATAGACCAACACAAAGTGACACATAATTGTGAAGTGGAAGGAAAATGATAAATGGTTTTCAAAATGTTTTACAAATAAATACGTGAAAAGTGTGGCGTGCATTTGTATTCAGCCCCCTTTACTCTGATACCCCTAACTAAAATCTAGTGCAACCAATTGCCTTCAGAAGTCACCTAATTAGTAAATAGAGTCCATCTGTGTGTAATGTAATCTCAGTATAAATAATAAGCTGTTCTGTGAAGCCCTCAGAGGTTTTCAGAGAACCTTAGTGAACAAACCGCATCATAAAGACCAAGGAACACACCAGACACGTCAGGGATAAAGTTAACCATGAGTGAAAGAAAAGTTTTTGTGTTATCATTCATATTATCTGAAAAATGGCCAAGAAATCATAAAGTCTGCCAGGGTATGTAAACTTATAAGCACAACTTTATATATATATATATATATATATATATATATATATATATATATATACAGTGGGGCAAAAAGTATTTAGTCAACCACCAATTGTGCAAGTTCTTCTTTAAGAGGCTCCTCTGTCCTCCACTTATTACCTACCTGTATTAATGGCACCTGTTTGAACTTGTTATCAGTATAAAAGACATCTGTCCACAACCTCAAACAGTCACACTCCAAACTCCACTATGGTGAAGACCAAAGAGCTGTCAAAGGACACCAGAAACAAAATTGTAGACTTGCACCAGGCTGGGAAGACTGAATCTGCAATAGGCAAGCAGCTTGGTGTGAAGAAATCAACTGTGGGAGCAATAATTAGAAAATGGAAGATATACAAGACCACTGATAATCTCCCTCGATCTGGGGCTCCACGCAAGATCTCACCCCGTGGGGTCAAAATGATCACAAGAACGGTGAGCAAAAATCCCAGAACCACACGAGGGGACCTAGTGAATGACCTGCAGAGAGCTGGGACCAACGTAACAAAGGCTACCATCAGTAACACACTATGCCACCAGGGACTCAGATCCTGCAGTGCCAGACGTGCCCCCCCGCTTAAGCCAGTACATGTCCAGGCCCGTCTGAGGTTTGCTAGAGAGCATTTGGATGATCCAGAAGAGGATTGGGAGAATGTCATATGGTCAGATGAAACCAAAGTAAAACTGTTTGGTAGAAACACAACTCGTCGTGTTTGGAGGAGAGAGAATGCTGAGTTGCAACCAAAGCACACCATACCTACTGTGAAGCATGGGGGTGGCAACATCATGCTTTGGGGCTGTTTCTCTGCAAAGGGAACAGAACGACTGATCCATGTACATGAAAGAATGAATGGGGCCATGTATCGTGAGATTTTGAGTGCAAACCTCCTCCCATCAGCAAGGGCATTGAAGATGAAACGTGGCTGGGTCTTTCAGCATGACAATGATCCCAAACACACCGCCCAGGCAACGAAGGAGTGGCTTCGTAAGAAGCATTTCAAGGTCCTGGAGGGTCCTAGCCAGTCTCCAGATCTCAACCCCATAGAAAACCTTTGGAGGGAGTTGAAATTCCGTGTTGCCCAGCGACAGCCCCAAAACATCACTGCTCTAGAGGAGATCTTCATGGAGGAATGGGCCAACATACCAGCAACAGTGTGTGACAACCTTGTGAAGACTTACAGAAAACGTTTGACCTCTGTCATTGCCAACAAAGGATATATAACAAAGTATTGAAATAAACTTTTGATATTGACCAAATACTTATTTTCCACCATAATTTGCAAATAAATTATTTCAAAAATCAGACAATGTGATTGTCTGGATATGTTTCCACATTTTGTCTCTCATAGTTGAGGTATACCTATGATGACAATTACAGGCCTCTCTCACCTTTTTAAGTGGGAGAACTTGCACAATTGGTGGCTGACTAAATACTTTTTTGCCCCACTGTATATATATATATTTAAACAAGGCAATGGGGGGAGGGTCCAGAGGTAGAGATAGTCAGCGAGGAAGATACTCCAGACGGTAGTATTGGGGGCATTAGTGGTAGGTTGACCAAAGCACAAAAACACAAGGTAAGTATAGTAGCAAGTCCTAGTTGCAATCTCAAAACACCCAATACGAGGACAATATGCGACCGGTCTAAACTATGTGGCATGTTCACCAATGCCAGGAGCATGGCGGACAAGATGGGTGAACTAGAGATACTGTTGTACGACTACCCACAATGCTCCTGGACAAGAGAAGATCTGAACTGCATTGTGGGTGGATATAAAAGGGCTGGGAGCAGCCATCTTAACTCTTTTGTTCCTGGAACGCGTGGCCAGACTCTGTGGGTGTGTGTGTCCCACAGGGTTGCGGCCTACCTTGTGAAGGAGCGGAGCAGCGGCAAGGATCCTGCTATTGTATCACAGTGTGCTGAAGCAGCAGAAGTTATTTTTCCGGAGACGCGTGGGAGAGGTAACCGAGGACTCCTGGTCGTTAGTAAACGGAACAGTGTGACGGCATGGTGGTGGCTCTATACCGACTGAGAACTGCTGAAACGGAGACATCCATCTGCCCGGATCCCGTGTGGTGAGAGGGTTAACACCCGGAACTTTGTTTAATACTACACACACTTAGGACGGTTACAGAGTATTTCTGGGACTGATAGTCCCACGGAACAAGTCAGGTTGGAGAACATTACATTTGCATAGATTTCAGTATTCAAGAACTGATACTAGATGTTTATTATATATACTGTATATGTGTGTGTGTGTGTGTGGAGACGTATCAATATCTATCTGTATTGTTTATATTTGGGATTGTGGGAACACAATTTTAATTGCCACTTTTTAGGTACACATTTTATTTATTCAAATAGGTAGCATAGGATAATACATACCCATATATGTTTTTATATTCATATCTATGCAGAATGTATAAGAGTTAATTAACACTGGCAAGAGTTAAAAAGGAGATGAACTCTAAAAATTGTGCCCAAAAAATCATGCAGAGGTCAAAGAAGTGCAGTGCTATTTTTCAAGAAAAAACTGTACATATTTCAGGGTACTGCTTAGATGCTATGAGCATTTCTAATTGTTCTCTATAAAATAGCAAATCTTCATTTTTTTGAGTTCAGATTTACTTTAACCACTTCAGCCCCAGAAGGATTTACCCCCTTCCTGACCAGAGCACTTTTTACGATTCGGCACTGCATCGCTTTAACTGACAATTGCGCGGTCATGCGACGTTGTACCCAAATAAAATTGACGTCCTTTTTTTTCCCACAAATAGTTTTCTTTTGGTGATATTTGATCATCTCTGCAGTTTTTATTTTTTGTGCTATAAACAAAAAAAGAGCGACAATTTTGAAAAAAACACAATATTTTGTACTTTTTGCTATAATAAATAGCCCATTATTTTTTTTTTAAAAAAAAGCTAATTTTTTCTCAGTTTAGGCTGATATGTATTTTTCTACATATTTCTGGTAAAAAAAATTGCAATAAGCGTATATTGATGTGTTTGCACAAAAGTTATAGCATCTACAAAATAGTGGATAGATTTATGGCATTTTTATTATTATTTTTTTTTTACTAGTAATGGCGGCGATCTGCAATTTTTATCGTGACTGCAACATTATGGCGGACACATCGGACAATTTTGACATTTTTTGGGACCATTTTTACAGTGATCAGTGCTATGAAAATGCATTGATTGCTGTAAAAATGTCACTGAAGTCAAGGGATTAACCACTAAAGGTAGATCAAGGGGTTAATGTGTTCCCTAGTGTGTGTTCTAACTGAAGGGGGGGGGGGACTGTGTAGAGGAAGAGATAAATCGCTGTTCATACTCTGTATGAACAGATGATTTGTCACTTCTCCCCTCAGAGAAGAGAAGTGTTACGAGCGATCACGGGAGCCCGGCGGTCATCGAGACTGCCGGGCACTCGCATCGGCTCCTTGGGCGAGCAGCGGGCGCACCCTAGTGGCCGCCCAAGGAACCGACGTAAGATGACGGCGATTCGCGCAGCCGAGCCATGTTGCCGCAGTATAACTACGGCGGCTGGTCGGCAAGTTCTTAACACGGGGTTATTCATGGGCTGTATAGAAAAGACTTTCACTGAGCAAAGTGACACAGAACTTCTGAGTTAGAGTAGATATAGAATGGAGATGCATCTAAATCTCTCTTGCCTCTAAATCCAGATCCGTGCTTGAATCACACTCCAGAGGCTACTGACAGGCGGTGAGGAAACAATACAACACCTCCTCTCCGGCTGTTTTAGGCCGATTTTTGTTGACAAACGTGCCGCAAATGCATGTATTGCAGGGCATTTGTGGCCTTTCAACGTTCATTTGAATGTGTAGGGTTCGGCGGACTTGCAGCCCACCGATTGCTAAAAGTCAGATCAACTTTGCCACAGGAGCAAAATGAAGCATCATGCCCATGACATGTAATCACCCCCGTCCACTGCCTATTGAAGCTAAAAGTGATTGTAAACCCTCACCTTGTAAAACAACCCATTCAGTTTAAAATAGATTTGAAAGGCAAAATATTTATGTATATATATGAAAAAAAAACATTATAAATACCTTTTTTTCCCCTTTTTTTATAAGTGATCACATACCCTCTGTTCTCAGCTGCATAAGAGCTGGGGGAGGAGAAACAGCAGCACACTGATCTTCCCAGTGAATGCCTGTGCAGGGGGACAGGCTTGTCAGCTCAGGACATGTCTGATCATTGGAGGAGAGCAGGCTGAGTTCCCAGCATAGCTAGGGAACTGACCATGGTCTGCCCTCCTGCTTAGTGTGGTCATAGGAAATCAGAAGGACTGGCAGGAACAGCAGGGATTTCACACAAAGGAAGCAATACAAAGAGAACAGGAGACTTTTTTTATACAAGTACATGGTACAGCATGCACATATCAAGGATATAAAATGTTGGATTTGCTTACTCTTTAAAGGGGCGGTTGGCAGGTGGCGAAAACACATCTGAACCGCACATTTTTTCTACCCTCCAACCTGCAAGTCTAAACAAGGCCTAAGTGACCCAGTCAGACTCTGGATCTACTGTACAGGACAAGCAACTAGCAATTACAGTTCATAGGGAGTCATTTAGGACCTGTAGGGCTATGAATATTAAATGATGAAAGCAGTAATACTTATTTTACTACTTGAGAGATCAACCTGATGATTAACTATAATTACACTGATCGTAAATCTCTTGTCTATGTCTTATTTTTTATGCTCCAAAATGTGTGCAAATGTTGCACAATTTTGACTTTGAGAGCTTCAGTCCTTATCCCATAAATCAGAGGGTTTACAGCAATGGAGGAGCTCATTCCGCCTATAGAGATGATAATGTGAGCAACTGTTGACAGAGAACCACCGTTTATCCTGTACCTAAATGCAACAAACATTGTTCCAACCATGAAAATGGAAAAGGCCACTACTTGAGTCACCAGGGTATACAAAGCTTTCTGAGAGGCTTTCCCAGAAAGTTTAAGACAAATGAGAACCGTCCTTATGTAAGAGTAAATTACTACAAGCATGCAGCCAATCACAAAGAACAAGGTCCAAGTTGTTCCATAGATAAGGTTAATCGTTATATCACCACAAGCCAGTCGTTGAAGGGACATGCTCTCACAATAGACACTGTTGATGTTAACAGCACAAAAGGTTAGTCTTGCCGTTAATAATACACTCGCTGCTATTCCCATTAAGACAAAAATCCATATGGCAACTATCACTTTTGCACACGTCAGGTTCGTCATGAGAGAATGATATCTCAGAGGGTGTCCTACAGCCAAAAAGCGATCGTATGCTATAGCCGTAAAGGCAAAAATTTCGACAGACCCATAACTTTGAATGAAGAAGGCCTGGGAGAGACATCCGGAGAGAGAGATGGTTGAACATCCAGTCAACAAATCAATGAATAGTTTGGGCAGGTAAGCCGAACTTCCAACCATGACATTGAAAACCAGATGACCTATAAAAAAATACATAGGTTCGTGCAAGCTTTCTTCTGCCTGGGTTACATAAATAATCATGAAACATACCAACATTGTGATAACATATAATGCAAAGGCAAGAAGAGCATACAAGTATCTAAATGATTCCATCTCAATAAGTCCCACAAGAACAAAGTTGGTGATCATCGATGAGGTGTTTTTTGCTGATGAAATCATGGCTTAACGTCTCATGGGGACACACATGACCGGGCACCATGTCCATGTCACTGGCCAACAGCCCTCCCACTTCAGTGGAGAGGATGATCTGTCATAAGAGCCTTACCTGCATGCTACACTGGATCAGTAAGTAGTTGCCCCTCTTCCTCATGCCAGAGCCTCCAGCAAGGAGAACAGTGAGCACCACAGTAGTGACATCACCAAATCTCACTCCAAATGCAGTGACACTAGCAGTCAGCACCTTAGATCCCACATTGCAGATATGCAACTATGAAGCTGGAGACACAAGAAGTGCAGTGCTATTTTTCAAGAAAAACCTTACATATTTCAGGGTACTGCTTAGATGCTATGAGCATTTCTAATTGTTCTCTATAAAATAGCAAATCTTCATTTTTTTGAGTTCAGGTTTACTTTAACCGCTTCAGCCCCAGAAGGATTTACCCCCTTCCTGACCAGAGCACTTTTTGCGATTCGGCACTGCATCGCTTTAACAGACAATTGCGCAGTCATGCGACGTTGTACCCAAATAAAATTGACGTCCTTTTTTTCCCACAAATAGTTTTCTTTTGGTGGTATTTGATCATCTCTGCAGTTTTTATTTTTTGTGCTATAAACAAAAAAAGAGCGACAATTTTGAAAAAAACACAATATTTTGTACTTTTTGCTATAATAAATAGCCCATTTTTTTTTTTTTTTTAAAAAGCTAATTTTTTCTCAGTTTAGGCTGATATGTATTCTTCTACATATTTCTGGTAAAAAAAAATTGCAATAAGCGTATTGTCAGGTCACCTGTATCCAGGTGACAGATGCACCCCGTTGGGGTCAGGAGTGCACCGCTATGATAGTGGACCCTAAGGCTGACTGCTGCAGATGGAACTCGGGGTGGTTCAGGAAGGCAGGTCCCCTGGAGCACCAACATGGATCCCACAGTGAGTTAGAGCATAGATTCCCCAGGGCGCAGAGTCTAAGAGCCAGTTGGTGTTCACCAGAGCCTCTAGTGGTGAGGATGGACTGGGCTGCAACTGGCTCTAGGTCGCGGCCCCCAGGGTCTCCCAGCTCATGCCCACGGTAGGCTACAGGAGAATGGAGAGGGAACAGCAGCCCAGGACAGCAAGGAATAGTAAGGAGGTAGCCAAATGTCGGGGCGACTAGCAGACAAGGACAACAGAGTACACGCCAAGGTTCAGGGTCACAGGCAAACAGGGATGGTCGGGAACACGCCAAAGGTCAGGGTCACAAGCAGACAGGAATGGTTAAGAACAGGCCAAAGTCGGTAACAGGAATGAGATATAGGAAACACAGCAAGTACACACAGAGGCTAACACACAATGGTTGATCAGAACTGCTGGCTTGCAGTGCACAGGTTTATATAGGGTTCCCTGATAGGGCCTGGGGTGAGGCCATGCTTAGAGGAGAGGTTACAAAAGCAGTCAGGTGAGGGTCAGCTGGTCTCTAGAGATGAACACATGGAGACAGGTATGCTGATCGACAAACTCTATTGCATAACCATGACAGTACCCCCCCTCTTAAGACCTCCCCCTCCCCCGCCTGTGCCCAGGCTTAGAGGGAAACTCCAGATGGAACCTCCTCAATAGACGAGGAGCAAAGACCTCAGATGCAGTGATCCAAGACCTCTCCTCAGGACCAAATCCTTTCCAATGTACGAGGTACTGAAGAATGCCTTTACGGAGCCGGGAATCCAAAACGTGACTAACCTCGTACTTTAGATTATCCTCAGAGGCCGGAACCGAGGTAAGGAGAGGACAAAAGGACTTATTGAGGACTAAAGGCTTTTAGCAATGGGTAAGGGCACAAGAAGACCATCAGAAGTCTGAGCAGGGTCCCCCAGACCCTTAAAGATGTGCTGGACATCCAACACAGGACCATCAGACTGGGTAGAGGTCAGTGGATACCTGAGGTCAGGTTGGTTAAAAGGTGACGTGTCACAAGAGTTAGGCTGGATAATTGGAACACAAACAGAATGCAGAGAGCCCTGAACAAAAGATTGAAAACCCCAGCTGGCCGAATGAGGCAGTATATCCAAAGGATGGCTTGAGCCTCTTAAACAGGTTTGAACGGACATAGTAGCAGTAGGGTGAGGCCAGGTTACAGAAGGTCCAGAACAAGAAGCAGGAAGCTCACTGGGCATAGGCTGGACTGGTGCAGAGGCCGACTGAACAGCATTGCCAGGTGCAGCGACCACCAGAATTGCATCGCAGGGCGTAGCGACTGTGGAACTGGTGGACGAGTCAGCCTGGGTGTGTGTCCAAGGGGGTCCAGGGACAGGCAAAGGGAAATGGCCATGCAAACTGGAGTGACTGATCGGCTCAGGTTCACAGGTAGGCTCCTCATCCAGAGTGCCACATGACCCAGAGAGTGCCTCAGGCCGGCTATTGCAGGAGACATTCCAGAAATCGCTATACGCAGTGGGAAGAGCAGAAGATACTGGGATGGTGGCAACAGGAGGATTCTCTTTTGGGGTAACCTTGAGTAGGCAGGAGGAGGAACAGGAGGAACCCCAAGTCAAGATCTGTCCAGCAGTCCAGTCAACATGTGGAGAATGGAGCCGTAACCAAGGAAGACCTAATATGATAGGAGACGAAGCCTTAGGTAAAACAAGGAAGGATATCCACTCCTGGTGGAGTGTCCCTACCGACATCCTAACAGGGAGGGTCTGGAAGCGGATAGGGCCCCCTGGGAGAACAGTGCCATCATTGGCCAAGACCACCAATGGCGTTGTAAGGGGAAAAAGGGTAAGTCTCATGGAAGACGCAGTTTCCCAGTCCATGAAATTGCCAGCGGCTCCGGAATCCAGATGTGCCGAGACCGAACGAGAGGAAGCGCCGATATGAAGGAACACAGAAAGAAGAAGACGAGAAGGTGAAGATGATACTTCAGGGTCTAATACTCCACCTTCCAGATGTATTAGCCCTGATCGTTTTTCTGGACGAAGAGAACAAGTATCACGAAAATGACCTTTGGCGCCACAGTAGAGGCACAGGCCCAGAGTTCTGCGCCTAGTGCGTTCTTCGGGAGATAACTTGGTCCGGCCCAGCTGAATAGGTTCCTCAGCAGGCAGGAGGTGCTCCTCGGAATGAAGAGAAGGGACATGGAGCTCAGGCTGCCTAAAGAACGGGGAGTGCTGGCGTCTTTTTTCCAGGGCCCTCTCCTGAAAGCGAATATCGATCTGGTTACACAAGGTGATGACACCATCCAGATCAGCAGGGAGAGATCTTCCTGCCAATTCATTCTTCACTCTATCAGAGAGGCCATGTAAAAAGGTTGCAACTAGGGCCTCATTATTCCAACTCAGCTCAGCAGTCAAAGTACGAAAATGAAGAGCATACTGTCCCACAGAAGCGGACTCTTGACGGAGACGTAAAAGGGCGCTGGCCGCTGAGGAGACACGACCCGGTTCCTCAAAGATATTCCGAAAAATTTTCAAGAAATCAGACAGGCTAGAAACCACTGGATCATTTAGATCCCACAGAGGAGCAGCCCAGGCTAATGACTCGCCGGACAGGAGGGATATAATATAGGCTACCTTTGCCCGATCGGACAGGAAGTTTTGGGGCTGAAGCTCAAAATGAATTGTGCACTGACTAAGGAACCCCCTGCAGGCCTTGGAGTCCCCAGAGAAACGGGCCGGAGCTGGCAGATGTAATGAATGTGTGGCTGCGACTGGTGCGATAGGTGCAGCAGCAGATAGCGGTTGAGGTTGTTGAACCGGGGATCCTAATGAGGCTTGAACCTGTTCAAAACGGGATGCCAAATCCTGAAGGAATTGCATCACCTGGGTCTGATGCGATTCCTGGGTCTAAAGTCTGCGAACTAAGCCCTGCAATGGATCATCTGCGCGTAGCGGCACATCAGCCGGGTCCATGGCTGACCAAACTGTCAGGTCACCTGTATCCAGGTGACAGATGCACCCCGTTGGGGTCAGGAGTGCACCGCTATGATAGTGGACCCTAAGGCTGACTGCTGCAGATGGAACTCGGGGTGGTTCAGGAAGGCAGGTCCCCTGGAGCACCAGCATGGATCCCACAGTGAGTTAGAGCATAGATTCCCCAGGGCGCGGAGTCTAAGAGCCAGTTGGTGTTCACCAGAGCCTCTAGTGGTGAGGATGGACTGGGCTACAACTGGCTCCAGGCCGCGGCCCCCAGGGTCTCCCAGCTCACGCTCACGGTAGGCTACAGGAGGATAGAGAGGGAACAGCAGCCCAGGACAGCAAGGAATAGTAAGGAGGTAGCCAAATGTCGGGGCGACTAGCAGACAAGGACAACAGAGTACACGCCAAGGTTCAGGGTCACAGGCAAACAGGGATGGTCGGGAACACGGAAAGAGAGGACTACCGCGCTATATACATACAAAAAATACAATCAAGAAAATATATTGAAAAAATAAAACTTATTTAAAGTGACAAAATCAGTAAATTTAAATAGCAGAAGCAGCCGCTAAAAGGTGAGATACACACACTATAGACAATCAATATAAGAAGCAGCGCTGTGAATGTTATATGCTCATAGAATTAAGCCAATGTAGGTATAGGTAAACCAATGTATTTAGGTGAATAAATAAACCCAAGATTGAGATGGATGAAATCAAATGTTCATGATTAAAACATTAATTATTAACAGTCCTAATCCGTGATCCAAATGCAGATGAGTGAGGTGAAATGGAGAGACATAGGCAAGCCCCAGTCAACAGGCAGGAATGCAAGTAAAAAGTGGATGAATGGGGCGTGGCCAAGATGGCGACCTAGGAGGACGTGTTCCTTGGAGCTCTGCTGCTGGACATCCTAATATCCTGACTCCTGGCTAATACTTCGTGAGGGAAACCTCCTATAATAGCCTGAATGCCATATAGAACACGTCGGCGGGCCAAAAAGTTACGATTCCCGCAAAATCTGGATGATATAGCCCCGATTGTGGACTCACACGTGGCGGAATCTCCCAGGAGGATATCCAACATGGCGTCTCAGACAGAGGCCGCAGACCCGACGGAGACGGCACAACTCGGATTCCCGGAGGTTATGGCTGCGATCGCCTCCTGCCAGGCTGCTCTGACGAGCAAGATCGAATCTGTGCAGCTGGACGTGAGCCTGATTAGACAAGACCAGGATAAGCTTCGGTCGAGAGTGACGGAGGTGGAGGAGCGGGTAGGTCTGACCGAGGACGCGGTCGCGGACCATTCTGCATCCATCCGCACGCTACAGACGAAAGTCCGGGCTCTAGAATACAAAGTGGACGATTCCGAGAACCGGAACCGAAGAAACAACCTTCGG
Source organism: Lithobates septentrionalis (assembly GCA_037952835.1). Taxonomy (NCBI): domain Eukaryota; kingdom Metazoa; phylum Chordata; class Amphibia; order Anura; family Ranidae; genus Lithobates; species Lithobates septentrionalis. Next base: position 258,256 of record JBBDGP010002749.1, on the reverse strand, counting down.
ATTGTCGGCATGCCAGAAGGCGCTGAGGGGAAAAACCCTACGGTCTTTGTGGAGGATCTACTTAAAACCCTGCTTCCAGCGGCGCAGTTCTCCCCCTTCTACACAGTGGAACGAGCGCATCGGGTCCCTCCCGTTCCCGGGCCGCCTGGATCCAACCCCCGCACCCTGATCTTCCGCATGCTTAATTTCAGGGACCGGGATGCGGTACTGAGAGAGGCGCGCAGGGCAGGTGAAGTAAAGTTCCAAAATGCAAACCTGCTTTTTTTTCCAGACTATTCAGTTGAGACACAGAAACTGCGTAGGTCTTTTGACCAAGTGAAAGCTTCGCTTAGAGCACGGAACATTAAGTATAGCATACTTTTTCCGGCCAGATTGAGGGTACAGGATGGGGAGTCGGTCAAATTCTTTACATCTCCCCGGGAGGCCGCCACCTGGCTCGAGGCTCTCCCACAACATCGTTAATTTAGTGACTGCTTTCTTTTCTCCCTGGTTTGACATTGAGCTCATAATGTAGTTATCATCTCCTTGTGTGCTAAGCTGCTATCTACTACTTTTATTCAGCGATGGTGACTTTGGTGCAAGTATCTGGTTTGGTGTTAACCCGGTACTTTGATTGCCCTGGGCGGGAAACACTTTCTGTGCACTCCTAGATCAGAGGAAGGTTGACCTAAGGATGAACCTCTGGGAGCTATCCCACTGCACTGGTTACTGTTCTGATCGCTGTGTGGGATGGGATGCCGTTGGATCAACTATCCAGTGCAGTGTCACAGGAGTTTTGCAAGCAAGGACCTATTGAACTTTAGATCCTGATGTCTGCTAGGACTTTGCAAATGCTGATAGCAGCTATTGGGCAATGATTAACCGGTAGATGGTCACTAGGAGGGAGGGGGGGTCCTGTTCTATACCTTTTTCTTTTTTGGTTTTGGGTTTTATTCTACCTTTTCTCTTGAATAGGTGCCCCCGGGATGACTATTAAGAAAGCATTACTGTACCTTATCTATTTTTTATTTTCTACATTGCAGTTAAAGCGTTTGCATATGGTATGGTAATGCTGATATTAAGAAATGTGCCCCTGTAATCAATCCAGGAGAAATATTACACTTATTGTACGTTATGGTTATTAGTAACCTAGCAATGAGAGAGTATGCCTAATACTTGGGCATTGTTACTAAGATATTTACCCCTGAAACAGCCCAGGCGACATGAATCTTTATAACACATGATATACGCTTTCGTTACTGGCTGAGTTGGATGGGAGGGTGCCCAGAGCCCTCACACTGTAACTAAGATATGTGCCCCTGCATCAGTTCAGGAGAAATAGGCTGTTATAATTTATGTCTTGTAAGCATCTCTGTTGTCTGGCCAGACAACCTCATCGTATTTGAGTCCACGCCCCTACTACGGTTGTAATAGTTGGGATTTATGGGTACTGACACATCACCAGTTTCAAGGGGGTGTGGGGGAGGGGGGGAAGGTTTCTGCCGTTGCAGACATGAGGGAATTGAATGTGTTCTTAGTTTTTCTACACAAGGAGTTGCTCATGATACAAGAGGGACAAGATGCCCTTCACTACAGCACGAATTGATTGCAGATACCAGCTTAGGTTTATTTCTGTATAGAGTACATGATAATGGGATACGCTGTCCCTTCAGTGGATTGGGGGATGGGTGGGACTTGTGGATCCTGATATTAGTTTCTAATGGCAAATTGTTTAATGGCTGACATATCTATTATCTCGTGGAATGTCAGGGGATTAAATTCAGCCGTCAAGAGGTCTCTGGTCTTTAGATATATACAGAAACACTTACCACATGTATGCATTCTACAGGAGACGCATCTGATTGGCTCAAAGATTCTTGGGTTAAAAAAGGCCTGGGTGGGAGCACATTACCATTCTACCTACTCTGGCTATGCTAGGGGGGTGAGTGTTTTGATCCGCAGGTCCCTCCCATTCCAGATTCTTGATGTCAAGACGGATGTTGAGGGAAGATATGTGATAATTCATATGACTGTACACACTAGGCCAATGGTATTAGTGGGTCTGTACCTTCCCCCTCCTGCGAGGGCTCAGCTTCTCTATGACATTATGCAAACTGTCATGGGATACCATACGCAAGAAGTATTTGTCTTTGGAGACTTTAACCCGGTGCCCTCCCAGGAGGCGGATAGACTTAATCCCGGGTCTCGCATCTCGTCGGAGCTGCAGAACTGGGCGAGTACTTTTGCGCTGACGGATGCGTGGAGACATTTTCACCCTAGGGACCGAGAGTATACCTGTCACTCGGCTTCACACAGAGCCCTATCCCGTATAGATCTGGCATATGTCTCCGGGAGTGCACTTTGTTGGACGAGGGAGGTAAAACACCAAAACACCTGGCAAGAGGTATCTCAGACCATGCTCCCCTGAGCCTGGTTGTCTCTCTGGGTAGACCTACAGGTCCTAGGCTGTGGCGTCTCTCCAGATACTGGGCGATGGATGAGCGGATTCAGGAGGTGCTGCCGGAGGCTATTTGTAGCTTTTGGCTGCGACATAATGAATCTGTGGACTCTCTGATCCTCTGGGATACCTTTAAGGCCTGGGTTAGGGGGGAATATATATCTCGTATCTCTTCACTTCAGAGAGAGGCTGGTCGATCCCTGGAGCGGTTGGAGGGAGAGGTGGGGATAACTGAAGCTGCATATGTAAGATCGCCTACTGAACCCAATTACCACACTTGGCAGAGGGCTCTGAGGGAACTGTCCCTATTTAATATAGAACAAACTAAGAAATCCATGCTGCATTCTACACAGAGGATATTTGAATATGGTAATAAAAATGGGAGATTGTTGGCTTGGCTGGCGCGGGGACAGATGGGAACCACTCACATAGGGGGGGTACGGGATGATGGTGGAGTGTTGCTGACCTCTCCAGAGGATATTAACGCCAGATTTTCCCATTTTTTCAGTGATCTATACACTTCCAGGACTAGTGGTAATTCCTTGGCATTGCAGGAGTACTTGAATAACATCCCCTTTCCTACATTATCTGAGGAGCATAGGGCAATGATGGATAAGGATATATCCTTGGAGGAGGTACAGATTGCGATTGGGGGTTTGCAGAAAGGGAAAACCCCGGGGGTGGATGGGCTCCCCACGGAGTTCTACTCTCAGAATATGGAGCTGATTGCTCCTAAACTCACGTCACTTTTTGCAGCAATTGCGGGGAGGGGTGCTTTGCCGGAGTCCATGGAGGAGGCGGTTATAGTCCTGATCCATAAACAGGGTAAGGATCCTCAGGAGTGTGCGTCCTACCGGCCCATCTCTTTACTCAACGTGGATACAAAAATTTTAGCTAAAATCCTTGCCACCCGCCTGTCTTCGATCATCTCCACATTGATCCACGTTGACCAGACCGGTTTTATGCCGGGCAAGGGGACGGACATTAATATTAGACGTCTTTTCCTTAATCTGTCCATTGCCCATGATAACTGTGGGGATAGAGTGATCGCCTCCTTGGATGCTGAGAAGGCGTTTGACTCTGTGGAGTGGGACTTTCTTGGGGAAGTGTTGGAGAGATTTGGTTTTGGTCCTGGCTTTCGCCAATGGGTCAAACTTCTATATAGAGCACCGAGGGCTAGGGTACGTACCAATGATAGGATATCCGGCCCCTTCCCACTCCACAGAGGCACTCGCCAGGGGTGCCCGCTATCGCCTAGTCTGTTCGCCCTTGCCCTGGAGCCACTGGCGATTATGGTCAGAGAATCTTCCGAGATCAGGGGGTTGCAGATTGGTAGACTTGAAGAGAAAATCTCATTATACGCAGATGACGCACTACTTTACTTGAATGATGCAGGACCATCTCTGCTGGCCGCTCTGACCATCTTTGATAGATTTGGTGCTGCATCGGGGATTCGAATAAACTGGTCTAAATCGGTCCTTTTCCCTCTGGACGGTGGGATCCCTGCCGCGACGGGTGGTACGCCCCTCCAGTGGGTCTCAGAATTTAAGTACCTCGGGGTTCGAATATCCAGGGATGTTGCCCAATATTACAACCTGAATATACTCCCATTGCTTCACCTCCTCAAAGAACGTTGCCGTGCGTGGTCTGGACTACCCTTGAATTTGCTGGGGCGTATAAACATTTTAAAAATGATGCTTTTGCCCAAGTTTACTTATCTTTTTAGGAATAGTCCGATCTGGCTTCCGGCGTCCTTCTTTCAGGAAATAGACAAACAAATTATCTCCTTTATTTGGAATGCAGCTGTCCCGCGTTTAGCTAAGAACACAATGCAACTACCTACACAACTGGGGGGGCTTGCTCTCCCTAATTTTAAACTTTATTATTGGGCAGCGATGCTAGTAACGGCGTACTGGTGGTTTGAGGGAAAACGCTCTAATGCGGCCGTATGTGTGGAGGCGGCGAGGCTAGGATCGTTACAGGATCTCCAAAACCTGGTATATAGGGGGGAAAAAGCTTACGTGGAGCTTCCCGGCCCGACCAAGGCAACACTTCATGTGTGGAAGGTGGCCAGAAGAGGTTTTTCCTTGGCGGGACGATGGGCGCCGGTACAGCCACTTTGGGGAAATCCTCAGCTGCCCCACTACCGAACTATTCCTGATCCCCAATTGTGGGCAGGTTTTGGTATCAAAACCCTAAGAGACATTATGCCCAATGGAGAATTGTTGTCCTTTGCGCTGATGTCAAGGACATATAGGCTCCCGGGATGGATGTTTTTCAGGTACGCTCAGTTACGTCATGCGACTCGGGCACAATTCCCTATCCCGCCACTATTACAATTAGATCCGTTAGAAAACCTGTTGTCCAGTGAGGACCTGGGGAAACCTCTATCTACCATATATAATTTACTGCTGCCCAGGGAGCTGCCCAAGATGGACAGGTTGTGGAATACCTGGAAATTGGACATCCCTACGTTGGATAGAGATGACTGGGAGACCTCTCTGGAGCAGGGTCCCAAACTGGTGATATCTGCAGGGGATAAACTGACACAAATAAACTTTCTTCATAGGATTTACTTTACCCCGGCGAGGTTATCCAAAATATATCCTGACAGAGATCCTCATTGTCCTAGATGTCGAACTCAGATTGGCACGTATCTACACATGTTCTGGGACTGCCCTGCCTTGTCAAAATTTTGGCTGGGAGTGTATGATCACCTAAACCTTAGAATGGACCTGTCTATTCCAAAAACTCCTGAGATAGCCCTGCTGGGAATACATGAGGATGAACACAGGTCGCACCATACAAAAATATTAGTCTCACTTCTTTTCTACTACGCAAAAAAAGAGATACTTGCTAGATGGACCGCTGTTGATCCCCCGACTCTATCCTCCTGGGAAAAGAGAATTAACAAAGCATTGCCCCTCTATAGATTGACGTACACTAGCAGGGGATGCCCATGGAAATTTGATAAGGTTTGGTTACCATGGATGAGCTGATAAGGTTTTTGATATATCCGATGGGAATACCTAGTATGTTTTGCAAGTAATTACTTAATGCACTGCAGCAGATGCCTTGAAAATGGTATAATAACAACTATGTGAGCAAGAGATTACTTCCACTCAAATTTGATCTGCAATTGTATGTACTTATACACATATGGTCTGTAATACTCCTCTTTCTTTGTACTGTATATTATACTTTTCAATAAAGCACTCCTGATTGTTAAAAAAAAAAAAAAAGTGGATGAATCCTTCACCGCACCACTGTGATACTGAAAGAAATGCGCGCTTACCGAACGGAAAGCATAAGAAAGCTTGCGACCTTAACCCGGTCGGGGCCTTTTCATGGGATGGAGACACCAACACACCACTTTGTAAACCTTGAGATAAGCCCGCTGTCCACCGAGTATCAAGCAATCCCTCTACTGCGGGGATAATAACCTCCTAGCTAGGGGTTGTTCTCACAAGAAATGCCCCAAGGAAAAAAGGAGAGCAACATAGCGTAATCCTGGTTGAGCATTTATTAAAGGAATTAAAAACGCACTTACACTGTGGTAGATGTATAAAAGCATAAAGAGCCGGCCGGCTAGAAGCGAACACCCGTCCTGCACACGGTAGATGCAGCACGTCAGCACGGCCGACGTACGTTTCGTCACACTCTGACGTCATCTGGGGCACGGGCGACGCACTGACGTGTCGCACATAAATAATACTCCACCGTAACCAGGCCTCGAAATGGAAACGAGACCGGAAATCACTTTGCGCTCCACTAAGTAAGGGCGGATGGTACAAAAACACCATCTTAGGTAAGGGATTCTATATTACATCGTATACCCGTTTCAGTGCAGAAACCACCAAACGTGTACAGACCGATGCGGAAAAAAGAAAGAGTCACCAGTAGTCTCACACATAAATTGACAGTGTGGAAAAATAAAATGACAAAAAATCTAAAAACTTACATATTTATATATAAAAAAAATTTAAAAACAACGTCCATCTAAATTGTACCAAAACTTCGATGATTCATTATAAAAAGGAGGCTAATCACTTAAAGGGGCCCGACTAGAATGTACTTGGGGGCACACCTTTCTATTTTAGATTATGTGACAAAATTAGCATAAAAGTTTACCATACATACAACACACCCAAAGGGATATTATACTAGTTGGATAATGCTAGGGAAGAGGAAGGTGATTTCGTCCCCCGTACGTAAATGTACAAAAAACCATAGTACAGCATAGATCATATACATAAACAATGTGAAAATAATTATTAATAAAAATAAATCACATAACGGATATTCTTATACAGTAAATTAGTCCCAAAATTCAATAGAGATATACAGTGGCTTGCAAAAGTATTCGGCCCCCTTGAACTTTTCAACCTTTTGCCACATTTCAGGCTTCAAATATAAAGATATAAAATTTTTATTTTTTGTGAAGAATCACCAACAAGTGGGACACAATTGTGAAGTGGAACGAAATCTATTGTATATTTTAAACTTTTTTAGCAATTAAAAAACTGAAAAGTGGTGCGTGCAAAATTATTCGGCCCCTTTACTTTCAGTGCAGAAAACTCACTCCAGAAGTTCAGCGAGGATCTCTGAATGATCCAATGTTGTCCTAAGTGACTGATGGTGATAAATAGAATCCACCTGTGTGTAATCAAGTCTCTGTATAAATGCACCTGCTCTGTGATAGTCTCAGGGTTCTGTTGAAAGTGCAGAGAGCATGATGAAGACCAAGGAACACACCAGGCAGGTCCGTAATACTGTTGTGGAGAAGTTTAAAGCCGGATTTCTATACAAAAAGATTTCGCAAGCTTTAAACATCCCAAGGAGCACTGTGAAAGCGATCATTTTGAAATGGAAGGAGTATCAGACCACTGCAAATCTACCAAGACCTGGCTGTCCCTCTAAACTTTCAGCTCAGACAAGGAGAAGACTGATCAGAGATGCAGCCAAGAGGCCCATGATCACTCTGGATGAACTGCAGAGAACTACAGCTGAGGTGGGAGTCTGTCCATAGGACAACAAACAGTCGTACACTGCACAAATCTGGCCTTTATGGAAGAGTGGCAAGAAGAAAGCCATTTCTCAAAGATATCCATAAAAAGTCTCGTCTAAAGTTTGCCACAAGCCACCTGGGAGACACACCCGACATGTGGAAGAAGGTGCTCTGGTCCGATGAAACCAAAATCAAACTTTTTGGCCACAATGCAAAACGATATGTTTGGCGTAAAAGCAACACAGCTCATCACACTCAACACACCATCCCCACCGTGAAACATGGTGGTGGCAGCATCATGGTTTGGGCCTGCTTTTCTTCAGCAGGGACAGGAAAGATGGTTAAAATTGAGGGGAAGATGGATGCAGCCAAATACAGGACCATTCTGGATGAAAACCTGTTGGAGTCTGCAAAAGACCTGAAACTGGGACGGAGATTTATCTTCCAACAAGACAATGATCCCAAACATACTGCAAAATCTACAAAGGAATGGTTCACAAATAAACGTATCCAGGTGTTAGAATGGCCAAGTCAAAGTCCAGACCTGAATCCAATCGAGAATCTGTGGAAAGAGCTGAAAACTGTGTTCACAAACGCTCTCCATCCAACCTCACTGAGCTCGAGCTGTTTTGCAAGGAAGAATGGGCAAGAATTTCAGTCTCTCGATGTGCAAAACTGATAGAGACATACCCCAAGCGACTTGCAGCTGTAATCGCAGCAAAAGGTGGCTCTACAAAGTATTAACGCAAGGGGGCCGAATAATTTTGCACGCCCCACTTTTCATTTTTTTATTAGTTAAAAAAGTTTCAAAAATCCAAAAGATTTCGTTCCACTTCACAATTGTGTCCCACTTATTGGTGATTCTTCACAAAAAATAAAATTTTTATATCTTTATGTTTGAAGCCTGAAATGTGGCAAAAGGTTGAAAAGTTCAAGGGGGCCGAATACTTTCGCAAGCCACTGTATAAGAAGAAACGTAATTTTAAGTCTACAAATACATTAATGGGGCACATACCCCATTCAGTACAGAATCTAAGTGTACACTAATGGGGCATATACCCAACCAAAAAAACTGGATAGATGGTATTGGCCACTTATTGAATGGATAAATAGTGGTTCTCTCAGGTATCACAAAACTCTAGGTAAATAATCAATTGATGGATTTAGTAAACAGAAAACTGAAGGATTTTTTTATGAGTTGTCGATAAAGGCATTGGTGTCGGTATCCACATTGAGCCCATGTGGAACATAACACTTAATTTTGTGTATCCAGAGCATCTCAAGTTTTGAGATGCTCCTGACCAGAGAGCTCCCCCTCCAGTGGGGCCGATACCTATCGATCCCCAAAAAGAGGGTTTTGGAGGGGTCCTTGTTATGAGTAGTCAAATAATGCTTTGAAACAGAATGTTTCGGAAAACCATTTAAAATGTTGGTGATATGTTCGTTTAAGCGAACGGAAAGGGGTCGTCTAGTCCTGCCCACATACTGTAACCCACAAGGGCACTGCAGCAGGTAGACGACCCCCTCCGTTGCACAAGTGATAAAAGGTTTTATGTCATGCTCCTCATGAGTACTATAAGAGGTAAATTTCTGGGTTTGCCTAGATGGCGCAGAATTAAACCTACAAACGCGACATCTACCACATTTATAGTACCCCTTCAAATTGTCGAAAAGGCCCTGAATACCCCTAACAGGGGGATCGAGAACATTAGGGGCTAATCTATTCCTAAGGGACGATGCTCCCCTAAAAATCACTTGTGGTTTTTCTGGGACAACCGCTCTCAAAACAGGATCATTACCCAATAAGTGCCAATGTTTGTTGAGTAGGCTTTTAATGTTACTATGCTGTATTGAATAGGTTGTAATAAAGGGGAGAGTGACGGAATTCTCTCTAGGAAGTACCCTCTCGCTTAATAGCTGTTTCCTGTCAATATCCTTGACGACATCCAAGGTTTGGGTTAGAGACTCCCATGTATACACTTTTTCCACAAAACGGTTCATCAAGACTCCGGCCTGTTGCAAGAATTGAGAATCATCAGTACAATTACGTTTAAGACGCATAAATTGACTCTTGGGTACAGACCGGAGCCATGATCTGTGGTGACAGCTGTACAAAGGAATATACGAGTTGCGGTCCGTTTTTTTAAAAAACGTAGAGGTTACAAACCGGTCCCCTTGTATTGCAATATTAAGGTCCAAAAACTGAATATTAGACTGGCTAGCCTCAAAATTAAGCACAATGCCCCTATTGTTTTGATTAAGTTCCTCCATGAAGAGGTCTAGGTCACTACGGTTACCATCCCACGGGAGGAGGATGTCGTCAATGTACCTAGCCCACAGTTTGAGCTGGCAAACATGGACGACATCCTCCTCCCACAGGGCCATAAACAGGTTCGCAAGACTGGGGGCATACTTAGCCCCCATCGCGACTCCACGGTCCTGTCGGTAAAAACGTTGGTCAAACCAAAAATAATTGTGGGACGCGGCATATCTTAGAAGTGCCATAATAAAGTTGATTTGTTCATCATATAATTCTGAGTCCCTTCTTAAATAATATTCAACCGCATAAAAACCCAACTCATGAGGAATAATCGTGTATAAAGACGTTACGTCCGCCGTCACCATCCACATAGTGGAGGTAGGGGTAAAGTTGGTTAATATATTGATAGTATGCTTGGAATCCCTGATAAGGGAAGGCATTTTCCCCACCAGGGGTTGTAGAAAAAAATCGATATACCTGCCCACCCGGGACGTAAGGGAATCAATCCCACTCACAATGGGACGTCCCGGGGGCAGGTGGGATGTTTATGCACTTTCGGCAGATAATATATGACAGGAGTGCGGGGGGCTTTAGGTATCAGGTAAGCCTTTTCTTTCTTATTGAGAATTCCTTGAGCGTGCCCACAATCAACCAACTTTTTCAGTTCTCTAAGATATGGGGTTTTTGGGTCTGATTCGAGGGGAGTGTAGGTCTCTCTATCCCCAAGAATCCTATACATTTCCTGGAAGTAGTCTCCTCTATTGAGAACCACAATCCCTCCCCCTTTGTCCGCGGGTCTAATAACTAACTCCTTGTTGTTACAAAGAGAATCGAGACCAGTGTAGAGCTCACGGTCAAATTTTACCCTCTTAATGGGCATTTTATCTAAATCCCTCAACAGCACCTCCTTAAAAACCTTGATAGAGGGTGCCATGGCCCCTGGAGGATTGAATAGGGAGGCATTGGCCAATCCTGAATGCTGGTAGTCATTGGAAAACACATTTCTCTCTTGAACAGGGTTGGAAAGCATATATCTCTTGATATTAATTTTGCGAATGAATTTATGGATATCCATATAGGTTTCAAACTTTTTTAGTTTCCTAGGTGGTGCAAACTTTAAGCCTTTATCTAGTACCAGTTTTTCTTCCTGGCTGAGAACCACGGTACTTAGATTAAAAATCCCTGTTCCAGCTAAAGCTTTTTTCTTTTTTGCTCGAATGCGTCTGCCCCCTCGGGTGCCTCTCCCTGCTCTGCCAGTCGTTTGGTACCCTGGCCTGGCCTGTGAAAACCCCATTCCTGGGGGTTAGGGCCCAAAGGGCCTGGGTAGTAAGAGGATCCCATCCTGTCATTCCCATAAAATGACGATGGGCCGGGGGTTCCTCCATCGGCCAGGTAGGGGACCGGTTTGTAACCTCTACGTTTTTTAAAAAAACGGACCGCAACTCGTATATTCCTTTGAACAGCTGTCACCACAGATCATGGCTCCGGTCTGTACCCAAGAGTCAATTTATGCGTCTTAAACGTAATTGTACTGATGATTCTCAATTCTTGCAACAGGCCGGAGTCTTGATGAACCGTTTTGTGGAAAAAGTGTATACATGGGTGTATCTAACCCAAACCTTGGATGTCGTCAAGGATATTGACAGGAAACAGCTATTAAGCGAGAGGGTACTTCCTAGAGAGAATTCCGTCACTCTCCCCTTTATTACAACCTATTCAATACAGCATAGTAACATTAAAAGCCTACTCAACAAACATTGGCACTTATTGGGTAATGATCCTGTTTTGAGAGCGGTTGTCCCAGAAAAACCACAAGTGATTTTTTAGGGGAGCATCGTCCCTTAGGAATAGATTAGCCCCTAATGTTCTCGATCCCCCTGTTAGGGGTATTCAGGGCCTTTTCGACAATTTGAAGGGGTACTATAAATGTGGTAGATGTCGCGTTTGTAGGTTTAATTCTGCGCCATCTAGGCAAACCCAGAAATTTACCTCTTATAGTACTCATGAGGAGCATGACATAAAACCTTTTATCACTTGTGCAACGGAGGGGGTCGTCTACCTGCTGCAGTGCCCTTGTGGGTTACAGTATGTGGGCAGGACTAGACGACCCCTTTCCGTTCGCTTAAACGAACATATCACCAACATTTTAAATGGTTTTCCGAAACATTCTGTTTCAAAGCATTATTTGACTACTCATAACAAGGACCCCTCCAAAACCCTCTTTTTGGGGATCGATAGGTATCGGCCCCACTGGAGGGGGAGCTCTCTGGTCAGGAGCATCTCAAAACTTGAGATGCTCTGGATACACAAAATTAAGTGTTATGTTCCACATGGGCTCAATGTGGATACCGACACCAATGCCTTTATCGACAACTCATAAAAAAATCCTTCAGTTTTCTGTTTACTAAATCCATCAATTGATTATTTACCTAGAGTTTTGTGATACCTGAGAGAATCACTATTTATCCATTCAATAAGTGGCCAATACCATCTATCCAGTTTTTTTGGTTGGGTATATGCCCCATTAGTGTACACTTAGATTCTGTACTAAATGGGGTATGTGCCCCATTAATGTATTTGTAGACTTAAAATTATGTTTCTTCTTATATATCTCTATTGAATTTTGGGACTAATTTACTGTATAAGAATATCCGTTATGTGATTTATTTTTATTAATAATTATTTTCACATTGTTTATGTATATGATCTATGCTGTACTATGGTTTTTTGTACATTTACGTACGGGGGACGAAATCACCTTCCTCTTCCCTAGCATTATCCAACTAGTATAATATCCCTTTGGGTGTGTTGTATGTATGGTAAACTGTTATGCTAATTTTGTCGCATAATCTAAAATAGAAAGGTGTGCCCCCAAGTACGTTCTAGTCGGGCCCCTTTAAGTGATTAGCCTCCTTTTTATAATGAATCATCGAAGTTTTGGTACAATTTAGATGGACGTTGTTTTTAAAAAAAATTTTATATATAAATATGTAAGTTTTTAGATTTTTTGTCATTTTATTTTTCCACACTGTCAATTTATGTGTGAGACTACTGGTGACTCTTTCTTTTTTCCGCATCGGTCTGTACACGTTTGGTGGTTTCTGCACTGAAACGGGTATACGATGTAATATAGAATCCCTTACCTAAGATGGTGTTTTTGTACCATCCGCCCTTACTTAGTGGAGCGCAAGGTGATTTCCGGTCTCGTTTCCATTTCGAGGCCTGGTTACGGTGGAGTATTATTTATGTGCGACACGTCAGTGCGTCGCCCGTGCCCCAGACGACGTCAGAGTGTGACGAAACATACGTCGGGCGTGCTGACGTGCTGACGTGCTGCATCTACCGTCTGCAGGACGGGTGTTCGCTTCTAGCCGGCTGGCTCTTTATGCTTTTATACATCTACCACAGTGTAAGTGCGTTTTTAATTCATTTAATAAATGCTCAACCATGATTACGCTATGTTGCTCTCCTTTTTTCCTTGGGGCATTTCTTGTGAGAACAACCCCTAGCTAGGAGGTTATTATCCCCGCAGTAGAGGGATTGCTTGATACTCGGTGGACAGCGGGCTTATCTCAAGGTTTACGAAGTGGTGTGTTGGTGTCTCCATCCCATGAAAAGGCCCCGACCGGGTTAAGGTCGCAAGCTTTCTTATGCTTGCCGTTCGGTGAGCGCGCATTTCTTTCAGTATCACAGTGGTGCGGTGAAGGATTCATCCACTTTTTACTTGCATTCCTGCCTGTTGACTGGGGCTTGCCTATGTCTCTCCATTTCACCTCACTCATCTGGATTTGGATCACGGATTAGGACTGTTAATAATTAATGTTTTAATCATGAACATTTGATTTCATCCATCTCAATCTTGGGTTTATTTATTCACCTAAATACATTGGTTTACCTATACCTACATTGGCTTAATTCTATGAGCATATAACATTCACAGCGCTGCTTCTTATATTGATGGTCGGGAACACGCCAAAGGTCAGGGTCACAAGAAGACAGGAATGGTTAAGAACAGGCCAAAGTCGGTAACAGGAATGAGATATAGGAAACACAGCAAGTACACACAGAGGCTAACACACAATGGTTGATCAGCACTGCTGGCTTGCAGTGCCCAGGTTTATATAGGGTTCCCTGATAGGGCCTGGGGTGGGGCCATGCTTAGAGGAGACGTTACAAAAGCAGTCAGGCGAGGGTCAGCTGGTCTCTAGAGATGAACACATGGAGACAGGTATGCTGATCGACAAACTCTATTGCATAACCATGACACATATATTGATGTGTTTGCACAATTTATGGCATTTTTATTATTATTTTTTTTTTACTAGTAATGGCGGTGATCTGCGATTTTTATCGTGACTGCGACATTATGGCGGACACGAAAACATACACTACAAACAGCGCTAATGTTGAGCAAAAAATAAATAAAATATCATGCGGCCAACTGCGCACAAAAGTGATTACACAGAGAGGTACAGAGTCTGTGAGGTGATCAGGAAAAAATGTCCATAAGTGATAATACAGCTGAATCACAATGTGCACCTTCCACCGGTCAGTAGTATTTCACCCTGTGTTGACACTCTCCCCCTAGGGGGTCAAACTCACCAGAACCGCAAGTTAAATAAGCCTCCAAGAGAAGAAAATCTCCCAATCACATCTTTATCAGTACCACTCCAGGGGGTTCAGGGGGGGGACACGTCGGACATTATTATGGCAGACACGTCGGACAATTTTGACACATTTTTTGGGACCATTGGCATTTTTAAAGCGATCAGTGCTATGAAAATGCATTGATTGCTGTAAAAATGTGACTGGAAGTCAAGGGATTAACCACTAAGGGTAGATCAAGGGGTTAATGTGTTCCCTAGTGTGTGTTCTAACTGAAGGGGAGAGGGGACTGTGGAGGGGAAGAGATAGATCGCTGTTCATACTTCGTATGAACAGAGGATCTGTCACTTCTCCCCTCAGAGAACCGGGAGCTCTGTGTTTACACACAGAGCTCCCGGTTCTCGTCGTGTTACGAGTGATCACGGGGGCACTCGCATCGGCTCCTTGGGCGAAAAGCGGGCGCGCCCTAGTGGCCGTCAAAGGAACCGACGTAACATGGCGGCGATTTGCGCAGCCGAGCCATGTTGCCGCAGTATAACTACGGTGGCTGGTCGGCAAGTGGTTAACACGGGGTTATTCATGAGCTATATAGAAAAGACTTTCACTGACCAAAAGTGACACGGAGCTTCTGAGTTAGAGTAGATATAGAATAGAGATGCATCTAAATCTCTCTTGCCTCTAAATCCAGATCTGTGCTTGAATCACACTCCAGAGGCTACTGACAGGCGGTGAGAAAACAATACAACACCTCCTCTCCGGCTGTTTTAACCCAATTTTCGCTGACAAACGTGCCGCAACTGCATGCATTGCAGGGCGTTTGTGGCCTTTCAATGTTGATTTGAATGTTTAGGGTTCGGCAGGCTTGCAGCCCACCGATTGCTACAAGTCAGATCACCTTTGCCACAGGAGCAAAATGAAGCATCATGCCCATGACATGTAATCACCCCCGTCCACTGCCTATTGCAGCTAAAAGTGATTGCAAACCCTCACCTTGTAAAACAACACATTCAGTTAAAAATAGAATTGAAAGGAAAAACATTTATGTATAGATATGAAAAAAATCATTATAAATACCTTTTTTCCCCTTTTTTTATAAGTGATCACATACCCTCTGTTCTCAGCTGCATAAGAGCTGGGGGAGGAGAAACAGCAGCACACTGATCTTCCCAGTGAATGCCTGTGCAGGGGGACAGGCTTGTCAGCTCAGGACATGTCTGATCATTGGAGGAGAGCAGGCTGAGTTCCCAGCATAGCTAGGGCACTGACCATGGTCTGTCCTCCTGCTTAGTGCGGTCATAGGAAAGCAGAAGGACTGGCAGGAACAGCAGGGATTTCACACAAAGGAAGCAATACAAAGAGAACAGGAGACTTTTTTTTTATACAAGTACATGGTACAGCATGCACATATCAAGGATATAAAATGTTGGATTTGCTTACCCTTTAAAGGGGCGGTTGGCAGGTGGCAAAAACCGCACATTTTTTCTACCCTTCAACCCGCAAGTCTAAACAAGGCCTAAATGACCCAGTCAGACTCTGGATCTACTGTACAGGACAAGCAACTAGCAATTACAGTTCATAGGGAGTCATTTAGGACCTGTAGGGCTATGAATATTAAATGATGAAAGCAGTCATACATATTTTACTACTTGAGAGATCAACCTGATGATTAACTATAATAACACTGATGGTAAATCTCTTGTCTATGTCTTATTTTTATCTGCTCCAAAATGTGTGCAAATGTTGCACAATTTTGACTCTGAGAGCTTCAGTCCTTATCCCATAAATCAGAGGGTTTACAGCAATGGAGGAGCTCATTCCGCTTATAGAGATGATAATGTGAGCAACTGTTGACAGAGAACCACCGTTTATCCTGTACCTAAATGCAACAAACATTGTTCCAACCATGAAAATGGAAAAGGCCACTACGTGAGTCACCAGGGTATACAAAGCTTTCTGAGAGGCTTCCGCAGAAAGTTTAAGACAAATGAGAACCGTCCTTATGTAAGAGTAAATTACTACAAGCATGCAGCCAATCACAAAGAACAAGGTCCAAGTTGTTCCATAGATAAGGTTAATCGTTATATCACCACAAGCCAGTCGTTGAAGGGACATGCTCTCACAATAGACACTGTTGATGTTAACAGCACAAAAGGTTAGTCTTGCCGTTAATAATACACTCGCTGCTATTCCCATTAAGACAAAAATCCATATGGCAATTATCACTTTTGCACACGTCAGGTTCGTCATGAGAGAATGATATCTCAGAGGGTGTCCTACAGCCAAAAAGCGATCGTATGCTATAGCCGTAAAGGCAAAAATTTCGACAGACCCATAACTTTGAATGAAGAAGGCCTGGGAGAGACATGCAGAGAGAGAGATGGTTGAACATCCAGTCAACAAATCAATGAATAGTTTGGGCAGGTAAGCCGAACTTCCAACCATGACATTGAAAACCAGGTGACCTATAAAAAAATACATAGGTTCGTGCAAGCTTTCTTCTGCCTGGGTTACATAAATAATCATGAAACATACCAACATTGTGATAACATATAATGCAAAGGCAAGAAGAGCATACAAGTATCTAAATGATTCCATCTCAATAAGTCCCACAAGAACAAAGTTGGTGATCATCGATGAGGTGTTTTGTGCTGATGAAATCATGGCTTAATATGTATTGCCTGTCAAAAAGCCAGATAGTGACATTTCTAATAAGAGCTAGATACCATATAGACAAGAAAAAAAAAGATGTAATTTATATCGTCCCTTCATGATCAATCTCAATGCATCTGTTTTCTCTTAAGTAGATCTGCTGAATGATGCATTCTTGCCTAGCTGAGTTTATATAGCTGTTGTAGGACTGTATCCCTGGTTGGGATTTGCATCGTGGAGGAGCACAGTGAGTAGCACTTGAGGGATCTTTTGCAGAAACTGAAAAAATGTGAATCCGATGGGATCATAAGCTGTTACAGCTGCTCTCTGCCTCATTAATGAGAAAAAAAAAATAATGAGATAGAGAAGTTTATTTAACTCATCATTTCCAGTAAGAAATACAGAATCATTTGAAAATTAAATTAAAGTTCACAAACTAGATTTAAAGTGAGTTGGTTTAAATTTTCTATTCCTGACCCTATAGCATTGAGTCATCAGGATTAGTGCTGGAGAGTCCAGTTGTTCCTTCAAAAGGTCCTGATGATGCTTAAATAATGGTTTTGGTCACAACAATAAACTTTGCACTGGATTTTCAGTGCAAAAATGAAATCAAACAAACATTTTTCAGTCTTTGTTCACCTATTGGCCCATTCACTCAGACAGAGGGTCAACAGGGAAATACTAGTACATCAGAATATTGAAAGCAGAACACATACCCCAGCTCAACCGATTGTGTCTGAAGTTATAATGCGGGGTGCTGTACATAAATTTTCTCTTACGCTCATTAACGGACACAGCTCTTCTATTCTTTACTATAGGGTTTGAAGCGCCACCTACAGGAGTAGAACACTAGACAGAAAAGGAACTCAGCACTGGGCAGTCCTAGTTGGTATAAACCCCCTCTCTGCTATAGACAATCCAGTTATTTCTTCCTAGTGTTCAGGAATAGGGACCTAGTTCTCTAGCTTTTCTTCTTTTTTCCCAGGATTTTTCAGTCTGACCAATAAGCAGGGCTATGTTTTGGCCTAGGCCGACAAGGCACTTTGCGGAGGCGGCAAAAAAAGCCGCCCCCGCATGAGAGAAAGTCCCCCCACCTGATTCCCGGGTCCCGCGGCCGCCCCCCGCACACATGCAGCCCACGGCGGCCCCCTTGCTGTAGCGGCGCTGCTGTGTATGGGCGTGCTTGGCAGAGGGTGGAGGGGCGTGTGTAATGGCATGCTTAGCAGAGCTCA
Organism: Lithobates septentrionalis; assembly: GCA_037952835.1. Classification (NCBI taxonomy): domain Eukaryota; kingdom Metazoa; phylum Chordata; class Amphibia; order Anura; family Ranidae; genus Lithobates; species Lithobates septentrionalis. The sequence continues at coordinate 240,065 of JBBDGP010002749.1, read as the reverse complement.
CGCCCCTCCACCCTCTGCCAAGCATGCCCATACACAACAGCGCCGCCCGCTACAGCAAGGCGGCCGCCATGGGCTGCATGTGTGCGGGGGGCGGGCACGGGAGCCGGGAATCGGGAAGACGGGTGGGGGGACTGTCTCTCATGCAGGGGGTGGCGTGTGACTCACGCCCCCATAAGCGGTCAGTGACTGGCGGAGGTGGAGCCTTATGCTCCGCCTACCCTCCTCCGCACTGCTTTCCTTGATTCTTCTCCTCAGCACTGGGGCGGGGTCTGGCAGTGACGTCAGGAGGAGATAGAGAGAGAGAGAGAGAGAAGCACAAGGGAACCCCCCAGGACAGCAGGTAAAGTTATTTAATAAATTATATCAGTGTTATGGGAACAGTGTTGGCATTTAATGGCACTGTGGCTACAATTGATGGGCACAGTGACTACAATTGATGGGCACAGTGACAGCGTTTGAGGGCACAGTAGCTGCGTTTGAGGGCACAGTGGCTGCGTTTGAGGGCACAGTGGCTGCAATTGATGGGGCACAGTGGCTGCGTTTGAGGGCACAGTGGCTGCTTTTGAGGGCACAGTGGCTGCAATTGATGGGGCACAGTGGCTGCGTTTGATGGAAACAGTGGCTGCGTTTGATGGACACAGTAGCTGCGTTTGATGGCACAGTGGCTGCAATTGATGGGCACAGTGGCTGCAATTGATGGGCACAGTGGCTGCGTTTGGTGGGCACAGTGGCTGCGTTTGATGGGGCACAGTGGCTACATTTGATGGCACAGTGGCTGCGTTTGATGGGCACAGTGGCTGCGTTTGGTGGGCACAGTGGCTGAAATTGATGGGCACAGTGGCTGCGTTTGGTGGGCACAGTGGCTGTGTTTGGTGGGCACAGTGGCTGCAATTGATGGGCACCGTGGCTGCGTTTGGTGGGCACAGTGGCTGCGTTTGGTGGGCACAGTGGCTGCGTTTGATGGCCCAGTGGCTACAATTGATGGGCACAGTGGCTGCGTTTGATGGAACAGTGGCTGCGTTTGATGGGGCACAGTGAGGCTGTTATTAATGTCTTTTATTCTGAATTTTGTTTGCACCCCCCCAAAAAAATTTGAGCACCAGCCGCCACTGGCATGTGCAAAGTGCTCCATGCATGCTAAAATGCATGCTAAAATCAATGCAAACCCTTTAAACAGTCCTCGATTAGTGAAAGTGCATTAATATGCAGATCATGATATTGCAATAAAGTGCTCCATCAATGCTGAAATCAATGCAAACTCATTAAAGAGGAGTCCTGCCCCCACCCCGTGAAAACATTAAAACTCAGCAGCTACAAATACTGTAGCTGCTGACTTTTAATATTAGGACACTTACCTGTCCAGGGATCCCACGATGTCGACACCTCAGACGATTTTCCGATTGGCTCTCGGGTTTTGCCACCATCATTCATGGTAAGGGAAACCGGACGGTTCACTACTGCATGTGTGCGAAACGCGTTGCACTTTCTGAATTCCCCAGTGGAGGAAGGAGGAGGGGGGCAGCGCAGTCTCCAGGGAGTGGGGAAGGGTACCTGTCAAAAAGATGTACCTGTTCCCCCCTCCCCCCTGAAAGGTGCCAAATGAGCCTAAAGAAGAAGGGGTGTGGTTTACAGATGATAGGGTGGGTCTTAAACAGGAAGGGGTGTGGCCTCGGCAGCAAGGGGTGGGTCGTATTTAAATTAGGGGGGGTGCATGAGTTTAGTCAGGCCTAGGGCAGCACAAAACCTAAATACACCACTGCCAATAAGTACATGCAGACCTTTGGCTATGAGCTGGGTTGGCCACGACAAGCCCCATCCTGGACCGGGGCGGCCAGAGAGTTAAACGTCTCGTGGGGACACACATGATCGGGCACCATGTCCATGTCACTGGCCAACAGCCCTCCCACTTCAGTGGAGAGGATGATCTGTCATAAGAGCCTTACCTGCAAGCTACACTGGATCAGTAAGTAGTTGCCCCTCTTCCCACCCCAGACGCGATGAGGGGGCACTGGTACTCCCTGGGATGATCAGTCCTGTGGGGTACTCTCCACCCTGCAGGCAATGGTGGTTTGTGTCCATGCTCTACTTACCATGCCTGCCCTCCTCCTACGCGGTTTTCCTTGCATGTCCTCCCTCCTCCTCCTCGGCGGCCAATAGGATCACTTCTCCTCTCGGCCAACTCGGTTCACTTCCTGACTGGATGGTTGGTGACCAGCATCCTCTATGTGGGCTGCGAGGTTGGTTTGTGTGTCCTGCGGCCGGGAGGGTGTTGCCCTTGGTTGCCTCTCCCATGGTCAGTGTACTATGCAGGGCCAACCGCAGGTACGCTTACCACGTTGCCTGGCTGTCGACAAATTTAGGTCGTGGCTTGTGGCCTACAGGGGCGGGTAGCAGAGCCCGCCATTTTTACTTAGGGCTCCTGTCTTTACATTGCCTCACACCCGCCTGCACTTTACTGGGGGTGGAGGTGAGAGGTCAGTGCTTTTCCTTCCCCCAGTGCCCCCCCTACTGGCCAGCATGTAGATGGGGTGGAAGTGGGCAGCTGTGCTTGCCATTTTGATTAAGGGCTTTTTGCCCTTCCATTGCAGCACTTCCTTCCCCTGTGCCTTTAGCTGGGGTGCAGGTAGATTTAGCCAGAGCTCTTCCCTTGTGTGGGTGGGGCTATGGAGGCAGATGCTGTTTGATGACAATATGCCCAATGCCTGTCTGGTCCTGCAGCATTGATTCTCTGTTGGTCGGGTTGGTTCTGGGTTGAGTCGTGGGAAGTTCCCTGTGTTGTGTCTCCTCCCTGGGGCCCCCTGCTTGCTTCCCATGCATGATCCTTGTATCTGGTGGGGGGATGCTGGTAGCTCCTTTTGGGTACTATTGGTGTGGTTTCCCTCTGTACCCCTGGCTACCTGTTGTGTTGTAGCATGGTGGTCTCTAGCTCCCACTCCCTGCCCCCCATCCCCTTCATTACTGGAGGCAGTTTTCTGAAAACCAGCTCATGTTTTCTTGGCCTCGTGGGGCGTCTCCCATGATAACTTTGAGGGTATTGCCTTGTCCCCTCTTGCACATGCATCTACGATCAGTGTGTGTGTTTTTGTTGTGGGACCGCAGGCGGCAGCTGTTGCCATGACCATTGTGGGATGTTTCACCACAACCTTGCTGTCCTTTGTGAGGATCTTATGACGGGGACCTCAGTGCTCTGTGTCTTTCATGCCATTCACTCTTGACATTACCTGGGCCACTCCTGGGGGAATCGGTGGGGGGTCTCTGGTTGCACAGCGCAAATTTTTACTGTCTTTGGTCTTATTATTTATTTGGTGGTGCAGTTATCTGCTTGGACTTATGTTGGGGCGTCCGGTTCTTTTTTTCCCCAGAAGGCCCTACTGGAGTTATCCTCTCATAGAGAAATAGAGAAGGAGCTTCTCAATGCCTTCCTGGAGGACTCTATCATCTATATTTCAAGAAACATCCCCACCAGGTCCTTGGACGGGTGTGGAACCTGTCTCAATAGGTCCAGTTCAAGTAAGGCCACCTCTGGCAGCCCCCAGTGATTATGGTCATGCTGTCTCTGTAATTGCCATCAGGCCGCCTTGGCATGATGGTTTGTCCCTCTTGGGAACCCTAGGGTGGAGGGATCATCTTCCTCCATGGAACTGTGGATTTCTGCCTTCTGCTGTTGGAGATTGTCAATGAATGTTGTTGCCCTATACAATAGGGTTGTTTTCCCTATCCTCCAGTACAGTTGTTTTCTGCCACCACATCCCTCCCCATCTTGTCTATGTGATCTTCTTATGACAGTGCAGATCCTGCTCCATCAGAGCATGATGCTTTGGTCTGGGGCTGGAGAGATCCTGGGGGTCTTTTCTCCAGTCTGTTACAAGTTTCTGAGGTAATCGGGTCAATCTGTCACTGGTCCTCTGGGTCCTGAATTGCTTATGTGGATCAAGCATTGGGGTGGAGCCATCCTTTCAGGGGTGGCGTTTCTACCAGGGGGATCTCCTGGCCTTCATCGACCTTAAGGTTGCATGCTCCCACATTCATATATGTGCTGGACTCCAGCGCTCCTGTGCCTTGTCGGAGGCATGCATTATCAATTTGAGGTGCTCTCCTTTGGCCTGGCCCCCATGCCTAGGGTGTTTTTCCAAGGTGCTAGGCTCCAGTCCTGGCATTGCAGAGACGGCGCAGGGTCACTGTGATAGGCCATCTGACAACTTCCTTCTGCGACCAGAGTCTTGTGCTGAGCTGATGTGGTGCTCTCCCTTCGCTCTGGGCAGAAGTATGGCTAGGAGTTTGACCTTGAAACCTCGAGTATACCCCAAACAGAGATCTGGACTATCTGGTGCTGAAGCTCAACTCAGTGCAGGCCAAGGTGTGCCTCCCACTGGACAAACTTTGGAAACTCCAGACTGCGGTACAGTTGCTGCCATCTAGTTGGTGGTCTTCTTTGCTGTTCTGCATGTAGGCTCTGGGCCTTATGGTTAACGACAGTAAAAACAATCTCCTGCGCTTACATGTGGTATTCAGACACTACTGACTCTCACTGCTCCTGTTCCATTCTTGATCCAAATGTGAACACCACGTCTTGCTGCCCTCCTAGGACTGGGGTAGTCCAAATATGCTGTAACAGTTGACAAACAGACAGGCCTCATAGTGTCCATCTTTGATGTGGTGAAGTATGCGCAGTTTCATGCGTGGGCCCTGCAGCAGAAAATTCTATCCAGGTGGGACAAGTCTCCTATGCCCATTGCTTTCTGGATCCCCGTGAGACACTTGGCAGGGCCTTCCCTCTCTGGTAGCTTCAGTTTCCAACTCTTTGGGCCAGGAAGCCTTTCCTCCTCTCACTGGATAGTGGTCATGCTGGACATCAGCCTGTCTGGTTGGCGGTGGGAGTGCTGGGTCAGAGGTTGGCCCGGGGCGACTGGACACTGGAGGAGTCTAAGCTCCCTTTCCTTGTCCTGAAGCTACAGATGGTCAGTCTTTGCCATCAGGCACTGGATCAGGAGAGGATCTCTGCACTTGGATGTGTTTTGTCAGATTTGTCTGCATGGTCACGCTGGACATGAATATACTGGTTTCCCTTCTCAACAAGATGGTGTCCAGATTTGTGGCAAGTGCAGGGACACCATGGTGGATGCAATGGATGCGTTGGTGCCACTGTGGGAACAGTTTTGTCTCGTTTGCACATCTCCTACTCAAGTTGTTTCCTTGCCTGCTGTACAGGCTGAAGGGATTTAGGTCATTTTGGTAGCCTCAGGCTGTCCGCTTCATGGTATGCGGACGTGGTGTGGCTGGTTGCAGACACTCCTTGGCAAGACCTCCTGTCTCGTGGAACAATCTTCTACTCTGCCTTCCCATTTCTGACTGGCGATGAGAGATAGGGGTTGTCAGGTGCGGTGATCCATTCATTGTTGTAGGCATGCAAGTCAACCCGTTGGAAGATTTTTCATCGTGCCTGGAAGGTTTAAATTACCTGGCACAAGTCTGGGTGTCCATCCTCACTCCTTTTCAGTGGCTAGGGGTTTGGGCTTTTTTCAATAATGAGTTGAACATAAGCTTGCCTTGTGCATCATCAGGGGAAGTTTTCTGTCCTTGCAATCAATTTTACATGTCCCTTGGCCCAGGCTCTCCTCGATCTGTCCCTTCATCCATGCGGTTTGCCTTGTGGTGTCCCCTGTGCATTTCCCTTTGCTGCTGTGGGACCTGAACTTGATTCTATCGGTCCTCCAGAAGCTTATTTTTGGGGGATTTACGGTTGTTCCCCTACTTACACCTTTTTCAAAAATTTGCTCTCTGGTCACCATTACTTCTGCATGGCTGTTTCAGAGCTGACCTGCAGTTTTTACTATTTGCCTTGCACAGGGATGAGGTGGTTCTCCATCAATGCCCTCTTTCCTTCAGAAGGTGGTGACAGATTTCCACCTGAACAAGAGCATTCTCCTACTTTCCCTGTGTCCCTGACCACCGTACTCCTTGGCTGTGATTCTTGTGTATTTTGTGTGCTATGGCCTCCTTTGGAGTCTCCTTTTGTGCTCCTGTATAGCCCTTGTAAAGGCCAGGTGTCCTCCTTTTCCACGATTTCCCATTGGATTTGGCAGACAGTTGGTCAGACACAAGGCTTTTCCCTTCCCCACTCCAGCACACTCCACTGGGCACTTAGTGCTTCTTGGGCATTCCGACGTTGAATTTCTGTGTCTTAGGTGTGCAAGGCAGAAATCTAGTCGTCTGTGCACTTTTTGTTTTTTATAACTTTTCTGAGTCACTGTGTTTGCACCTTTGGATCCTTGTTTTGGCTGCTAGGTTTTGCAGGCTGCTGTTTGAGGTTGAGGTTGCCCCCTGGTTTGGGTGGTTGCCATTTTTGTCTGGTTGCTCTATTTGTTGATAACCGACCCCTCCTTGAGGCACTGCTTTGGGACATCCCTAAGGTCAAGAATAGAAGAGATGAACGTAAGAAAACTGGATTTTTTTGTTACTCACCGTAAAATCCCTTTCTCTGAGTTTATTGACAAACACAGTACTCACCCCTCTATTGGAGATTCTTTTTTATTTTTCTTCTTACGCTTCTTTGTGACTAACGGATTGCCTATAGCAGGGAGGAGGTTTAAACCATCAAGGACTGCCCAAAGGCGGTGCTGGGTTCTTTTTCTGCCTAGTGTCCTATACCTGTAGGTGGTGCTTCAAACCCCATGATCAAGAATAGAAGAGCTGTTTTCATCAATATACTCAGGGAAGGGGATTTTACAATTAGTAACAATAAATCCCGTTATTCCCAGTGTGCATGTTCCTTCAGAAGGCATGAAGCAAGTGGGTGTTGTGGCAACTACCAGCTGGAAACCAGTATCAACACAGGTCAAAATATATGTTGTCAGTAGACTATGGATCTTCAAGAGGCATCCAAAAATGTATAAAAGTGATCACATCATAGCAGTAAATTTCAATTGCTGGGGCCACGCATCAGGCATGTGAAGGGGTCCAGCGGCCCTGAAATATTGCAATTTACTGCTGTGATGTGATTGCTTTGATAAACTTTTGGATGCTATCTTAAAGATCCATGGTGTGCTGACAATAAATGTGCTGTACACATAATACATCAGTAGAGGGATTTTCATGGGTGTCCCTGTGCTGTATTTTGCAGCTGTTATCATGGTTTGGTATATCTCTTGGTGCTAACTGACTTGCTGGGGAGCTTATACATCTTGAGTTGTGAGTTTTGCTTTTCTTCTGGACCCTTCTTTCTGTAATGGGTCTAGCTCTTTCACATGTCATGTGTAGTATGTGTTGGTTCTGACAGTTGGACAATGGTCAGAGGCTGGTAGCAGTGGTATGGAATTCACTGTAGGGGCACTGGAAAGGGGTCTGTAATGCCCACGATTACATAGACCAATTACTATGTCTGGCCCCTTTGTGATTTTGTGATAAAGGGCTGCGTTTAAGGCCCTTTATATTTTGCAAGTTGACCACCACTGATCTAGAGTGAAAAATATTTGGGGATGTAAGCATGCAGCAGAAGTAAGGAATTGTTGGGTCTCATTATTATGCAATTTCAAGAACGACATAGAGAAACACACCAAATCTTCAAATTACATGCTTCAGAGATACCTTTAAGCTAAATATAAGGTTACAGAACAAGACAAGTCTCCGGGATACCATTATCACCACTAAATTCTAGCATCACATATTTTATAATACATTTTTCCATTGTACGTTATTCCCTGGCTTACAAAAAGCAGCCACTGCTGATCATTTTTAACTTGAGAAGTCTCTTTTTAGCTAGCTTTTGCTGTGCTATTTTTTTTTTAAGTAGCAATAATAGGCCAGAATTGTTCTGTTGTAGTAGTAGACAGAACAGATCTAAAATCTATTGGCCATTTTACACTTAAAAATAAAGCTAATGCCCTCAGCTTCATAACACATGGCAAACAGTGGCAAAACATGTTGCATAGCATGTAATCATTTTTTATTGTCGCACCACAATTCTCTACAAAGTCTAATAAAATGTCACCACAGAGTGGACACAAACACTTCAAAAATCACAACCTCACATTCCAGAGGTAAGGCAATTGAATTGAGTATGAAGGAAACAAAAACTACAAATACAGTTTCATATTTCAGAGACTATAGACTGACATACTGTATAGCACAGTGGCTGGAGAATGTAAGCAGTATGACTGAGCAGAATGTAAGAAAGAGAGAGACAAGGCAGGTTTTAAAAAAAAAAATTGACATTGGATTATATCAGATAAAAGAGGAAGAAATATTGCGGAAATGCTCTGCATAGTTACATAGTAGTTACATAGTAGGTGAGGTTGAAAAAAGACACAAGTCCATCAAGTCCAACCTATGTGTGTGATTATAGGTCAGTATTAAATTGTATATCCCTGTATGTTGCTGTTGTTCAGATGCTTATCTAATAGTTTTTTGAAACTATCGATGCCCCATGCTGAAACCACCACCTGTGAAGGGATTTCCACACCCTTGCCTCTCTTACAGTAAAAAACCCTCTACGCAGTTTAAGGTTAAACCCCTTTTCTTATAATTTTACGTGTCTTATTAAACTCCCTTCCGCAAAAAAGTTTTATCCCTATTGTGCGGTCACCAGTATGGTATTTGTAATTGAACTCATATCCCTTCTCAAGCGTCTCTTCTCATGAGAGAATAAGTTCAGTGCTCGCAACCTTTCTTCATATCTAATATCATCCAGACCCTTTATTAGCTTTGTTGCCCTTCTTTGTACTCGCGCCATTTCCAGTACATCCTTCCTGAGGACTGGTGCCCAGAACTGGACAGCATACACCAAGTGCAGCCGGACCAGAGTCTTGTAGAGCCGGAGAATTATTGTTTTATCTCTGGAGTTAATCCCCTTTTTAAAGCATGCCAATATTCTGTTTGCTTTGTTAGCAGCAGCTTGGCATTGCATGCCATGGCTTAGCCTATCATCCACTAGGGCCCCCAGGTCCTTTTCCATCCTAGATTTCCCCAGAGGTTCTCCCCCTAGTGAGTAGATTGCATTCATATTTTTGCCACCCAAATGCATTATTTTACATTTTTCTACATTAAACCTCATTTGCCATGTAGTTGCCCACCCCATTAATTTGTTCAGATCTTCTTGCAAGGTTTCCACATCCTGCAGAGAAGTTTTTGACCTGCTTAGCGTCGTCCACAAATACAGAGATTGAGCTGTTTACCCCATCCTCCAGGTCATTTATGAACAAATTAAACAGGATTGGTCCCAGCACAGAACCCTGGGGGACTCCACTTCCCACCCCTGACCATTCTGAGTATTTCCCATTTATCACCACCCTATGAACTCGTCCTTGTAGCCACTTTTCAATCCATTTACTCACCCTATGGTTCATGCCAACGGACCTTGCTTTGTACAGTAAATGTTTATGGGGAACTGTGTCAAATGCTTTTGCAAAGTCCAGATACACCACGTCTACAGGCCTTCCTTTATCTAGATGGCAGCTCACCTCCTCATAGAAGTTTAAAAGATTGGTTTGGCAAGAACGATTCTTCATGAATCCATGCTGATTACTGCCAATGAATGAATGAATGAGAGACTTGTATAACGCTACCTATGCGAACTAAATCGCCTCAGGGCGCTTTTGCCGCTGGTGTCCATCTGCGGTATAGCGCGGTCCTTTGCCCCATGGGGTCCCGAATCGCTTACAAACACATACAACATACACATATTTGGCCAATTTTTTTGACAGGATCTAATTAACCTACCAGCATGTCTTTGGAGTGTGGGAGGAAACCGGAGTACCTGGAGGAAACCCACGCAGGCACAGGGAGAACATGCAAAATCCAGGAAGATGGTGTTGTGATCGGGATTTGAGCCAGCGACCCTATTGCTGCTAGGTGAAAGTGCTATCCACTACACCACTGTGCTGCCCTAATGATACCATTTTCATTATTCAAATCTGGTATATAGTCCCTTATCATCTCCTCCAAGAGCTTGCATACTATTGATGTTAGGCTAACTGGTCTATAATTCCCAGGGATGTATTTTGGCACGTTTTTAAATATTGGTGCAACATTGGCTTTTCTCCAATCAGCTGGTACCATTCCAGTCAGTAGACTGTCAGGAAAAATAATGTGAGCCTTTTTAGGAGACCACATTTGAAGAGGGAGAGGCAAGGTTTTTTTTTAATTCAGAATTAAACATTTCAATGATAAGGCAGAAATGATATAGAGACACACTGCACATCATGAAAAATGTAATAGTAGTTTGCATTTGAAGATAGAGAAATTAGACAGAAAAAAAGGAAGTATTGCCTATGCAACATAAACACAAGTTCAGTTGGTGAAGCAGGCCCTGTTTTAACCTTCACAGAAAGCAAGCAGCTGATCAGGCCAAATATATACAGTAAATAGTATTTTCTTTTAAGAAGAAATATTGTGAATACTGCATAGGTAGTGTAGAAATGAGCCACCACACACATAAGGGTACTGGCCCTCAGGTCTTGAAACATTGATAAACCAATGCTGGAAATTTCTCCTGTTGTCTCATTGAATGCACCTGTTTCATATTATGAATATTGCATAAGTATTATTTTGACCATTTCTGATGGATCTTATTGTTAAAACAACATTACATCTCAATTTAGCATTGAAGCAACAAAATCAATTTAAATATTATTTTTTTATAAATACATTTCAAGAGATAGTCTTGGGATTTTTAAGGTGCCACCAATAAATGGAATGGTATATTTTATTTATGATTGACATATAAACCAAAAAATAAAAAATAAAACATTAAAAAAATTCCATATTTTTTCACATGGCAACATGCTGCAGTGTATATCCATATGTTATGTTCATGCAGTCACTTCATTTCTACATGTTTCGCCACTATACTGGCTTCATCGGGAGACTTTTGAGTGCTAGCCACTAAAATTGAAAAACAGAGCAATTAACCAAACACAAACTCTCCACAAGAACTGTACACATGTAAAAAATGTATAATATGTATAAATTATTATTGGAGCTCAAAGGGAAGAGAAAACAAAGGAGGAAAAAACTCTTCCAAAAAAAGCTGCGCATGGGACACTCTAGAACTTTTCAGCACAACAAACACCCTAAGCAGAAGGCCAAGTTGACCCTCCAGTGGTTACAGCAAAAAAAGGTGAAGGTTCTAGAGTGGCCATCACAGTCTCCTGACCTTAATATCATCGAGCCACTCTGGGGAGATCACAAATGTGCGGTTAATGCAAGAAGACCAAAGACTTTTCATGATCTGAAGGCATTTTGCCAGGATGAATGGGTGGCTTTACCACCTTCAAGAATTTGGAGCCTCATAAACAACTATTACAAAAGACTGCACACTGTCATTGATGCTAAAGGGGGCAATACACAGTATTAGGAACTAAGGGTATGCAGACTTTAAACAGGGGTCCTTTATTTGTTTACTTGTTGCCATGTTTTGTTTATGATTGTGCCATTCTCTTATGACCTACATTTACCAAATATGAATCCCATAAAAAATAAAGATATGTGTTTTACCCGCTCACTCACGTTTTCTTTTAAAATGGTACAGGTACAATACCAATTCTCCAAGGGTATGTACATTTTTTAGCACAACTGTATATACTAGAATGCATGTGCTTAATTAAATCATAGATACAATACATACAAAAAGACTGAATCTTTTGGAGAGCACTTGACCAAAAAATGTGTTTAATCTTTACCTAAACATGAACAGATCACAATTATCCAGAATGCATCCAACCTTAACCCAGCCACAGGAGCGATACAAAGATAACAATCAACTCCAAAAAATATGAACCAAACAAAATTAATAAAGGAGTCTGCCATTTTTTGTATCCCTTCCTCCTCGCCAGCATCTGACATTACCGGCAGGACATGGGCTCTTAATTATGTCACTGCGCATTCACGGTTTACTCGACTGGGAAATGACATCATACGCATGCACCACATGACTCCGCCATTTTGGAATATCCATGCCCAGAAGCCAAAACAGGGCCCAGACATAGGATTAAAAAGGCTAAACACCTGGAAACCTCTAGTGGCAGCCAGGTAATGTTATCCCATAATAGCCTAGTTGTCCAATGACAGATGGTATAAAATGAAGCAATGGGGTCTAGTGGATAGTATATCAATCACCCAGGAGATAAAACTGACACATGGGTAGGCAGTGACCAATGGGTGCCACTAAGAAGCCAACGACTGAGACCAAAAATAAACACCTCAGCCCAAGGCCATCAATGAAGCCCTGAGTGTCTGTATGGCCACCCACTTACCTGCAAAGGGGGTCAGCTAGAGCACGCTGGAGGGTGATCAAAAACCAAAGGATAGAGAAATACAAAAAAATTATTTTATAGAAGTGTGAAAAGGCCATACAATTATACCAAACAAATTATCCAAAATAAATGGAAATGGATCATATGCCAGCCATAGCAGTAATATTCTGCACACAGTATATGTCATTTTTCTATATGTATTATGGACCTCATTGACTAAACCACATTTATCTTCTAAAAGCCTCACACAGGCATAATCTATAGTCCACACATAGGAATTATATACTGATTTAGCCAGTGCTGTTCTGTTTTCATCCACTAGAGGGGGCCGATGGGACACAACGTATTCCAAAGACTTTGATGCAAGCTCATGGTGGATCATGGGAGATGTAGTTCATTAGAAGGACTCAGCTATGGTTGTGAATGGGCCGAAAGACTACAATTCCCAATGGAGGGACATGATGGAAGGAGAGCAGCAGATTGTAGTTTTCCTGGACTGTAAAAGGGTGAACTTCCTCTTTTTTGAGAGGGAGATGGTGATGTGCATATCTCTGCTTAGCTGAGCACAGTCAGCAGAGAAGGACGCCTTCTTGGGCCTGAGACTGTGACCCAGATGGTCAGAAACCAGAGCCACAGAGAGGTACTGAACGCAGTGCCAGAGGAATCCTTGGTTGGCAAGTACCTGAGTTGAAGTTGTCTAGCACGCATGGACTGGTGAGCAGTCACTTGTTGTGTTCATGTTACTGTTGCTAGCAGATGGAAGCTAATCATCAGTTAGAGTCATTATACCACTGCATGCAGATATCCTTAAAGAACATTATTTAAGTGAGCCACCATAAAGACTGGACCCCACCACATAGCCAGAAGAAGATCAATATCAAGAAACCAATTACTGACTGCTTTCATGCTGATCACCCACCGAGTTTCAGAGACACCTTTTGCAGGTTACGCTCAAACTGCACTTTAGGACGTTCACAGGTTACTACCATGTTGGAAAATCTTCTTGATACTGTTTATTGCTGATATGATTCTTTGCTTGATGTACTTCTGTGGTTTAACGGTAATTGTGAGTCACAATAACTGCAGGCTAATAACTACATATAGTTATATTAGTGCATGTATTATTATCATTATTATTCAAGGTTTATATAGTGCCAACATACTCCACAGCGATTTACAATATAAAGGGAGACAGTACAACAACAATACAATTCAATGCAAGAGAGTTAGGAGGGTTCTGCTCCTGAGAGCTTACAATCTAATAGGATGGGGCAAGTGGTACAAAATGTAATAACTGTGGGGGATGAGTTGATGGAAGAGTTAAAAGTTTAATTGTTAGTTGAAGCGTGATAGGCTTCCCTGAAGAGATGAGTTGTCAGGAATCATCTAAAGGTGGCCAGAGTAGAGATAGCTGAACAGTTTGAGGTAGAGAGTTCCAGAAGATGGGAATGGCTCTGGAGAAGTCCTAGAGATAAGCATTGGAGGAAGGAACAAGAGAGCATGAGAGCAGGAGTTCTTGGGAGGAGTGGAGAGGTTTGGGTGATATTTGGAGACAAGATCAGTGATGTAGCTCGGGGAAGTATTGTGGATAGCTTTGTATGTTGTTGCTAATATTTTGAATTTAATTTGCTGGGCAATCAGAAGCCATTGGAGAGATTGGCAGAGAGGGGTGGCAGACACTGAATGGTTGCTAAGGTGGATGAGTCTGGCAGCAGCATTCATGATGGACTAAAGAGGGGATAGCCTAAGGATTGGTAGGCCTATGAGAAGGAAGTTGTAATAGTCAAGGCGAAAGATAACAAGGGCATGAATGAGTAGCTTGTTGGTTTCACTGGTTAAAAAGGGGTGGGGGGACTTTAGAGATGTTACAGAGGTACAGTCTACAAGCTTTTGACAGCAGGTGGATTTAGGGCTGAAACGACAGATCAAAATCTAAGATTACACTTAGTACCCTGGCGTGAGGGGAGGGACTGATGGTTGTATTATTGTTCTTGTTGGAAGAGTCAAGGAGAAGGGCATAGGTAGGTGGGAATTTTACAAGCTTTGTTTTAGAAATATTTGGTTTGAGGAAGTGGTGCAACATCCATGTTAATATGTTAGTACTTTGGTAATGTGGGAGGAGACTGAAGGAGTGAGGTGAGGAGTAGAGAGATAGATTTTGTTTTTTTTGGCGTAGAGATGGTATTAGAGGCCGTGGGAGGTTATCAAGTGACCAAGAGAGCAGATGTAGATGTTTGCATCAATCCTCTTCCCAGCCAGGTGTGTCAGAAGGGACAAAGCTGTTTGCAGTCATGGCACAAGAACAGAGAACCCATTACATCAGGCGGCTCCTCCAGGGGTAAGCACTACATAAACTAGTTAGGTTTCATTTTGAACAGGAGGGTCCACAGCCAACTTTGAACAATAGAATCCATAGTCACCTTATCAACTTTAGCGTTCTTCAGAAAATAAAATTTGCACTGACTCACTACACATTAAATATATAAAAAAAAATGCCCTCATTTTCATCAGTAGAGACAGTAAGCAGCTTGAAATCAAAATTTTGACATTAGAGTTAATTATTTACCTAAAACAAGTCAGCAAAATATTTCCAAGAATCCAGTGTGTAAGCACTTTTGATAATCCACAGTTGTAGGCCATTAAGGTTATAAGGAAAAAATAATAATTTTAGAATACACCATTTCAGAGAGACAATATTCACAAGTATTATTGGAGCACAGGAATGAGCAGGAAAATGGAAGATAAAGAGCATAACATAGCCTGCTTCAAGCACTACAAATTTTACAACTAAAGAGCAATTTAGTAGCTGAGGAGGCAGTGCCTTAACATTAGCTGCGGAACCTTGACAGTGCCAAAGAACTGGAAGAGAGCTGTAGAAGCTGCACAAAATGATAATGCTGGTAGGCCTGCAGTGCTGGAAGGAGATGGTAATGGTGTCAGAAGATTGCAATGAATGGCAAGCCAGAAGATGGCAGAAGATGGTTATGGCATTAAAAAAATCCTAAATTTGGCAACTGAGGAAGAACTGCAGAAACATAAGCTGTTGCACCTTGACGGTGAACTGGATTAGAGCTGTAGAGGGGGCATGATCTGGTAATGCTAGCCAAGCCTTAGGCAGTGGCAGGAGGTGGTAATGGTACAAGAAGATGTTAAAGTGGAAGAAAAGGCTGCATAACTGTAAGTAAGCTTGAGGCCACTGCTTTCCCATTCCTCCAAAGTATGTTGTGTAGTGCTGGTAATAGGATCTGTGTTAATACCTTATTTCAATTTGCTCTGGTCTGGGCATGTGAGGCAGAAGCTCTGACTCCCCTGTGTTAAAGAACACTCAACAAAGGGGCAGAATTTTGGGAGCCATGACATCACCTGTCGGCTTCCATTGTACATCTGTTATTGGCGTTTCCTCCTTTTCCCTAAAGCAGCCGCTCCATGACCCAAGGGAGCCTAAGCATAGCAAGGAGATGGTATTGGTGCCAGGAGATGGTAATGGATGTCAAACAAGCAAGAGTCACAGGAGATGGTAATGGTGACATGCCAGCAGTGGTGGCAGTAGATGTAGATGGTGGCAGACCAGCAGCGGTGGTAGGAGATGGTGATACTATATTGTATAATAATGTTTTTAGGGCCAGACTCAAGGAAAACATTTAATTAATACCATACACTGCAGGGGTTTAGTACTCATCACTGCTTTGAGACTGGTTCATTTTTTATAAAGGTGAACTACTCAACTGTGTCTGAAGACAGACAGATTCTTTTTTTCTATAAAAAAAAAAAAAAAAAACCTGCTGCACTAAATGCCTATTCTGATAGGACATTGGCTGCAGGGAAGCAGCTTGATTGCATGCTGGGTAAGCTCAGCCCACTGGTCTAACTTTTTCCCAGTAGAGAAATGAGTCATCTGTTTTCAGAATGTCCACATATGCCCTTGACCCCATGTAATCACCGATTATATGAGTAATGTGATGCATGTGACTGCTTCCAGCAGCCAGGCCTGGAGGATGAATTGTGAATAAAGACCTGAAAGCCGTCCTAGCCACTGCCCCACCTTTCACTGTATTCGAGGAATGTTGGCCATGCAGTTTTTCCTTGCAGCTTCAGGAAGTGGTGTGACATCCAGACTAATTATTATTATTTTACAGGATTTATATAGGGGTAACAGTTTGCCAGCACTTTACAACATGTTATGCCTCATAGTAAATTAATTATGAGTATGGAGACTGATGGAGTGAGCTGAAGAGTTGGAGAGATAGATTTAGGTGTCATCAGCATTAAAATGGTATTGAAAGCCATGGGAAGCAGACCCAGGGAGGAGGTGTAGTTCGAGAACAGTAGAGGCCCAAAAACCTTATGGGATCCCGACAGAGGAAGGAAGAGGAGAGGACGAAGTAAAATTGTAAGTGACCATGAAGGTGGGACGGGATAGGTAGGATGAGAACCAGTGAACAGTACAGGCACGCAAACCAAAGCAGTGGAGTTTTTTTGAGGAGGAGGGAGTGGTCCACTGTGTAAAAGGCAGCAGAGAAGTCCAGGAGTAGCTGTACAGAATATTATCCATAGGTTTTAGCAATTAGTAGATTGTGAGTTTTAGGAGAGCAATTTCTGTAGAGTGTTGAGGGCAAAATCCAGACTGAAGGGGATCAAGAAGGTGGTTCTCAGTGAGATGGTCGCTCAGTCGGTTGTAGACCAGACGTTCAAGGAGTCTTAAGAAAAAGGGACGCAATGAGATGGGGCAAAGGGTTGTTAGGACTGGTGGGGTCAAATGAGGGTTTTTTAAGTATAGGGGTGACTTGTACATGTTTTAGAGAGTTGGGGAAGATTCCAGAAGCGAGTGAGAGATTGAAGTTGTGAGTTAGAGATTGTAGGATAAAACTAGAGGGTGTCCATAGTATTTGCGAGGAAACAGGGACAGATGGTTAGGTCGACATTATAAAAAAGTTTAGCAACCTCAACCTCACGGGGTTGAATGAGGAAAGTAGTGATTGCAATTGTGGACATGGAGTGTTAAGTGGGGGAGGTATCCACACAGCAGAGATCTCATGAATTGTATCAATCTTTTTTTGGAGTGATTGGTGATATCCTGGGCAGTGAGTGAGTTAGTGGGTAGGGGCAGTGGAGAGTGAAGTAGAGAGTTGCAGGTAGAGAAGCGTTGACAGGCACTGACAAGTTGTTAATAAGAGTGATAATATAGGTTTGCTTGGTCGTGTGGAGGTAGGAAATGTATTTTTTTAGGGCAGATTTATATTGATGGAAATCTTTCTGTGACTTATGCCCTGTACACACGACCGGTTTTGCCGTCCGGAAAAAACTCTGAAGGTTTTTACGACGGAGTTTCGACGGAATTCCGCTCAAGCTGTCTTGCATACACACGGTCACACCAAATTCCGACCGTCCAGAACGCGGTGACGTACAACACGTAGAACGGGACTAGAAAATGGAAGTTCAATAGCCAGTAGCCAATAGCTTCCGTCTCGTACTTGCTTCAGAGCATGCGTCGTTTTTGGTGCGTCGGAACAACATACAGACGAGCGTTTTTTCCGATAGTAATTTGTTCCGTCGGAAAAATATAGAACATGTTCTCTATCTAAGTCCATCTGAATTTTCGACAGAAAAAGTCCGATAGGGCATACACGCGGTCGGAATATACGATGAAAAGCTCCCATCGGACTCTTTCTGTCGGAAATTACGCTCGTGTGTACACGGCATTAGTCTTAGTTACACCAAAGGAGCTCTAGAGCACGGCTATGTTTTTCAAGACTGCTGGCGTCATGTTTGCCAATATTGTAGGGGTCGGGCTCTTCTACAACATCTGCTAAAATGAATTGCTGTGCATCCTTCTTCAGTACTTGACTTATGGTGTCCTCAGTTCCAGTTTGTGGGGGTACGATGGGATTAGATGTTGAAGAGGAGGAAAAAGGGGCCAAATTTGCAGCCACTGTAGACATTGTGATAGTCTGTGTCTTGGAGAATGAAGAGGAGGAGGATGATGAAGACTTGGCTATCCACTCCACCACCTTTTCCACCTGCTTTCCCTATACTAGCTGCAAGTAAAGAACATGAGGATTGCTTAGCTGTTTTAGCAGCTATGGCAACAGGGGAATTGAGGATGGGGTTCTTTTACACTGCAGTGATTTTGTGAAGTACACTAGACTGCAATAGTGTGCGATGGTGTGTAAAGTGATGAGGGCAGCTTTGCCTACGTCGCCAACAAGTTCAGGCGGCTGATCTTGAAAAAATGTACAAGATTCTATCAAAATAATAAAATATATGATATAACTCCCTTAAAAAAATTTAAACATTTTTTTTTTGTAAATAACTAAAGCCCTAAACCCCAAATAGGGAAAGGTATATAAATTACAATATGGCTTGTCTAACAATTGTATAAGCTTTGTTTTTTTCCATGACAGTGGAGTTTACCTTTAAGTGTGTTTAGTTTTAGCAATAGGTGATATTTAATACTAGGCAGTTATATGTAATTCCAGGGAAGGATCTTGTACACATCTGCTGTAAGGCGAGTGGGAAAATCACACCCTCTATTATTTTAAACAGAAATCTGATATCTGGGGGTGTCTCAGTTTACTTTAATGAAGCACAGTAATGATTGTTGCTGTGGCCATTCTTGTGTATCTGCACCTGGTTATGGAGCTTCATCAATATCACGTATTACAATAAAAGTGATGTGTATAATGACCTTTCTAACCTTTGTATAAGAGGGTATAAGCAAAACACTGAAAAACAAATTGAAAAATTGTTGTTGCTTTCTGCCTACAAGTTGATTCTTGACTGCTAATCCACAATTCCATGCATGTGGGTATAAAGTAAGTCAAGCTTTATTTTATACATATATATTGTAAAAGACAAATAAAGGAAGTAAAATGAAGTTTCAGCTTCTCCCTTAGTTTCAGCCTGATATACCAATTGCATATTCAGAATAATAATGCTCAAGGTTTAATAGGTTAGGAAGGCAGTTACAGTATCTCACAAAAGTGAGTACACCCCTCACATTTTTGTAAATATTTTACTATCTTTTTATGTTACAACACTGAAGAAATTACACTTTTCTACAATGTAAAGTAGTGAGTGTATAGCTTGTATAACAGTGTAAATTTGCTGTCCCCTCAAAAAAACTCAACACACAGCCATTAATGTCTAAACCGCTGGCAACAAAAGTCAGTACACCCCTAAGTGAAAATGTCCAAATTGGGCCCAATTAGCCATTTTCCCTCCCCGGTTTCATGTGACGCGTTAGTGTTACAAGGTCTCAGGTGTGAATGGGGAACAGGTGTGTTAAATTTGGTGTTATCGCTCTCACTCTCGCATACTGGTCACTGAAAGTTCAACATGGCATCTCATGGCAAAGAACTCTCTGAGGATCTGAAAAAAAGAATTGTTGCTCTACATAAAGATGGCCTAGGCTATAAGAAGATTGCCAAGAACCTAAAACTGAGCTGCAGCACATTGGCCAAGACCATACAGCGGTTTAACAGGACAGGTTCCATTCAGAACAGGCCTCGCCATGGTCGACCAAAGAAGTTGAGTGCACATGCTCAACGTCATATCCAGAGGTTGTCTTTGGGAAATAGACGTATGAGTGCTACCAGCATTGCTGCAGAGGTTGAAGGGGTGGGGGGTCAGCCTGTCAGTACTCAGACCATACGCCGCACACTGCATCAAATTGGTCTGCATGGCTGTCATCCCAGAAGGAAGTCTCTTCTAAAGATGATGCACAAGAAAGCCCACAAACAGTTTGCTGAAGACAAGCAGACTAAGGACATGGATTACTGGAACCATACCCTGTGGTCTGGTGAGACCAAGATAAACTTATTTGGTTCAGATGGTGTCAAGCGTGTGTGGCGGCAACCAGGTTGTACAAAGACAAGTGTGTCTTGCCTACAGTCAAGCATGGTGGTGGGAGTGTCATGGTCTGGGGCTGCATGAGTGCCTCTGGCACTGGGGAGCTACAATTCATTGAGGGGACCATGAATGCCAACATGTACTGTGACATACTGAAGCAGAGCATGATCCCCTCCCTTCAGAGACTGGGCCACATGGCAGTATTCCAACATGAGAACAACCCCAAACACACCTCCAAGACTACCACTTCCTTGCTAAAGAAGCTGAGGGTAAAGGTGATGGACTGGCCAAGTATGTCTCCAGACCTAAATCCTATTGAGCATATGTGGGGTATCCTAAAACATAAGGTGGAGGAGAGCAAGGTCTTTAACATCCACCAGATCTGTGATGTCCTCGTGGAGGAGTGGAAGAGAACTCCAGTGGCAACCTGTGAAGCTCTGGTGAACTCCAAGAGGGTTAAGACAGTGCTGGAAAATAATGGTGGCCACACAAAATATTGACACTTTGGGCCCAATTTGGACATTTTCACTTAGGGGTGTACTCACTTTTGTTGCCAGCATTTTATACATTCATGGCTGTGTGTTGAGTTATTTTGAGGGGACAGTAAATTTTAACTGTGTAAACAAAAATCTGTGCTAGCAACTCACCAAGTGAATAATTTATAAAATATGACAGGATCAAATGATAAAACCACTAAGCAAATGATTGTGGATGTGAAAAAATCAGAAATAAAATATGTAGAAATTAAAATATAACCTTGCACAATTTGCTGTGTGTTGGGTGAAATTGTGCACAAATACACTGACAAGCTGAGTGACTACAATGTAATAGAGAGTAAATCTGAAATATATATGTACAAACAAGTAATGCGGTCTAGGTAGATGATCCGAAAAGCATACACCCAAACACTATGCGACTATAAGGTGATGAAATATCGCTATACTGATGCAAAAAATATATATGTGCTCCCATATATTCGTGATCACAAATAACAATGAAGTGAGCCTCTATGAGGAATAAACACCAAATCATATGTGAAACAAAAAGGTTAATTGAATCGAAAAATTGCAAATGACAGAGTATCTATTAGATCGAAATGTTCCTTCACAAAAGGACAATCAGCAGACTTCAAACTTTTTCATCCATATGATAAGTCAGGGCAAGAAGGTATGCTGATGTTGGTGATGATTACAAGGAAACTTTTGGGACCACAAAGCTCGTGTTCCACCAAAAGAAAAGAAAAGAAATATAGTATAAAACCTTATGATACCGTGGGATCACCTGCGCATAAGAGCGCTACTCACGGGACCAATGTGCAGAGCAGGCATTTAGATACTTGGTCGGTGTTCGCCGCTGAACGGCGTGTGTTCCACCAACTCCAGGAAGTGATGTCACTGGTTTACAGGCGTAGGCAGGATGTTGCAACATCCTGCTCTGCACATTGGTCCCGTGAGTAGCGCTCTTTTGCGCAGGTGATCCCTTCTTGCCCTGACTTATCATATGGATGAAAAAGTTTGAAGTCTGCTGATTGTCCTTTTGTGAAGGAACATTTCGATCTAATAGATACTCTGTCATTTGCAATTTTTCGATTCAATTAACCTTTTTGTTTCACATATGATTTGGTGTTTATTCCTCATAGAGGCTCACTTCATTGTTATTTGTGATCACGAATATATGGGAGCACATATATATTTTTTGCATCAGTATAGCGATATTTTATCGCCTTATAGTCGCATAGTGTTTGGGTGTATGCTTTTCGGATCATCTACCTAGACCGCATTACTTGTTTGTACATATATATTTCAGATTTACTCTCTATTACATTGTAGTCACTCAGCTTGTCAGTGTATTTGTGCACAATTTCACCCAACACACAGCAAATTGTGCAAGGTTATATTTTCATTTCTACATATTTTATTTCTGATTTTTTCACATCCACAATCATTTGCTTAGTGGTTTTATCATTTGATCCTGTCATATTTTATAAATTATTCACTTGGTGAGTTGCTAGCGCAGATTTTTGTTTACATATTATTCAAGTGCCAGCACTTTCATCTAGCAGCTGCAACAGGATAGTTAGAGTTTGAAGATTATCATTATTTTTTATTTTGCGAGCGCTGTTTTGTATGTATTTAAGTAAATTTTAACTGTTATACAAGCTGTACACTCACTACTTTACATTGTTGAGAACGGCTGATGTGGAAGGTTATCCCCCAAACCCATCTGAGAAACTTCAGGGAAAGTTTTGTGAAGTTTTTGAAGGTTCATACACTGTGTGTAATTTTACTGGCTGAAAGTGATCTTGTGTGCTTGTGTAAGTTAGTTTGAATTACATCACAATATTTAGGGTATAACCTATACCTATATTGGTTTCCCAATTAATCTTGATGCTGTTTTAAATGACAGTTGAAGGCTGTTCAATTATTGGTAAAGAAAGGATATGACCACTTTTTCTCTAGAAGGAAAAAGGTAAATGTGTTCAAACTGTGCAGGGAGTGATTGGGTTTATGGGAAAATGAATATGTTACAAAAAAGGATCTGATTTGTAAGCGTTAATATCTTGCTCTCTTCCAGTAGTTCTGTTGTAGAGGTAAAGGTAGAGCTGTTTTGGAGATCTTGTAAGGTAAATATGGAGCTGTGAAGCCATCAAGAAAAATTGCTCTTTCAATGGAAGGTTGGAGAGAAAGAGGAATCACCTAAATAGACATCAGTGAGATATACGGGATTAAGGGCCCATTCACATTAGGAACTGTATGAGAACTGCACAGGAATGTTGCTCGGTTCCTGAGCGATTCACATGCAGTTCTGTGCAGTGTGATTTCAGCCCATTTATTTAGAATGTCCTGAAATCTCACTTCACCGCACCAAAAGTAGTGCATGCACTGCTTTTTGGAAATGCACTGCAATGGGAAAAGCACTAAGCAATCCAGTGCAATCCAGCCTGCATTTGGCACGGAATGTGGGTCTTCTGCGATGTATTTGTTTGAGGTGGACCTCTGAAAGTATACAGTATGTGAAGCTTTACCTTGTAAAACAACCCATTCAGTCCAAAATAGAAATGCAAGGCAAATATATACACATTATAAATACTTTTTAATAAATGATCACATGACCTCTACTCTCAGCTGCGTAAGGGACGTAAAGAGCTGGGGGTGGAGACTGCAGGGGGCTGGTCAGTAGAAGGCAGAGAAACTACAGCACACCGGGGGGGGGGGGGGGGGGTCAGCATAAGTCTGACTATTGGAGTACACAGGGCCGCCATCAGGGGGGTACAGCCCATACACTTGTAAGGGGCCCCGTTGTCTGGACAGGCCCGGCCGACTGGCAGGGATGTGAGAAGGCGGGTGCAGAGGAGCTCCGTGGATGCTCCTGTATGTGTGTGAGTTGGCGGGCTGCTGCTCTGTCATGAGCTGACATCTGACATCGGGCTCTTTGCTGC
The DNA here is from genome assembly GCA_037952835.1 of Lithobates septentrionalis. Taxonomy (NCBI): domain Eukaryota; kingdom Metazoa; phylum Chordata; class Amphibia; order Anura; family Ranidae; genus Lithobates; species Lithobates septentrionalis. Next base: position 216,530 of record JBBDGP010002749.1, on the reverse strand, counting down.
CACCTCTGGCCATTTCCTGCATGTTCACCCCTCTGCATGTGGAAACAAGAGCTGGGACTAGGACCACCTTACAAGTAAGGGCTTGTGTGCAGGGGGGCGCTGTGTGTGTGATTGTGTACATGCCTGTGTGTGTACATTTCTCTGTGTGTACATGTCTCTGTGTGTGTACATGCCTGTGTGTGTACATGCCTGTAAGTGTGTGTGAGGGGGCTGAAAGCATACAGGTGTGAGGGGGGCTGAGAGCAAACAGGTGTGAGGGGGCTGAGAGCATACAGATGTGAGCGGGCTGAGAGCGTACAGGTGTGAGGGGGCTGAGAGCATACAGGTGTGAGGGGGGCTGAGAGCGTACAGGTGTAAGGGGGCTGAGAGCGTACAGGTGTGAGGGGGCTGAGAGCGTACAGGTGTGAGGGGGCTGAGAGCGTACAGGTGTAATGGGGGCTGAGAGCATACAGGTGTGAGGGGGCTGAGAGCGTACAGGTGTGAGGGGGCTGAGAGTGTACAGGTGTGAGGGGGCTGAGAGCGTACAGGTGTGATGGGGGCTGAGAGCATACAGGTGTGAGGGGGCTGAGAGCATACAGGTGTGAGGGGGGCTGAGAGCATACAGCTGTGAGGGGGGCTGAAAGCGTACAGGTGTGAGAGGGCTGAGAGCGTACAGGTGTGAGGGGGCTGAGAGTGTACAGGTGTGAGGGGGCTGAGAGCGTACAGGTGTGAGGGGGCTGAGAGTGTACAGGTGTGAGGGGGCTGAGAGCGTACAGGTGTGATGGGGGCTGAGAGCATACAGGTGTGAGGGGGCTGAGAGCATACAGGTGTGAGGGGGGCTGAGAGCATACAGCTGTGAGGGGGGCTGAAAGCGTACAGGTGTGAGGGGGCTGAGAGCGTACAGGTGTGAGGGGGCTGAGAGCATACAGGTGTGAGGGGGGCTGAGAGTGTACAGGTGTGAGGAGGCTGAGAGCGTACAGGTGTGAGGGGGCTGAGAGCATACAGGTGTGAGGGGGGCTGACAGTGTACAGGTGTGAGGGGGCTGAGAGCGTACAGGTTTGAGGGGGGCTGAGAGCGTACAGGTGTGAGGGGGGCTGAGAGCGTACAGGTGTGAGGGGGCTGAGAGCGTACAGGTATGAGGGGGGCTGAGAGCGTACAGGTGTGAGGGGGCTGAGAGTGTACAGGTGGGAGGGGGGCTGAGGCACTGAAGGACTTGGTGGAATGGCTAGTGGGCAGATTTGGTGGGACAGCCAGTGGGCGGGACCCTGGGGAATGTTGGTGGTCAGGTTCGTTGTATAAGGGGCCCCACAATTTCTCATGGCTGCCCTGGGAGTACAGGCAGGCTATGCTCCCAAGTGGAATGCAGGGAAACCAACTGACTACACTGGGAGGGATGTGCTTGCATGCCCTTGTGTGGTCAATTTGAAAGGGCAGGATCACCAGGTATTTCACACAAATAAAGTAATGCAAAGAGAATACTTTACAATACAAGTATATTGTACATGGTAACACAAGCACATATCAGGAAAATGTTGGGGTAACACCCTTTGAAGAGGGCAATCGGGATCCATAGCAGTGGCGGCCAATGTGAACAAGTGACACCGAGTGACTTCCTCCCCCAAGTCCCTAGATGCTGCGTAGGGATGAGGCTAAGGTTTACCCCACCATGGGTTTGTGGCGAATGCTGTGTATTTAAAGTTTGTGGACCCAGCAAACGAATGCAGTGAAGCATATCAAAAAAAAAAAAAAAAGTCCCTAAACCAACTGCAACTAATGTAGGATTTTTTAGCTTACTGTTAGATAGGTCAATTTGGTTGTCTGCAAGCTGGTGGTAAGTAGACTTTGGCTTTTTCCTGGGCATTCCCCAGACACTTGTTGGTACCTGTTTTAGCCTCCCAAAGCTGCTTACTGCGATAGCCAGCTATAAATGAGAGTGGTGGCAAGTTTGTGTTATCACGTGAGTGTTTGTATTGGTCCAGCAGTGCACCAACACCTTTGCAGCCATTGTGCTATTGCTGGGTGTTTGGTGTGCTCCTGTACCTTTAAGGGGGGTGGGCTCCCCTCCAGCCACCTGCCCTCATTTATCCATTAAATGCATGTGCCTCCACTGTGGGGACACTCATACGTTAGTGTTAGGACCACAGATACAAGGGTGCCGTGACGTGGCTCTGTGGCTCACGCATGCGTTTGCAAATGCGTGCGGACTAAACCCCTTTTTTAACGCTTACTGTTAGATAGGTCAATTTGGTTGTCTGCAAGCTGGTGGTAAGTAGACTTTGGCTTTTTCCTGGGCATTCCCCAGACACTTGTTGGTACCAGGATTTTTTAGGTACCTCACCAAAAGATAATATAAAATGTGTAAGCTTTATTCAAAACATTGCATACAAATTGTTTACAAGAAGACCCTCAATGGGGCAGGACAAGAGATAGGTAGAAATATGCTACTGTGTTTATCATATTGCAGATTAACATACAAACATGACGTAACAATAATACAACAAGGAACAAAAACTATTGTCCCAGATGTGATATTCCATCAAGGATGCCAACACATAAAAATCTTCTACACATTTCTCAGGACAAGGCCTGATTCTTCAGGAAGAGATCATTATTGTGCGTCTGTTACGCCTACCGAGAAAATTCAACATGCATATTTAGAAGCATAAATGGTTTCCACAAGTGCCACTTCTGATCAGCCGGACCCCCTTTTGATCTTCACATTATTGATAAGAAAGAGAAGGGTGCCATCCAAAAATATTTCACTGGTTTTCCAAACAAGGAGAGAAAAAAGAGACTGTGAGAGTGGAACAGATCCAAGTCCTTTTTGATAAAGCGGACCTTCCATGAAAAAGCTTTCACCCGCCCCCCCCCCCCCCCCCCCCAAGTCAAATCACCTGAGAAGGCAATTTAAAGGATAAGTTCACCTTTTTTTTCTATTCTCTAAATTCCAGCTCCCCTATGCACCAATATAGCATTTATGTACTTTTTTTAGCAAAAGTATCAAAGCTTTCCAAAAAATCTACAGACACGTACCTTACTGTCCTCCATCCATGATTCCAAAAGTATCTATTGCTTCTGTCTTACCTCCTTACAGACTAGAGGTCATGATACTGGAAGGAGTTGACCAGCTGACCTCATTAGCACACACCCTGCATCATCCACCCTCTCATTCCTAGCTGTACATTTTTTAAATGAAATACAATCAATACGTGATCACCCTTCTCACTAAATCAGATTGCATAGTGTATGGCCATCTTTATAAAAGTACATAGGAAGGACTGGACAGAAACGCTCAGCTGTCAAGCCCCATTCACATCCCTGCATAGCGGGAACTCGCATTCCCACATGCGTTTTTTTTTTTTATAGCGACGGGGGGAGGTGTTTTGGAGCATTTTTACTCATCACACATAGGGCAGCCCATCCACCTGAATGGGCCGTCCTACATGCAGCTATCGCCCCAACAAAGCTTGAGGACTTTTTTTAGAGTGGAGCTTGGTGCGTTTTTTACTGTGATTTTTGGTGCAGCGCATTTCTAAAATGCAAGGAAACACACAGATGTGAATGGAGCCTCGTTGTCATTGTGTTATCGCACCAATTTCACTTCCAGGCCCCATTCACAAAAGGGAACACATTAACCCTTTGATCGCCCCCTAGTGGTTAACCCCTTCACTGCCAGTGACATTTTTACAGTAATCAATGCATTTTTATAGCACTGATCACTGTAAAAATTCCAATGGTTCCAAAAATGTGTCAAAATTGTCCAATGTGTCCGCCATAATGTCCCAATACAAATCGCAGATCGCCGCCATTACTAGTAAAAAAAAAATGAATAATAAAAATGCCATAAAACTATCCCTTATATTGTAGACGCTATAACTTTTGCCCAAACCGATCAATAAACGCTTATTGTGATTTTTTTTACCAAAAATATGTAGAAGAATACATATCGGCCTAAACTGAGGAAAAAAATAGTTTTTTTATATATATTTTGGGGATATTTATTATAGCAAAATGTAAAAAATATTGCGTTTTTTTCAAAATTGTCGCTCTTTTTTGTTTACAGCACAAAAAATAAAAATCGCAGAGGTGATCAAATACCACCAAAAGAAAGCTCTATTTGTGGGGAAAAAAGGATGTCACTTTTGTTTGGGTGCAACGTCTCATGACCGCGCAATTGTCAGTTAAAGTGACGCAGTGCCGTATCGCAAAAAATGCTCTGGTCAGGAAGGGGGGTAAATCCTTCCGGGGCTGAAGTGGTTTATGTGTAGTGAGTCAGTAAAATATGTTGCTGTTTTTATGGTGGAAAGTGACACTCTAATGTTGATTTTTTTTTTTTTTTTGAAAAAAAGAGCGGATTGTGGTCTCCCCAGTTGAAATGGCAGCCTTAGCTCTGAGCAGCTGTTTTGTTAGATAATGTTATGTAATCTTATGTTTTCTTTTCTTATTCTTGTTTTATTTGTTTTGAGCCGGGAATGCCCAGAGGCTCTGATTTGTATTTTATTGGCAAAACTAATAAAAAGAATAAAAAAACAAAAAAAACAAAAAAAAAAAACAAACAATGCAGCCTAACTGTCAATTAAGTTATTGAATTATGTAATTGTTTTTACCCTGAAATATATGCTTAAATGTGAATTTTTAGCCTGAAAACATAGAAACATAGAAAAGCGACAACAGAAAAAGGTCGAGAAGTCCATTGCGACTGCCCATTTTCTTTTTTTTTTTTTTTTCCATTAACTTTATTGTTGGAGTATAGATCTGTGTTTGTCCCAAGCATGTTTGAAGCCCCTGTTGACTGTCTCACTACCTCTACTGGAAGTGTATTCCAATCATCAACTACCCTTTCAGTAAAATAATACTTACTAAGATTCGTTTTGAACGTCCCTCCAGTTAGTTTGAGGTCATGTCTCTGTGTTTTTGATTTTGGTTTCTTATTGAAAAAACTGCCCTCCTGAACCTTAATCACCCCCTTGATGTATTTAACCATTTCAGCCCTGGAAGGATTTAACCCCTTAATGACCAGGCCATTTTTGCGATACACTGCGTCACTTTAACTGACAATTGCGCGGTCGTGCGACGTTGTACCCAAACAAAATCGATATCTTTTTTTCCCACAAATAGAGCTTTCTTTTGGTGGTATTTAATCTCTGCGGTTTTTATTTTTTGCTCTATAAACAAAAAAAGACCGCCAATTTTGAAAATTTTGACTTTCTGCTATATTACATATCCAAAAAAATATATAAAGAAACACATTTATTCATTTAGGCCAATATGAATTCCTGTACATATTTTTGTTAAAAACAAAATCACAATAAGCGTATATTGATTGGTTTGCACAAAGTTATAGCGTCCATAAAATAGAGGATAGATTTATGGACTTTTTTTACATTTTTTTATGTTTTTACTGGTAATGGCGGCGATCTGCGATTTTTTTGCGGGACTGCGACATTGCGGTGGACAAATCTGACCCCAAGTGACACTTTTTGGGGACCAGTGACATTATTACAGTGATCAGTACTAAAAAAATGCACTGATCAATGTATAAATGACACTGGCAGGGAGAGGGGTTAACACTAGGGGGCTATCAAAGGGTTAAGTGTGTTCCCTAAGTGTTCTAACTGTGTGGAGATGGGCTCACTGCGGCAACACAGAGATCGCTGTTCCTGATCACTGGGAACAGAAGATCTCCATGTTGTCCCCTGTCAGAATGGAGATCCGCCTTGTTAACATAGGCGGATACCTATTCTGCCTCTCTGTACTGCGACCGCAGATGGCTGGCGGACTTCGAGTCCACTGAACCTGCATGCATGCTCCCGCGGCGCACAATGGGCGCCACAGTATCTATTGCATGAAACGACATACAGGTACGTCGTTTCACGCAATAGAGCCACCCTGCTGCAGTTGGGTGGTCTTAAAGTGGTTAAAGGTTCCAATCATGTCTCCCCTTTCCCTTTTTTCTTCCGGAAAATGTACATCAAGTCCATCATTTTCAAAGTCTGAACCACAACTGATTTTTTCTATGTTGCCTTATGCAATTTTTACTATACTGTATTACTTTTTTTCAAAGTTAAAAAATATCAAAACTATTTTCTTTGTCCTCAAAAGCTGCATGAGATAAGTGTTTTATCAACTGAGGCCTCCCAGAAATCCCTTTGTCCTCAAAAGCTGCATTAGATAAATGATTTATCAAATATGGCTTCCCAGGAATGTATTCATCTTGATAAAATCTATTTTACTTTTTTGACACTCCAAAGCTAAATGGGGATGTGATTTAGCCAACGAGGTCTGAAAGGAATGGTAGAATTATTGTATATGCTGTGTGTGTCATCTTACTTCTGTCGGAATCATTAAAAAAAAGGTTCATTCTTTTTTATTCCTTCAAAGATAAAAATGATCATTTGGTTTAGCCAATGGGAGCTACAAGAAATTTTATAAATATTACATATGCTGTGTATGGCATATTACTTTCATTGGAAATATAAATGATAACTATTTGTTTGGACCCTCACAAGATAAATGTGAATGTGATTTAGCTAATCAGGTCAAAAAACAAATTGTGAAAATCCTACAAATGCTGCACTTTATTTCAAAATATTATATTCAAATTGATTTTCTTGCCCCAATGCTAAATTGAAATGTAGTTTTAGCAATAGGACCCACCAGAAATGGTGAAAATAAAACTTATGCAGTGTGCACCATTTTTGTTCCTTTATTTCGCTTAAAAACTCCTTTTGTATATTATATTTGACCTTAACAGGCTCCGTGGTTTGTGTCAAGCTTTCAATGTAGCCTACTACAACAGCTGAAATGTTGTCTATATAGTGTGGATAGTATTTCCTCATTTTTTTTCTTTATCTTATACAGTATGGTGTAAAGGTAGGATGAAAAGCTGTGTGCCCTTTTCAAAATGCGTCCTGCTCCAACTGATTCAGTGTTGATTCAGTGTTGACTGTACAATATTTTTTACGTTGTGTCTATGTCATAATCAATTGTATGTTTTTTTTCTGGATACAAAAAATAGCTTTGTCTCTCCCTGTTCAAATGTGGACTACTAAAAAGACTTACAGTGGGGACGGAGAGTATTCAGACCCCCTTAAATTTTTCACACTTTGCTATATTGCAGCCATTTGCTAAAATCACTTAAGTTATTTTTTTTCCTCATTAATGTACACACAGCACCCCATATTGACAGAAAAACACAGAATTGTTGACATTTTTGCTGATTTATTAATAAAGAAAAACTGAAATATCACTTGGTCCTAAGTATTCAGACCCTTTGCTCAGTATTTAGTAGAAGCACCCTTTTGATCTAATACAGCCATGAGTCTTTTTGGGAAGAATGCAACAAATTTTTCACGCCTGGATTTGGGGATCCTCTGCCATTCCTCTTTGCAGATCCTCTCCAGTTCTGTCAGGTTGGATGGTAAACGTTGGTGGACAGCCATTTTTAGGTCTCTCCAGTGATGCTCAATTGGGTTTAAGTCAGGGCTCCGGCTGGGCACTTGGGAAAGTCACCAGCCTGACACCAATTATGTTTTTAGCTTTATGTAAGGGTGGCATTCTGACTGCCACTGTAAGGGTTGATATCTTCCTACTGACACGAATGTAACGGTCATTTTTCTCATTGATCCCTGATCAATCGGTTATAGTAAGGGTTCCCCCAAGACCAGAAACTTGTTTTAGGGGTTCCTCTGGGATAAAAGGTTTAGAAAGGAAGCTGTATGGTGTTGGAGGACCAAAGCTGATTGACAGTGCAAGAGTACATAGGAGGGGCAAATGTTGATTAGATCCTGGACGCACTGAAGAAGAGGCCTCTGTGAATCTGTTATTATAATTTGTTCCTTGCTAAGGACTAACATTCTGACGTGTACAGCTCAGACACTCCTTGCTTGAGCACCTCATCATTCTATTACAATAACTGTCACATCTTCTGCCTGATCTTCTAAATGTCACCCTGCCTGTTCCAGTAGAGTGCCCGTTACTCTCAGTTCCTCATTTCAATATATATTGGGTGCATTGAGCACATTTATACAGATGCATAAGAGCACAGCTGTCAGGACTATTCGCTAAAAGCAAAATATGCATAATGGTTTCTAGGCACTACTGTGCGGGCAAACACATAATGGATATGTAGTACCACCCAACAGGAGAGCTGCTGGATTATTTTGGGATTTGTTCATGCCTTTCACTAGTGATGACCCATCCTGTACCTAGACCCGAGTAACCACTGACACATTGTCTGCAAACATTTCAATGGGATTTATTCATGAATGAAAGTCCTGTAAAATAAATTGGTTAGGCAAACAGTACAAACAACCAAAGATACTATACTAACAGCAGCATAATAGATATCAGACCTTGCATACAAATGACCAGGCCCTACAATGCCAAGTCCTACTTACTACACTGGCCAGGATAAAATTACCTACAGTCCTGTTGGTAGAGGGGCCACCATATGTGGTAACTCCATGCACGCAGAAGCAGTACCCTGTTTCCCCGAAAATAAGACCTAGCGTGATTGTCGTTGATGGCTGCAATATAAGCCCTACCCCCCAAATAAGCCCTACCCTGTTTCCCCGAAACTAAGCCCTACCCTGAAAATAAGACCTACAAGGACTTTAACTAGGGCTTCTTTGGGGGGTAGGGCTTATATTGCAGCCATCACCGACAATCACGCTAGGTCTTATTTTTGGGGAAACAGGGTATGTTAGGCTTTTTTTGGTGGTGGTTAAGGGTAATGTCAAGAAATGTTAGTTTTCCTTTGGTAATAAAAAAAACTCAGGAGATATCCTTTAACATTTATGACCAAAATGAACGTCCAACTTGTCCTGAAATAACGAGGTATAATTCACCTAGATACAAAGTTGCAACACTGGGTACAAGTGTTATGGTTTATTTTACCCTCATCATTAGGAAGATAACCTTGGACCAAAGATTCAGGGTCACGTTCTCAAAAATATCACAACGGCAACTGCTAATGTTCTAGATACACCTAGCCTTTTTTTTTAAATAGCCCAAAAGGTAATACCAAAACTGTTATAGTTACTGATAGACAATGTTTTGAAAAAAGTGAATAATTCATTGAACTAGTGTGGCATTTGTGAGGGCAACTATCGATATTGGATGAGGAGACCTGGCTCACAATTGGAATTCCAAGTCATGCCAAAATGTATTAGGGCTGAAGTCAGGGATCCATGCAGGCCACTTGAGTTCCTTTACACAAATCTCATCAAACTATTATGGAGCTGTATTTCAACCTGAACTCAATACTTTGGAGGGATGGATACTTACCTTTGGCTATATAGCGTATATCTAAGGCTTCATGTACACGGGACGTTTGATAACCCCTTCTGAATGCTGAAACTCGACAGCTAGTAACCGATGTTTAAAAGCGTCCGTTTGCGTTTATGCGCGTTTTTGACAGATAACTGTTCTTACAGATCTGTAGACCCTTCCAATTGCCTACAATGCAATTGCGTTGAGACGCGTTTACATGCTGTTACAATCATTTGGTATTTCAAATGCCCCTGAACTACCAGCCTGAACGCAAATTTTGGCTTTCAAAAAAAATGCTTCTAACCTCAACTGCTTCTAAACTGCTATAACCGTATGAGTCTACATGTACCCATAACATAACTTTGAGGAGAGTTCAGGGGCTGCTGAAAAAAACGCCCAAATGCTCCTAAATGTCAGTTTACCAGCTGCAGTGTACATTAAGCCTAAGATTCAAATAGCATGTGCTGGTGAAAGAGAAAAACCAGAAAAAAATAACCAACTTAAGCTGCACATCTTTTACTACTCATCAATTCAGAATTACACTAAAAAGATTGCCATGAATCTTTTCTTCTGTCTCTAAAAAGTGTGCAATGCCTAAAATATTTGTGTACATATCCTAATGCCGCGTACACACGGTCGGACTTTTCGGGTACAAAAGTCCGACAGCCCGTCCGACAGACTTTCGACGGACTTTTGGCGGACTTGCGGCAGACTTTCTAACGAACGGACTTGCCTACATACGATCACACAAAAGTCCGTTGGATTCGTACGTGATGATGTACACCGGACTAAAATAAGGAAGTTGATAGCCAGTAGCCAATAGCTGCCCTAGTGTAGGTTTTTGTCCGTCGGACTAGCACACAGATGAGCGGATTTCTGGATCCGGCGTAGTTACGATGTAAAGATTTGAAGCATGTTTCACATCTAAAGTCCGTCAAATTTGCGGCTGGAAAAGTCCGCTGAAAGTCCGGGGAAGCCCACACACGATCGGATTGTCAGCCGGCTTTAGTCCGTCTGCGTTCGTCAGACTTTTGTAGACCGTGTGTATGCGGCATAACTCTATTTATGTACATTTTGTGTGCATGGCTATATGTGTTTTTTATATTTTTTTATATTATTGTATTAAACTTGTTTTTTTTTTTTTTACTATTTTATTATTGAAAAGAAGTTGAATTAAAAACATATAGCATTGTGAAATATCCAACACAGTTTTTTCATTTCCAAAAAGGAAGATGAGGGATGACCCTGAAATTTTACTTGTGGCTGCAAAGGCATTGAAGGAATGTAGTCAGGTAAATAACAGAAAATAAGCCTTGTGGAGAAAACCAAATGTATATTTGAGTATTTCTAGGTTGTAAGAAATGTTGATTCCATAAGATTACAGGACAGATTGTGTAGATATCAGTAGGTCACTCTGGGGTAGACCAGCTGAAACCACATTGATATAGTACCCAGATATTTTGAAACATTTGAAACTGGTGCACCGGTTCATCTTTTGCAATGACAATGCCCCTTATACTGGAATGAATAAAACCCAAGAACATGAGGATCTTACAATGGTCCAGTCAAAGCTTAGTCCTCCATTCAACTGAACATCTGTGATGAGACATGAAAATGTTTTCATTAATGGAGCCTAATAAACCTGACAGAGCTAAAGCAATTGTGCCAAGAAGGATGGGAAAACGGCAGGATTGAGGTGTACAAGGCTGGTAGAGCCCACTTCAAAAAGACTTTCAGCTGTGATTGTTGCCAAAAGTGGTCCAATCCAGTTGTACCAGTATTCATGTAGGATGTCCTTTATAGAGATATTAGCATTTTTAGAACATTTCATTGTGCATGTGAAAAAGGAATACATTGTCTGCCAGTGAAAGCTTTAAAGTAGAATTCTAGCTTATACCCAACCAGCCTTAAAAATATTGCTTTCCCCTCCTAACATATATGGTTGCTAACCTGTGTAAGAAAGGTGTGTTTACTTACCTATTATCAGCCAGAAGCAAATGCAGGGGAGAGAAAAGAGCACTCAACAACAGCTGGTAAAGCCTGAAGCAGTGATATCACCCATAAGCTTCAATGGCCCATCCATTGCTGGCGCTCCCTCCTCTCCCCTGCAGCTGGCTCTGGCTGAATCATGGGAGACAGATGACGTGACTGTACTGGTGTGGCTGAAAATAGGTCAGTATATACATCTCTTTTACACAGGTTAGTCACTGTACATGTTTGGAGGGGGGGGGGGGACATTTTTAAGGCTAGCTAGGTGTAAGCTTGATTCTACGTTAAATCAAAATTCCAGGAGAAAGAAAATTTACTCTAAAGTGGGTACCCCTCCACACGGCAATGGGTAAATGCTGGTTTTGTCTAAAGGTAGAGGAATGAGCAGAAATATTTACCTTGGCAGCTGTCAATCTTCTCCACTCTCCAACACACAAGGATTTTTGCCCTTGATGCCCTAATCTATAATGCAGGACCACTGGGTGGCAAATAAAAGGCTTCAACTGGTTTAGTGGCAAAGAGACAAGGCTATAGGTACAGGTCAGCAAGTGTCTCTGCTTTTTCCTCTACCTCTAGAAAAAAAGTTGCATTTAACTGGTGCGGTGGGGAGGGATACCCACTGCAAAGGTTAACTTGTGGTTTCGCTGCTGTTCTCCTTTAAAGTGAAGTAACAAAAATAAAGAATTTTCTTTAATATTATTTAAAATACCAGATTTTTTTGTAAACATGCAGTATAAAGTATTTTAAAGGATAACAACACTTTTAAGCAACCTAAACCTTACAAGACCCCTCATTCCCAATGCTACATATGGATTCTTGTATTTATCTTTAGAACCCGTTCAGGAAATGCAGCCTATAAAACAGTGGACAATACTTTTTTTTCTTTTAAGCTGGTGGGGTCACGTGGTACTGTGCATTCCTGTTCTCCACAGACCCTAAAAGAAAATACATTAACATACAGGCTTGCAAGTGGACAGCTTTCCTATTAAAGCCTACAAAGAAAAGATATGCATGGCAATACTACACTCGGAAAAGTGGACAGGTCATTGTTATAGGCTACAGCATCTTGAAGGAGCTGCCCGTTGGGCTGAACAAGTACAAGGGGGTATAGCTAAAATAGATAAAATGTGAGGAGAGAGGGGGGCTGTTAGCCTTAGCTTGTTTATCAGTACAGCTATCCTTTATGTAGAGAAACCATGTGATAACCAACAACTTACCAGCAAGCTTACCACCCAAACTTTGTTATCCTAAAATGGTTGGTAATTGAATATGGTGCTAAATTGCACATTTTCGTGAAACCTCTTTTGTGAATCAACCAATCAACATTGATCACATTGCTTGTATTGCCTATGTGCACTGTAGTACTATTCATTTTCAATGCCACTCAAACGTACAATGTACCTATGTTGCAAAATGCCGCAATACATGTGCATTGTGTTAAGAAAAAAATGGAATGGTGCGTTTTGGGCCAAAACAAAGAAAAAACTGCGCTATACCCTCACCAATGTGTATTGAAGTGAATGTGAAAAAATACCAAATATGAAAATGAATGTATACGTGAAGTCATGGACAAAAAAATGACAAAAAAATGTGACAAAAAAATACCATAAAAATACCAATTATTAAATAACTAATATCAAGTGCATATAAATCAATAGTGTCAAAACCAAAAATATAGTGATGAAAAATTAGTAAGCAGCAAAGTCCATAGATCAGACAATCAGAAAATCTTCTAGGGAGATGGGAAGAGTCCCCTGATAGCTCTTTATAAGGATCAGTGTGGAAATGTAGAAAATGGAAAAACACCCCTCGCAGTGATCCTCCACCACTAAAAAATGCACGCTTACCAGATAGCAAGCTCAACAGGCTCGTAAATAAACCAGGGTCCAGATGGACAGTGGGTTTTGGAGCATCCCTCTATATAGCGTGGCAGATGGCAGGCAAACCGGGCACATGCAGGACCTTGAAACCAGGAATCCAACCAGCATTAGGACATCATTCTAGCGGCATTACTGCGGGCATGTATGGGAGGGTACCACAACCCAAATCACAAACATAGGAGCAAAGAAAGGATGTCCATAGTGTGAATCCGTTATGAAAAATGTATTAATAAAAGGTAGAAAACTTACAGTTAGGCGGTTTAAAAAAAACGAAATCGCCGGCTGGCTGGCGAGCGCCCGTTCAGGTGAAAAGCGATGACGTCAGAACATCAACCTCCCGTTTTGGGCCACATTAGTGTCTTGTTAGCAACCCATTCTAAATGAATGGACTACCTCTTCACAATAAGCATTAGCACCTGACCTAATGGACTGCAGAGGTATGATCCAGGTCTTACCTTTCTCATTATTAAAATCTAATTTTCTGCTTAATGCTGTATGACTACATGAAATGGATCAATTAATAAACATAGTTACAAAAGTAAAATCTAAAGAAAATATGCCCTAAGCGTGTTATTTTGAGTTTCCTAACATCTTCTGCAGAGTGCGTGCGATTCTTATTCTGAGAGCCTTGGTCCTTACGCCGTAGATCAGAGGGTTAACAGTAACAGATGTACTCATACCACTCATAGAGATGACCACATGGGCAACAGTTGAGAGAGAACTACTGCTTAGTCTGTACCTAAAGACAATAAACAGAGTTCCAACCATAAAAATGCTAAAAGCGATTGCATGAGTCACCAACGTTTGGGCGGCTTTCTGAGAGGCTTCCGCAGGAAGTTTGATACAGATGACAGTCGTCTTTATATAACAATAGACAATTAAAAGCATGGGGCAAACCGTGATGAGCAAGGTCCATGTTATACCATAAATATTATTAACTGTGATATCGCCACAAGAGAGTCGTAGGAGGGACATAGTCTCACAGTAGACATTGTTGATATCTACCCCACAAAAGGTCAGTCTTGCTGTTAACAATACAACCCCACATATACCCAAAAGAACAAAAACCCATATGGCAAGTAGTAACTTTTGACTGGTCAAGTTTGTCATCAGCGCGGAGTACCTCAGAGGGTGACCCACCGCCAAATATCGATCATATGCTATAACAGTGAAAGTAAAAATTTCAGCAGCTGCGTAAGTTTGCATGCAGTAGGCCTGAAATAGACATCCAGGGAGAGAAATAGTTGAATTTTTAGACAATAAGTCAATCAGCAGCTTGGGGAGGTAAGCCGAACTTCCGAACATCACATTGAGGACCAAGCCGCATATAAAGATGTACATTGGTTCATGCAAACTTTCCTCTGTCCAGGTTACATAGACAATCATTGAACTCACAAAGAAAGAAGTTGAATATACTGCAAAAGTAAGTAGAGCATACAAGAATCTTAATGATTCCATTTGGACAAGCCCAACAAGGACAAAATTGGTGTAGGTTGTTGATATGTTCTCCATCTATAGAACTGCGCATAGGCTTTATTTCTTGTAGCACACAGTAGACTAATCATAACATTTTAGTTCAGTTAGGATAATATTAGGAGAATAGGAAGAAAAATTCTACTCTGTGGATACTTTGAATATGGTTCCTCCTAAATTATTCTCCTAATTCTACATATCAGATGACTAAGACATTCCAATTCAGCAAGGCTTTTATAGCCTTTAGAAAGGTAAAGCTTTGCTTTGAATTAAGATGGCAAGTTTTCCAGTGGGACCATTAGCTGTCACGGCTGGTATCCTAATTGATGTCAGAAATGCATTCAGCCATGGCTGCATAAATGACCTCCGAGAATTAAAATAACAATGGATGCAGTTATGATTGTATTTACTAAAATGTATTATATTTCTTTTTAAATGCAACCAGTGTATGGATTTATATAAAATAATACCACTTCTCCTCTTAGTTTGCACTTGCTCTAACACAAAACGTTCCGGGGTTACCAAAGTCCACAGGTTGTTGCTTGTGACCTTCCATAGTATCTCTTTGGGTGATAACACAACTTGACCATCCCATTTTGCTCACACTATGAACATTTGGCCTACACTGGATTCCAAATTCGAAGAAGAGAAAAACAGGAAGCGCCACCTGAGTGTAGTATTAAAACAAGCAGTTTAATCATAGGAATAAAAACACTCACAAGATAAACTGTCAAACAGGCTCATCTGGTGTAAGGGGGAGGGCGTTCTGATCCATCTCACGGACATTGCGCTGCGCACAGAGGGCACTGGTGCTTTAGAGAAGCTGGATGGCGTCTGTAGCCACAGAGAAGCCAGAAGAATCACCATGGATGGCAGGGCGGATGTGACGTCACCGGATAGGTTATAGTTAAAATTTGCCTATTCATGTGAAGTGTTCTCCTAGCTTAATCAGCTGACCATCTCAACTTCCACATAACCAGCTCCCGGAGTATTAGGGATGAGTGAACCAGACTAGGCTCAGTTTGTGGGAGGTTCGGTGAATTAAGTCAATAGTCCACAAAACCTAACCTTAGCAGCCAAACCTATTGAAGTCTGTGGGAGTTAAAGTGGTTGTAAAGCTTTGATTATTTAAAAAACAAAATTGCAAACCGGTTTATACTTACCTGCTCTGTGCAACAGAATTGCACAGAGCAGTCCCGAACCTCCTCTTCTCGGGTCCCCCCTCCGGTTCTCCTGGCTCCTGCCATCCGACGAATGCCCCCATAAAAAGTTGCTTTCTACTGGGGCACTCAGGCAGGCTTGCTCTTGAGGTTTGCCATCTGCATCTAGGGACTTGGCCATGCCCCCCTCTCCCTCATCAGTGGCTTTGATTGAAAGCCAATGGCTCCCAATGCCTCAGCAATGCCGGCTAGACCAGGAATACTGCTGCCGTAAATATTTTTTACCCTAATGCAAGGAATGTTAGAAGGTTAAACATATTTAGGCTTTAGAACCACTTTAAAACTTAGCTATTTTTTCTGTCTGCCCCCCCCCCAAATAAAATTGCATGGGGAGCCGGGCACAGCCAGTGGGTACATGTACCATCTGTAAGGCATGCTGCGGCACTGGACTGCTTCCAGCTGGCCAGGTCTGTGTCCAATCACCTGCTGTGATTGGACACAGCAGAAGCCAATCAGCGGGTCTGGCAGATGTGATGTCCCCCAGGACCCACTGATCATTCGAGGAACAGGCAGAGCGGCTATCTAAAAGGAAAAAGGAAGATTGCAGTTCTGTGACAAGGGAAGGCAGTGATCTTGTGTTTCTACTAAGCAGAAACATGGATCTCTACCTTCCCACCATACAAGCACCTCCCCCCACACAGAGGAAAGGGACGCACACCCCTCCACACAACTCACATGAAAAAAGCTGAGGATGTCAATCTGCTGGAGGTCCCTCCCCTGTCACCTTTTTTCTCTTGGTGTCAGGGAAACTTGTCAGAAGTGAATAATGCTGATAGCGGAGGAACAAAGAAAGCAGACAGAAATGACACTTGGCATTTTTTTTAGGACAAGTACACCCTATAGAGGAATATGCTTTGTTCACATGTCATGTCTGCGGTTGAGTTCACACCTATGTGAATTAGATGCGGCTTACACCGCATCCAATTCGCAGAACATTTTAAAATCTATTACTTTCATTCAGTCTGTTCCACATATGTACATTGCATTTGCACTCTGCATTGCGGTGCGAATTGCAGGCACATATTCTTCTATTGGAACGCATCTAATTCGCAGATGCATTCCGTTGTGAACAGGCATTCTCTTCCCCTCCTCGCTTCACCTCCCCTCTCCCTGCTCAGCTGATCGGCAGCTACAATGGAGAGGAATCGCTGAACAGCTGCTTTTTCTCTTCGCACAGAGAACGGAGCTGGAATTTGCACCGGACTGGTGTGAATCCAGCCTCAAGTTTACAACCACTTTAATCCTTTAATTTGCCACCATCCTGCTAGTAATGGGGCCTCATATGTGGTATTCCCATGCACAGAGGAGTAGAATTTATTTTGGGTTGTTTTTTGGTGGTGGGTAATGGCAATGGCAATAATTGTCAGTTTTCCTTTGATAATAAAACAAGGTCAGGAGATATCCAATAACATTTACCACCAAACGAAGACCCAATTTGTCCTGAAAAAACAAAGTATAATTTACCAAGATACACTAAGTAGAGCAAAGAGATGTATGGGTTTACTGACACATGTCAAACGTGAAGAACAGGTTCAGGTGTTAAGGTTTTTTTTTTACATTCTTAATTTAGAGTCAAATATATTTTTATTGTATTTTACAGAAGAAAAACAACAGTACATGGGTGATGATCAGATGTTCTGTACATTAAGCAATACAGTGTGGGATCCATGTCAAATATAAGTCCGTATGCCCTTTAGTGTGGCACGCAAGCGTGCCCATCTTTCAAACCAAGGGGGGTTAGAATTAGAACTATAGTGTATTGCATGACAGATTTATAGAGTATGGGGGAGTAGACATCTGAGCAGCCATCATTCGAACACAGGGAAAGAAGGAGGGGGAAATGGAGGAGAGAGAGAGAGAAAAAGAAAAAAAAAAAAAGGAAGTAGAGAGAAAGAGAGGAGGAGGGGGATGTGTATAGTGAGGGGGAAGGAAGGTTAGGGAGGGTTGAGCAGACTCCCATGTAACAGGCTGGGAAAATAGGGTCTGGGGGTGAGTCCGGATTAGCTATGAGGTGTCAACATCGCCTTTAGGGAGTCAGAGGTAGAATATTCTATCCAGATAAGCCAGAGGGTTTTACATTTGTTGAAGGTGTCATTGTTTAGGGCTATCATTTCCTCCATGCGCATGATATCGTTGACCGCTGAGACCCAGGCAGATAGGGGTGGGGTGGTGGTGGTCTTCCAGAAGAGGGGGATAAGTTGTTTTGGCAGCTGACAGAAAGAAGCGTAGCAGTGTACGTCTCTGGAAGGCTATGTTAGCTGAGATATAGTGCCGGTTATGTCCCTTATCCCTGGCAATGAGGGAGTGGGCATCTAGGATGTGGAGTAGCTCCCTACGGGCGTTCGAGAGATCCACATATACTGTGGGATCTGGGTTTTGTTTGTGAGTCTGTTCCAGTGTGTGTATAGTGGTCAATAATTTTGTGATGTCAGCGGTCCTGGCTTTTTTTAGGCGAGATCCGTGTTGAATGAACGTTCCTCGAATTACGCATTATAAAGCTTCCCATTTAGTGAGGTGGTTGGTGTCGTTGTTTTGATGGTCTCGGATGAAGTTGCGAATTGTTTGCTCAATAGCTACGACGCATGGGGTGTCTTTCAGTAGGTTGTGGTTTAAGCGCCAGGAAAATGTCTTACGAAATTTGGGGGGGTGGGCTAGGCTTAAATGAGCGGGGGCATGGTCAGATCATAGTATGTTGCCGAGGGATGACTTGATTGGAACGTCTAAGAGGGATTGGGAGATCAAGAAGTAATCAATATGGCTATAGGAATTATGGGCAATGGAGTAACAGCTGTAGTCTCTCTGAAATGGACGTTGTACTCGCCAAACATCAACAAAATGAGCGGAGTGCAAGAGTGATTTTATGTGTGTAAGAGTGGGGTGTGGGATGGATGACTTACTGGAGGAGGTGTCCACAGCCGGAGAGAGTGTCATGTTGAGATCTCCACATAGAATGAAACAGGGGCCACCAAAAGAGAGTAATGTGTCTAGGACCATGAATAAGAAGGCACCCTGATCTTGGTTCGGTCCATATACGTTAGCCACTGTAAAGATAGAGGAGTTAGATTTCAATTTGAGAAAGAGAAAAAGGCCTCAGGGGTCAGTAAGAGCGTCTAGGACTTCTGGGTGAAATGATTTGTGGAAAGCTATTGATACTCCTTTGGACTTTGCTTGGGGGTTTGTGCTGTGAAACCATTGTTGGTAGTAGGGATTTTTAAAGGTCGGGACTGATGAGCTCTTAAAATGTGTTTCCTGTAAAAGCAGGATTTGGGTTTTAGCTTTGTGGAAATGGTACAGGATCTGGCTTCTCTTTTCTGGTGTATTAAAGCCCCTGCAGTTATAGGAGGATAAAGCTATATGATCAAGGGGTTGCATGGTGGTAGTAGAAGGGGTGGACATCAAATATTCTTATAACGGCTGACAACCATTCATCTGTATCTAGGGGACTGCTCAACCAGGGGGGGAAGAAAGGAAGTGGGGAAGCAAACAGGAGGGGGAGGTAGAACAGAGTAAGAAGTAAGGTATAGAAGAGACAGGAGGGGGTGGGAAGAGTCCTCCTCCAGACTGTGGAGTCAGAAATCAGTAGAGTGGTGGGAGACAGTACCCACCTCAGCAAATAAGAGAGGAAAGAAATTATCTGGCCACTAGGTGGCAACGTTAAACCAACAGTAAAAAAAGTTTGTAGCGGGGGGCATGGCCTGGACGGGAATCAAGATGGCTGCTTAAACAGAAAGCTCCCGCACTCGGAGGACGACAAACGCCTTATTTGGGACTTTAGAGGCACTTACCCATTATGGGAAAGTCTAATAGGAGCACCTCGACACCCCGCACACAGAAGGAACCAGGCACGCAGATCAGCGGTAATATCCCGGAGATCTTCCGGACCAGACAAGCCGCGCAGCTCGAGGCTTCGCAGGCCTCGCAGACCCCACAGGCCTCATCCCCGGACTCAATTATAAGTAGCGTGGACCCGCTCATAGATGACGACGGATCCAGAGTCCCTCTCCCAAGCCTACTTGACCTCCAAAGAGACCTCCAGAGAGTCGCCCTAGACATCAAACATACTATGATGTCGGCGATCTCAGATCTAAAGGCGGACATTCACTCAATGAACAACCGCATCGCGGATGTGGAGGAAAACGCTCGCACGCAAGCCACTGCTATCAGGCAAGTACAGAAAACCTATGATTCGCATCTACCACATTTATTTGAGCTACATAGACAAGTTGAAGATGTGGACAATAGGGGCCGCAGGCACAACGTGAGGGTGGTCCCGGAAGGAGTCGACCAGGCCGCACTGCAACACACAGTATGCTCCATCTTTAATGACTTACTGGGCCGACCAGCGGACTCCCCCATAGAAATGGAACGCATGCACCGTGCATTATGGCCCCTTCCCCGCGATACTGAACCCCCCAGGGACATTGTCTGTTGTATTGTCAACTTTCCCCTAAAAGAGGAGATTCTTAAGAAAGCAAGAGACAGAGACCGCATATTGTTTAATGGAACTGAAGTGAAATTGTTTCAAGACTTATCTCAAATTACTCTACAGAACAGACGCACCCTACGCCCTCTGCTGGAAGTCTTACGTACGCACAATATCCAATATGGATGGAAGTTTCCATTCTGTCTATCAGCATCCACTAGGGGCCGCACAGCTTTTCTTAGAACCCCAGAAGATTTACCCACTTTCTGCAAACAACTGGACATTCCTCAGATGGACATTCCTGAGTGGCACGCGTTCTACTTTCCTACGGAGCCATGGAAGCCAGTTTCACACAACTCCTCTCCCAAAGCCCAAAGACAACGGTCCAGACGCCGCAGACTGGACCCTACATCACCTGGAGACCGCCAATCTCGCCGAGACCTCCCTGCTCGCAGCCCAGGCCTGGCAGATACTCCTCGTCGGAATTACTAGATGACATAGCTCGCCTTGGAATCTCTCATACTGCTCTCACACAGTAAAACTAACTTTTGCTCCCTCCTAGCATACCGCTTCTCCCTCTCCCCCGGTTTTTTCTGTTTTCTTTCTCCCTGTGTTTTTTTTCCCCTTTTGTTTAGCCGACGGAGCAACATCAGTCTTCACAAGAACTCCTAATGGAAGTCCATTGTCCTGATATGAGTCTCATGCTCGTGATCCTTGAGGAACCTTCAACACCCTACTCGGACTGTGTGAGTAAAGTTCTGGCTTGATATAGTTGATCTGTCAACTTACTCACTCTCGTCTTTAGCACTGGCACCATTTATACACATGCCGATGCTAGAATTATAGCTAACCAAGCAGGACGATCTCTCTTGTCTAAAACAAAAGGCTATAAATTTATTTTTGTTTTTGTTATGTTTGTTTTATATGGCTGTGACCTTACTTTATGGATAAAACTACGGGGGTCTGGATCTTTAAATCCCTAGTTATATATCAATCTAGTGTTTATGCTTTCAAATCTCCAGCGGGGGCTGGTCTGTGGTGCCCCACTCTCCCCCTCCGTGTGGAGGGATGGGGATTCTGGGGGCCCCTCTCTTTTCTGTTCAAATTCTCTAGATCTACAATTATTTTTACTCTCCAACGATATTTCACATCTCACTCATGGCTCATGCATTATCAACAAACTTCCTACAACGCTACTTTTTCCCTCAGCAAAATGAAGGACTAGTATTGCTATACTTCATTTGCAGCGAATTCTACTAACACTATCGTTCCTCTAGTTCTTTAACGCTCATACCTACTTATGAGCCCTGGGTGGAGATCCAGACTCCCATAATAGCCAACCCGACCCTAGGGCGAGGGGGCAGGAAAAACTTAGTTAAAGTAAGTTATAGAGGAATAGGCTTCCAAAATTTCATTTCCTTCACTATTGTTTATGTTCTGAAGGTGTTTGACTGTCATAGATTGTTGTTTTAGTTTGCTTTTTACCTGTTAACCGGTATTTGTTATATACCTCACTGTGCAGGGACATAGCTCACCGATAGAGGTTCTAGTATATTACTGTTACCATTAGAAATGACATATAGTTCATCGAAATTTTAATACACACAGAACTGATATAGCATTCATATGATCCCACACGTCACACATCTTGATTTTCCACGACGCAGTTTCTTTGTACACCTCTTCATGCCCTTAACTGCTACTATTTAGCATTGTTCGTCCTCCGAAGTGCTGCAGCACTCATTCCTACCACAGCTCGCAAATCCCAAACAGCTGTCCACACGGATTAGAGCTACTAAACCGGACATTTTTTTCTACAGGTGGATAGGCAAGCCTACGACCAGCTCCGGTAACGATTTACACACGTACCCGCCGTATTTCTGAGGTACATTCCCCAATTCCCCAGAGACTAATCTTATTTACCCCTTCTTTCCTTCCCCTTCCCCCCCTCCCCTCTTTTCCTTTCTTTTTCTATCTTCTCATTCCCCTTGTGCCCTATCCCTTTTTATTTTATGTAACTACTCTCTCTCTTTCCACATCTCGTCTACTTCATATCTACTCTATAGGGTGGGGACCGCTCCTCTCTCTTCTTCTCCAGCTTCCATTTACCCGCAGAATCATCCTGTAACACACATACAGGTCACAGTATTAGCTAGAGAATCTTAATACCCCCTATAACTTTAGAATATCCACGATGCCGAAGGGAGTAGCAACCTCTACACAACAACTCTCACTTAAATGCCTGTCACTTAATGTAAAAGGCTTAAATATTCCAGAAAAAAGGTCGCAGGTCTTATCGGCATTGACTAAACACAAAGCTCACTTCCTCTTGTTACAGGAAACGCATTTTTGCACAAAGCATGTCCCCAAATTATCAAATCACATCTATAAGCGTACACTCCACTCTACAAATCCAAATTCTAAAACAAAAGGAGTCTCTATACTTATCTCCAAACACGCTGACTTTCACATGAAGGACTCCCTGGTTGACCACGAGGGTAGATACATTTTTATTAAAAGGCACATACGCTTCAAAACCAATCACGATCGCAAATGTGTACTGCCCGAATGAACACCAAGTAACCTTTTTTTAGGCAAATTTGTGATCTCCTCTCCACCTTTCAAGAGGGCATAGTACTTCTTGGCGGTGATTTCAATGTCCCACTAAATCCAACTTTGGACACTTCCACTGGGACCTCTGCACTCCCCTACCGCGCACTACTACAAATTAAACTCCAACTACAGAACCTGACTCTTCAGGACACATAGCGTACCATGTTCCCGACTGACAAAGACTACACATTCTTTTCCTCCCCACATCAAAAATACTCGAGATTTGACTATATATTTCTATCCCAGACAGACCTATCATTTCTCTCACAAGCCACAATAGAACCTATGTTCTTATCAGACCACCACCACATCACGATCACTTTAACATTTCCAGACTACAATAACAGAACTAAGACCTGGAGACTGAACCCTTCTCTCCTTAAAGACCCTGATATAGTAAGACAGATAAACACCCGACTCCAACTATACTTTCAAGAAAATACCTCCCCAGACACAACTCCTGTTACACTTTGGGAGGCCCACAAGTGTGTCATTAGGGGGAAACTCATTGCCCTAGCAACGAAAGAAAAAAAAAGACATCAGGCCCATATTGCATCCCTCATCGAAACTATCAATAGACTTGAAAAGACACACAAACAATCTACCTCTCAATCCACACTACAGGACCTCCTTCACGCTAGATCCACTCTATTGGAGGAACTAGGAAAACGCACAAGACGACAATATGTTCTTAGACAGAAAGTGTTCTATGAACACGGCAACAAGAGTGGGAGACTGCTTGCGCGCACTATACAAGCAGCCAAGACTTCCTCCATAATTCACCATCTTCGCACTGACAAAGGCACAACTCTCTTTAAAAATGAAGACATAGCGGCTCACTTTGAACAATTTTACTCTAAACTCTATAACCTGCCATGCCATAACACAGACCCGCCTAACACATCAGTCCGCCAATCTCAAATACATGACTTCCTTGCTCAATACTGCCCTAAGCTGATCACTTCACAACAAGCTGCAGCTTTAGAATGCCCTCTGACCACGGAGGAGCTGTGCCTAGCGATAAAACAAATGAAAGTGGGCAAGAGCCCAGGTCCTGATGGACTACCACTAATCTACTACAAAAGTTTCTTAGAAACTCTCTCACCGCAAATGCTCACCGCCTTCAACTCCCTATCAAACCCATCTACCCCCTTGGGCAACATGCTTGAAGCCCATATAGCAGTCATACCGAAAACAGACAAAGACCCATCCCTAGCGTCCAAGTATAGACCCATATCACTACTCAACGTAGATATTAAATTATACGCAAAGATGATAGCAAACAGATTATTGCCCTTAATCCCTGGCCTTGTCTCAGCAGATCAAGTGGGCTTTGTCCTGGGTAGGGAGGCCAGAGAGAGCACCATACGCACCTTAAACATCCACCATTGGCTCACTTCCTCGGACACGAAGGGGTTCCTGTTGTCACTTGATGCCGAGAAGGCGTTTGACAGGATGGCCAGGGACTATATGCGGGAAGTGCTGAAGGGCATTGGCCTATTACCACGCATGTGTTCATACATCAACGCTTTATATGACAATCCCTCAGCAAGGGTTAAAGCAAACGGCCTCCTGTCAGACGCCTTTCCAATAACCAACGGAACTCGCCAAGGATGTCCATTGTCCCCTCTAATTTTTATCTTGACCCTAGAGCCCCTTCTAAATAGACTACGTGCTAATCCAGATATCCAAGGAATAATTATAAACCGGAGAGAATTTAAGGTAGCAGCCTTCGCAGACGATATCCTGTTGACACTTCAATCACCTCGTATATCCCTGCCCAACTTGCTGAAGGACATTAACCATTTCGGTGTGCTATCAAATCTTAAAATAAATTACCCCAAATCACATGCTTTGAATATATCCCTTTCCCCGCAGGAGGTTACTCACTGCCAAGACTCCTTTCCCTTTCAATGGAAAGGAGACGCCATTACTTACCTAGGCATTCAAATTACTGGGCGACTTACAGACCTATATGACTACAATTTCCTTCATACCTTATCAAAAATTCAGACAGACTTAAAAGACTGGGCCTCCCTCAAAGTATCATGGTTTGGGCACTCAGCCCTGATTAAAATGATTGTCCTCCCCTGCCTCCTTTACCTAATGCAGACTATCCCAATCCACTTGCCCCCTTCCCTTTTTTCTTCGTATAAAAAATCCTGTACAACCTTTATCTGGAAGGGCAGTCCTCCACGAATCAAATACTCACGACTGACTTGCGACAAGACCAGGGGTGGAATTGCTCTCCCAGATCTTCACAAGTACTACCTGGCCTACCATTTAACCAGGGTGCTTGACTGGAGAACCAACAAACTAGGGAAGCCTTGGGTAGTATTAGAAAACTCTTTTACACCCAGGTCTCTATACAACCTTCCCTGGCTCTCATCCAAACACTGGCCCCAACCCATCAAGAAACATCCATTTATTTACCCGTCATTACTTGCTTTCACTTTGGCTATGACATCCTTCCACCTATCCTCACAACCAGGGCCTTTGACTTCCCTGAGGGGGAACGCAGATTTCCCCCCGGGGGAGTCAGATGCATTTTTAAAACAAGAATGGCCACATGAAGACGTCCAAACACGCCACTTCTTCAAGGATGGCCGGTTACGATCTTATGAAAATCTCAGATCTACATCCCTTACAAAGAATTTTCCTTTCTGGACATATAGACAGCTGATACACTTTTTCACCTCTTCAAACTCCAATAATATATGGTCGAGACAATTAACACCATTTGAAACCTTATGTTCCCAGAACACACCACAAAGACACCTAATATCTACCATTTACTCTCTTCTCCAGAGAATACCTCACCACTCACAAACAGAAACCCTACGTTTATCCTGGAGTACAGACTTGCACATAGACCTCACTGATGAAGACTGGGAAACCATTCATGTACATACACACAAAGGCTCATTAAATGTGGCTATACAAGAAAACGGATATAAAATACTCACAAAATGGTACAGAACACCGACCCGCCTACATAAATTCTCACCCTCAATACCAAGTACGTGCTGGAGGTGTAATAAAGAGGAAGGTTCTATGATCCACATTTGGTGGGAATGCCCAATACTTCAGTCATTCTGGAAGGAGGTTCATGACATAATACAATGGGTCACTACTTACACCCTGGATTTCAATCCAGCACAATATCTCCTTCACCACACAACCTTACCTAAAAGATCATACCACAAATCTCTGGCTATGCATATGGTAAATGCGGCCAGACTATGCATACCTGTTAACTGGCGTTCTACCAATCCCCCGAATATCAGGGAATGGCTGACGAAGATTGCTAAGATAGAGGAGATGGAGGAATTGATCCATATCTCACAAGACCGCATTCAAAAATTTACCAATACATGGGCATGTTGGATACATTTTAAAAACACTAACTGTTACAAGTCGTACTTCCCGATGTAATATTTTCCCCCTCCTGAGCGACGGGGAATGATTCGGTCGCTCTTTTTGGCGGGGCGGTTTGACTGGAGAGAGGGAGCGGTCCTCTACCCCCCCCCCCCCCTTTTTTTTTGTTATTTTTTTTTTTTTATCTCAATGCTCCTTATCTTCTTTTTCTTTTTCTCCTTTTTCATTCCTCTCCAATAGCTCCACTCCATTTAAGATCTATACCCCTTATATCCATACCTATACATACCCTATCTACAACATCTGACTGAGACAATTAACACAACATAACACAACATATTTTAAGATCTAATAGAGACAGGTCTTTCTGTGTTAGTTTCACACAAGTCTAATGCTCTTCCTTACTTCGTGATTGGATCTGGTGATATTGGCCCACACGAAGGATTTTTGATTACAACATTACTTATATACAGAAAATGTCTCGTAGAAATACGGTCAGCTGGTTCTCCTTTTAAGCACTTCAATTAACCTTACATATACTTTCGTTTCCCATGACTTAAATTGCATCAACACTTTCTGTATTACCAACGTATAAAATGTCATGGATGCATTTTTCAAAACCTGTTCAACTGTTTGTACATGTAATTGTGCTTTCTTTCAATAAAACCCTTTTTGTGGAAAAAAAAAAAAAAGTTTGTAGCACTAAAATGTAGAACAAACTAAACATGGTGCAGTGCACGTACATGCACTATCGGTCCTAAGTGGGGGTAAACGTGGTAAGCACACGGAGTGCCTCCTGGTCCCGGGGCCCACGAGGCAGAACAATAAAAACAGAACTGGAGTCAACGGTCTCCCATGTGGCTAAACTGGTGCCATTATCAATACCTTTCTGAAAACATGTGTTCCTCCACACCGTCATCAGACATGTCAAGGGGGAGTCAAAGGAGCTCCATTGGCAAGTGGTGTGTTTTGCAGTACGGTGGAGGGGGGGGTGGAGGAGCCATCCATCCCGCCAGGGTGATCCAGGCTGAGCCCAGTGTGGAGGAAGAACTATACATGTCAAAATACATATCTAGGTGTAAGGGAATACATCCCCCCCCCCCCCACCCGGTCAAAAAACAAAAAAAAAGGCAGTGTAGAACAGCCCAACTGAGGTGTGAGAAGAAAAAATAGGGGGAAAAAAAGGGTGAACGGTAGAGCAGGGCTGGGTCTGTGCAACAATAAACGTCAGAGTCAGTGTGTAGCCTGTGTGAGCAGTCCTGGACAGGGTGTTCAGAAAAACAGGTCTGAAAAACAAGTGCCCTGTGGTGGAGCTAAAGAAACAAACTGAGCTCCAGGGGAAGAGTTTACATTCTTAATTTAAGTGGAATTCCAGTTAAAATTTAAAATGTGTCCTCTATTTCTTAATATATAAAATATAAAAATATAATAAACGTTTATATTAAGCACTAATTGGATTGCTAAATGTCAGATTAGAAACAACCTTCTAATACAGACATATAGGCAACCCTCCTATTTCTCACCGACAACTGTTCCCCTGTGCAGCCTAGTATCATTGTTGATGTCTATTCAAAAAGTCCCACCTCCCCCTGCTCAGCCCAGCATAGCACAGTCCAGCCTGGCACAACCTAGCTCAACTGCACCTTGCCCCAGCCCATCTGCGACTTCACATTATTTTCATGACTGAGAACACACATGTGTCCTCATTCATGAGAGAGATCCACGGGGAACCTACATATTGCAGCTTTGGGAAATTACACCACTATCGATATGCAGACACCACCGCCGGCCGTTTTTAGAATAGAAAGGAGGGAGGATTGCAGTCACGTGACAGGCAATGAATGGCACTAAAAAAAGGTAAAAACAAAGGAAAATTGTATCATACTTACCATAATTTTCCTTTCCCTGTAGCCTATCCATGGCAGCATACATGTGATAGAGCTCCGCCTCGACTCCTCCTTCAGGACTAGTGAATAGCATAAATTAAAGGCATAGCCCCTCCCCCAACATTCATATAGAATACCGAGGGTGGGAGTTTATGCTGCCATGGATAGGCACCAGGAAAGGAAAATTATGGTAAGTATGATACAATTTTCAGTTTTTCTGGTGCCTCCATGGCAGCATACATGTGATAAATAACGAGCTCACACGGGTGGGTTTAATGCTTTAACAAAAAAAAAATATTTAGACACAGACATATCGGCATAAAGTGCTCTTCTCCCGAACTCTACTGTTGTAAGAGCCCGGGATCAATACGATAATATTTAAGGAACGTGTGTCGAGAAGACCAAGTGGTAGCCCTGCATACTGTTTCCAGAGAAACATTCGCCCTCGCTGCCCAAGATACTGATACCGCTCTCGTTTAATGAGCATTCACCTGAGCTGGAGGTTCCAAGTTCTTCACCCTGTAAGCTTTTTGTATTAACTTGACAACCCAGGACGCCAAGGTTCTGGGGAAAACTTCCCTTCCTCTATTTTTTGCGCCACGGAACGATGAAAAGTCTTTCAGAGTTTCTTGAATTTTGCTGTGGCTTCCAAGTAGGCACTGAGGACTTTGGATATATCTAACTCATAGCAGGAGTTTGATTCTGAGTCGGAAAAGACTGGTAATGCCCATGGTTCCAATAGATGTGGTGACTTTAGGTGTGAACCCTCGGATTTTTTTTTACCGGCACAAATGGGTGAGTAGATAACACTTCCAGTATTAGAGGAAGGTCTCATTTCGGAAAGGAATGCCTGGTTGGAGGACGCATCTTCAGTACACCTCTAAGGAATGTAATCAATAGAGGATCTTCTGCCCACCTTGTGTTAATTGCTGCAGAAATTTCCGACACTTGCACTTTAAGGGAGCTCTGGCTGAGTCCCAAATCAAAACCACTTTGAAGAAAGCTCAAAACATCGACAGTGGCAGGGGAGACTGGATCAAACCCCTTTCCTGTGGCGTAGGCTAAGAACTTGTCCTAAATCTTCGCATATATATTACGTTGGTTGTTTGCTTTCGGGCTTTCAGCAGGGTGGATATGACTTCTTGGGAACACCCCAACAACTCGAACCTCCTCCTTTCAACCTCCATATTCGAAGATCCAGTTTTTGTGGGTCTGGATGGATCAGCCTGCCCTTGGTCAACAACTGTGGGAAGGGGGGAATTCTGACAGGAGGATTCAAACTGAGGTGCATGGCTAGGGGAAACCAAGGTCTCTTTGGCCAGTCAGGTAACACTGCTAGTATTTGGACTGGTTCCCTTAGGAGCCTGAGGAGAAATTTTGAGATGAGTGGTGGAGGAGGAAAGGCGTAAGCCGTCTTGAAGTTTCAAGGACATGATAACATGATAACGTGTCTACTCCCTACGCTTGTGGGTGTGGCCGGGGAGAGAAGAATCTCCTGAGCTTGATATTCTCCTGGGTTATAAGTTGATTCAGGTTGTTTGATAGTAAGAGGATATCATCCAGATAGTGAAAAAATCTTAATCCCCTCTCTCTTAGAGGGGCTAGGACAGATATCAAAAACTTCGTAAACACCCGAGGGGAGGTGCACAGTCCGAAGGGCAGAGCCTGGAATTGCAGGTGGACATGACCCACTGTGAACCTTAGATACTTTTGAAAAGATGGTAGAATAGGGACATGGAGGTAAGCGTCCTGCAGGTCTATCAATATCAATCTTGGTTGTATGACTTGGATGATTGTCTGCAGCAACTCCATCTTGAAACTCTCGAGATGGATGTATCTGTTGAGTTTTCTCAAATCTATTACAGGTCTCCAGTCGCCTGTTTTCTTCTGTACCAGGAAGAAGGTGGAATAGAAACCTGTAAATCGTTCCGATGGGGGGACAGGTCCTGCTGCCCCTTGAAGCTGTAGTGACTTTATAAACTGATTTAAGGCCAGAGCTTTCTGTGAGGAGGTCGGCATCTGGGTTTCTTTGAAGGATGTGTGAGGAGGCTGATAAGAAAAGGTCCAGAAATGTCTGTGCCAAACTGTTGATAGGACCCATGGGTCCTGGCATCTGGCAGCCCAGTCTGGGAACAAATATTTTAGTCGGGCTCCTACTGGGGGCATCTCCGCCCCTCTAGGGTCAAAAATACTTCGTTCCCTCCTGGGGAGCAGTGAGGGTCTTGTTCCTTCTGGTGCCCAGAAAGGCAACCAAATATGTTAGTATCCCATAATAGTAACAGTGCATATAAAATTAAAATCAATATAATTGGTCAATGGTAGTGACTCCAAGTAGAATTCTGATATAAGACGAATAATACTTACGATATAATGTAGCTTAGGATACAAAGATTGTTTAAAATACAGTTATTAAGACAAGGACAGTCTGGGATTGTAGTGAAAAAAAGCGCGGAGTCCAAAGTTGGCATGAATATACTGCTTGCCTACAGAGGAATATAGGGTATTGAGATAATAATAATAAAGAGACCATAATAACTCAAATGATTCGTAGAGTAATATGCATAACAACTCACCAATTGGAAGGTGAAGTTTGAAAAATATGCTGGAAGGCTGGGATTATTGGGGACAAAGAAGTCTTGAATGGGGTACTATTCAGTAATAAAGATCCATTATGTAAGAATCCAGCGAGGTATTTAGCATATGCATATAAAAGGAACTTTACAGAGGATAAGCCAGGACGATAGGGGAGGGGGGGAGGGGAATGGGGAGAGGGAGGGGGAATGAATGAGTGTCCTATAAAGTAAACAAAAATAGAACAAAATAATCAATTAGGAATTGTTTTTAGGACAGGGATGAGTGATGAGTGGGGTAGGCCCATAAGGGTAAATGGATCATACCTTGAAACAATGGACAAAAGGAGCTGGACGAACCCTACGACTGTCAGTGGTATCCACTGCTGAAAAATGCCACAGCCCTGTCCTCTTTTGAATGCACGTCCCGCCCGTCGCCACCAATCGGTGTAGCCGATGTGATGTCATCCGGACCGGCCGAAAATGTTCACTGCGCATGCGCCCAATCAGCGAGCGCGTCATCACGCACGCAAGGTGAACACACGCAAGGTGAACTAGCAATGGTCAACAATTGGGAGAACAAGGACCTGATCTTTCAATCTCGTTTAAAAAAAAATCGTAGATTGCATCATTTATAATATACCTGAATATCCTGCTTATTGTGTTGCCAGTTTTGGTTCCCAAATTAGGCACCAACCACTGTTATGGCTATTTGAAACTATTGATGAATTTATTAACTACTTATTTACACATATATTTTTCTGTTACTATAACATATCTTTTTTGTTTTATAGTCTAGCAGCTTGTCCCCTTGATTGTCAGACTGTGCAGTTCGGGTGGGTGCCCTCTGGGGGCGGAATCTGGTCACCACGCGACCGCCCAGCGTCATATCCCATATCCATCTTGTTGTGACGCAAGCTCTGGCCAGCAGGGGGCGCTCCTTGCTCTCCCAATTGCTGACCATTGCTAGTTCACCTTGCGTGTGCCCTTTTCCGCCGGGCTCTGTCATCATTACTCTACGAATCACTTGAGTTATTATGGTCTCTTTCTTATTATTATCTCAATACCCTATATTCCTCTGTAGGCAAGCAGTATATTCATGCCAACTTTGGACTCCGCGCTTTTTTCCACTACAATCCCAGACTGTCCTTGTCTTAATAACTGTATTTTAAACAATCTTTGTATCCTAAGCTACATTATATAGTAAGTATTATTCGTCTTTTATCAGAATTCTACTTGGGGTCACTACCATTGACCAATTATATTGATTTGAATTTTATATGCACTGTCACTATTATGGGATACTAACATATTTGGTTATATACCCCTAAAAATCCTTTTTCATTATCTTACACTGTTTGATAATGTGGGGACCGTTTGTTCTGCCCCCGTCTCGCTCATTTTGTGCTGATACAGTCTGGCTTTTATGGGCTTTATAGCTGTTTTGACTGATGATATATCTTTCCTGTTTACTAGATTATTGTATATTGATTGTATGCTTTTATCTATTTTAGTTCATTCACAATAATCTTTACTCCTGAAGAAGCGTGAAGGCACGCGCAACATGTTGAGCACAGTATCGTATGTCCACTGTCCAGCCATACCCCTGGATCTCTACATACCTTGAATTGATGTCCAGATTTCCGGGTTCTGTATATATTTGTATGGCTTTGTACAGAAGAAACTTTATTGAATATTTATGCATCTAGGTTGCTTTGTGGTTTTGAACAATTGCATTTTATATGTTTTTTCAATACATTTTTTTGTAATTTATTTTGTGTTACTGTGCCTAAAAAGTCCAAAGTCTCTACCCTTGATTTCTAAATCCAGGATTTTGTTGTCAGAATGTCCAATCGTGTGTACGCGGCATAAGACTAAAAAGATGACCATGAATCCATTCCTCTGCCTCTAAAAAAGTGTGGAGATCCTTAAAATGTATAGCATTATAGGATTTTGTGTACATATCCTAACTGTATTTATGTATATTTTGTGTGCATGGCTGTATGCTTTTGTATATTTTATTTATTACTATATTAAAACATTTTTTCTACAATTTTTAGTTATGGAAAGAGGTTGGATTACAAATATATAATGCATTGAGAAATATACAATAGAATTTTTCATTTATGGAAAGGATGATAAATGCTGACCCAGAAATTTAAATTGTGATTACAAAGATTTTCCAGAAATATAGTCAGGCAAATAATAGGAAATAAGCCATGAAAAGAGAACCAACCAAATACTTTCCAGAGTATTTCTAGGTTGTACCCAGTGTTGATTTCCTAGCATAAAATTGATGGACAGATGATGTAGATACCAGTGGACCACTTCAGGTTTGACCAGCTAAACCCACAATGATATGTTGAGGAAGGATATAGATTGCCTGGGCAGTAAACAACAGAATATAAAGTAATATAAAGGTTATTCTGGTCAAAGATGAAAGAGAAGTGGAGATAGTAATGCCGCGTACACACGGTCGGACTTTTCGTCTACAAAAGTCAGACAGCCTGTCCGACAGACTTCCGGCAGACTTTCGGCGGACTTGCGGCGGACTTGCGGCATACTTTCTAACGAACGGACTTGCCTACACACGACCACACAAAAGTCCGACGGATTCGTACGTGATGACGTACACCGGACTAAAATAAGGAAGTTCATAGCCAGTAGCCAATAGGTGCCCTAGCGTGGCTTTTTGTCCGTCGGACTAGCACACAGACGAGCGGATTTCGGGGTCCGTCGTAGTTACGACGTAAAGATTTGAAGCATGTTTCAAATCTAAAGTACGTCGGATTTGAGGCTAAAAAAGTACGTTGAAAGTCCGGAGAAGCCCACACACGATCGGATTACCAGCCAGCTTTAGTCCGTCAGCGTCCGTTGGACTTTTGTAGACGAAAAGTCCGACCGTGTGTACGCGGCATTAGATTTACTTCTGGAACCCTATAGTAGAGGCAGCCTTTGAAAGAGTGGCCATAAGCCTGTTCTTCACAAACCTTAACAGACAAATCATCAACAAACAGGCTTGCAAGTAGATAGCTTTTCCATTAAGGCCTACAGAAAAAATATATACATGGCTCAGAAGAGGAAAGGTAAGCCTTTGGTTGTAGGCCAAACTTCTTGAAGAGGCCGCCTGTTGAGATGAAGAAAGGAAGTATAGTTAGAATTAGAAAACGAGGTCTGTAAGCCTTAGCTTGTTTATAAGTATAGTTATCCTTTACGTAGATAAGTGCTTTTATTGACCATAATCAATAATCCACCAGCAAGCTTACCACCTTTTTATATTGCAGAAAATGTTGGTGAATAAATATGGTGCTAAATTGCATATCTAAAAAAATCAACTAATCAACATTGATTGCCTTGCTTGTATTGTGTTGGTGCATTGTATTGATATTCTTTTTAAATGGCGCCCCAAAGTACAATGTACCTGTGTTGCAGCAAAAAAAAAAAAAAAAAATTGAAGGTTAGGACCACACTGGTGTGCGTTAGCAACCCATTCTAAATAAATGGGCTATCTTACCTCAATGAACATTAGCAACTGATATAACTCACCACACAGGCATGATACGGGCTTTACCCTTCTCACGACCGAAACCTTATTTTCGGCTACATACTGCATAACTACATGAAACTGAATAAGTAATGGACAAAATATTACAAAGATGGTAAATCTACTACAAATTATGAACTAAACGTGTTATTTTGAATTTCCTAAGATCATCTGCAGGTTGCGTGCGATTCTTATTCTGAGAGCCTTGGTCCTTATGCCGTAGATCAGAGGGTTAACAGTAATAGATGTACCCATACCACTCATTGAGATGACAACATGGGCAACAGTTGTGAGAGAAACGCTGCTTAGTCTGTACCTAAAGGCAATAAACATAGTTCCAACCATAAAAATGAAATAGGCAGTTACATGAGTCACCAATGTTTGGGCGGCTTTCTGTGAAGCTTCCCCAGGAAGTTTGAGACAGATGACAATCGTTCTTATGTAGCAATAAATGATCACAAGCATTGAGCTAATAGTGATGGACAAGGTCCATGTTATTCCATAGATATTGTTAACTGTGATATCGCTGCAAGAAAGCCGTAGAAGGGACATGGTCTCACAGTAGACATTGTTGATATTCACCGCACAAAATGTCAGCCTTGCTGTTAACAATACAACCACACATACTCCCATAAGAACTAGAATCCATATGGCAAGTAGTAACTTTTGACTTGTCAAGTTTGTCATCAGAGCGGGGTACCTCAGAGGGTGACCTACCGCCAAATATCGATCATATGCTATAGCAGCAAAAGTAAACATTTCGGCAGCTGCATGAGTCTGGATGCAGTAGGCCTGAAATAGACATCCAGAGAGAGAAATCGTTGAATTTTTAGAAAATAAGTCAATAAGCAGCTTGGGGAGGTAAGCCGAACTCCCAAACATCACGTTGAGGACCAAGCCGCATATAAAGATGTACATCGGTTCATGCAAACTTTCCTCTGTCCAGGTTACATATACAATCATTGAACTCACAAAGAATGAAGCTGCATAAACTGTAAACGCAGATAGAGCATATAAGTATCTTAATGATTCCATCTCAACGAGCCCCAAAAGGACAAAATTTGTGTAGGTTGTTATGTTCTCCATGGATAGAATTGTAAATAGGCTTTATTTCTTGCAGCACACAGTACACTAATCAGAACATTTTAATCTGGATAATGTTAAGGAAATGGGAAGACAATTGTACTCTATGGATACTTTTTAAGTGGTTTCTGCTACATTGCTTTCCTCTTGAATTCTATGCATTATGGGATCATCCAGTGAAGCTTTTATAGCCTTCAGAAAGCTTTGCTTTGAATTAAGATGGCACATTTGCAGCAACTGAAACAAAGCCTTCCAGTGGGACCATTAGCTGTCACAGTTGGTATCATAATTAGTGTCAGAATTATATTTAGCCATGGCTACGTAAAGCTTAACTCAGAGAAAAACAAACAAACAATGAATGCAGTTCTGATTGTATTTCCTAAAAAAAAAAAAAAAAAAAATTCATTTTTTTAATGCAATCACTGTATGAATTTGTATAAAATGAACACCATTATCATCAAGTCCCAAACTATGAACATTTGGTCCACACACTATTTCAAGTCTAAATAAACTGCTGCTTACACAACAAACTGCTCCCTGAAGTCCCTCGGTATATATTGTATGAAAGAGTAAGTTATTACTTCCCTTATTTTGCTCGGTTCTAATAGGAAAGGAAATACGCTATGCTTGAACAGTGCCAGTTTTTGTGAAAGGATCAGTGTTCTCTTGGATTGACCATCCATCCACCTTGGCTCCTACATTGGGTATCAGTGGCGGAACTACCAGGGTCGCAGCAGTCGCACTTGTGACCGGGCCCTGGCATTCTGCCACTGTCGGGGGCCCAGCCGGGTTGCTAATCCCAGGGCTCTGAGCTGATAGCATCTCTCTCATACAGCTCAGAGCCAGCATTGACAGTTCTGCCTGCTCCCTCCCTCTTCCCTCGCACAGGACAAGAGAGGAGACAGACGATCTGCTCCTTCTGCCCCCACCGATCTCCTCCTGTGTGTGTACCGCGGATAGTCAAGTGTGAAGCTAAGGAGCTCACACTTCCCACGGTGCACACACAGGAGAGGGAAGGGGGGAGAAGGAGCAATTCGGCTGTCTCCACTCTCCTCCTGTGTGAGGGAGGAGGGAAAGAGCAGGGAGAAATGTCAAAGGCAGCTCTGAGCTGTATGAAAGAGACGCTCTCAGCTCAGAGCCATGTTGAAGAGGCAGGCGGCATTGATGAGCACAGTTCGGCTGCATTGATAGGCATGGTTGATAGGAGGCACTGATGGACAGCGATAGGTGGGATTGATGAGCACTGATAGGCTGCACTTATAGGCAGCACTGATGGGCGCTGATAGGTGGCGCTGATACACAGCACTGATAGGTGGCATTGATGAGCAATGATGAGCACTGATAGGTAGCACTTATAGGCGGCACTGATAGGCAGCATTGATGAGCACTGATAGGTGGCACTGATGGGCATTAATGAGCACTGATAGGCAACACTCAGAGGCTGCACTGATGGGCACTGATAGGCGGCATTGATGAGCACTGATACACGGTACTGATGGGCACTGATCACTGATAGGCAGCACTGATGGGCATTGAGCACTGATAGGCAGCCCTGATAGGTGGCACTGATAGACGCTGAAAGGCGGCATTGATGAGCACTGATAGGTGGCACTGATGGATGCAGATAGCCGGCATTGATAAGCACCGATAGGTGGCACTGATAGGCATCATTGATGAGCACTGAAAGGCGGCGCTGATAGGCGGAACAGATGGGCACTGAAAGGCGGCCTTGATGGGTATTGAGCACTGATAGGTGGCGCTGATAGACTCTGATAGGCGGCATTGATGAGCACTGATAAGTGGCACTGCTAGGCATCATTGATTAGCACTGATAGGTGACACTGATAGGCGGAATTGATGGACACTAATAGGCAATGAGCACTGATAGGCAGCACTGATAGGTGGCACTGATAGAAGTTGATAGGCAGCACTGATGGACGCTGATAGGTGACATTGATAGGCGCTGATAGACAGCATTGATGGGCACTGATAGGCAGTATTGATGAGTACTGATAGGCGGCACTGAAATGCAGCACTGATAGGCGGAATTGATGAGCACTGATAGGGGGCATTGATAGGCGGTACTAATGGGCACTGATAGGCAGCATTGATGGGCACTGATAGGTGGAATTGATGGGCATTGATAGGCAGCATTGATGAGCACTAATAGGCGGCACTGATAGGCAGCATTGATAGACACTAATAGGTGGCATTGATGAGCACTGCTAGGCAGCACTGATTATCAGTGTAAACAATTTACTGGCTCTCCTTTCCTCACACAGACACAGCGTGGGAGGAAAGGGCTGCGGATAACCAGAAAGTCTGTTTACATGTGATCACCTGATCACGTGGTAAAGGGCCGCCATGATTGCGCTGGATGCACGTCCCAGAGGGCATACGGGGACATCCTCCCAAAATTGGAAGCCCGGAGCTTGGAAGGAAGGGGGGGAGGTCAGGGGGGCCCATCATGGTTTCTTGCACCAGGGCCTTGAAGGCTCTAGTTATGGCCCTGGTGGGTATAGAAAAGAATCAACACCCTTTAAAATAATCACAGCTTGTTGCTTTGCAGCCTGAAATGAAGACAGACACAGTATTTGTTTTACCCAGCTGTATTTACTCTTATTACAACTTATAACATCCAAGTAAAAGATATAACACCAACATTTCAGAAAAAAAACAAAACAGAATCACTGAGTTGAAAAAAGGATCACCCCCTTGTGTCAGTATTTTGTTGAACCACCTTTTGCTTTCATTACAGCCTTCAGTCTGTTGGGATATGTCTCTACTAACTTTATACATCTAGATGTTTAAATATTTGCCCACTCTTCTTTGTAAAACTGTTCAAGTTCAGTTAAATTTGATGGTGACCATTTGTGGACCGCAGTCCTTAAGTCATTCCACAGATTTTCAATGGGGTTTAAGTCTGGGTTCAGACTAGGCCTGGTGGAAGGAAAGAAAAGTGTATGATCTATGGGCTGCTTAAGAGGGTAGTGCTGTTATTTTATATTGGTTTTATAATATTTTAAGGGTGTTACTGTTATTTCTCCCTTTTGCTTTGACTTGGTATTAACCTCTCGTAATTCACTGTAAAGCTGCACTTAGAGTAGGACAGGGACTGAAAAATTAAGTGTCCCACACTCATATGTGTTTATAAAAAAAAGTTGCTGACAGCAAGGGAAAAGCAGTGAGTTAACCCCATCAGTTACCTGCTAATCCTTCACTGTCCAATCACAAGCTAGGAGTGGGGAGGGGACCTAGCTGTATTGTACATGTAAGGCAGGGGTTGTGACCAAAGTTATCATGCTAAGCAATGTGTTGTTTCTTAAGTAAGGGTTTGGCTCCCTCTAGTGGTCTCTAAAACTTTGGCATGACCTTTTCTCAATTTTAGAAGCAGTTATGCATTATGGGATTAGTACTTTAATGAGGAAATGACTCATGTGCTTAACTCAGTCTGGGAACTACTGACCCACAATGCCCAGTTCACCTACCCGCAATGCCAAGTCACAGAACAACCTGTTGGGTAAGCAGATAAAAGGACAGGCGTGGCATGCTTTGGCTCTCTCCGGACGCCATTCAACACACAGCAGGAGGTCTGTGTGTGTCTGCCCAGGGCTGGAAGAGCCTGTGGCCTACAGCGGAGAGCGGAGAGCGGATCGCCCGCCCCAGAGGGATCCTTGTAAACGGCCCTGCTGATCGAGCAGGAGGATCGGTCTGCGCTTCAGAGCATTTGAAGCCATCTGCACCTCAGCTATCTGGAGGAGCGATACAGAGTGGCGGAGTCATCTTTCATCAGACTGAGATACCGGGAGGGGAGTCTGGATGGAGCCTCATAGCCTCTGGGTCTATGTGGTGAGAAGGGCACATGCCTATTTCAGTGGAGTACATTATTAACTAAGTGTGCCATCTACAGACTGCTGGTGAGACTTGTAGTCCCACGTAAGTGATCTCACTGATCCACAGGCTGCATACAGTTGTACTTTAGGATTTGTTTCTCTGTGCTATAAAGTCCGTACTGAATCATATCCACTGCTAAGGAGAAAGTATTATAAGTGACTTATATGTGCAAGTACACAATTACCAGCGCATCATTTATCCTACAATTTGCTTGCTATTTGTTTCCCTGTTTGGATTTACAAATACTGCAGTCTAATACCATAAGCTAGCTGAAGATCAAGAAGACAAGGGGCTTTTATTCATCCTCTACAAAGCATCGCAGTTCACTTTGCATTAGGAACATTGCAGTACAACCTAGGGGGAGCCCTTGAGCACAGGATATATATATATATTGTATTGTACAATTGCATGTTTATAACATTTACTGCAGATTTGGTGTGTAAGCTTTGAGGTCGGTGGGAAGGCGCTTAATATAAGTTTTGAGAATATTGAGCGTTTGTCCTATTGTGCGCCTGTCTGCATATACATCTCTATAGTGAGCACTGAATTTATGGTTTCATATATACATTCACTGTTCGTTGTCATTAAGTACCTTAAAATTACCACACTGTTCCTTGTGTTAAATTTCTATATCAGTAAACTTCATGAATGGTTCATTTATATTTTGTGTGAGTCTCTATCTATTATTACAGCTGGTGAAGTGACGGGTCCCAAGGTTACGGTAAATAAATTGTATAGTGTATCATTGCTGTGTTCTCTTTACTGCTGGGTCCCACACTCACATCACTATACAGGTGTGCCTGAGGCTTCGAGACCATTCTTGGGAGTTGAGAGGCAGGGTGCAGAATTGAACATTTATCAGCAGCTCCTTCGGGGGTAGTGCTACACGTGGGGGCTTGCCCGGGATCTCTGCTACTCTGCAATCAACTCCTCTAGAGGACACCCCTATAGGCACCAGAATGGACCCTGATGCTGCGATTCAGTGGTGCGAAGAAGAAGGCGCCAACCCCGAATCAAGATTACTGATTGAACTC
Source organism: Lithobates septentrionalis (assembly GCA_037952835.1). Classification (NCBI taxonomy): domain Eukaryota; kingdom Metazoa; phylum Chordata; class Amphibia; order Anura; family Ranidae; genus Lithobates; species Lithobates septentrionalis. Next base: position 176,291 of record JBBDGP010002749.1, on the reverse strand, counting down.
CCTGGGGAGGCCTGGACTGAGGAGAAGATCGGTCAGGTAGTGCAGACATTGTCCTTCGGCAAGAAAATATGGGTGATCGATGTCAGACCTGATCATGAGGCCTCATGCACACATGTGCTACTGGAATGGAATATGGGGATCCCTGACCGTTTCCAAGGATTCAGTGTGCAGTTGGCCGACCAGACTGAGTTTCATTTAATCCAGTCACACTCACCAGACAGGTGTCGGCCAAGTACCAGTCGAGTTAATACCATTAAGGAAGAAGTTCCAAACACGAAACCCTCAGTAATGATTGGGCCAGAATTTTTCACTGCTATGGGAGATTTCATGTCAAAGTGTCAGAGGGTTACTCCACTGTGTTCTGGAAGTGGATACCGAGGACACCACGGTGTCAGCAGCAGGTGTACAGAACAGTCTCCCTTCTTGTGACAATTGGTGGGAGGCTCTTCTGTCAGCTCTGTGTCATGATATGAACTGTTTGAGTTTGAACTCTTCTCATGAAAATGCAAATTGTTTGTTGCCATGTGTGCATTAACCCTTTCCCCCGCTTGTAGTTAAAAGCATGTAACAGGTCACACATTTTGACTATCTTTGGGGACCAAAGACTTCAAGTGGGGGGGTATGTAACGCAGGGGTTGTGACCAAAATGGTCTCTAAAACTTTGGCATGACCTTTTCTCTACTTTAGAAGCATACAGTTATGCATTGTGGGATTAGTAGTTTAATGAGGAAATGACTCATGTGCTTAACTCAGTCTGGGAACTACTGACCCTCACTGCCCAGTTCACCTACCCACAATGCCAAGTCACAGAATAGCCTGCTGGGTAAGCAGATAAAAGGACAGGTGTGGCATGCTTTGGCTCTCTCCGGATGACATTTAACACACAGCAGGAGGTCTGTGTGTGTGCCGAGGGCTGGAAGAGCCTGCGGCCTACAGTGGAGAGTGGATCACCCGCCCCAGAAGAATCCTTGTGAACGGCTCTGCTGATCGAGCAGGAGGATTGGTCTGCGCTTCAGAGCATTTGAAGCCATCTGCACCTCAGCTATCCGGAGGAGCGATACAGAGTGGCGGAATCATCTTTCATCAAACTGAGATACCGGGAGGGGAGTCTGGATGGAGCCTCACAGCCTCTGGGTCTGTGGTGAGAAGGGCACATGCCTATTTCAGTAGAGTACATTATTAACTAAGTGTGCCATCTACAGATTGCTGGTAAAACTTGTAGTCCAACAGAAGTGATCTCACTGATCCACAGGCTGCATACAGTTGTACTTTAGGATTTGTTCTGAATTCTGAATCACATCCACTGCTAAGGAGAAAGTATTATAAGTGCCTTATATGTGCAAGTACACAATTACCAGCGCATCATTTATCCTACAATTTGCTTTCTACTTGTTTCCCTGTTTGGATTTGCAAAAATAATGTAGTCTAATACCATAAGGTATCTGAAGATCAAGAAGATAGGGGAATTTTATTCATCTTCTACAAAGCATTGCAGTTCACTTTGCATTTGGAACATTGCAGTACAACCTAGGGGGAGCCCTTGAGCACAGGATATACATATTGTATTGTACTATTGCATGTTTATAACATTTACTGCAGATTTGATGTGTATGCTTTGAGGTCAGTGGGAAGGCGCTTAATATAAGTTTTGAGAATATTGAGCGTTTGTCCTATTGTGCGCCTGTCTGCATATACATCTCTATAGTGAGCATTTAATTTATAGTTTCATATATACATTGACTGTTATCCGTTGTCATTATTTACCTTCAAATTACCACACTGTTCCTTGTGTTATATTTCCATATCAGTAAACTTCCTGAATGGTCAATTTATATTTCGTGTGAGTCTCTATCTATTATTACAGCTGGTGAAGTGACGGGTCCCAAGGTTATGGTAAATATACTGTATAGTGTATCATTACTGCGTTTTCTTTACTGCTGGGTCCCACACTCGCATCACTATACAGGTGTACCAGAGGGGTCGAGGCCGTTCTTGGGGGTTGAGAGGCAGGGTGCAGAATTGAACATTTTTATCAGCAGCCTCTTCGGGGGTAGTGCTACATACAGAAACACAGGTCTGACTGTGCTGTGCAGTCTGGAAGAGCTGGGATTAATTTAAGACTGGGTCGGGCAAAAATACTATTTTTTGGCAGATCAAACTTTCACTTACAGCCCCCCTCCTCATGCCCAACCTGAGACTGGATAGGGATAGGGATAGGAGAGGCAGCAGATTGATGATCTTATCTCTCTATTACTCTGCTCTTTAATCCTACTGGCATACACAGTGGTAAGGGTGGGGATTAGTGTGCAGGTGTGGCACTGGATGGGTTGGTGAGGACACAGGAAGGTGGGGGGGGGGGGGGGTTTGATGTGAAGTCACAATGGCCTTTTTCCATGCTGCTACGTATATACTTTACTGTTTTCCTGCATCTCCACCAGTCAGTGACAGCCATGGTCTAGCACTAAGCCTAGGAGCAGATTTGATTAGCTTTTGAGCTTATGCAATAGGAGCGCTGGCAGCAGGCAATGTAAGCAATAGGGAATAATGCTTCTGCAGTGCTTACATGAGAAGTGTCTCACATGCCCAAGAGATTGGGATCACGCTGAGTAACCCTATCACTGAGAAGAACATTGATAGATCCTTACATCTGGCTTTGCCCCTAACCACATGCCATCAGACACCCAGAGGGCGCTTGAAAACAATTAGTAGTAGTGTGTAGATCTATATACCAATAGCATAAATTGTAATAAGCTAATAAAACTCATACATGTGCAGATAAATGAATTCACTTAATTGATCTAATGGCATAATAGCCAACCGTGATAGATGTTTGAAAAAAGGAAAAGTCCCAAACAACAGTTCATAGTGAAATTCTTCTATGTAGAAAAATCTTCCAAAGAAGCAGTGAGTGATCTTTCACCAAACACTGTAACGACACCCAACGTGTTCTAGATAAATAATCTGCTTACCAGAATGATTTGAAAACGAGGGAGAACTTTGCATAGACTGAGTTCATTCAGAGAGGAGTGCACTGTGAAAGTGTATGGGGGGGGGGGGGGGTTGCAGAGAGGTAAAGTTTGTGTGTGTTTGAAAGTATGTGTTTGTGTGTGTGGGGGGATTTGAATTTGTGATGAGAGGAGAGCTGGGGGGGGTTTGTGATGAGAGGAGAGCTGGGGGGGATTTGTGATGAGAGGAGAGCCGGGGGGGATTTGTGATGAGAGGAGAGCTGGGGAGATTTGTGCTGAGAGGAAATCTGGGGGGATTTGGGATGAGAGCAGAGCTGGGGAAGATTAGTGATGAGAGGAAAGCTGGGGGAGATTAGTGATGAGAGCAGAGTGGGGGGGATTTGTGATGAGAGGAAAGCTGGGGGGGATTTGTGATGACAGGAGAGCTGGAGGGGCTTTGTGATGAGAGGAGAGCTGGGGGGGATTTGGGATGAGAGCAGAGCTGGGGGAGATTTGTGATGAGAGGAGAGCTGGGGGAGATTTGTGATGAGAGGAAAGCTGGGGGGGATTTGTGATGAGAGCAGAGTTGGGGGGATTTGTGATGAGAGCAGAGCTGGTGGGGATTTGTACAGAGAGGGGAGCTGGGGGGATTTGTACAGAGAGGGGTGCTGGGGTGGATTTGTGATAAGAGGAGAGCTGGGGGGATTTGTGATGAGAGGAGAGCTGGGGGAATTTGTACAGAGAGGGGAGTTGGGGGATTTGGATTTGTTATGAGAGGAGAGCTGGGGGGGATTTGTGATGAGAGGAGAGCTGGGGGGATTTGTACAGAGAGGGGAGCTGGGGGGATTTGGATTTGTTATGAGAGGAGAGCTGGGGGGATTTGTGATGAGAGGAGAGCTGGGGGGTTTGTGATGAGAGGAGAGCTGGGGGGGGGGTTGTGATGAGAGAAAGGCCTTGTAATGAAGGTGACAGATTTAAATATACATCCTGGTTGCCTGAGCCTAGGGAAGACCACGGGGCTGTGATTGTGAGTAGCAGGCACACTGAGCACCGCGCCTCTTTCTCTCCTCCCACTCTCACCCCCCTCTCTATTGCTCACACCCCCCTCTCTTGCTCTCTCTCTCACCCCCTCTCTTGCTCTCACTCTCACCCCCCCTCTTTAACCCCTGCTCTCTCACCCCCTCTCTCTCTCTTTCACCCACCTCTTGCGCTCACTCTCACCTCCCATTCTCACCCCCCTCTCTCTCACCCCCTCTCTATTGCTCACACCCCCCTCTCTTGCTCTCTCTCTCACCCCCTCTCTTGCTCTCACCCCCCTCTCTAACCCCTGCTCTCTCGCCCCCTCTCTCTCTCACCCCCCTCTCTCTCTCTCCCGCTCTCTCACCCCCTCTGTCTCTCACCTCCCTCTCTCACATCCCCCTCTCGCTCTCTTTTATCCTCCTCTCTCTCTCACCCACTCTTTCCCTCTCCCTCACCTCCCCTCTCTCATAACCCCTCCCTCACACACACACTTCACTCTCTCTGTCTCTCACCCCCCTCTCTTTCTCACCCCTTTTCTCTCTCTCACATCTATGTCCCTCTTTCTTACCCCCTTTCTCACACCCACCTCCCTCGTACACCCCTTCTCTCTAATGCCCCCTTCTCCCTATCTCTTACCCCCTCCATCTCCTACCCCCCTCTGCCTCTTACCCCCTCTCTCTGTCTCTCACCCCCTCTCTCTTTGTCACCTTCTCTCTCTCCCACCCCCCTCACTCTTTCACCCCCTCTCTTTCCCTCTCTCTTTTTCTCACAACCGCCCCTCTCTCTCACCCCCCATTCTCTCTCTCTCACCCCCTCTCTCATTCTCACCCCCTCCCTTGCACTCTTTCACCCTGCCCCCCTCTCCCCCTCTTTTTCTCTCCTCCCTCTCTCCCTCTATTTCTCCGTATTCTCTCCTTCCCATCTCTCTTTCACCCCTCTCTCTCACCCCCCTCTCTCTCTCTCTCTCTCTCATGACCCCCCCCCCCCTCTCTCTCTCTCTCACAACCCCCCCTCTCTCTCTCATCCCCCTCTCTCTTACCACACCCAAATGCAAAAGGCTGCACACACCTATTCTTTGCATACAAATTACTTTATAAATACCAGGACCTACTTAATCCACTGGTCAGGGTGAAAGTAGCTACAGTCCTGCCAGTGATGGGGCCCTCATTTGTGGTGTCCTGATTCATGCAGAAACGGAAGAATTTAATTTGTTTTGTTTTTTTTGGTAGTGGGTTATGGTAATGGAAATAACATCAGTTTTCCTTTGATAATACAATGAATAATAAACAAAATGAAAAGATATCCTTTAAGATTTATGACCAAACCCTACCTCAATATGTCTGGCTATCTCCTACTTTGTTCACTTTTAGGCATTCCCTGAAAACTCATATGTTCAGGGAAGCCTATTTCACTTTTTTTTTCAAAATAATTCACTTTTACCTAACTACCTAACTAATGAAGCAGTAGAGAGATAGTATGAAAAATAGATAGGTAGAGAAATGTTTTATACATTTTAATAATTTGTGTTTCTACTACAATAGAATCTAATCTATAAATTAGACACTGGAAGGTCAGTTAGGCTTTTAAAACTGAATTTGTGTTGTTACAAAATGGTATGTATGTTGAAAAAAAACAGAACTCTTACGCCTTGGTGAGACTTAGTTGTGCCATTATGCTGTGGAGAAGATTTTTATCAACAGGGAACTGATTAGGATTGAGATAAAGATGGACGGAGCCACATTTAGGGTAATTTTGGAGAAAAACCTAAGACTTGAGACTGTGGCAAACATTCATCTTTCAGTAGGACAATGCTTCTAAACACACATCCAAGCCTATACTGGAATTAGAACCCAAAAATATGAAAGTCTTGGAATGGTACAGTCAAAGCTTAGTTGTCAATTCAATTAAGAATTTGTGGCGTAATGTGAAAATTGCTTTTCACCATTAAATCCTATGCAACGTGAAAGAGTTAGACCAATTGTGCAATTGCATCCAAAGTGGTTTAACCAAGTTGATTCTCATTCACATAGGTGGTGACAGGTACCTATTATGGAGATATCAGCATTTAGGGGTTAAATGTTGGTATTGTCTAGATGAAGAGGGATAAATAGTAATATCTAACTTATTACCACATTCCCCCAGCAGCTGGAACTTTTCACCACTCTCCATGATTTGGACAGGGCCCTAGATGTCTTAAGGTACAATACAGGACCACATACTGTACATAAATGTGATGTTGTAGGAGAGGTTGAGTTCAAAGAGAAGTGGTTATGGGGCCAGGTCATACAGCAGGGAGGAAGTTTGAGGAATAAGGTAAGTATTCCTTTGCTTCCTCTACCCCTCGTTGCATTTTTGGGGGAACCCACTCAAGGGTTAAAGTGTAAGTTCACCTTTCAGGAAGATTTTCAGAAAATCCCTCCATGCAATTCTAGATCCAATGAATAGTAAAGAACATAGCACCCTCTGTTGGAAATGGTGAAGGTCCTCTCATTACAGATGCAGCTGTTGGGTGTCCCCTCTAGAGAAAAACACTAGACCCTTATTTCTCTCCACATTACCGTTTTCAGGATAGGCAGAATTTCACAATAGTGCGCCCCTAGGGACTGCTCGAGGCCATTTAAACTGTGTGCATGTGTAGTTCATCCTCTCCTGATTCCAGCTTAGTTTCATAATGGCTGTTCCAGCCAATTCAATCTCCATGCATGAGCAGTGCAAGGCCTCCTTCTCTAGCAGTACACTTTACACAAAACTTTTTTGTTTGTTTTTTGACATTCCATTTTGAAGTTAACCACTTGCTGACTGCCCGCCCCGCAATGTACTGTACGATTTTAGTGTGTTCATTTTCAATGACACGCCAATGTACTAAAGCAATACATCTGTATTGCAGCATGCTGTAGTACATGTACACTGTATTAAAAAAAAAATGGAAGGGTGCAGTTTTGGCCAAACTGGGGTATATTAGCTGCCTATTCAAAATTAAAAGGTTATCTTATCACAGTGAACATTAGTACTTGATTTACCACACCACACAGGCATGATTGAGGTCTTAACTTTTTCACCACTGAAATCTTATTTTCTGCTACATACTTCATGACTACGTGAAATTGAATAAGTAATTAAACAGTTTCAAAAATGGTAAATCTACTACAAAAAAAAAAAGTCTGAACTGAGAGTGTTATTTTGAATTTAAAAAGACATTCTGCAAATTGCGTGCAATTCTTATTCTGAGAGCCTTGGTCCTTATGCCGTAGATCAGAGGGTTAACAGCAATAGATGTACTCATACCACTCATAGAGATGACAACATGGGCAACAGTGGAGAGAGAAATGCCCCTTAGTCTATACCTCAAAGTGATAAACAGAGTTCCAACCTCAAAAATGGAAAAGGCAATTACATGGGTCACCAACGTTTGGGCGGCTTTCTGAGAGGCTTCCCCAGGAAGTTTGAGACAGACGACAACCGTACCTATGTAACAATATATGATCACGAGCATGGAAGTACTCAGAATGAACGCAGTCCACATTAATCCATAGATATTATTAACGGTGATATCGCCACAAGAAAGTTGCAGGAGGGACATGGTCTCACAGTAGACATTGTTGATATTTACCCCGCAAAAGGTCAGCCTTGCCGTTAAAAATACAACCCCACATACTCCCATAAGAACTAGAACCCATATGGCAAGTAGTAACTTTTGACTCGTCAAGTTTGTCATTAGAGTGGGGTACCTCAGAGGGTGAGCTACAGCCAAATATCGATCATACACTATAGCGGCGAAAGTAAAAGTTTCAGCAGCTGCGTGAGACTGGACGCAGTAAGCCTGCAGTAGACAACCGGAAAGGGAAATAGTTGAATTTTTAGAAAATAAGTCAATCAGCAGCTTGGGGAGGTAAGCCGAACTTCCGAACATCACGTTGAAAGCCAATCCGCATATAAAGATGTACATCGGTTCATGCAAACTTTCCTCTGTCCAGGTTACATAGACAATCATTAAACTTACAAATATTGATGTTGAATATACTGAAAAAACAAGTATAGCATACAGGAATCTAAATGATTCCATTTTGACTAGCCCCAAAAGGATAAAATTGGTGTAGGTTGTTGATATGTTCTCCATGGATAGAATTGGGGATTGGCTTTATTTCTTGCAGTACACATTGGATAAAATGTTCTATTTTGTTTCAATCTGGATCTACTCTATGGATACTTTAAATGTGGTCCCTGCTACATGACATTCCTCTTGAATTCTATATATCAGAAAACTGAAACATTCCAATCCAGCAAAGCTTTTATAGGTGAAGCTTTGCTTTGAATTAAGATGGCACATTTGCAGCAACTGCAACAAAGTCCTCCAGTGGGACCATTAGCTGCCACAGCTGGTATCCTAATTAGTGTCAGAAATGTATTTAACCATTGCTACGTAAAACTGAATCTCCAGAAGTAAAAAAATAAATAAACATTAACAGCATTTTTTTTTTTTGTCAAACGGATATAATAAAATACTTTTCATGCTACAGTTTCACAAACATGTGAATAACCTCAAAAGGTGGGATTTTATGGGCAATAAAAAATATACATCACAATTTCACATATAAAAATTGTCATTTATTTGTAGAAAAAATATACAAATAAATGACAATTTTTATATGTGAAATTTTGATGTATATTTTTTATTTGCCCATAAAATTCCACGTTTTGAGGTTATTCACACATTATCAAGGGATGGTGGCAATCTACATGTGTGGCCTTATGAATCACTTCAATTACAGTTTCACAAACATTCCTTATTGGAAAAAAAAATTGGACTATCACTAAAATGTATGCATTTTATTCCAATGTCCAAATAGCAAGCTTCAATGGTGGACAGGAACAGCCTGGTTAATGCCTAGATCAGGGGTCTCCAAACTTTCTAAAGAGCCAGTTTACTGTCTTTCAGACTTTAGAGGGGCCCGACTGTGCCCAGTGGGAGAAAATAATGCCTGATCTTTGGTATTAGGGGAAAAAATAGTTGGTGTCAGTGGGAGGAATAGTGCCCCAATTTTGTTGTCAGTGGAAGGAATTGCGCCCCATTTTTGTTGTCAGTGGAAGGAATTGTGCCCCATTGTTGGTGTCAGTAGAAGGAATAATACCTCAAGGGCCAAATAAAGGAAAGCAAAGAGCCGCATCCAGCCCCAGAACTGCAGTTTGGAGACCATTTGCATAGATGAATGGAAACATGGGGCTTTTTTAGGGTAGAATGTACTGTAGCTCCTGGATCTATTTGAAGTACAAAGGAGTATTTCTCTTCATCTGGTCCTGAGATCTACACAGCTCTGCCACATAGCACCGGTGGCTATAATGTGACATTACTCACCCCCTCCTCCCCAGGTGGAGCATGCACTCATGTAAAAGGCTAACATTGTGGCCTTTCCCCAGCTTAGAGATGAGCGATGAACTGTGTGTAGTAATTCATTACAGAGTACCTCTGTAAAAGTACTGTCCCGCATCACTACACACTGTCCTCATTGTATATTGCACTTGGAAGGGACGCCACAGAGCCTGTGCCCTCTCAAAAGTCTAGCGTACCTCTGCCACATTACTCCCAGTGAAAATATGGGGTCCCACCATGCACCTAGCGTGGACCTCATACAGAATACTTTATTAATGCCAAAGGGAAATAACGTGCACTTACTTAACTTCTTCTCTTCTCCCATACGATGCAGCCAGGTATTTGAGGTCTCCGTTCCTCCATAAATACTTTTTGGAAACCAACCGCTTGGGAGGGAACTAGAACATCTCGCTATTGGAGGACCTGTCACCTACACCAGGTACCATACTTCATGACTGGCTGCAATGTACCTTGCACTAGTTACTGGTTACCCATAGCAAGTGCATTCTCCTCCTGCTTGTCTTGCCAAGTAGACCTTTTGTAGTGCTTTGCTTCATACCCCACATGTGTTTTACTGACGCAGTTTCATATGCCAGAAACCACCACTCAAACCTTTGAACAACTTCAGACCAGGCTCAAGACAGGAAATATAACTTTACTGAAGGTTCATGGCAGAGTCCAATAAGTACATTCCAGTGCAACACAACTCTGTCTAAGGGAACTACGCTGCCCAGGCGTGTCTTAAAGAGATGATAGTCCATTACTGGCATCTTCCAAAGCTTGGCATTTCTCTGGTCTTCCGTGTCTTCTGATGGACTTCCAGGTGCAGCAATTCCTCTTATAGGGCGTACACACAGTTGGACTTTGTTCGGACATTCCGACAACAAAATCCTAGGATTTTTTCCGACGGATGTTGGCTCAAACTTGTTTTGTCTACACACGGTCGCACAAAGTTGTCGGAAAATCCGATCGTTCTAAACGCGGTGACGTAAAACACGTACCTCGGGACTATAAACGGGGCAGTGGCCAATAGCTTTCATCTCTTTATTTATTCTGAGCATGCGTGGCACTTTGTCCGTCGGATTTGTGTACACACGATCAGAATTTCCGACAACAGATTTTGTTGTCGGAAAATTTTATCTCCTGCTCTCCAACTTTGTGTGTCGGAAAATCCGATGGAAAATGTCCGATGGAGCCCACACGCGGTCGGAATTTCCAACAACACGCTCCGATCGGACATTTTCCATCGGAAAATCCGACCGTGTGTACGGGGCATTAGTGTTCCATGCTGGTTATGGCTTTTGCGGGAGTGGGCCCTTGAACCCGGCCTCCCATCTATGTATAACACCAGTTGCAAGGCCAGCCCAAGAAAAAAAGCCCAGGAACTGAAGCGTTAAAAGTTAACCCTTTCCCCAGCCTGGGCAGGCACTTCACTACCTAATACATAACACTGAAGGCAACCTGCCTACGTGCCTTTACAGAAATAGGCCATTTTCCGTGAGGCCACATATGTGATCTGATCATTAGAGGAGGGAAGACTGAGTTCAAGCTCAGCCAAAAAAACTGACCATGCAATGCTCTCCTGCTTAGTGTGGTCAGTTTTTAATAGGAAAGCAGAGAGACTGGCAGGAACACCAGGCACTTCACACAAAGGAAGGATTACAAACAGAACTGGATACTTTTTCATACGAGTACATGGTACAGCAGAAACATATCAGGAATATGGGATGTTGGGTTTACATATTCTTCAAGCTCACCACATGTTATATTCTGATTATACAATCTCTTTTGATTTCTAAAATGTATGTACTGCATGGACCTGCTTTATTGGATACAAATTAACCCTATTCCACTTCGTGAGACCTCAGTTTTTTAGTAAGCAGTGCAGAGTAACCAAGGTATAGAAGGGAGGGTGTCCTGTGTCCTGTACTGTACTGTACTCTAAAAGACTGATTTACAGGTAAGTATAAACTCTTCTTACCTTAATCATATAGTACAGAACACAGGCTTAGTAAAGTGAACAAAAACTGTGCCAACAGGCTCAACAACTACAAAGGGTCAACAGACCCAACTTATAGTGCCACTTGAAGCCGAAAGCTGCATGCGCAAAATATTGGACCTCCACCTGGTAAAACTTTGAAAATATATGCACAGAAGACCCGGTGTAAGCCTTATGCCGTGTACACACGGCCGGACTTTTCGAAACTGGTCCGACGGAACGAATCCGGCAAACAATTCGACCGTTTATGGGCTTCAGCAGACCTTTTCGGTCGAAAATCAGAAGGACTTTAGAAATAGAACATGTTTCAAATCTTTCCAACGAACTCGAGTCCGGTCGAAAAATCAGTTTGTCTGTATGCAAGTCTGACGGACGAAAAACGACACTAGGGCAGCTATTGGCTACTGGCTATGAACTTCCTTATTCTAGTCCGGTCGTACATCATCTCGGTCAAATCCGTCGGACTTTGTTGTGATCGTGTGTAGACAAGTCCGATTCGACGGAACTCCGTCGAAACTCCATCAAAAATTCCTTCATAAATTCAGTTCGTCAAATAGTCCGGCCGTGTGTACACAGCATAACAGAGCTGGGCTACAGAAGCCTGGTGCTGGAATGCCCAGGAAACGCCCACCAATCTAGGGAAGTGAGCATAAAAGAAGCACAGGAGGAGCTTCGTCCTTTAGAGCAGTGGTCTCAACCACGGGACAGTAGCGTCTCTGCAGCCGGGCCGTGATGGGCGGCATGACATTGCAAGGCAGGTGTGTGGGCGGGTGAGAGAACCCGGTGGATCACAGAGGCAGGCGAGCGGGCAGATGAGAGAAGCGGGCTGGCGAGCAGAGATGACATCATCTCTCTCCGCCCGCCTAGTCACCACTCCTCCGCCCTCACGGCGTGCGGAATGTCAAAGGGGCTGTGGGGAGCAGAGAGATGACATCATCTCTCATCGCCCGCCCTGCATCACCGCACTCCTGCCCTCACTCAAGAACGACCACTGCACAGAGGCCTGTTTCTGTGCTAAATGAACCAGTGCCACCAATGCAGTGACAATCCACATCTGGTGGCACTAGCAGGTGACGTGGCAAGTGGCATTCCTCATCTGGTGGCAGGCAGCGTGGCAAGTGGCATTCCTCATCTGGTGGCAGGAAGCATGGCAAATGGCATTCCTCATCTGGTGGCAGGCAGCGTGGAAAGTGGCATTACTCCTCTGGTGGCAGGCAGTGTGGCAAGTGGCATTCCTCATCTGGTGTCAGGCAGCATGGCAAGTGACATTCCTCATCTGGTGGCAGGCAGCATGGCAAGTGACATTCCTCATCTGGTGGCAGGCAGCATGGCAAGTGACATTCCTCATCTGGTGGCAGGCAGCGTGGCAAGTGACATTCCTCATCTGGTGGTAGGCAGCGTGGCAAGTGACATTCCTCATCTGGTGGCAGGGGACGTGGCAAGTGGCATTCCTCATCTGGTGGCAGGCAGCATGGCAAGTAACATTCCTCATCTGGTGGCAGGTGACGTGGAAAGTGACAAACTGCATCTGGTGGCAGGTGACGTGGCAAGTAACACACTCGGGGCTCCCACTGATTCTGCATTATGGTGAGTTGAACTATTTAATTCATATTACATTGTAATATACGAAAATATGTGCTTCAATCATTCTGACACCATACCAACCATGGTGCCATGATGATTGAAGCTCCAACACCAGAACACCATCTATTGACCCGATAAATTGCCAGCGAAAAATTGCTTACCCCCTGGGCACGTGATGTTTTTAAAGGAGAAGCATAGCCAAAGCTCTTTTGGCTCTACTTCTCCTGTAGGTTAAATAAGTGCAGTTTGTTCTACACTCCAATGATCTGTTTTCAGCTGTCAGCGGGTTAACGTTCACTGTCGGCTGATGTCACTGAGCCGGTCCAGGCTCTAAAAAGATCCCGACCATGTGGTCAGGATCCACCCAGACCGGCACCTGGCTCAGCCTCTCAGCGATTCACCGAGAGCCTGAGCCAGCCTCCCCTGCTTCCTCCACAGCACAGTGCTCCCAGTGAGCGCTGGAGGGCAGAGCAGAGAGCCGCAGACTGATGGTCCCAGTTCTCTGTTTGGCCGGGGAGAACTGAATGATCAGCTGTGTTTGATCACTCAGTTCTCACTACAGAGCCGGCTGGGGACCTATGCAGCATCGGATTATTGCTGCATCCACCTAAGTGAGTATAAATGTTTTTTTGTTTTTTTTGTTAGGTCCATACTTCTCTGTCAAGTGCCTCACCAAAGAGACATGCATCCGTGTGAGGTGCCTTTTACAGGCAGCTTCAGCTGTTAAAGCTTTTAGCCATAAGATTCTGTGCAGATGAATGGAGACTAGAGCCATTATAAAAAATGTGTCTCATTACATGTTCTAGGGCTAGGTTTCTCAACTCCAGTCCTCAAGTACCCCCAACAGGTCATGTTTTCAGGATTTTCCTCAGATGAAACGGCTGTGGTAATTACTAAGGCAGTGAAACTGATTAAATCCCTTGTGCAAAATAATGGAAATCCTGAAAACATGACCAGTTGGGGGTACTTGAAGACTGGAGTTGAGAAACATTGTTCTAGGGCATCCACACAAAACAGCAAGTCAGAAGGTAGTTCGTGTAATTGCTCAGAGAAGACATGGCCCTGGAAAACAGGGTTGTAATTATTCACTGCTCTAGTCAAGTTAGCTGCAGTTTGACATACTGAAATTGTAGTAAGAGTTGGCTGCAGAGCTGGGCTTGAAAGACAATCTGTAAAGTAGAATTCCAGGCAAGACCTTACTAATCCTTAGACTCCATTCACACCTAGGCGATTTGAATCATGGGCGGAATCGCCACAATTCTGCCCCTGATTCCAAATCATGAAAAAAGGACGCATTTGGGCTGCAATTACTTTTTAATGGCACCCCAATCACGGTGTGATTTTTCCGGGATTGTCACGTGAGACATCACAGCAAAACCTATTTATCACGCAAAATCGCACTGCGATTGAGGTGCCATTAAGATGGAATGGCATGCCAAACATGTCCTGCGTTTTGCCGCAATTTTGGAATTGCAGGCAGAATTCCCCGATTCCACCCACAATTCAAATCGCCTAGGTGTGAACGGAGCCTTAGGGCTCGTTTACACTTGCTTCAAAATGTGGCATTTGACACACTTTTTTAATTTCTTCCCACCCGGTCACTGCATATAAATGGCAGTGGGCGTTTTGTCTTTCTGAGTGGACGCCCTGAATGTCCCTCAGAAGGAGCCGGATCGCGGGGCTGCGTGCCTGCGCAGCCACGCAATCCGGATGCAGGAGGACTCTGTGATTGGCCCTCCTGATCACATGATGGCTGTGTCCACTCACAGCCATCATGTAATGTAAATAGGGAGCCCTTGCCAGACGATCATCTCTCCTTCTCTTCACACAGTGAGAAGGAGAGCGGATCGGTGCAGCCAGCTGGGGATCAGGGAGTACAGGCTGTTTTTTACAACTTTTTACACACATATGCGCACATCTGTCCCAGTGATCATCTGTCCATTATCATCTGCCACATCTATCCATGATCATCTGCGCACATCTGTCCATGATCATCTGTGCACATCTGTCCATGATCATCTGTCACATCTATCCATGATTATCTGCAACATCTGTCCATGATCATCTTCCACATCTATCTGTGATCATCTGCGCACATCTGTCCATGATCATCTGCTACATCTGTCCATGGTCATCTGCCACATCTGTCCATGATCATCTGCGCACATCTGTTCGTGATCATCTGTGCACATCTGTCTGTGATCATCTGCGCACATCTGTCTGTGATCTTCTGCCACATCTGTCCATGATCATCTGCGCACATCTTGCACAATCTGTCCATGATCATGTGTCACATCTGTCTGTGATCATCTGCACACTTCTGTCTGTGATCATGTCACACATCTGTCCATGATCATCTGCCACATCTGTCCATGATCATATGCCACATCTATCCATGATCATCTGCGCACATCTGTCCATGATCATCTGCTACATCTGTCCATGATCATCTGTGCACATCTGTCCATGATCATCTGTGCACATCTGTCCATGATCATCTGTGCACATCTGTCTGTGATCACCTGCCCACACCTATGATCATCTGCCACATCTGTCCGTGATCATCTGTGCACATCTGTCCATGCTCATCTGTGCACATCTGTCTGTGATCATCTGCCCACATCTGTCTATGATCATCTGCCACATAGTTACATAGTTACATAGTAGGTGAGGTTGAAAAAAGACACAAGTCCATCAAGTCCAACCTATGTGTGTGATTATGTGTCAGTATTACATTGTATATCCCTGTATGTTGCGGTCATTCAGGTGATTATCGAATAGTTTCTTGAAGCTATCAATGCTCCCCGCTGAGACCACCGCCTGTGGAAGGGAATTCCACATCCTTGCCGCTCTTACAGTAAAGAACCCTCTACGTAGTTTAAGGTTAAACCTCTTTTCTTCTAATTGTAATGAGTGGCCACGAGTCTTATTAAACTCTCTTCTGCGAAAAAGTTTTATCCCTATTGTGGGGTCACCAGTACAGTATTTGTAAATTGAAATCATATCCCATCTCAAGCGTCTCTTCTCCAGAGAGAATAAGTTCAGTGCTCGCAACCTTTCCTCATAACTAAGATCCTCCAGACCCTTTATTAGCTTTGTTGCCCTTCTTTGTACTCGCTCCATTTCCAGTATGTCCCTCCTGAGGACTGGTGCCCAGAACTGGACAGCATACTCCAGGTGCGGGCGGACCAGAGTCTTGTAGAGCGGGAGAATTATCGTTTTATCTCTGCAGTTGATCCCCCTTTTAATGCATGCCAATATTCTGTTTGCTTTATTAGCAGCAGCTTGGCATTGCATGCCGTTGCTGAGCCTATCATCCACTAGGACCCCCAAGTCCTTTTCCATCCTAGATTCCCCCAGAGGTTCTCCCCCCAGTGTATAGATTGCATTCATATTTTTGACACCCAAATGCATTATTTTACATTTTTCTACATTGAACCTCATTTGCCATGTAGCCATGTAGTCGCCCACATCTATCCGTGATCATCTGCGCACATCTGTCCATGATCATCTGCTACATCTGTCCATGATCATCTGCCACATCTGTCCATAATCATCTGCACACATCTGTCTGTGATCATCTGCCCACATCTGTCTGTGATCATCTGCCACATCTGTCCGTGATTATCTGCGCACATCTTGCACAATCTGTCCATGATCATGTGTCACATCTGTCCGTGATCATCTGTCACACATCTGTCCATGATCATCTGCCACATCTGTCCATGATCATTTGCCACATTTGTTCCAGTAAACATCTGCCACATCTGTTCCAGTAAACATTTGCCACATCTGTCCCAGTGATCATCTGCGCACATCTGCCCATGATCATCTGCCACATCTGTTCCAGTGCACATCTGCACAGATCTGTCCATGATCATCTGCCACATCAACATCTGACACATCTGTCACATCTGCCCCAGTAATCTGTCAACATGGTTAAAAAAATCATACAGCAGCGAGGAGTCTTTCCATATACTCCAGAGTATGTTGGGACGAGAGTAGCAGGAAACTCTCTTTGACAGATTGGGATAGCGAGTATGAGCCAGTAGAAAGCAGTGGCTCGGAAATGGAAACTGAGGACAGAATCCTAACAAAGAGGCTCAGGAGATCTGAGGAGGTGCAGGCAAGCTCAATAAATCCTGAAGCATCCACCAGCAGCGCAATAAATCCTGAGGCATCCCCCAGTAGAGCAATAAATCCTGTGGCTTCCAGCAGCAACGCAGCACTCCCAGATAATAGGAAGGCATCCACCAACAGTTCTGAAAGTCCTTGTGCAGTGGCAAGCACAAGCAGGGCAACATTCCCAGATGCTAGTAAAAGGGCGTCCCATCCACAATGAGGCAGGGCCCATAGTAACCTCCCAGACCTTCTATTGTATCCTACATGGCTGCCCGCTACTTCTGTAGAACCTGTAATTCCCTCTTTTACAGCGCTGCCAGGCCCTTAGATACAAACAGAAAATGTAACCCCAATTTATCATTTCCATTTATTTTTCACGGGTGATCTGCGGAATTACATTGTGGAGCAGTGTAATCTGTACGCCAGCCAACATATTGCCAGCCTTCCCGATTCTTCCTTTGCCTGCTAAAACCACAGGTAATCCTTTTTTTTTAACCAGTTGCTAAGCAGAATGTATTTTGGGGTGTAATTATTGGTATGTACATGCTATGTGTTAGGAGCCTGAAGGTGCTACTTGCATGTTGGGCCTCTGTATGTGGCCGGGCTGTGGAAAAGTCTCACACATGTGGTATCGCCATACTCAGGAGGAGTATCAGAATGCATTTTGGGGTGTAATTTTTGCTATGTACATGCTATGTTTTAGAAATATCTTTGACAATTTTGTGTAGAAAGATACTTTTTCATTTTCTTTCCACAAAATGACATGTTCAAAAGACTCATCATGCCTCATAGAATATACGTTGGGGTGTCGACTTTCCAAAATTGGGTCTTTTTGTGGCTAATTCCATTGTCCTGGTGCTCCAGGGCCTTCAAAAATTTGATTGGTAGTCAGAAAGCTAAATGTGTAATTTATGCTCCTAGAACACCTGACGGTGCTCCCTGCATGTTGGGTCTCTGTATGTGGCCAGGCTAAGGAAAAGTCTCACATATGTGGTATTGCCGTACTCAGGAGGAGTAGAAGAATATATTTTGGGGTGTAATTGCAAGTTTACCTATGCCATGTGTGAGAAATAACTTGTTAATATGACAATTTATTGGGGGGGGGGGGGGGATCTTCATTTTCCTAACAATTTTGGGCAAAAAAATTGCAACTTCAAAAAACCCACTATGCCTCTTACTAGATACCTTGGACTGACATCGTTACAAAAAAGGGGTCAAATGGGTCATTTGGGGGGTATTTGTACTGTCCTGACATTTTAGGGCCTCAATAAATGAGATAGGCCGTCGGCACATCAAGACTGATCAAATTTCAGTGATACGTAGCATAGCTTGTAGACACTATAACTTTCACACAAACCAATCATCATACACTTATCAGGCTTTTTTTTTACCAAAGACATGGAGCATAATACACTCTGGCCTAAATTTATGGCGAAATTCGATTTTATTGGATTTCTTTTAAAACAGAAAGTAGAAATGTTCGCTCTTTTTTTCGCTTAAATCGCAAAAAATAAAAAAACCCAATGGTGAATACATACCACCAAAAGAAAGTTCTATTTGTGTGAACAAAATTATAAAAATGTAATTTGGGTACAGAGTAGCATGACTGAGTAATTGTCATTCAAAATTCGAGAGCATGGAAAGCTGAAAATTGATCTGGGAAGGAAGGGGGTGAAAGTGCCCAGTATTGAGGTGGTTAAAGCACTCTGAGTTAGGGTGACCACATTTCCAAATTGCGATTCAGTTACTAACCCATCCCCCCCCCCCCCCCCCCGCCCAAAAAAAATATGTTTTTTGATACTTTGCTTTTTCCCCCCCGAAAATTGGCAAAAAAAACAGTGGTTAAAACATTTAACATCCCACTGTATAAAAATTAAGGACTCAGGGTGTGCCAAGAAGGAGGAAGGGACCCGCCCAAAGGGGGGACTTAGGTGGGAACTCCCAACTGATGGACCCCCCCCCCCTCCCCACAAGAGATGTCAAAGTGACTCCAGAGAGCCACATACTAACTAAAAAATACAGTACTGCCTAGATTATCTGGTGAAAAAAATATGTCAGGGGCTCCTGAAGAAGCAAACTAAGTCCAGGAAATGCGTTGGGCTACAATGAATTATCACGTCTGGATATGATGCATTGAGATGTTGAAATGTTTTTTGTTGTGGAGTCACTTTGACATCTCCAGGGGGGGTGGGGTGGGGTTTGGAGTCCATCAGTTGGGAGTTCCCACTTGAGCCCCTCCCTCCTTATTGGCATGCCCTGAGAGCTTCATTATACAGTGGGATGTTGAATGTTTTATAGAGTGTTTTTACAATGATTATAAGGCTGTATGACTCTATCTAGATTATCTGGTGAAAGAATATGTCAATTTATATTTGGGGATTAAAAGGACATTTTATTTATGATATAAAGATGTTTTCTGTAAGAATTTTTAAATATGGACAAAATAAAGTATGATTTATGTAAATGCTGTGCCTCAAAAGTCTCAAATAGTCTAAATGTAATTCTCAGAGGACCCATGTGAAGCTGTGTAGTCTGTAGAAATGGTATGTCTGCCCCTAATGCCAGAAGTGATGGTGAGTAATATAGTGCTGGTAAAATGGTTAAAGATAGTGCAGGCTGCTCAGTCTCAATCAGCTCTACATTTACTCATTAGACAGCAACAAAAGTTATTACATGCTCAGTTTAGTGGAATGCTTGGATGTAATTTGAAAGACCTTTTTTTTAAATTATTTAGAATTGGAAAATTGACCTATAAAATACACAAGTGTTTATTTTCGTAATAGACACTGTATTTGAACATCATGCTGCTCTAGGCATGGTAGAGTAGACCAGAGGCAATGACCTGAGCATATCTGATGTCTGCTTGAAAACATCAGCCACACTGTCACGAAGATCCTGCCAGTAACCGGCGTCCCAGGCGCACGGGAACCCGGCCACGGGTCCCATTGCGCATGCGCGCACGTTCACGGGTGCGGTCACGCACGGGCACGCGTGCGCGCACTCCCGCTGGTGTCAGGCGGGCTATTTAAACCTGCCTGTCACACTCCATCCCCGCTGTCTGCTCTACAGCGTTCTGTGAGTGTTACCTGATCTGATCTGTGTTTCCTGTTATCTGACCCGGCTTCCTGTTTGACGATCCTGCTATCTGCCTGCACCAGACCCTCTTGGCTTGCCTGACCATCCCTCTGCATTACCCCTGGTACCTCTGCTGTCCGAACGTTACTGACCACCGGCTTGTTGACCCTCCGCTGTGTTCATCAGCTTCCAGTCTGCTATTACCTGCTGTTGTTCCTGGTTCCAGTCCAGCTTCCAGTCTGCTATTACCTGCTGTTGTTCCTGGTTCCAGTCCAGCGTTCCAGGCTACCTTCTGCTGTGTTCCAGCCCAGCGTTCCAGGCTATCTTCTGCTTGTTTAGTCCGCACGCATTTGCAAACGCATGCGTGAGCCACAGAGCCACGTCACGGCACCCTTGTATCTGTGGTCCTAACACTAACGTATGAGTGTCCCCACAGTGGAGGCACATGCATTTAATGGATAAATGAGGGCAGGTGGCTGGAGGGGAGCCCACCCCTCCTTAAAGGTACAGGAGCACACCAAACACCCAGCAATAGCACAATGGCTGCAAAGGTGTTGGTGCACTGCTGGACCAATAAGCTGCTTACTGCGATAGCCAGCTATAAATGAGAGTGGTGGCAAGTTTGTGTTATCACGTGAGTGTTTGTATTGGTCCAGCAGTGCACCAACACCTTTGCAGCCATTGTGCTATTGCTGGGTGTTTGGTGTGCTCCTGTACCTTTAAGGAGGGGTGGGCTCCCCTCCAGCCACCTGCCCTCATTTATCCATTAAATGCATGTGCCTCCACTGTGGGGACACTCATACGTTAGTGTTAGGACCACAGATACAAGGGTGCCGTGACGTGGCTCTGTGGCTCACGCATGCGTTTGCAAATGCGTGCGGACTAAACCCCTTTTTTAACGCTTACTGTTAGATAGGTCAATTTGGTTGTCTGCAAGCTGGTGGTAAGTAGACTTTGGCTTTTTCCTGGGCATTCCCCAGACACTTGTTGGTATCTTCTGCTTGTTCCAGTCCAGCGTTCCAGTCTATTACCTGCTGTTGTTCCTGGTTCCAGTCCAGCGTTCCAGGCTACCTTCTGCTGTGTTCCAGTCCAGCGTTCCAGTCTATTACCTGCTGTTGTTCCTGGTTCCAGTCCAGCTTCCAGTCTGCTATTACCTGCTGTTGTTCCTGGTTCCAGTCCAGCGTTCCAGGCTACCTTCTGCTGTGTTCCAGTCCAGCGTTCCAGTCTATTACCTGCTGTTGTTCCTGGTTCCAGTCCAGCTTCCAGTCTGCTATTACCTGCTGTTGTTCCTGGTTCCAGTCCAGCGTTCCAGGCTACCTTCTGCTGTGTTCCAGTCCAGCGTTCCAGTCTATTACCTGCTGTTGTTCCTGGTTCCAGTCCAGCTTCCAGTCTCTGTCCTCAGTCTACTGTCTCCAGAGGGTGCCACCACTACTGGACTTTCAGCAACTGTTGATCCTGCCAGGCACCCATACCACTCTTCACTCCTGGCCCTCTGTCTCCATTCCAGGGGAACGGGAGTGGGAGCTGTAAGGGAGGTCTTTTCCTGCACTTCAGGCTCACAACCTACCAGGTACGTGACACACACCATTGCCTCCAGTTCAGCACAGTGCACACTATCATGCTCAATCCCACACTATGCTAGTCTGCAATGCCAGAATCAGAACCATTTTCAGTAGAAGACAAGTTGTTACGAGTTGCTCATGTCATGCTCACTGTAACAAACACTAACCTGGAAGTTTGTCTGGCGGCTCAAAAATCGCGGCCCTCGTGGGCGGGAGGAGGCTCAGAAGGAGAAGTTGAACTGGAGAAGTCAGGCTGCGCTGCTGGCAATGTGCTGCAGCGGCTGCGGGAGTAGTCTGCGGCGGCCCCGGGACTGGCACTGACTGGGCACAGGCTGGATCCTGGCTTACCAGCAGTGCCACTACCAGTCAGTGACTGAGTCTGAGAATGAAGAGGCTCCTCGCTCTGGTGTGGCTGGCTGCTCTCTCTCTCTCTGCTGCTGTGGACGGAGGCGGAGAAGGAGAGAGGAGGTGGGTGGACTGGACTCGGAGGCGCGCTGCTCACCCATAGTGTGCCCACTGCCCATGTGTCAGCCGACGTCACTGGTTGCTAGACGCGGGGCAGCCCTAGCCTAGCAATCAGTTTGGCAAATGAATATCAGGGTGGCGGACTGGCGGTGTGTTTTTTTTTTTTCATCCCGGGACACTGTATTGTCCCGGAATGAAGGCGTCTGGGACACAGGAAAAAAATCAGAACTAAGGGACAATCCCGGGCAATCCAGGATACGTGGGCACCCTACTCTGAATGCCAATCAAAGCACCTGTCACTAAAATAATAAGCATACAGTTCTGTGCACACATTGCGTTTGCTTTGCTTTCGCTTCAAAAATTATACTATACTATACATGCTGCTTTTTTGGTGCTTCAAAGTATCTCCAAAGCCTCCATAGAAGTCCATGACAATGCTCGCTAACAGCACCTGCAGCTTTTGAGAGACTTTTATTAAGAGTTAGCTTCACTTTTTTTCTAGGTTTTGCAGGTATGAGATAAACCAACAAGCGAACTGGAAAGACATCATCAGCAGTCACTTCTGGTTCATGTGTATATATTCTGTGAGTGTCTGGTCACATCTGGTGTGCAGCAGGGAACAGCTGGAAGTTGAGCAGGGTCTGGAGTGGAGCGGAGCAACTAGCAGATGACACATGTGGTGTGCAACATGGAAACGCTATAGCAGAGGCTGAATGGGACTGGAGAGTTAGGACTGAGCGGCAGAGGATCTGCAGCGCTGGGGGACCAGAGCAAGAGAAACTAGCAGATGTCACATGTGGTGTGCAGCATGGGAGCAAAAGAGCAGGAGGTGAGTGGGGACCAGAGAGAGGGCGTTCAGAAAACCAGATGATCAGCAGAGCTGTGAGTTACTACTGAGCGGGGGATCAGCAAAGTTACGAGTACTATTATGTGGGGCATCCGCACAGCTGGGGATCTGCTGAATGAGGGTACTAAAACTGTGGATCTGCTGAACGGGGGTACTATTATGTGGGGCATCCGCACAGCTGGGGATCTGCTGAACGAGGGTACTAAAACTGTGGATCTGCTGAACGGGGGTACAAATGAGCTGGGTGTCTACTGGTCCCCTTTAAAACAAACAGAAAATCAACACACGCAGGGGATTTTCCAAGCTTCTTGAAGCTTAAAAAAAGCCTCACTGAAGCATCAAAAACACATTAACCACTAGACATCCGCGCTATGGCCGAATGACGGCCACAGCGCGGACCTGCATTCCCGGGAAGCCGTCATATGACGGCCTCCCCTGTGCACGCTCCCAGCGTGCGCCCTGCAGGGCGCGCTGTGATCACCGAGTCACTGAGACTCGGCTGATCACCGATCCGTGTAAGGGGCCGGTCCCGGCCCCTTACCATGTGATCAGCTGTCAGCCAATGACAGCTGATCACATGATGTAAACAAAAGATTGGTAATCGTTTTTTTTTTACTCACGCTGACAGCGCGAGTAGAAAAAAAAGCCGATCACCGGCTCAGATGTAAGGGACATCGGTCCCCAAGTGGAAGAGGCACATCTGCCTCATCAGTGCCCCCTAAAAGTGCCACCTAACACTGCCCACAGTGCCACCTAACAGTGCCCACAAGTGCCACCTATCAATGCCCATCTGTAGTGCCAATCAGTGCCACCTGCCAGTGCTGCCCATCACTGCCACCCATCAGTGCCCATCACTGCCACCCATCAGTGCCCATCACTGCCGCCTATCAGTGCCCACCACTGCCGCCTCATCAGCGTACATCAATGAAGGAGAAAAATTACCCGTTTTAAATTTTTTATAACAAAATATAAAAAAATAAAAATTTTTTTTTTTTAAATTCAGTTTTTTACATTTTTTTAACAAAAAGTAAAAACCGCAGAGGTGATCAAATACCACCAAAAGAAAGCTCTATTTGTGGTGAAAAAATGATAAAAATTTCATTTGGGTACAGTGTTGTATGACCGCGCAATTGTCATTCAAAGTGCGTCAGCGCTGAAAATTGGTCTGGATAGGAGGGGGGTTTAAGTGCCCAGTAAGCAAGTGGTTAAAAAAGCATGCTGAAGCTGTAGGTAAGTTGAAGCGAGTGTAAACGAGCCCTTAAAATGCTCCCTCTATCCCTCCTAACACCTATTCTGACCTTAGTAAGAAAAATGTCTAAACTTACCAATTTTAGGCCTTTCTGGTTTGGTCACGTGAGCCGGCTCCCTTACGTCAGCAAGCAACAACTGCAGGGGAGAGGAGGAAGCGACGACAATTGATGGGCCATGGGAACCTATTGGTGATGTCTCCACTCCCAGGCAATCCAGCCATTGCCAAGAGACCTTTCCTCTCCCCTGGAGCTGCGGCTGGCTGACAAAGGGGAGATCTAGTGACTGAACCCGAGCAGCCTGAAAACAGGTAAATACATACATCTTTCTTACACAGGTTAGTCAACATAGGTGATAGGAGGGGATACGGAGCATTTTTAAGATTTGTTAGGTTTTGCCTGGAGTTCTACATTAAAAAAAACATACCATCTGCAGAATCTCTGAATGAAGGAACACTGTGAGATGTTTGTTTGGGGTGGGATCTAATACCAGAACAGACCACTTGTCTTGAAAATTATTTTTTGCATTAAATAGAGCTCAATAATAATTTTTCGGAGGGTGCCCATTCTATTTGCTCATGAATAGGGAATGTCTTTTTTGATTCTGCAGGTCACTTTGAGCCCAAAGGGGGATGGTGAGTTGGAGGGGAATCAAGTGCAACATTGCTGAGGCTGTGCATATCCACCATGGCAAGCATGTTACATGAAGCTCCTGCTTCAGGCCTTAAGGAGTGTGGGGGGAGAGAAATCTTCCATAGCTTCCTCTAACACTGCCCCTTTCATCTGGTTTCCGCCATAGGTGAAGTGATCCCCTGTGGAGTACTCACAAAGTATGGTGTGCAATATAGGGTAAGTGTGTTTGGAAGGAGAACCACTAGGGTGCAGGGGTGGCCCATCTATTGTAGGCACATGGGCACCACCTCACCTATCCACCACTGCCGCCCTCTCTATCCATGCAATGGCCGCCTTTCATGAGGCCAGGTGCATGAATTCCTATGGCATTCAAACCCTATGGAATTCATTTGAATTCCTATGAATTCGAATGAATATTCACTGTTGCTACACTGATCCTCCTACCGGCCAATTGGGAAGCGGGTCTGATACCTGTCACCCAATTAGCTGAAAGGACAGGCGATCCTATTGGATGCCTAGCAGGAGGGGAGGAGACGCACAGCAGAAGCGAGGAGGAGAAGACACAGGAGCCGCTGCCCGATGCCTGCCGCAGCCTGATGTCTGCCGATGCCACGATCCCCGATGCTGTACGATGTGCCCGCTGGTGCCCAATCCCCGCCGCTGCCTGATCCCTGCCTCTGCCCGATGTGCCCGCCGCCTAGATGGGGTAAGTGCCGCGGGGGGAATGGTTGTTTGCTGCCCCCCTCCAAACAAAAAACCCCCAGCCACAACTGCTAGGGTGTAGACCTTCCTGTAGCAATGTCCTCATGGCAAGAGGGCAGGAGGAACCGCATAATTAATTCAAGGGAGCTATAGTTGATAATGGTGGTAATGGTCTGCTCATCACCTTATATTAGGAGGTTGAGTTTCAAGTCTAAAATGTTTGCACTGTGAAGTGAATACATTGCAAACATAACCCCAGTCTTTAATAGTAACAATCATATAGTGTAGCCCTGTCTTACCTGTTCACAACACTATATAGCAGGGGCAGGCAACCTTCGAGAGGTGGAGATCTACTTTAACAACACTGATGAAGTCAAAGATCACCGGGCACAGTGACCCCCCCCCCCCCCCCCCCCCCCACCAAAAAAAAAAAGAGGCAGTAAGACCGACCAACTTTTTTTTTTAATAACAAAAATAAAATAAGTATTACAAGAGAATGCTGGTTTTAGGAGAGCGTTATGCAGAGAATGCAGGGTTTACCAGTGCATTATGCTCAGAATGCAGGGTTAAGAAGTGTATTACACTCAGAATGCAAGGATAAGGAGTGGGTTGCTCTCAGAATGCAGGGTTAAGGAGTGTATTACACTCAGAATGCAAGGATAAGGAGTGGGTTGCTCTCAGAATGCAGGGATAAGGAGTGCGTTGCTCTCAGAATGCAGGGATAAGGAGTGCGTTGCTCGCAGAATGCAGGGTTAAGGAGTGTATTACACTCAGAATGCAAGGATAAGGAGTGGGTTGCTCTCAGAATGCAAGGATTAAGGAGTGCGTTGTGCACAGAATGCAGGGTTCAGAAATGCATTGCGCACTGTGATCAGTTGTGATTGGACACGGCTGATCACATGGTAAAGGGCCACTGTGATTGGCCCTTTTCCCCGATTGGCGATCAGCTGTGGCTGAAGAACACAGCAATCTTAGAGCACTCCTGGTGCTCGCCCCTGATGCGGGCCCCATTTTTGCAGTGTCTGGTGTAGATCCAGGTGACTTTTGCTTCAAGTTTTGTAAACTGTACATGAAATAGATGCTGTATTGTGTCTCCAAACATTTTCCTATATATAAAAGTCTCTTAATAATCCACAAGTCACCTGGCTTTAGTTTACGAGATCCTTCCACACTGTTAGGATCTGGAATTGGGGAGAAAACACATGAATTAGTTTGTTGAAAACCTTGAGAGATCAGCAACGTTCTCTGTGAGATCCGAGTGGAAGACTTCAGCTGCTGAGACAAATATAAGCAAGTGGGCAACATACCAAATCTCATAGGGAGAGAGTCCAATATCCCCTTAGGGGCTTAATAAAATATTAGAAGACATTCAGGCAAAAGTTTTTCTAGTTTCTGACATACCCTTAGTTACTTTACTTTTTCCACTACATTGTAGACAGTAGGGCAGTGGCGGCTGGTGCTCAAAATTTTTTGGGGGGGCGCAAAAAATTTGGGGAAAAAAAATCATCAATTGCAGCCACTGTGCCATCAAACATTGCCACTGTGCCCTCAAACGCTGCCACTGTGCCCTCAAACGCTGCCACTGTGCCATCGAATGCTGCCACTATGATATCAATTGCAGCCACGCCACTGTGCCACCAAACGCTGCCACTGTGCCCATTAAACGCTGCCACTGTGCCATAAAATGCTGCCACTGTGTCCAAAAGATGCCACTGTACCCATTAAACGCTGCCACTGTGCCCATCGAATGCTGCCACTGTGCCATCAAACGCTGCCACTGTGCCCTCAAATGCTGCCACTGTGCCCTCAACTGCAGCCTCTGTGCACTCAAACGCTGCCACTGTGCCCTCAAATGCGGCCACTGTGCCATCAATTGCAGCTACGCCACTGTGCCATCAAACGCTGCCACTGTGCCCATTAAACACTGCCACTGTGCCCATTAAAAGCTGCCACTGTGCCATCAAATGCTGCCAGTGTGCCCATCAAATGCTGCCAGTGTGCCCATTATATGCTGCCAGTGTACCCTTGAATGCCCCCAGTGTGACCCCCGCCCGCTCGCCGTCTGCCCGGCACTTACCCTGTCTTGGTGGGGCAGCGGGTGATGGCGACGAGCGGGGTCCTCCATGCATCTCCTGCTGTCCTCATCTCCCATCCTCTCTTTCTGATAGGCGTCCAATAGCGGCGCCTGTCTTTTTAGCCAATCAGGAGGCGGTTTCGTGTTAGGAAAGCAAATATTCATTCAATTTTCTAACACACAGCTGAGTGACCTGCGAGCGCCCAGCATGGCGCTCGCAGGTCACCTTTTTTGACGCCTATTAGAGCCTATGGCTCTAATCAGGTGCTTCAAAAACACCCCCCGCCGCTGTAATTCAGGCACCCTGTGCCCGAAAAGGGGCCGGGCGCCTGAATAGGGGGTGGCAGCAGCGGCCATAGATAGATTCATGCGATGCATGACTTTATTGGTGATAGAGGGGGTGGCAGGAGAGAGGGGGTGGTGCCCATGCGCCCTTAATGCACGGGCCACCACTGCTGTAGGGTGTGTAAAAAAAAATCCTCAAAACCTCTTGTAAGAACTCTCCCATAAAATAAGTGTCTCTCTGTACTTACAAACTACTTCTAATAACACTTTTTACTGTGGCTTTTGCAGTAGCATTTGCCACTAGCCAAACTTCTGGCCACCCAGAAAACATGTCCATACAGACAAAATGCATACTCGTAGGATCCTGACTTGTGCCTCTGGATATACATCTTTTTGTAATCTTTAAAAAGGAATGTTCAGCTTTTGGTATCACCTTTGGTAACAGGTAAAGCAAAAAGCGGTATATTTTAAAAACATCTGTGGTGAACCCTGGCGCTATCCCATACTAATTTACTAAGGCAGCCATAACTGCTTTTGAATGATGACAGGTTCCATGTGTCAAACTGGAGGGAAAAGAGTGGCTGGCAGACATAAAATATCACCTTTTTCCAAAGTCCTGTTTCATAAGAAGTTGCCCCCCCACTGTGGACCACGTGTTCTTCTTATTCTGGGGTCCTCATAGTCAAAGTGTAACTATTAATCCCAGCTCTACTGGGCCAGAACCAGGGTGGAAACTGTGAGTTGTACAGACCCAGCAAGTGTCTCAAACAATAAAAAACCGCGCTAAAAAATGATAAAGGAGTCCATATTACAGTCCTATAATCATAAATGCATAGTCCCAATGTTGATCCGGGTCAAAATTTTCTCCAAGCAAAATAGTGATGAATAGACACAATCAGCAAAAACACTCCAACTTCAGTTGTGCTTACCAGAAGTAAGTTTGTAAGGGCGAGTGGCTTAAACCCAGCCTGGGCCTTTAGATGTATACTCCAGATGGAACAGGAGGGGCGCCCTCATCCCGTGTATTCACAGATATAGTGCAAAAAATATAAAAAATATATATAGTGTAATATTGTTTTGACATATACCACACCAAACAAAGAGGGGTGACCACCCA
Organism: Lithobates septentrionalis; assembly: GCA_037952835.1. Lineage (NCBI taxonomy): Eukaryota > Metazoa > Chordata > Amphibia > Anura > Ranidae > Lithobates > Lithobates septentrionalis. The sequence goes on along the minus strand of JBBDGP010002749.1, from coordinate 147,246 downwards.
AAAAGACCTTAAATCACGTGTGATCATAAATCCTACGCTAAGTAGCTAGGACAGTGAGGTGAGTATCATGCAATCATGCACACACAAGTGAAAGAAGAAAAATAAATAAAAACAAAATATCAAAAAATGAATAAAAAGAATGTGAAAGCTGCAACGACTTCCAAATCTGCTTACCAGATATAGGGTGGGTAGTCGGCATATAAAGATACTCCAGGTGAAAAAAAGTATAAATATATGGAAAATAAGAGAGCTTATATCCAGTGATAGACACAATAGTGATACAGGCTGCTTACCAGAGGGCTAACCCTCATATGCAGATATGTGGAAACACGAGAACCGCCACCAGAGGATAAATGAGGCAAACCTTCAGGGTTGTCCCCTTACCAGACAGAAAGGACACATGAGGCAGATGTATTATGTTCACAACATCACTTCCAACCGAAATGGTATGTCACGTCTTATCCTCTCCGTCCAAGCTCAGCGGCATATAAATAATGGAGAGCCAAATAGTGTAATACTGACTATATCACATTTATTTGAAAACAGAAAAGCACTTACAATGGTCGAATAAAACAGGCTGAAGGATAAAAGAAACGAAAACGGAGCCGGCCGGCCTCCGGACACACTCCCGTCCTCAATTGCGTAATGTGGTGACGTCAGCACGCCCCTCCCAGACGCGTTTCGTCACACGTTTGACGTTTTCAATGGGAGACCAGCAAGTGTCTGCTTCCAATGTGTGTGTTTTAATTTTATTATGGGTACATCAGCAAGAAGCTGGAAGGCTGAAGACAGCCAATCAATTAACTTAGCATGCCTGATTGGTTTACCTGCTGAAGTAAAAACCTTCTAGCCCAGTGGTTCTCAACTCCGGTCCTCAGGACCCACTAACTGGCCAGAATTTAAGTATTACCTTGGGGAGATGCAGACTAGAATACTGCAATCACTGAGCAGCAAATGATATCATCTGTGATGTATTTCAGTTATTCTGCAAACCTGGCCTGTTAGTGGGTCCCGAGGACAGGAGTTGAGAACCAGTGTTCTAGCCCTTCGAATGGTACCAAAATCATGCACCACCCCAAAAGCTCTCTAAATCTCTACTATCTGTATATATGTATACTTTTGATAGCTCACAGGCTTTGCTAAAGCATGGAGCTCTGCTTCTTGAGCTGGGGAAGAAGGATCATCCAATAACTCTGAATACAGCATGCCCTTCTGGGTGATAACTGCTTACTCAGTATGGGTATTGCCACCCTTAGTATAAAACCAGGATCAAATCTAAATATATATATATATATATATATATATATATATATATATATATATATATATATATATATATATATATATATATATATATATATATATATCTATCTCTGGGTATTCAGGGAGTGTGTCCTGCACTGGGCTCACAGCAGCTGATTCCTACACCATCAATTTAACATGGGTTGTTTTCTTTGTCTCCAGTCTTCTCCAACACAGGCAATAAGGTGGCTGTGTTCAATGGTACAGCTTTTTTATTGTTAGATTTGTACATAAACAAAAATAAAAATTCATATTTCGTGAACCTTTCATTAGACAAATATGTATTTTGCCAATTTAGTCATGCAAAAGGTAGTAGGGTTGAGGTCAGGGCTCCCTGAAAGTCATTTGAGTTCTCAGCTATGACTAATGCCGCGTACACACGGTCGTACTTTTCGTCTACAAAAGTCCAACAGACGCTGATGGACTAAAGCTGGCTGGTAATCCGATCGTGTGTGGGCTTCTCCGGACTTTCAACCGACTTTTTTAGCCTCAAATACGACGTACTTTAGATTTGAAACATGCTTCAAAACTTTTACTTCGTACCTACGACGGACCCCGAAATCCGCTCGTCTGTGTGCTAGTCCGACGGACAAAAAGCCACGCTAGGGCACCTATTGGCTACTGGCTATGAACTTCCTTATTTTAGTCCGGTGTACGTCATCACGTACGAATCCGACCGACTTTTGTGTGGTCGTGTGTAGGCAAGTCCGGTCGTTAGAAAGTAGGCCGCAAGTCCGCGGCAAGTCCACCGAAAGTCTGCCGGAAGTCTGTCCGACAGGCTGTCCGACTTTTGTAGACGAAAAGTACGACCGTGTGTACGCGGCATAAGAACCAGTAAGGGGTGTGAAACGCGATTCCACTGTCTCCATATGCTGTATGGACTGTCTTTTATCTAATAAAGAAATTTTCATTGGAGTGCGGCTGTCTGGACTTTCTCGTTTGCATGTGTTCCACACACAGAGCCAGCACCCTGTCTGTGCAGGGGAAGTGAGGTCTTATGCCGCGTACACACGAGCGGACTTTACGGCAGACTTTGCCCGGCGGACTTTGACGGACTTTACGACGGACTTTCTGAATGAACGGACTTGCCTACACACAATCCACCAAAGTCTGTCAAATTCGTACGTGATGACGTACGACCGGACTAAAACAAGGAAGTTCATAGCCAGTAGCCAATAGCTGCCCTAGCGTGGCTTTTTGTCCGTCGAACTAGCATACAGATGAGCGGACTTTTCGACCGGACTCGATTTCGACAGATTGATTTAAAACATGTTTCAAATCTAAGTCCGTCCAACTTTTGAGAAAACAAAGTCCGCTGGAGCCCACATAGTGCATATAGTGTATATCTAAGATTTAAAACGCATGTGCATGTGAAAGAGTGAAACAAGAAAATAATCACAATTAGCAACACAATCTTTACTGCTCATCAGTTAAGAGTTAGATTTAAAAAAAAAAATATATATATATATATATATATATATATATATATATATATATATATATATATATGAATTTTCTTTTGTATATATATATATATATAGCATTATAGGATTTTGTGCACATATCCTAACTCTACTTGAGAACCAAATACATTTCTGAGAACTTCTAGGTTGTACCCAATGTTGATTTCCCAGCATAAGATTGGGGGGAATAGATTATGTTGACACCAGTATATCACTAGACCAGCTGGTAGACCAGCTAAGTCCACAGTGATAACGTATGTACCCAGATATTGTGGTCAAAGGTGAGAGAGACAATGAGTGTAGATAGTAAGGAAAACGGAAATGTGGAGAACCGTATTTTACATTTTACTTCTTTTTGTTTTTACCTAAAGAAAGACTTCACTAACTCTCCCCTACCCACCACATTTTGCCCCCTCTTATCTGCTATCCAGGATTGTCCTTAATTTAAATACTTATATGCCCAACAAATACAGCATTGCCCTGCTGTGATCCATTGCTCAGGTGCCACAGACCGGGTCCTGTGCCGCCATCTTACCCTTTGATGCCATTGGATCCCAGCTGCCTCTTCTGGGTTGATGTATCCAGCCCCTGACTATGTCCACCCACCAGCTGCTGTGAGTCCCTCTTTGGATATCCCTGTAAGATATCTCAGGAGGTTGCCAGAGCAGAGACATGACATTCTCACCTAGGCAAAAATGATGGTGGAGCCATAGAAAAAACATTTTTTACAAAATGTAATTTTCAAAAAATGCCATTTTGACACTATGGGAATGCAAGGAGTTAAAGTAATTAAGTGAATAACCACTTTAATATGATCAATGTCACTAGGGGGTCTAAAATACCTCCTACATGACAGTAAATTTACCGCTATACACCCGTATACATTTCCTAAAGTTAAAATCTAAAATTAAAGCTAAATTAAACTTTCTGTTTAAATCTGCTAAATTAAAACTGACCTTTTTTGGTCTTGGCACAAAATATAAAACTTGTGAAGAACCTAATGACTTGGTGATGTATGGTGATGGCATCATGTTGTGGCGAAGACTTTCATCAACAGGGAATGGAAAACTGATTAGGACCAAGACAAAGTTGGAGAAAAAACTAGTCCAGTAGTCCAGTTAAAACTTAGTCCTCAATCCAATTGGGACATGAAATTGAGATATGAAAATTGCTTTTCACCAATGAGACCTATTAATCCTGGCAAAGCTAAAACAACTGCACTGTCAAGAAAAAAATGTCAAAATTAGGCAGCTCTGATTGTATCCAGAAGTGGTTCAACCACGTTGACACTCAGTATTCACTTTGGTGCCTATTATAGAGATATCAGCATTTTAAATAATATTTCATTGTGCAATTGAAAAGGAAAAAATTGGTCTGCCAGTGAAAGCCTTAAAGGTTTTGTCTATACCACTACCCCTAGACAAAACCAGCATTTAAACATTGCAGTGTGGAGGGGGACCCAATGCAAAGGTAACTTTTTTATTGGAGTTCCACTTTAAAGTTAAATAAGAAAAATCTTTTTTATATTATTTACCCTTTTTTTTGTATTAATTTTTTGTTAAACTTTGTTAAACAGTATACAGTATGTTAAAGGATAACTACACATCTAAGCAACCTAAGCCTTACAACATCCCTCTTTCCCCTCTCCATCAAGCTACCTATGCATTTTTGTATTTATCTCTGGAACCATACAGAAGACAGAGCCTCTGACTGAGCAGAAAACACTCTTGTCCTCTTATAAACTTGTAGGACCATGTGCTTCTCCATATGCCTATTCTCTACAGACCCTAAAATAAAAGTCATTAACTTGCATGTAGACAGCATATCCATTAAGGCCTACAGAGATACACATGGTCATACTCCCCTCAGAAGAGGACAGGTGAGCCATTGGTTGTAGGCTACAGTTCCTTGAATGGTTTACCCGTTAGGTTGAAGCAAGTAGAAGGAGGTACAGTTATAATAGGAGGAGAGAGGGGTGGGGGACTGTTGACCTTAACTTGTTTATAAGTACAGTTATGCTTTAGTTTAGGGTTTCCCAACCAGTATTCCATTGAACTTGGCGGTTCCTCCAGAGGTTTCTAGGGGTTCCTTAAGCAATGAGTAATTTCTGCCACTCGGATCAGTTCCCACTTTCAACAATGATCTTTTTAGCTATCTGTAAGGGGGTAATTCTTCCCAATGACCAAAAGTGTAAGGAGCATTCTTCCCACTGACCATCCCATTAACCACTTGCCGACCGCCTCACGCCTATATACGTGAGCAGAATGGTACGGGCAGGCAAAATCACGTACCTGGTACGTGATTGCCTTCCCGCGGGCGGGGGGTCCGATCGGACCCCCCCCCAGTGCCAGCGGCGGTCGGCATTTGTCTGGCAGCGATCAAAGATGAGGGGGAGGCCATCCGATCGTGGCCCCCCCCTCGCGATCGCTCCCAGCCAATGAGAAACATCCCCTGCCTCTGTATAGTACACAGAGGCAGAGGATGTGATGTCATCTCTCCTCGGCTCGGGAGTTTCCGTTCCAGCGCCGAGGAGAGATGACATGTAAGTGAGTGCACCAACACTACACAACACAGTAGAACATGCCAGGCACACTAAACACCCCGATCCCCCCCCCGATCGCCCCCCGATCCCCCCCAATCACCCCCCCCTGTCACAAACTGACACCAAGCAGGTTTTTTTTTTTTTTCCTGATTACTGCATAGTGTCAGTTTGTGACAGTTAGAAGTGTTAGGGCAGTGAGTATTAGCCCCCTGTAGGTCTAGGGTACCCCCCTAACCCCCCCTAATAAAGTTTTAACCCCTTGATCACCCCCCGTTACCAGTGTCACTAAGCGATCATTTTTCTGATCGCTGTATTAGTGTCACTGGTGACGCTAGTTAGGGAGGTAAATATTTAGGTTCGCCGTCAGCGTTTTATAGCGTCAGGGACCCCCATGTACTACCTAATAAATGTTTTAACCCCTTGATTGCCCCCTAGTTAACCCTTTCACCACTGATCACCGTATAAGTGTTACGGGTGACGCTGGTTAGTTCGTTTATTTTTTATAGTGTCAGGGCACCCGCCGTTTATTACCGAATAAAGGTTTAGCCCCCTGATCGCCCAGCGGTGATATGCGTCACCCCAGGCAGCGTCAGATTAGCGCCAGTACCGCTAACACCCACGCACGCAGCATACGCCTCCCTTAGTGGTATAGTATCTGAACGGATCAATATCTGATCCGATCAGATCTATACTGGCGTCCCCAGCAGTTTAGGGTTCCCAAAAACGCAGTGTTAGCGGGATCAGCCCAGATACCTGCTAGCACCTGCGTTTTGCCCCTCCGCCTGGCCCGGCCCAGCCCACCCAAGTGCAGTATCGATCGATCACTGTCACTTACAAAACACTAAACGCATAACTGCAGCGTTCGCAGAGTCAGGCCTGATCCCTGCGATCGCTAACAGTTTTTTTTGTAGCGTTTTGGTGAACTGGCAAGCACCAGTGGCCTAGTACACCCCGGTCGTAGTCAAACCAGCACTGCAGTAACACTTGGTGACGTGGCGAGTCCCATAAGTGCAGTTCAAGCTGGTGAGGTGGCAAGCACGAGTAGTGTCCCGCTGCCACCAAAAAGACAAACACAGGCCCGTCGTGCCCATAGTGCTGCATTCGCCGATTCTAATTGGAAACCCACCGCTTCTGCAGCGCCCATACTTCCCCCATTCACATCCCCAACCAAATGCAGTCGGCTGCATGAGAGGCATTTTTATGTCCTCCCGAGTACCCCTACCCAACAAACCCCCCCAAAAAAGATGTCGTGTCTGCAGCAAGCGCGGATATAGGCGTGACACCCTCTATTATTGTCCCTCCTGTCCTGACAATCCTGGTCTTTGCATTGGTGAATGTTTTGAACGCTACCATTCACTAGTTGAGTATTAGCGTAGGGTACAGCATTGCACAGACTAGGACACACTTTCACAGGGTCTCCCAAGATGCCATCGCATTTTGAGAGACCCGAACCTGGAGCCGGTTACAGTTATAAAAGTTACAAGTTTGCAAAAAAAACGCAAACAAAAATAAAAAAAAAATAGTTGTCGTTTTATTGTTCTCTCTCGCTCTATTCTCTCTCTATTGTTCTGCTCTTTTTTACTGTGTTCTATTCTGCAATGTTTTATTGTTGTAATGTTTTATCATGTTTGCTTTTCAGGTATGCAATTTTTTATACTTTACTTTTTACTGTGCTTTATTGTTAACCATTTTTTGTCTTCAGGTACGCCATTCACGACTTTGAGTGGTTATACCAGAATGATGCCTGCAGGTTTAGGTATCATCTTGGTATCATTCTTTTCAGCCAGCGGTCAGCTTTCATGTAAAAGCAATCCTAGCAGCTAATTAGCCTCTAGACTGCTTTTACAAGCAGTGGGAGGGAATGCCTGCCCCCCCCCCACCGTCTTCCGTGTTTTTCTCTGGCTCTCCTGTCTCAACAGGGAACCTGAGAAAGCAGGCGGTGATTCAGCCAGCTGACCATAGAGCTGATCAGAGACCAGAGTGGCTCCAAACATCTCTATGGCCTAAGAAACCAGAAGCTACGAGCATTTTATGACTTAGATTTCGCCGGATGTAAACAGCGCCATTGGGAAATTGGGGAAGCATTTTATCACACCGATCTTGGTGTGGTCAGATGCTTTGAGGGCAGAGGAGAGATCTAGGGTCTAATAGACCCCAATTTTTTCAAAAAAGAGTACCTGTCACTACCTATTGCTATCATAGGGGATATTTACATTCCCTGAGATAACAATAAAAATGATTTAAAAAAAAAAAAAAATGAAAGGAACAGTTTAAAAATAAGATAAAAAAGCAAAAAAATAATAAAGAAAAAAAAAAAAAAAAAAAAAAAAAAGCACCCCTGTCCCCCCTGCTCTCGCGCTAAGTCGAACGCAAGCGTCGGTCTGGCGTCAAATGTAAACAGCAATTGCACCATGCATGTGAGGTATCACTGCGAAAGTCAGATCGAGGGCAGTATTTTTAGCAGTAGACCTCCTCTGTAAATCTAAAGTGGTAACCTGTAAAGGCTTTTAAAGGCTTTTAAAAATGTATTAATTTTGTTGCCACTGCACGTTTGTGCGCAATTTTAAAGCATGTCATGTTTGGTATCCATGTACTCGGCTTAAGATCATCTTTTTTATTCCATCAAACATTTGGGCAATATAGTGTGTTTTAGTGCATTAAAATTTTAAAAAGTGTGTTTTTTCCACAAAAAATGCGTTTGAAAAATCGCTGCGCAAATACCGTGTGAAAAAAAAAATGAAACACCCACCATTTTAATTTGTAGGGCATTTGCTTTAAAAAAATATATAATGTTTGGGGGTTCAAAGTAATTTTCTTGCAAAAAAAAATAACTTTTTCATGTAAACAATAAGTGTCAGAAAGGGCTTTGTCTTCAAGTGGTTAGAAGAGTGGGTGATGTGTGACATAAGCTTCTAAATGTTGTGCATAAAATGCCAGGATAGTTCAAAACCCCCCCCAAATGACCCCATTTTGGAAAGTAGACACCCCAAGCTATTTGCTGAGAGTCATGTCGAGTCCATGGAATATTTTATATTGTGACACAAGTTGCGGGAAAGAGACAAATTTTTTTATTTATTTTTTTTGCACAAAGTTGTCACTAAATGATATATTGCTCAAACATGCCATGGGGATATGTGAAATTACATCCCAAAATACATTCTGCTGCTTCTCCCGAGTACGTGGATACCACATGTGTGAGACTTTTTGAGAGCCTAGCCGCGCACGGGACCCCGAAAACCAAGCACCGCCTTCAGGCTTTCTAAGGGCGTAAATTTTTGATTTCACTCTTTACTGCCTATCACAGTTTCGGAGGCCATGGAATGCCCAGGTGGCACAACCCCCCCCCCCCAAATAACCCCATTTTGGAAAGTAGACACCCCAAGCTATTTTCTGAGAGGTATAGTGAATATTTTGCAGACCTCACTTTTTGTCACAAAGTTTTGAAAATTGAAAAAAGAAAAAAAAAAAATTTTCTGGTCTTTCTTCATTTTCAAAAACAAATGAGAGCTGCAAAATACTGACCATGCCTCTCAGCAAATAGCTTGGGGTGTCTACTTTCCAAAATGGGGTCATTTGGGGTTTTTTTTGCCATCTTGGCATTTTATGGCCTTCAAAACTGATAGGTAGTGAAGAGTGAAATCAAAAATGTATGCCCTTAGAAATCCTGAAGGCGGTGCTTGGCCCCGTACGCGACTAGGCTCCCAAAAAGTCCCACACATGTGGTATCCCCGTACTCAGGAGAAGCAGCTGAATGTATTTTGGGGTGAAATTCCCCATATGACCATGGCCTGTGTGAGCAATATATCATTTAGTGACAACTTTTTGTAAATTTTTTTTTTTTTTTTTGTCATTATTCAATCACTTGGGACAAAAAAAAAAAATATTCAATGGGTTCAACATGCCTCTCAGCTGTGTAAATTCCAGAAAATGTACCCTAGTTTGTAGACGCTATAACTTTTGCGCAAACCAATAAATATACGCTTATTGATATTTTTTTTTACCAAAGACATGTGGCCGAATACATTTTGGCCTAAATGTACGACTAAAATTTAGTTTATTGGATTTTTTTTATAACAAAAAGTAGAAAATATCATTTTTTTTCAAAATTTTCGGTCTTTTTTCGTTTATAGCGCGAAAAATAAAAACGGCAGAGGTGACCAAATACCATCAAAAGAAAGCTCTATTTGTGGGAAGAAAAGGACGCAAATTTCGTTTGGGTACAGCATTGCATGACCGCGCAATTAGCAGTTAAAGCGACGCAGTGCCGAATTGTAAAAAGTGCTCTGGTCAGGAAGGGGGTAAAATCCTCCGGGGCTGAAGTGGTTAATGTATCTTGTGTAGTGGGTATAGTCATTTTTAGCAGTGGTTCCATGAGACTGGAAAGTTATTTTAATAGTTCCTGTGTTGGTAAGGTTGAGAAAGGCTGTTTTAGGTAGAGCAGTGCTTCTATAGGCACCATGGGGTATACAACAATTCACCAGTAAACTTACCACCCAAACTTTTTTACCTTGCAAAAAATGTTGGTTATTGAATATGGTGTAAATTGCACAAAATGAATCGCAGACATGAGCTGTCCTCTTTCGTTAATCAACCAATCCTATAAATGACATTGATGTTAGTGCATTGTAGTGCCTTTCATGGTACCCCAATGCACACAGCACACAGTACATGTGCATTGTGTTAAGAAAAAAAATGGAAGGGTGCGGTTTGGGCCACACGGGGTGTGCAAGCAGCCAATTCAAAATGAATGGGAAACCTTATCACAATGAACATTAGCATTTGACTTAAAACATTGGCACATGTGTGACCTAGGCCTTAACTTTTTCACTACCAAAATTGTATTCTGCTACATTTTGCATGACTACAATGACATTGGATGATTAAAGCAGGACTTTACCCATAACAACTTGATACAAAATAATGTTATTTAGTAGGGGTGCAACGGATCGTTGCCGATCCGTGATACGTATGGATCACCCTCCGCGGATCGGCACACCCGCGATCCGCGGATCACTCTGCGGACTCAGCCATAGGAAAGGCCGCGGCTTCGGCCTAGCTCCGGAGCGGCGGCCATCTTGGTACACCCGGAAGCGGCCGCTGTCTCGACAGGAAGTGACGTTTCGTCGCCGCCATCTTGCTACACCCCACACTCCTGCACAGTACAATAATGATAGAGTGAGAAGGGGGCAAGCGGACATCTTGTTACACCCACCGGAGTTTTAGATTTAAAAGCTATTTTCAACACAAAACCGAGCTTATATGCACAAATACTGTATTTATGCATATAAGCTCAGTTTTGTGTTGAAAATAGCTTTTAAATCTAAAACTCCGGTGGGTGTAAAAAGATTTGTGTGGTTTTTTTTTTTGCTGATCAGAAAATGATCCGATCCGTGACTCTGATCCGACGATCGATCCGATCCGTGAGATTTTTGATCCGTTGCACCCCTATTATTTAGCAAGGAACATGCATTCCACAAAAGTAATAGTAATAGTAATCTACCAAAATTAGTGTGGACTGTAAATTGCCTCCAGCATTGTTTTCTGTTTCTTCTTGCTGGAGGCTGTCATTCTGCTGAAGCCAAGAGCCCCTGAGCAGCAGTGACTCTTTAGGCTGTCAGCAAATTGGTCTCTACATTTTTGACACAGTGCTGGAAAAAAGAGAGCAATTGAGTATGTGCAGGGTAGTGTGAGACATTGTATTACTGGATTTTAAACAGAATAGGCACTTATTTTGAATGTTTTACATGGCTATACCTGCAAAGGGGGCCAGCCTGAAGTGATCTAGCAGGACCTAATTTTCTGATTAAAGTTTCAATTTAATGAACATAATTTTAAAGATGGTAAAAGCTACCACAAAGAAATAATGAGTTATGTATTATTTTGAATTTCCAAAGATATTCTGCAGGTTGCATGCAATTCTTATTCTGAGAGCCTTGGTCCTTAGGCCGTAGATCAGAGGGTTAACAGTAATGGATGTACTCATACCACTCATAGAGATGATGACATGGGCAGTGGCTGAGAGAGAAATGCTACTTAACCTGTACCTAAAGGCAATAAACATAGCTCCAACTAGAAAAATGAACAAGGCAATTACATGAGTCACCAACGTTTGGGCAGCTTTCTGAGAGGCTTCCCCAGGAAGTTTGAAACAGATGACAATTGTCCTTATGTAACAATAAATAATCACAAGCATGGGGCTAATTGTGATGAACAAGGTCCATGTTATTCCATAGATATTATTAACTGTGATATCACTACAAGAAAGTCGTAGGAGGGACATGGTGTCACAGTAGACATTGTTGATATTTACTGCGCAAAAAGTCAGCCTTGCTGTTAGAAAAACAACCCCACATAGTCCTATAAAAACAAAAACCCATATGGCAAGCAGTAACCTTTGACATGTCAAGTTGGTCATCAGAGTGGGGTACCTCAGAGGGTGACCCACCGCCAAATATCGATCAAATGCTATAGCGGTGAAAGTAAAAACTTCAGCAGCTGCGTAAGACTGCATGCAGAAGGCCTGAAATAGACATCCGGAGAGAGAAATAGTTGCATTTTTAGACAATAAGTCAATCAGTAGCTTGGGGAGGTAAGCTGAACTCCCAAACATCACATTGAGGACCAAGCCGCATATAAAGATGTACATCGGTTCATGCAAACTTTCCTCCGTCCAGGTTACATAGACAATCATGAAACTCACAACAAATGAAGCTGAATATACTGCGAAAGTAAGCAGAGCGTATAAGAATCGAAATGATTCCATCTCAACAAGCCCCACAAGGATAAAATTGGTGTAGGTTGTTGATATGTTCTCCATGGACAGAATTGGAGATAGGCTTTGTTTCTTGCAGTACACAGTAGACGAATCATAAAGATTTTTTTTTTCAATCAGGATAATATTAAGGAAAGGAGAAGAAAAATGTTAATGTATGGATACCTTGGTTCCTGTTACATTAGTAGATGAAAACATTCCAATCCAGCGAGGCATTTATAGCCCTCAGAAAGGTGAAGCTTTGCTTTGAATTAGGATGGCAACTTTGCATCAACTGCAACAAAGCCTTCCAGTGGGACCATTAGCTGTCACAGCTGGTGTCCTAATTAGTGTCAGAAATATATTTAGCCATGTAAAACTTTGAAAAGGAAAGAAAAAACAAACCTTCAATGAACAGCTTTAATAAAACAATTTCAATGGTATATTTATTTATTATATTTGTTTATTTTGCATGATTCACCTCTTGCTGAGACTGATACAAAGTGAAAACAAAGCGCAATCCATTACCTATTTATCTGGGAATAGAAACTTTGAAGACACCGATGAATGAAGTTATTAATCGGGTTGCTAATCACCACACAAGTTAACCCTTGCATTTCGAATGATTGGTTGGATTAACAATATTATTATTTTGTGTCAGAGGAATTGTACTATATATTTTTTAAATTTTCCTAATTTATCAACATGTATTTCTCATCAAATTATTAGCTTATGAGTGCTGACAGTTGCACACGTATATTATACACATATTGGTTTCGTTTTAGTGTGGTTTATTACATGCAATTTTATGCATTTTTCATGCATTTATGTGCTGGTAGCTTTATCTATTGAATCTATATAATTCACGCACACCTATACACACATTATTAGTGTGTTTATCACATGAAATGTATGCAATTGTTATGCAATTTTATGCACGTTTATGTTTTGTTGGCTAAACTCTTTTTTTTTTAATTTATCCAATTTATTTATTTGAAGTGAGCTGTGCACTGATTGATATTTCATTTAGAGCGCATCAATAATTTATTTTTTACATTAATCAATTTATATTATTGATCCATGTATGGGTATTATAGATTTTTACACAAGTCTCTTCCATTATAATGTGTACACATATCAATTGGCATTTTTAATTATATTTATATATATATTCTTATTAATATATATACTGTATACAGCTTTTAATGTTTAATATGTCCATATACTAATATAATAACAACTATTCTTAAAGAACAATTATGATTAATTTTCCATTTTTTTATGATTGATCTCCTCTCTTCTTTTTAAATTATTAGATTTTTTCTGTATATTTATATATATATACAGTGCCTTGCGAAAGTATTCGGCCCCTTTGAACTTTTCAACCTTTTGCCACATTTCAGGCTTCAAACATAAAGATATAAAATTTTTATTTTTTGTGAAGAATCACCAACAAGTGGGACACAATTGTGAAGTGGAACGAAATCTTTTGGATTGTTGAAACTTTTTTAACTAATAAAAAAATGAAAAGTGGGGCGTGCAAAATTATTCGGCCCCCTTGCGTTAATACTTTGTAGAGCCACCTTTTGCTGTGATTACAGCTGCAAGTCGCTTGAGGTATGTCTCTATCAGTTTTGCACATTGAGAGACTGAAATTCTTGCCCATTCTTCCTTGCAAAACAGCTCGAGCTCAGTGAGGTTGGATGGAGAGCGTTTGTGAACAGCAGTTTTCAGCTCTTTCCACAGATTCTCGATTGGATTCAGGTCTGGACTTTGACTTGGCCATTCTAACACCTGGATACGTTTATTTGTGAACCAGTCCTTTGTAGATTTTGCTGTATGTTTGGGATCATTGTCTTGTTGGAAGATAAATCTCCGTCCCAGTTTCAGGTCTTTTGCAGACTCCAACAGGTTTTCATCCAGAATGGTCCTGTATTTGGCTGCATCCATCTTCCCCTCAATTTTAACCATCTTCCCTGTCCCTGCTGAAGAAAAGCAGGCCCAAACCATGATGCTGCCACCACCATGTTTGACAGTGGGGATGGTGTGTTGAGTGTGATGAGCTGTGTTGCTTTTACGCCAAACATATCGTTTTGCATTGTGGCCAAAAAGTTCGATTTTGGTTTCATCGGACCAGAGCACCTTCTTCCACATGTTTGGTGTGTCTCCCAGGTGGCTTGTGGCAAACTTTAGACGAGACTTTTTATGGATATCTTTGAGAAATGGCTTTCTTCTTGCCACTCTTCCATAAAGGCCAGATTTGTGCAGTGTACGACTGATTGTTGTCCTATGGACAGACTCTCCCACCTCAGCTGTAGTTCTCTGCAGTTCATCCAGAGTGATCATGGGCCTCTTGGCTGCATCTCTGATCAGTCTTCTCCTTGTCTGAGCTGAAAGTTTAGAGGGACAGCCAGGTCTCGGTAGATTTGCAGTGGTCTGATACTCCTTCCATTTCAAAATGATCGCTTGCACAGTGCTCCTTGGGATGTCTAAAGCTTGGGAAATCTTTTTGTATCCAAATCCGGCTTTAAACTTCTCCACAACAGTATTGCGGACCTGCCTGGTGTGTTCCTTGGTCTTCATGATGCTCTCTGCACTTTCAACAGAACCCTGAGACTATCACAGAGCAGGTGCATTTATACAGAGACTTGGTTACACACAGGTGGATTCTATTTATCACCATCAGTCATTTAGGACAACATTGGATCATTCAGAGATCCTCACTGAACTTCTGGAGTGAGTTTTCTGCACTGAAAGCAAAGGGGCCGAATAATTTTGCACGCACCACTTTTTAGTTTTTTATTTGCTAAAAAAGTTTAAAATATCCAATAGATTTCGTTCCACTTCACAATTGTGTCCCACTTGTTGGTGATTCTTCACAAAAAATTAAAATTTCATATCTTTATGTTTGAAGCCTGAAATGTGGCAAAAGGTTGAAAAGTTCAAGGGGGCCGAATACTTTTGCAAGGCACTGTATACACTGTATATGTATGTTTATGTATATATACAGTGGGGACGGAAAGTATTCAGACCCCCTTAAATTTTTCACTCTTTGTTATATTGCAGCCATTTGCTAAAATCGTTTAAGTTCATTTTTTTTCCTCATTAATGTACACACAGCACCCCATATTGACAGAAAAACACAGAATTGTTGACATTTTTTGCAGATTTATTAAAAAAGAAAAACTGAAATATCACATGGTCCTAAGTATTCAGACCCTTTGCTGAGTATTTAGTAGAAGCCCCTTTTGATCTAATACAGCCATGAGTCTTTTTGGGAAAGATGCAACAAGTTTTTCACACCTGGATTTGGGGATCCTCTGCCATTCCTCCTTGCAGATCCTCTCCAGTTCTGTCAGGTTGGATGGTAAACGTTGGTGGGCGGCCATTTTTAGGTCTCTCCAGAGATGCTCAATTGGGTTTAAGTCAGGGCTCTGACTGGGCCATTCAAGAACAGTCATGGAGTTGTTGTGAAGCCACTCCTTCGTTATTTTAGCTGTGTGCTTAGGGTCATTGTCTTGTTGGAAGGTAAACCTTCAGCCCAGTCTGAAGTCCTGAGCACTCTGGAGAAGGTTTTCGTCCAGGATATCCCTGTACTATGTCCCATTGATCTTTCCCTCGATTGCAACCAGTCGTCCTGTCCCTGCAGCTGAAAAACACCCCCACAGCATGATGCTGCCACCACCATGCTTCACTGTTGGGACTGTATTGGACAGGTGACGAGCGGTGCCTGGTTTTCTCCACACATACCGCTTAGAATTAAGGCCAAAAAGTTCTATCTTGGTCTCATTAGAGCAAGATCCATACGGGCTTTCATGTGTCTTGCACTGAGGAGAGGCTTCCGTCGGGCCACTCTGCCATAAAGCCCCGACTGGTGAAGGGATGCAGTGATGGTTGACTTTCTACAATGTTCTCCCATCTCCCGACTGCATCTCTGGAGCTCAGCCACAGTGATCTTTGGGTTCTTCTTTACCTCTCTCACCAAGGCTCTTCTCCCCCGATAGCTCAGTTTGGCCAGACGGCCAGCTCTAGGAAGGGTTCTGGTCGTCCCAAACGTCTTCCATTTAAGGATTATGGAGGCCACTGTGCTCTTAGGAACCTTAAGTGTAGCAGAATTTTTTTGTAACCTGGCCAGATCTGTGCCTTGCCACAATTCCATCTCTGAGCTCTTCAGGCAGTTCCTTTGACCTCATGATTCTCATTTGCTCTGACATGCACTGTGAGCTGTAAGGTCTTATATAGACAGGTGTGTGGCTTTCCTAATTAAGTCCAATCAGTATAATCAAACACAGCTGGACTCAAATGAAGGTGTAGAACCATCTCAAGGATGATCAGAAGAAATGGACAGCACCTGAATTAAATATATGAGTGTCACAGCAAAGGGTCTGAATACTTAGGACCATGTGATATTTCAGTTTTTCTTTTTTAATAAATCAGCAAAAATGTCAATAATTCTGTGTTTTTCTGTCAATATGGGGTGCTGTGTGTACATTAATGAGGAAAAAAAAATAACTTAAATTATTTTAGCAAATGGCTGCAATATAACAAAGAGTGAAAAATTTAAGGGGGTCTGAATACTTTCCGCCCCCACTGTATATACAGTATCTCACAAAAGTAAGTACACCCCTCACATTTTTGTAAATATTTTATTATATCTTTTCATGTGACAACACTGAAGAAAATGAGACTTTGCTACAATGTAAAGTAGTGAGTGTACAGCTTGTATAGCAGTGTAAATTTGCTCTCCCCTCAAAGTAACTCACATAACACACAGCCATTAATGTCTAAACCACTTGCAACAAAAGTGAGTACACCCCTAAGTAAAAATGTCCAAATTGGGCCCAATTAGGCATTTTCCCTCCCTGGTGTCATGTAACTTATTAGTGTTACAAGGTCCCAGGTGTGAATGGGCAGCAGGTGTGTTAAATTTGGTGTTATCGCTCTCACTCTCTCATACTGGTCACTGGAAGTTCAACATGGCCCCTCATGGCAAAGAACTCTCTGAGGATCTGAAAAAAAGAATTGTTGCTCTACATAAAGATAGCCTAGGCTATAAGAAGATTGCCAAGACCCTGAAACTGAGCTGCAACATGGTGGCCAAGACAGTTTAACGGGACAGGTTTCACTCAGAACAGGCCTCGCCATGGTCGACCAAAGAAGTTGAGTGCACGTGCTCAGCATCATATTCTGAGGTTGTCTTTGGGAAATAGATGTATGAGTGCTGCCAGCATTGTTGCAGAGGTTGAAGGGGTGGGGGGGTCAGCCTGTCAATGCTCAGATCTTACGCCGCACACTGCATCAAATTGATCTGCATGGCTGTCGTCCCAGAAGGAAGCCTCTTCTAAAGATGATGCACAAGAAAGCCTGCAGTTTGCTGAAGACAAGCAGACTAAGGACACGGATTACTGGAACCATGTCCTGTGGTCTGATGAGACCAAGTTAAACTTGGTTCAGATGGTGTCAAGTGTGTGTGGCGGCAACCAGGTGACAACAAAAACAAGTGTGTCTTGCCTACAGTAAAGCATGGTGGTGGGAGTGTCATGGTCTGGGGCTGCATGAG
Organism: Lithobates septentrionalis; assembly: GCA_037952835.1. Lineage (NCBI taxonomy): Eukaryota > Metazoa > Chordata > Amphibia > Anura > Ranidae > Lithobates > Lithobates septentrionalis. The sequence continues at coordinate 129,628 of JBBDGP010002749.1, read as the reverse complement.
TGCTGCCGGCACTGGGGAGCTACAGTTTATTGAGGGAACCATGAATGCCAACATGTACTGTGACATACTGAAGTAGAGCATGATCCCCTCTCTTCGGAGACTGGGCCGCAGGGCAGTATTCCAACATGATAACGACCCCAAACACCTCCAAGATGACCACTGCCTTGCTAAAGAATCTGAGGGTAAAGGTGATGGACTGGCCAAGCATGTCTCCAGACCTAAACCCTATTGAGCATCTGTGGGTCATCCTCAAACAGAAGGTGGAGGAGCGCAATGTCTCTAACACCCACCAGCTAGGGCTGCCATCTTTTCTTCAAGTCAAACCCGAACGCTTTAGCGACGCACAGCAATTTTTTTATAGTATAAACTGTACATATATTTTGCAATTAAGTAACATTTCTAATCATATGAAGTTAATCACAAGAGTCCCCCTTTACATCAGAATTCATAGAGTTCCCCTTTTACATCTGAACTCGCAGAGTTATCTTACACTGTAAGGCACTGTAAGGCAGAACTCTGCAGCTCTGATGTAAAGGAGAACTCTGGGAACTCTAACATAAGGTATGCTCTGGGAACCCTGATTTAAGGGGGAACACTGAGTACTCTGATGCACGGAGAGGACTCTGATGTAAGGGGGGAACACTGCGGCCTCTGGTGAAAAGGGGAACTCTGATGTAAGGGGTGCTCTCAGAACCCTGATTTACTGTAGTGTACTCACACAGAGGCAGGAGAGAGAAGGGGGGGACTTTAGTCACTGACAGGGATGGATGGTGAGCTCACTCACCTCTTGGCAGTCAGCACCTTTCAACCAGATGTATCTGAGGCTGTTAAAATTTCCAGCCCACACTTTCCTTTTCTGAAGGCACAGCGCTGGGGATTGAAGTGTGGGCAGACAGAGGGGTAGGGGCGGGAGGAAGAAGAACAGATCAAGCCCTCTCTCCGCTCCCATCTGTATGTGGGGGGGATTGTTAGTGCTGGCTTTGGGCAGTGTGAAAGAGAGCGTAACAGACACTGTCAGCTTAGACAGCTGGAGCCAGCAACCCTGGGAGGCCATAGTCCAGTCTGAATAATGTGTCTGGGTTTCAGGCAGTTGGAAACGCGGACACATGATTCCAAACCCGAACTGTCCGGGTGAATCCCAGACAGGTGGCAACCCTACCACCAGCTCCGTGATGTCGTCATGGAGGAGCAGAAGAGGACTCCAGTGGCAACCTGTGAAGCTCTGGTGAACTCCATGCCCAAGAGGGTTAAAGCAGTGCTGGAAAATAATGGTGGCCACACAAAATATTGACATTTTGGGCCCAATTTGGAGATTAGGGGTGTTCTCACTTTTGAGTGTTGAGTTATTTTGAGGGGACAGCAAATTTACACTGTTATACAAGCTGTACACTCACTACTTTACATTGTAGCAAAGTGTCATTTCTTCAGTGTTGTCACATGAAAAGATATAATAAAATATTTACAAAAATGTGAGGGGTGTACTCACTTTTGTGAGATACTGTGTATATATATATATATATATATATATATATATATATATATATATATATATATATATATATATATATATATATATAGCTATTTCTTTCTAAACATATTGTTTTTAATAAAAAGCATATTGTTTTTGAAAAATAGTGTTCAAAATACTCCACATTAGCGTCTTCCTATGGTTTATTCATGCACCTGCTTGTGTGTTTTATTTATTGTCTTCCACTGCATGTTTTGGCCCATTCTGATTTTAGTTGTAATTAGCATGGCCTGTCCTCTGGTAATTATTCCCCTCCCCTCCCGAGTCTATGCCCTTCCTTTATAATGAGCCTATGCTGTCCCCTTCACTAAGTGCCGGTTCACACAGGGGCGACTTGTCAGGCGACCTAGTCGCCTGACAAGTCGCCTCCCGTTCTGTACAATGGAACCGTTCTAATAGGAGCGACGCAAGTCGCTTCGACTTAGAAAAAGGTTCCTGTACTTCTTTTGGGGCGACTTGAGGTGACTTGCATAGACTTCTATACAGAAGTCGTTTTGCAAGTCGCCGTGGCAGTCGTGTGCAGGTCGCCTTGCTGAGGCGACCAGCAAGTCGTGCCGCCCCTGTGTGAACCGGGGCTTAGTCTGTTGAAAAAGGAGCGCGGCTTGCCATATGATCGCAGCGCGCATGCTCAGGAAACACATCTACTACTGGTGACGCCATCTCCCTGCTGCCATCCCTGCCCTGAGTTGCAAGCTTCGTTTTGACCACCGAGTTCCTCCATAGCAGCCGGCATCCATCTACATAGAGTGATACCATTCGAGACAGCGCCGGACCAATACGGACAGAGGAAGCAGTCTGCAGGAGTGGCCACCTTGACTATTTGAGACCAATATGCCCATAATACTACTTCAAAATGTGAGTGCATGAACTGTATGCCTATTAAAATGTCTTTCCTTGGACTGTCCTGGTCTTTTCTCCCATGTTCCACCTTCTCCTTTTCAAAATCTTTTTCTTTTCACTTTTCCATTTCTTTCTTTTCTTTTTCACTCTTTCCATTCTAATTCATTTTCATTGCTCTATACCCTTTTTTCATTCTTCTCATACCATTTCACTCACTCACTTAGTGTTTTTGCTTTTTAGGTCTTTTTCCCTTTTTTGAGGTCACCCTCGTCACTTCTTAATTTGGTTTCTACATTTTGATCCATCCTGGGGGTTTCTCGGTGCTGGGTTTGCTGCCTGGACACGCTCCCTCAGCTTCGGACCCTGGCATTATGGGCGGGCTTTGCATTCAGGGCTGCACTGCCTTTGCGAGGACATAATTGTAAGTCCATGGCCTTAGTGGAATATTGTGGAATCTCATGTTTTACATTTGCCCACTTGTCCTTCAAACCATCTAAATATTGCTATTTCCCCTATTCATAAGTGATTAATACGGTTATGCTCCTGATGAGTGGCTATAAGGTCCCGAAACGGCGTAGAGCTTACAACTACCGTTATATGTACACAATTATTAGCTATGTATGGATGTTCCAATGTTATTGTATCTCTGACTTTGCCACTTTTCTCTAGTGACACTTCGTGTCACATATTTATTGTTATTTATTTTTTATTTATATCCTCATATGTTTACATAGAAGTCCTTGTTGGAATGTATTTTATGATTGAATACAAACTATCATTATTGAGCTATGTGCCTATAAATGTAAATTTATGAATTCATGTATTATTTTATTAAAAATTGTTACTTTACTCTAGTTAGATTTCTGCTCCCATGTGCCTCATTCAAAGTCCCGCACCTGTTCTCTTTTTTATATCAAGAATTGTAATTACATGCCCCTGTTAAACAGGGGCAGAAAATTTGGGCCTTAGGCGGTGGTGGTGGTGGTGGTGGTGGCACAACACTGTAAAGCCCCACAGATACTTTTGTTGAGCACAGGAACAGGCTCTGCTGTGAAATATTAGATCAAAAATTGTAATTACACGCCCCTGTTAAACAGGGGCATAAAAATTGGGCCTTAGGCAGTGATGGTGGTGCCACAACACTGCAACCCCTCACAGATACTTTTGTTGAGCGCAGGAACGAGCCCTGCTGTTAAATATTTGCTCAAAAATTGTAATTACAAGCCCCTGTTAAACAGGGGCAGAAAAATTGGGCCTTAGGCAGTGGTGGTGGTGCCACAACACTGCAACCCCTTGCAGATACTCTTGTTGAGCGCAGGAACGAGCCCTGCTGCAAAATATTACAACAAAAATTGTAATTACACGCCCCTGTTAACCGCTTCAGCCCTGGGAGATTTTACCCCCTTCCTGACCAGAGCGTTTTTTGCGATTCGGCACTGCGTCGCTTTAACTGACAATTGCGCGGTCGTGCGACGTGGCTCCCAAACAAAATTGACGTCCTTTTTTTCCCACAAATAGAGCTTTCTTTTGGTGGTATTTGATCGCCTCAGCGATTTTAATTTTTTGCGCTATAAACAAAATAAGAGGGACAATTTTGAAAAAAACGCATTATTTTTTACATTTTGCTATAATAAATATCCCCCAAAAATATATAAAAAAACATTTTTTTTCCTCAGTTTAGGCCGATACGTATTCTTCTACATATTTTTGGTAAAAAAAATCCCAATAAGCGTTTATTGATTGGTTTGCGCAAAAGTTATAGCGTCTACAGAATAGGGGATAGTTTTATGGCATTTTTATTAATAATTTTTTTTTTACTAGTACGATTTTTATTGTGACTGCAACGTTATGGCGGACATGTCGGACATTTTTGACACATTTTTGGGACCATTGTCATTTATACAGAGATCATTGCGATTAAAAATGCACTAATTACTGTTCAAATGACACTGGCAGTTAAGGGGTTAACCACTAGGGGGCGGGGAGGGGTTAAGTGTGTCCTAGGGGAGTGATTACTAACTGTAGGGGGATGGGCTAGCAGTGTCATTACTGTGATCACAGCTCCCGATGACAGGGAGCTGTGATCAGTGACACTTGTCACTAGGCAGAACGGGGAGATGCTGTTTACATCAGCATCTCCCCGTCCGTCCTCTCCTTGAGCCGATCGCGGGTATCCCCGCGGCGATCGAGTCCGCGGGACCCGCGACCCGACTCATGGAGCTCCCAGCCGGCACGCGCGTGCCCCGCCGGCGGCACGCACGCAATGGCACAGCGGGGAATTTAAATGGACGTACAGGTACACCCATTTGCCCAGCCGTGCCATTCTGCTGACGTACATCGGCGTGCGCCGGTCGGGAACCGGTTAAACAGGGGCAGAAAAATTGGGCCTTAGCCACTGGTGGTGGTGCCCAGAACCAAAAAAGTTCTTAGAAGCTATCAACATGAACATTGAGGAGAAATGGGATAGTCACTCAGCATAACAGGATAGCATAACAGGATAGTCACTCAGCATCAGCATAGGCAGTCTTGAAGGGATCTCACATTCATAAAAAGATTAATCGGTTACATCAGCATCTGGTGCTTGGTAGCTGGTGATCCAAGATTGATTCATTTTTATGAAGGTGAACCAATCAGTCGGTGGACAGGCGCACTCTGATCGGTTACAAACTCTCCAGCAGCACTGAATGTGCGTTCAGAAAGAACACTGGATGCAGGACAGGCCAGTAGCTAAATTGCATACTGTGCAAGCTCTGGCCAGTGATTCATCCTCAAGACCCAGTAACCCAGTGGATTTTCGGTTGGAAAGGTCTCCAAGTCTGATCTTGCCCCTAGGTATTCCTGCACCATGTACAACAGACGCTGGCGATGGTTGCTGGAACCGATCAGAAATTGGGGCTGCGGACTAAAAGATTGTCTGAACGCATTGGTCAGACGGCCACCTTCTCCACTGCTCCTTCTGTGACTGACCGAAGCCTCAGCAACACGTTGTCCATGAGTACCAGGAAATTGTTACCTCCCAGGCTCTGGAAACGCATTGCACAAACCTTTCTGCAAGGCCTCCCAAAGATGTTTCATCCTCTGCTCCCTCTGCGACGGCGGGATAAGTTCCACCACCTTACCCTTGTAACGTGGATCAAAAGGGTTGCCAGCCAGTACTGATCCCTCTCCTTGATACCACAAATCCGAGGGTCCTTTCGCAGGCTTTGCAGGATCAGGGAGGCCATGCAGCGTAGGTTGCTGAGGCATTCGGTCCGGAGTCCTCTGGGTCACTAAGGACGACCTGATCCGCAGCCAACTCCTCCCAGCCACGTACAAGTCCATGAGTTTCTGAGGACTGAAAACGATCCCTTGAAGACTGCTGCTGATGCTGAGTGCCAGGTTCCACCTCCATGCTAACACAATCCTCCTCCTCCTCCTCCTGTGTGGTAGGCGGGCCTGCAGGAATACTGTCTGGATAAAGGGGGCCTTGAGAGCTAAGGAACTCCTCCTCTTCCTTCCTCTGTTCTGCCTCAAGTGCCCTGTCCATTATTCCATGCAATGTGTGCTCCAACAGGAAGACAAGATTGACAGTATCACTGATGCATACACTGTCACTGCTCACCATCCTCGTGGCCTCCTCAAATGGTGACAGGACAATGCATGCATCCTTGTTTATTAGCCACTGGCGTGGCGAAAAAAGCCAAGCTTCCCTGACCCTGTCCTGGTGCCATACTTGCACAGGTACTCATTGATGGCCCTCTGCTGCGTGTGCAGCCGCTGCAGCATTGCCAACGTTGAATTCTACCTGGTGGGCATGTCACAGATGAGGCGGTTCTTGGGCATGTTGCATTCCTTTTGGAGATCAGCCAGCCAAGCACTGGCATTATATGACCGTCGGAAATGCCCACAGACTTTCCTGGCCTGTTTTAGGACATCCTGTAAGCCCGGGTACCTGCACAAGAACCGCTGCACCACCAAATTAAGGATGTGAGCCAAACAGGGAACATGGGTGAAGTGTCCCTGTCGGAGGGCGGAGAGGAGGTTGGTGCCATTGTTGCAAACCACAATTCCTGGCTGAAGCTGGCATGGCGTCAACCACCTCTGAGCATGCCCCTGCAGAGCTGACAGAATCTCTGCCCCAGTGTGGCTCCTGTCCCCTAAGCAGACCAACTCAAGCACCACATGGCATCTTTTTGCTTGAGTGCTTGCGTAGCCCCTAGAACGCCTACGGAGCACCGCTGGTTCCGAGGACAAATCTGCACAGGAAGAGGCCATAGAGGAAGAAGAAGAGGAGGGGGTGGAGGAGGAAGGTGTGGCAGAATCACCACTACCAGCATTTTGGAGGTGTGGTGGCAGAACAAGCTCCCTCAATACTGCACCCTGTCCTGCATCCTTCCCAGCTGCCAGCAGGATTACCCAGTGCGCCGTGAAAGAAAGGTAACATCCCTGTCCATGCCTGCTGGACCATGAGTCAGCGGTAATATGCACCTTACCGCTGACCACCCTGTCCAACGAGGCCAAGACATTGCCTTCCACATGTTGGTAGAGAGCCGGAATGGCCTTCCGAGAAAAAAATGTGGCGTTTGGGAACCTGCCACTGAGGTACCGCACATTCCACAAATTCTCGAAAGGGGGCAGAGTCTACCAGCTGAAAAGGCAGCAGTTGGAGTGCTAGCAATTTAGCCAAACTAGCATTCAGCCACTGAGCATGTGGATGGCTGGGAGCGAATTTCTTTCGCCGGTTTAGCAACTGGGGTAGGGAAATTTGCCTGCTACAATCGGATGTTTGTTGTACCGCTAGCAGATTGCCTGGAAGTGCTTGGGACACCTAATTCTACACCTTCATTCCTCTCAGTGCAGGTCTCTGAGAGGACTGAAGTTATAGTGGGGTTGGAGAACCCAGCAGATGAGGAGCAAGGAGAGGTCCACCTTGTTCTTTGGTGTGGGTCTTTTAAGTACCGTTGCCAACGGAATGCATGGGAGCTCAACATATGTCTGGTCAAGCATGTGGTGCCCAAGCGGCTGCTGTTTTGGCCACGCTTGATACGCTTCAAACATATGTTGCAAACAGCAATGGTGCGATCTGCTGCACACGTCTCAAAAAAAGGTGCACACCAAAGAACTTTTGGAAAAACGTGCGGAGTCAGCAGCGCCCTGCACATGCGGAGCTCTGCGGTGTGATGCAGTCGGTTGCTTACCCTTAAGCTGGCCCCTGGAGGGCATCCTGCCTCGTTGGAGATGTGCCTCCTCCTCCTCCTCCTCTCTTCTATCTGGCACCCATGTAGAGTCAGTGACCTCATCATCCCCTCCCTCCTCGCCACTGGAGCAAACCTGGCAGTATGCTGTAGCTGGGGGAACATGACTGCCAGTTTCTTGTCCTTCTTGGGCACCCCCTCTCTCTGGGCTCACATTACTGCCTTCATCCTCAACCTGGGTACCATCATCAGAGCCTTCAAAATGCTGCACATCCTCCTGCAGCATTTACCCTACACTGTGGTCGAACAGTTCGGGGGACTCCTCAGGGCATGATGGTGGGGCTAGGGAAGGAGTGACTGATGACATTGAGCCGATGGAAGAGGTCGCTTTGGCAGCTGCATTGGCAGACAAAGTACCCTGAGCCTGGGTAACAGAGGATGAGGAGGATGAGGACGGCTTGGTCATCCACTCTACCAACTCTTCTGCATGTTGTGGTTCAACACGGCCAGCTGCCGAAAAAAAGGACAAGCGTGCCCCACGGCCACGTGCTGAAGATGCAACGTGTCCACGGCCAGCACTGTTGGCTGTAGACACAGAGCCTGCTTGCCCTCTTTTAGTGGCCTGTGAGCGTCTGCCTCTCCTTGGTGGCCTTCCAGACATACTGTACAATTAGATTAGCAAAAAAACGCCTGAAGTTTACTAAAAACAGTACACCAGGAATGGCCTACAGTCAGGTATAGGCTTGGCTAGACTATATATATATATATATATATATATACAAGCCTGTGTATGTATGTGTATATATATATATATATATATATATATATATATATATATATATATATATATATATATATATATATATATATATATATATATATAAAATGAACTGCAGCTCACTGAGTCACCTGCCTGAAAGTGTCTTTAAACACGTACTCCAGGAATTACCTACAGTCAGGTATAGGCTTGGCTGGACTACAATGCAGTGGATATATATTTTATGAACTGCAGCTCACTGAGTCACCTGCCTGCCTGAGTAAAAGTGTCTTTAAACACGTACTCCAGGAATGGCCTACAGTCAGGTATAGGCTTGGCTGGACTACAATGCAGTGGATATATATTTTATGAACTGCAGCTCACTGAGTCACCTGCCTGCCTGAGTGAAAGTGTCTTTGAACACGCACTCCAGGAATGGCTTACAGTCAGGTATAGGCTTGGCTAGACTATATATAGATACAAGCCTGTATATATATATATATATATATATATATATATATTAAATGAACTGCAGCTCACTGAGTCACCTGCCCGAAAGTGTCTTTGAACATGTCCTCCATGAATGGCCTACAGTCAGGTATAGGCTTGGCTGTCCTACAATGCAGTGGATATATATTTTATGAACTGCAGCTCACTGAGTCACCTGCCTGCCTGCCTGCCTGAAAGTGTCTTTGAACATGCACTCCAGGAATGGCCTACAGTCAGGTATAGGCTTGGCTAGACTATATATTTACAAGCCTGTATATATATATATATATATATATATAATATTAAATGCACTGCAGCTAGCTGAATCAACTGCCTGCCTGAAGTATATTAGAAACAATACACCAGGAACGGTCTGCAGTGAGATGAAGCTAAACTGTATACAGTGTACATATATATACAAAGCCGGGATGTATATATATACTATCCCGTGCCATACTCTGGCTCATGTTCGACTCGAACAGACAGCCCATCCCTAGTTAAAAGTATGATACAGCAGAAACAATGAATTGTGACAACAAACAATCTACTACTGGCTAGGACCAGATTAGATAGAGTGGCTGAATCTAAGGACGAGTGTCATTGCATCAGCAGCATTGTTTTGGAGACAAAGTGGCCGCTAATGTCAAGCCAACAAGTTAACAAGTTTGCACATAACTTTTTGCAATATTTATGAAATAATGTTTTTTTTTTTTTTTTACTTTATTGCACAAGCACTTTATATAAGTTTTGTACAGGGTTGTGGTTTGCAGAGAAGTTGGTGCAATTAGCTGGCAGTTCAGTCAGCAGATTAAATTATGTCAAACCACAAAGCTCCTCATTCACTCCCTTATTATCTCTCGCCTTGACTATTGCAACTCCCTTCTCATTGGCCTGCCTCTCCATAGGCTATCCCCTCTTCAATCTATCATGAATGCTGCTGCTAGACTTATCCACCTTACCAACCGCTCAGTGTCACCACTCTCCTCCAATGCCTACACTGGCTCCCAATCGCCCAGCGAATCAAAATACTAACCACAACATACAAAGCCATTCCCAGCTCTGCCCCGAGCTACATCACCAATCTTGTCTCCAAATATCACCCAAACCGTCCTCTCCGCTCTTCTCAAGACCTCCTACTCTCAAGCTTTCTCATCTCCTCCTCCCATGCTTGTCTCCAGGATTTCTCCAGAGCGTCTCCCATCCTCTGGAACTCGCTACCTCAACCTGTCCAGCTATCTCCTACTCGCAATCCCTGAAAACTCATCTCTTCAGGGAAGCCCATCACACCTCCAACTAATCTTTCACCACTTCCATTAGCTCATTCCCCACAGTTATAACCTTTTGTACCACCTGCCCCACCCTAATAGATTGTAATCTCTTCTGAGAAGGGCCCTCTTAATCCTCTTGTATTTTATTGTAATCCAGGAGTATGCTCATAATCCAAAGCACTCGCATATCAGGCACTCGCATATCAAAGCGGGCCTTTCCGTGCATTTCTGAACGGCGCTGATCGACGATGTTCGGCTCGGCTCTGGGCCCCCCCCACCTCAGGCAGAACGCGGTACTGCACACTGCTTTGGCCTGAATCGTACTCGATTTGCGAGACAACACTCGCAAACCGAGTTACGATTTTTAAAAATACAGTGCTTGTATTGCGAAACGCTCATTAACCGCGTTACTCGCAATCCGAGGTTCCACTGTATATACACACACTATGTTGTCAAAAGTATTGGGACAGCTGCCTTTACACGCACATCAACTGTAATGGCATCCCAGTCTTAGTCCATAGGGTTCAATATTGAGTTGGCCCACCCTTTGCAGCTAGAACAGTTTCAACTCTGTCCACAAGGTTTAGGAGTGTGTCTATGGGAATGTTTGACCATTCTTCCAGAAGAGCATTTGTGAGGTCAGGCACTGATGTTGGACGAGAAGGCTTGGCTGTCTGGTTTGGCTGGCAGTCTCTGCTCTAATTCATTGTGGAAACAGTTTGGGGATGGCCCCTTCCTGTTCCAACATGATTGCACACCAGTGCACAAAGCAAGGTCCATAAAGACATGGACTTAACAAGTGAAATTGCCTTCAAGTGCAATAATTCACATTATAATTGTAGCTAAAACATATAAAATTAACTCTAGTGCCGCGTACACACGAGCGGACTTTACGGCGGACTTTGCCCGGCGGACTGGATTTCGTCGGACAATTCGATGTGTGTGGGCTCCAGCGGACTTTGTTTGCTCAAAAGTTGGACGGACTTAGATTTGAAACTTGTTTAAAATTTATCCGTTGAAATCGAGTCCGGTCGAAAAGTCCGCCGTCTGTATGCTAGTTCGACGGACAAAAAGCCACGCTAGGGCAGCTATTGGCTACTGGCTATGAACTTCCTTGTTTTAGTCCGGTCGTACGTCATCACGTACGAATTCGACGGACTTTGGTGGATTGTGTGTAGGCAAGTCCGTTCATTCAGAAAGTACGTCGAAAAATCCGCCGGGCAAAGTCCGCCGTAAAGTCCGCTCGTGTGTACGCGGCATAACAATCTAAAAAATAAAAATTCCAAAGTGCTATAATGGTGGGAAACTCCCAACTAAAAAGTTGTTGCACTTGAAGTTAATCTGTATAGCAAATATCTATAGGAGGGATTTCCACCATCCCTGTTAAGTTTCATTTTATACAGTATGTCTTATTTTCAGTGTGATTGTATTATATGTGTTGTTACATATCACAGAGACCGGTATTGTGGTAATATTTAAGTTTATTGAGATTTCCATACATTAGAGGGTTCCACCACACCTTTTTATTTTACCTCCAGTAGTTTATTGTAAATAGTAGTGTGGTGATTACCTATTATACTAAAGATCGTCATGTGGTATTAATAAACATCAACAGATTTCAGTTGTGCCCCACCAGTCCGGCACCCCCCCCCCCCCCATAGACAATGTGCTTGTCTGCTGAGTTCCTCTTCCCATCCCTGCACTCCACTCAGTGCACTGATGGGCACTGATAGGTGGCGCTGATGGGCACTGATAGGCACTGCTTGGTGGCACTGATAGGCAGCAATGATTGGCACTGATAGGTGGCACTGATTGGCACTAATAGAAAGCACTGATTGGCACTTGTTGGCAGCACTGATAGGCAGCACCGATGGGCCCTGATTGGCACTGATAGGTGGCACTGATTGGCAGCACTAATGGCACTGATAGGCTGCACTAATAGGCATCACTGATTGGCAGCATTTAGTGGTACTGATTGGCAGCACTGATGGACACTAATTGGTAGTACTGATGGACACTGAAAGGCAGCACTGATAGTAAGCACTAGGGATGAGCTTTATGTTCGGGTCGAACATGAGTTTGACTCGAACATTGGCTGTTCGCCCGTTCGACGAATAGCGAACAATTTGGGGTGTTCGTGGCAAATTCGAAAGCCGCAGAACACCATTTAAAAGTCTATGGGAGAAATCAAAAGTGCTAATTTTAAAGGTTAATATGCAAGTTATTGTCATAAAAAGAGTTTGGGGACCCGGGTCCTACCCCAGGGGACATGTATCATGTGAAATATTCCTTTAAATTTCATACCTGGGGGGTGTCTACAGTATGCCTGTAAAGTGGCACATGTTTCCCGTGTTTAGAACAGTCCGAGAGCAAAATGACATTTCTAAAGGAAAAAAAGTAATTTAAAAGTATTTGCGGCTATAATGAATTGTCGGGTCTCTGCAATACACATAAAAGTCATTGAAAAAACATCATCGGATTCCCCCACAGTCTATTACCAGGCCCTTTGGGTCTGGTATGAATATTAAGTGGAACCCCGAACTAAAATTAAAAAAAAAAAATGCGTGGGGGTCCCCCCAAATTCCACACCAGGCCCTTCAGGTCTGGTATGAATATTAAGGGGAACCCCGCGCCAAAATTGAAAAAAAATGGCGTGGGGGTCCCCCTCAAAATCCATACCAGACCCTTCAGGTCTGGTATGGATTATAAGGGGAACCCAGCTCCAAAATTTAAAAAAATGGCGTGGGCGTCCCCCTAAAAATCCATACCAGACCCTTATCCGAGCATGCAACCTGGCAGGCCGCAGGAAAAGAGGGGGACGAGAGAGTGCCCCCCCTGAACTGTACCAGGCCACATGCCCATAACATGGGGAGGATGTCCCCATGTTGATGGGGACAAGGGCCTCATCCCCACAACCCTTGCCCGGTGGTTGTGGGGGTATGCGGGCGGGGGGCTTATCGGAATCTGGAAGCCCCCTTTAACAAGCGGACCCCCAGATCCCCCCCCGTGTGAATTGGTAATGGGGTACAAATGTACCCCTACCATTTCATAAAAAAAGTGTCAAAAATGTTAAAGACAATAGCCGGTTTTTGACAATTCCTTTATTAATGTCTTCTTCTTTCCCCGCCTTTTCTTACATCTTCTTCTGGTCTTCCTTCGGTTTTCTTCCTCCATCTTGTTCTTCCCCCGCTTCTACCTCTATCTTCCTCTGCTTCTTCCTCCGGTCCTCTGCTTCTTACTCCGGTCCTCTGCTCCAGCATCTTCCTCCGGCTTCTTCTTCCCCGCTTCGTCCTCCGGACGATCCGCCTCAATGGGAGGTTCCCGCTGTGTGATGCTTCTGTTCTGTGATAGTTCTTATATAACTGAGGGAGGGGGCCACCCAGTGACCCCACCCCCTTCTGACGCACGGGGACTTCCCTATGGCTTTCCCTGTGGTGTCAGAGGGGACGGGGTCACAAGTTTTCAGTGTTTGCATGTTCGAACAAATTTTTTGCCTGTTCGCATGTTCTGCTGCGAACCGAACAGGGGGTGTTCGGCTCATCCCTAGTCAGCAGCACTGATATGTGGCACTGATTGGCAATGATTGGAAGCACTGATAGTCAACACTGATAGGTGGCACTGATTGACACTGATTTGAACCACTGATGGGAACTGATTGGCACTGACTGGTAGCACGGACTGGCACCACTGATTGTCACTGATAGGAGGCACTGTTTGGCACTGACAGGTGGCACTGATGGGCACTGATGGGCGGCACTGATTGGAAGCACTGGTTGGCACTGATAGGCAGCAATGATGGGCACTGATAGGTGCCATTGGTTGGCACTAAAAGGCGGCATTGATTGGCACTGACAGGTGGCACTGATTGTCACTGACTGACACTGACAGGTGGCACTGACTGGTACTGACTGGTAGCACTGATTGGAAGCACTGACTGGCACTGACAGGTGGCACTGATTGGCACTGACAGGTGGCACCAGTTGCCACTGACTGGTACTGACAGGTAGCACTGACTGGTACTGACAGGTAGCACTGATTGGCACTGACATGTGACATTGACAGGTGGCACTGATTGGAAGCACTGACTAGGACTGACAGGTGGCACTGACTGGTACTGACAGATGGCACTGATTGGCACTGACTGGTGGCACTGATTGGAAGCACTGACAGAGGAGAGGGAGGTATCACATTGAGCGGATATTGGTGCTTGTAAGATGCGCTCAGTGTGTGACACTGTCATCTATTGTAACTGCTTGCAGGGAGAGGAGCTGTCAGAATTCAGCGGTGATGTCGGGGGTGGGCGGGACTGAGCAGCTATCGAACACCAGCCAAATTTTTGGGCTGCTTAAGAAAGGGGGCGGGCCACATACACATAGTGGCCCGCCCAGATCTCATCCTATTGGCTATTGTTCGATAGCTGCTCGGTTCCGCCCACCCCCGACATCACCGCTGAATTCTGACAGCTCCTCTCCCTCTCTGCAAGCAGTTACTATAGATGACAGTTTCACACACTGAGCGGATCTTACAAGCACCAATATCCACTCAATGTGATACAGTCTCAGCGTGGGTTACGCATTGTTTCGATCTGGATGCATAATCTCACAGCAGCCCAGCGGGCAGATCTCGGGAGACATGAGCTGACATGGGGCTACACAAACACTGCGCGGCTGATTAGGGTGTGCCCAGGCACACCCAGCACAGCCCATGCGCACCCCTATGATTTCCATTAAGGCCTATAGAGAAAAGATACACATGGCCATACTGCACTCAGAAGATGACATGTGAGCCATTGGTTGTAGGCTACATCTCCTTGAATGGGTTACCCGTTAGGTTGAAGTAAGTATAGGGGAGTATAGTTATAATAAGAGGAGAGAGGGGGGTCGAGGCCTGTTGACCTTAAAGCGGAGGTCCACCCTAAAAAAAATTTACATCAACAGTCTATTTAAAATATATTAAAAAACATTTGAAAAAAAAAAATGTACTTACCAGAAATGGCTGTTGCTAGGCAGTCGTCCTAATCTGCCACTTCCTTCTCCGCAGAGCTGTTCCTTCTCTTCATCCCTCATGTTGCCTCCTGGGAAATGGGGCGCCCATTCACTAAGCGCCACGCGACTCGTAGGAAACGGGCAAAGCTCCACTGCCTGTTTCCCTTCGTTAGAATGGCAGCACCGGCACCCGATCTGATGGACGGATCGGCCTCGGGGGGCCGACATCGCGGGCTCCCTAGACAGGAAAGTGTCCTTATTAAAAGTCATCAGCTACAGTGTTTGTAGCTGCTGACTTTTAACCACCTGACGTCCGGGCCATAGCCGAATGACGGCTACAGCGCGGACCTCAATTTCCGAGATGCCATCATATTACGTCCTCCCCTTTCCTCGCTCCTCGTGCACGCTCACGAGCACGCATCAGGGAAATTCTGTGCTGGTCGTGTCCCTTGGACACAGCCAATCACAGATCGCTGTAAATGGCCAATCACAGCATCCATTTACAGCGTGATCGGCGTGGTCAATAAGAGATGATCTCAAATGTACACATATGAGATTTTCTCTCATTGCCAACTCTCTCTCCTCACACAGAGACCGCGTGTGAGGAGAGAGAGGATCTGACAGCGATCTGTGCGTTCAGTGAGTGTTAACACATACATTACAGTGCCCAAACAATGCCCCATCAGTACAGTGCCTATTTGGGATCTGTGCCCACCTGTGCCAATCGGTGCCCAACTGTGCCAATCGGTGCCCAACTGTGCCAATCTGTGTCTGTGCCCACCTGTGCCAATTTACCCCCTACTGGAAAAAGGCTACCATTTATACTTAGACAACTTCTACACATTTCTGCCCCTGTTCCACAACCTTCACTGGAAGAAGACGCCAGCATGTGGCACCGTAAAAAAAGAACTGGAAGGGCTTTCCTCAAAGTCTTGTCAATAAGTTTAGAATAGGACAAACGGCAAGTCTGCGAAACAAGGAGATTTTGGCAGTGAAGTGGAGGGACAGAAGGGATGTCTACATGTTGTCTTCGATCCACAATGATGCCTTCGTGGAAATCCCCAGAAGGAATTGCCCCATCCAAAAACCAAAATGCATCTATGAATATAATTTGTTAATGGGGGGAGTCGACTTCAATGACCAAATGCTACCTTGCCACAAGACGGACATACCATTGGTATAAAAAAGTCGCAATTTATTTTTTTCAATTGGCCATATACAACTCATATGTCATTTACCACAACTCCACCCAAAACCCCAAATGCTTCCTTGGCTACCAGGAGGAAGTTTTCACTGCCCTTATATTCCCGAATGGCCCACCAGAAAACATCCGATCAGATGTTCTTAGGAAAAAAAAAAAAAAAAAAACCGCCCTGCTATTTGTGCTGCATGTCTTGTTTATGTGTATGGCTGTCAGTGAACAGCGCCGTAGCCTTGACAACCAGACGCGGAAGCCCTCACGTGGTTCCGTCTTGATGCTATATAAGACGATGATATTTGCTACTGCGCATGCTCTGATGAAATCCGAGTTACGGATGAAACGCGTCAGCTTGACGCCATCACGCTGTCCATAGCGTTCCTGCAGACCAACAGACCCACCTACTAGCCCTGATATCACTGGCCGGCAATCATCGCGGCCGCTTGAATTTACCCGCGAGAACGGAACGAGGGGAGGACCGACGGTATCAGGAAACCTGGCTTCGCCCGCTGCATTCTCCCGGGCTTACCCCCTCCTGCCTTCACTTTCATGAAACCATCGATGGATGTGCACCGCGGATGACTCGTTGGAGGATGGAACAATATGCAACCAAGCAATTGACTAGCTGGAGACGGTGAGAGCTTCAACCTCTTCTCCTGACGTGGACTGCAGTCAACACTGGGTGAGATCATACCTGTTTGCATCCCTAGTTTGGGACAGCTATTCTCATTAACACCCAGTATCCACCACATGGTAACTGGTCCACAAAGTCAGCTACATAGCTCAGCCCGGATCTACCAGCCATAGTCTCTTGTATCCTCCATTCCCACATCTCAACATCCTGGCCTCTAGTGCTGTGAGCCACTATTGGCACAGAGAGACTCTTACCACATAGGTCTGCACTTATTAATGCCCTAAGGCCGCTGTTGAGTCAGTCATGTGACCCTCCGTCCCTGGTCTCTCCACTACTGGCCCCCCCTCCCCCCTCTCCGGTTCTCCTGTTCCCAAGATTATCTCATTGTGTCAATCAGGACTGTCATCACATCATCCACTACCAAAGTAGTTCCCATTTGTCATTGCTTGCTGCCTTCCCTGTGCCTTCCCTGAGTGGTTGGATGTGATAGGTGGCCATCTGTGTCTGTTCATTGACCAGTTGTCATTTTTAACTGGTGATGGTACCTGTTTTTACAGTATATTTTTGGATTGGTGTTTATAGTGAGTTTTTTCAATAAATAGCATTTATATATATTAAATTTGACCATTGCATGTCCCTCATTGATGAATTCACTTTTTCTCTAGTTTTTTTGCCAGATGTTCTTAGTCGACCCTCCGAACGCCACTTTCCCGATAAAATCCCTACCAGACCAACAGGCCAACGACGTAAAAAAAAATGTAAGGTGTATACCAGTGGAGGAGTCAGAAGAGACACATCTTATTATTGTGCCCAATGTCCTTCCCAACCAGGCCTCTGCATAGGTGAATGTTTTCGCCGTTACCATACTTTAATAAATTATTAGTGAAGTATGGTAAACGTAATCCTCAGTTGCTTCCTTCACACACCTTCACACCCCTTATGCCACTGCCTGCTCTATAACTGACCCTGGCTTGTTATTCGACCACGCTTCTGCCTAACGATTCTGTACATACCTCTGCCTGATCTGGAACTGACCCTGGACTGTTATTCAAAACATGCTTCTGCCTAACGATTCTGTACTTACCTCTGCCTGATCTGGAACTGACCTTGGACTTTTTGACCATGTTTTTTGCCTGCCTCATGGACTGATCTTGTACCCTGCTACTGGACTAGTGGGATTCAACACAGGGGTCTCACATATGTGAGGGGCTCCAGAATTGTTTTTCTGGATGAAGAATACAATATTTTTGTTTTCTCATTCCTAGATTAGGGTCTGGAGACTCGGAGGCTTCAAAGAGATTTGGGTGGGAGAAGCCTCTACCCCTGTCCCCATTCTGTCCTGAACGATGCCCTACTTCTGCCTGCTGCCTGTAGGGCTTACTGCCATTATGTCTCTGCCTGTCGCACTGACCACACCACATGTTCCTGCCTACTACCAGGACCAATATTTTTGGCACCAATATCTCTGCCTGCACTGACCCTGGACTGTATATGGACAGTATCCCTGCCTGCTGCCTGGACAATTGTGTTCGCCGTTGCTTATCAAGTCCCTGCCTACTGCCTGGACCAGTGCTATCCTCCTGTGTACAACTGCACTACTAAAACCACAGGTAATCTTTTGTTTACGCTTTGCTCAGCATAATGTATTTTGGGGTGTAATTCCTGGTATGTGTATGCTATGTGTCCCTGGAACACCTGATGGTGATCGTTGCATGTTGGATCTCTGTATGTGGTCAAGCTGTGTAGAAGTCTCACACATGTGTTATCGCCATACTCAGGAGTAGCAGAATGTATTTTGGGGTGTAATTTTTGCTATCTAAATGCTATGTGTTGGACTTATCTTATAAACGGACAACTTTGTGTAAAAAAAAACGCGTTTTCATTTTTTTTCCACATTTTCCAAAAACTTCTGGAAAAAAATTGAACTGTTCAAAAGACTCATTATGCCTCATAGATTATACGTTGGGGTGTTAGCTTTCCAAAATGGGGTAATTTTGTGGGTGTTTCCATTGTCCTGGTGCTCCAGGGCCTTCAAAAGTGTAATAGGTGTTTGAGAAATGAGATGTGTAATTTATGCTCCTAGAACACCTGATGGTGCTCCCTGCATGTTGGGCCTCTGTATGTGGCCAGGCAGTGAAAAAGACCCAAACATGTGGTATCGTAATACTCAGGAGTAGCAGAATGTATTTTAGGGTGTCATTTGTGGTATGCACATGCCATGTGAGAGAAATAATCTATTACAATGACAATTTTTTGAAAAAATAAAAATAAAAAATAAAATTCTTAATTTTGCAAAGAATTGTGGGAAAAAATTACAACTTCAAATAACTCACCATGCCTCTTACTAAATACCTTGAAATGTCTACTTTCCAAAAAGGGGTTATTTGGGGGGCATTTGTACTTTCCTGGCTTGTTAGGGTCTCAAGAAATGAGATAGGCCGCCAGTACATCAGATGTGATACATTTTTTATGATTTGCACCATAGCTTGTAGACTCTAAAACTTTCACACAGACCAAATAATTTCCACTAATTTTGGGTTCTTTTTACCAAAGATATGTAGCAGTATAAATTGTGGCCAAAATGTATGAAGAAAAATTACTAATTTACAAATTTTTATCACAGAAATTAAGAAAAAATTTGAATGATTGCTCTCGGCGATACCTCACATGGGTGGTTTGAACAGCGTTTACATATGTGGGTGCGGCTTGCATATTTGTTCGCTTCTGCGCGCGAGCTCGGAGACTTTTTCTTTTTACACTGTCCCTTTGATCACTGTTATTCCAATTACAAGGAATGTAAACATCCCTTGTAATTGAAATAAGCAGGATAGGGCCTCAAAAAGACCTCAGATCTCGCATTTACACTTAAAAGCAAAAAAATTTTACGTAAAATAAAATGGGCCCTTTAAGGCGGAAGTAACGTTTGACACGTCGCTTCGGTCCTCCAAGGGCATAGAGTCAAGTGGGGACCATCTTGCCCTCACTTGACTTCCTGCCCATCGCCCCAGGGGATCGGGTCGTTTCCCCCTTCACCGACGTCTCCTGTAATCAGGAAAATGACCAAAAAGCAGTGGGGGGGGCACCTTTCCCCCTGCCTCTTAAAGTGATCCAGTGGCGAATCCGCTGCTGGGACCACTTTTATCAGACGCCGGATCGCCTGCTGTTTAAAAAAAAATGTTAGCTGCTGCCATAACCCCGGTATTTAACGCCAAAGTAATGACAAACATTTACAGTTAAGCGGTCCGGAAGTAGTTAAATGAATTCTGTGGGGACCCCCATGTCACCAGAACAAGTGTCCCCATTGTAATATTTCCCCTCTATTACTTTTCTGGGGACAACCCAAAGTTTGGGATTTTGTTTACTTTCACTTTCAATGATAATGGTAAACTGGACAAACAGAGAGGGTGGATCTCTTTAGTAGAAGCACAGACAGCAATAATAGCTGACAGGTGATCTAGCCCCTCTTCACTATATCCAAAAATTTTTAAAAAGTTTTGCCTTTAGTTATACTTTAATCCCTGATGAAACTCCCAAGATTGGAGTTTTAGGCCGGGTTCACACTATTTGCGGCATGGCCCGCAGCAGGGGGGTCCGGTGCGTCCCCCCACTCCAGGTCTGCATTTCTGCCTGAATTCAGACCTGAAACGGATCCAATGATGCACAGGACCCATCTGCAGTGCGCTCCTGCGTAGGGTTGCCACCTCATCCCTTTAAACCAGAAAACATATGAATTAGAGTGCTTTCACACTGAAAGCACCAGCCGTTAGGGCTAAAGCGCCACTCGTTTTAGCGGCGCTTTAGCGCTGATTAAGCTGTGCTTTTGCGCCACTTTTCAGCCACTAGCGGGGTGTTTTTAACCCCCCCAAAAAAGGGTTAAAAACTCCTGTTTTGCTGCGCTTTCAAATCGCTTTTCAGGTGCTTTGAAAGCCCTGCCTAATCATTCCAATTGGCAGGGCGTTTTGGGAGTGCTCCCAACCCGGCCCAAAGATGCTGCTTGTGGGACTTTTCACAACGTCCCGCAAAGGCACCGCCCAAGTGTGAAAAGTCAGACTGGAATGAATGGGAGGTGGTTTTCAGGCGCATAGCAGAGGCTATTTCAAGCGCTAAAACGCCTAAAAACCGTCTCAGTGTGAAAGGGGCCTTACACAGGTTCTGAGGCTAATTTAATGCAGATAAGGCACCAAGTGAGTTTAATTACCACCTTAATCAGCCACAGAACCTGTGTCATAAAATAATACGTGTTCAGTTTTAAAGGGATGAGGTGGCCGCCCCGGAGATGTGTTAACCGGCTCCATTGAGAGCCGGGCACACTCTCCTTGCATGCGAATTGGATGTGGAAAATCTGCATCCAATTCACATAAGTATGAAACCAGCCTCAGGCTTCATTCACATGGAGTGTAGTGAAGCATACACCTGAGGAGGGCTGTATTTGCCTGCACTGGTGTTCTGTGCATCCCCATACAGGCAGTCCTATTGATGTCAATTGAGAGACAGCGGCTGCATAGACACGCATGTCTACGCTGCAACTGAGAGCCAAGCGTTCATTATCAGGGTTGCCACCTCCTCCCTAGGACCAGGATTTTTTCTGACATTTGTTGTTTACGAGTTTTATAGACATTATATATATATATATATATATATATATATATATATATATATATATATATATATATATATATATATGTGTGTGTATATATATATATATATATATATATATATATATATATATATATACAGTGGGGACGGAAAGTATTTAGACCCCCTTAAATTTTTCACTCTTTGTTATATTGCAGCCATTTGCTAAAATCATTTAAGTTCATTTTTTCCCTCATTAATGTACACACAGCACCCCATATTGACAGAAAAACACAGAATTGTTGACATTTTTGCAGATTTATTAAAAAAGAAAAACTGAAATATCACATGGTCCTAAGTATTCAGACCCTTTGCTCAGTATTTAGTAGAAGCACCCTTTTGATCTAATACAGCCATGAGTCTTTTTGGGAAAGATGCAACAATTTTTTCACACCTGGATTTGGGGATCCTCTGCCATTCCTCCTTGCAGATCCTCTCCAGTTCTGTCAGGTTGGATGGTAAACGTTGGTGGACAGCCATTTTTAGGTCTCTCCAGAGATGCTCAATTGGGTTTAAGTCAGGGCTCTGGCTGGGCCATTCAAGAACAGTCACGGAGTTGTTGTGAAGCCACTCCTTCGTTATTTTAGCTGTGTGCTTAGGGTCATTGTCTTGTTGGAAGGTAAACCTTCGACCCAGTCTGAGGTCCTGAGCACTCTGGAGAAGGTTTTTGTCCAGGATATCCCTGTACTTGGCCGCATTCATCTTTCCCTCGATTGCAACCAGTCGTCCTGTCCCCGCAGCTGAAAAATACCCCCACAGCATCATGCTGCCACCACCATGCTTCACTGTTGGGACTGTATTGGACAGGTGATGAGCAGTGCCTGGTTTTCTCCACACATACAGCTTAGAATTAAGGCCAAAAAGTTCTATCTTGGTCTCATCAGACCAAAGAATCTTATTTCTCACCATCTTGGAGTCCTTCAGGTGTTTTTTAGCAAACTCCATGCGGGCTTTCATGTGTCTTGCACTGAGGAGAGGCTTCCGTCGGGCCACTCTGCCATAAAGCCCCGACTGCTAGAGGGCTGCAGTGATGGTTGACTTTCTACAACTTTCTCCCATCTCCTACCTGCATCTCTGGAGCTCAGCCACAGTGATCTTTGGGTTCTTCTTTACCTCTCTCACCAAGGCTTTTCTCCCCCGATAGCTCAGTTTGGCCGGACGGCCAGCTCTAGGAAGGGTTCTGGTCGACCCAAACATCTTCCATTTAAGGATTATGGAGGCCACTGTGCTCTTAGGAACCTTAAGTGCAGCAGAATTTTTTTTTTAACCTTAGCCAGATCTGTGCCTTGCCACAATTCTGTCTCTGAGCTCTTCAGGCAGTTCCTTTGACCACATGATTCTTATTTGCTCTGACATGCACTGTGAGCTGTAAAGTCTTATATAGACAGGTGTGTGGCTTTCCTAATCAAGTCCAATCAGTATAATCAAACACAGCTGGACTCAAATGAAGGTGTAGAACCATCTCAAGGATGATCAGAAGAAATGGACAGCACCTGAGTTAAATATATGAGTGTCACAGCAAAGGGTCTGAATACTTAGGACCATGTGATATTTCAGTTTTTTCTTTTTTAACAAATCTGTAAAAATGTCAACGATTATGTGTTTTTCTGTCAATATGGGGTGCTGTGTGTACATTAATGAGGAAAAAAAAGAACTTAAATGATTTTAGCAAATGGCTGCAATATAACAAAGAGTGAAAAATTTAAGGGGGTCTGAATACTTTCTGTCCCCACTGTATATACAGTATCCCACAAAAGTGAGTACACCCCTCACATTTTTGTAAATATTTTATTCTATCTTTTCATGTGACAACACTGAAGAAATGACACTTCGCTAAAATGTAAAGTAGTGAGTGTACAGCTTGTATAACAGTGTAAATTTGCTGTCCCCTCAAAATAACTCAACACACAGCCATTAACGTCTAAACTGCTGGCAACAAAAGTGAGTACACCCCTAAGTGAAAATGTCCGAATTGGGCCCAATTAGCCATTTTCCCTCCCCGGTGTCATGTGACTTGTTAGTTTTACAAGGTCTCAAGTGTGAATGGGGAGCAGGTGTGTTAAATTTGGTGTTATCGCTCTCACTCTCTCATACTGGTCGCTGGAAGTTCAACATGGCACCTCATGGCAACTCTCTGAGGATCTGAAAAAAAGAATTGTTGCTCTACATAAAGATGGCCTAGGCTATAAGAAGATTGCCAAGACCATGAAACTGAGCTGCAGCATGGTGGCCAAGACCATACAGCAGTTTAACAGGACAGGTTCCACTCAGAACAGGCCTCGCCATGGTCCACCAAAGAAGTTGAGTGCTCAATGTCATATCCAGAGGTTGTCTTTGGGAAATAGACATATGAGTGCTGCCAGTATTGCTGCAGAGGTTGAAGGGGTAGGGGGTCAGCCTGTCAGTGCTCAGACCATACGCCGCACACTGCATCAAATTGGTCTGCATAGCTTTCGTCCCAGAAGGAAGCCTCTTCTAAAGATGATGCACAAGAAAGCCCGCAAACAGTTTGCTGAAGACAAGCAGACTAAGGAAATGGATTACTGGAACCATGTCCTGTGGTCTGATGAGACCAAGATAAACTTATTTGGTTCAGATGGTGTCAAGCGGGTGTGGCGGCAACCAGGTGAGGAGTACAAAGACAAGTGTGTCTTGCCTACAGTCAAGCATGTTGGTGGGAGTGTCATGGTCTGGGGCTTCATGAGTGCTGCCGACACTGGGGAGCTACAGTTCATTGAGGGAACCATGAATGCCAACATGTACTGTGACATACTGAAGCAGAACATGATCCCCTCCCTTCAGAGACTAGGCGGCAGGGCTGTATTCCAACATGATAACGACCCCAAACACAACCCCAAAGACGACCACTGCGTTGCTAAAGAAGCTGAGGGTAAAGGTGATGGACTGGCCAAGCATGTCTCCAGACCTAAACCCTATTAAGCATCTGTGGGGCATCTTCAAACAAAACAATTAAGTCCAGAAAAATACAGTAAATTCTTCTATGTGATGAGGTGAAGAAATTGGAAGATAACTATGTGGTAAAATGCTTACCAGAACGTAAGCCAAGTCAGGCGGATGGCTTAAAACCCAGCCCGGGCCTTTAGGAGCACTTCACAGTGGGCAGAATCTGTCGCACTCATACGGCAGAACGGATCCACATAGGGTTTAATCAAATAAAAAAACCATAGCGTGATACTGACAAAAACATATTATATCAAAAAAGAAGGGGGGGGGTGTGTTCACACAAATAATCATAAAATCATAAAATGCACCCTGAATGAGTAGCCAATACAGGGACGCAAAAAGAAAGTGTCATGCAGCATGCAATGAATGGTGTCCTTAGAATCTAATACAAAACACCAAATATATCTGTTTACCAGAGAAAAAGGTTGAACCAGCAGACCAAAAGTTAAACAGCAAAGAGAACACCCGGTGCACAGACACAAGAGGCCGCTTACCAGATGGTAAACTGGTGAAAATATAAACAGCAGTAGGCTTGAAGCCTCTGTGTAACCCAGAATGTAGACTTGAATAGACCTATAGGGGTTCCTGCTCACCAGAAGGACGACCAGAAATAGCCCAAAACGAAGCACTGGCGGAGTCACCGCGATCCCGTCCTGGCAGGCTCTTCGTAGGCTCGGATAGGTGTATATGTTCAAGGAGGAGAAGCAGCCAATAGTGTAATAACATACGACTCCAATTTATTAAAAAACAACAAGCACTTACATTTAAAAAACGAATAACAGCGATGCCGGCCGGCACTCAGACAGCTCCCGTCCACTACAGAGCAAGCGTGGTGACGTCAGCACGTCCCTCCCAGACGCGTTTCATCACAGGTTGACGTTCTCAATGGGGAACGGGCAGCGCGCTGAGCCACCACAATATATGCAGACACCAAGCCTGCGCGGTTTACCTGTTTATGTATTTTGTTGGTGGGCCCCACTTATAACCGCAGCTTATTGAACTTTATTTATGATACTTGCATAAGGTGTCACCTCACTCTTATTCACATTTTTTGCACCGTTATTTCTATACATTTTTCTTAATTTTTTATTTTTTATTTATCCAAGCGCAATTTTGTTTGTTTTTATCTTCAAACAAAAGGTGGAGGAGCGCAAGGTCTCTAACATCCACCAGCTCCGTGATGTCGTCATAGAGGAGTGGAAGAGGACTCCAGTGGCAACCTGTTAAGCTCTGGTGAACTCCATGCCCAAGAGGGTTAAGGCAGTGCTGGAAAATAATGGTGGCCACACAAAATATTGACACTTTGGGCCCGATTGGGACATTTTCACTTAGAGGTGTACTCACTTTTGTTGCCGGTGGTTTAGACATTAATGGCTGTGTGTTGAATTATTTTGAGGGGACTTAGGAATGTTTTCTCTTAGGAATGTCCTTTCTTATTTTTGCTTTGGGGATAGAGTGCAGAGGGATTAGAAGTCTGGTCAGTTTTTGGGGATGTCTGCACCCCTGATAGGGTGAAGACTAGGGATGAGCTTCTTGTTCGAGTCGAACCCATGTTCGACTCGAACATTGGCTGTTCGGTCGTTCGCCGAATTCCGAACGTTATGGGCCATTCGCCCCAAATTCGTGTGCCGCGCCACGCCCCATAATTCACTGCGGCATCGCAGTGCATTGCTGGCTGATGATTGGCCAAGCATGCACTATGACCCGCATGCTTGGTCAATCACAGCGCCGTCGGTAGAGAGAGCTGTAATTGGCCAAAGCCAGGGTGGCTTTGGCCAATTATGGCTCAGGGGGTTTAGAACACGCCCCACACTATATAAGGCCGCCTGCATGGCGGCCCTGTGTAGTGTGTGTTCAGGCGTTCAGATAGATAGACAGAGAGACAGTGTCATTTCATTTGAGTTAGCTAGATTAGGCAGGACAGTCAGTGAGTTAGCTGCACTTACAGTGTATTGTGTATATATATGCATCCCAGGTGTTGCATATATATATATATATACACTGTATTCAGTTTAGCTAGATCCATTCCTGTTATCTTCTTACTGACAGGCAGGCTTGTCTTGTTACAGTATTTTACAGCTACCTGAAGAAAATTGCTGGTGTTCTTTTGATCCTATTAGTACCACAGTCAGGCAGCTAGACTATTTACAGTTAGTGTAGTGCGTCCTGCTCACAGTGTTCAGCTAAAACTGCAAGTTAGTGTAGTGAGACCTCTGCACAGTGTTCATCTAAAGCTACAAGTTAGGGTAGTGCGTCCTGCTCACAGTGTTCAGCTAAAACTACAAGTTAGTGTGGTGCGTCCTCCTCACAGTGTTCAGATAAACCTACAAGTTATTTTTTTGCAAGCTCTGCGCAGTGTTCATCTAAAGCTACAAGTTAGTGTAGTGCGTCCTGCTCACAGTGTTCAGCTAAAACTACAAGTTAGTGTAGTGAGACCTCTGCACAGTGTTCATCTAAAGCTACAAGTTAGTGCAGTGCGTGCTGCTCACAGTGTTCAGCTAAAACTACAAGTTAGTGCAGTGAGACCTCTGCACAGTGTTCATCTAAAACTACAAGTAAGTGTAGTGCGTCCTGCTCACAGTGTTCAGCTAAAACTACAAGTTAGTGTAGTGAGACCTCTGCACAGTGTTCATCTAAAGCTACAAGTTAGTGTAGTGCGTCCTGCTCACAGTGTTCAGCTAAAACTACAAGTTAGTGTAGTGAGACCTCTGCACAGTGTTCATCTAAAACTACAAGTTAGTGTAGTGCATCCTGCTCACAGTGTTCAGCTAAAACTACAAGTTAGTGTAGTGAGACCTCTGCATAGTGTTCATCTAAAGCTACAAGTTAGTGCAGTGCTTCCTGCTCACAGTGTTCAGCTAAAACTACAAGTTAGTGTGGTGTGTCCTCCTCACAGTGTTCAGCTAAACCTACAAGTTATTTTTTTGCGAGCTCTGCACAGTGTTCAGCTAAAGGTATCTGTAGAAGGTTGGTGGTGTTTTCCTGATCCTATCACTACCGCAGGCAGCTAAATAAGCTGCAAGTTATTTTTTGGCGAGCTCTGCACAGTGTTCACCTAAAGCTACCTGTAGAAGGTTGGTGGTGTTTTCCTAATCCTATCACTACCGCAGGCAGCTAAAAAAGCTACAAGTTAGTTTTTTGCGAGCTCTGCACAGTGTTCATCTAAAGCTACCTGTAGAAGGTTGGTGGTGTTCTCATACTACAGGCAGGCAGTTGATTTTGCTAGCTGCAGTATCAGTACATATATATATATATATATATATATATATATATATATATATATATATCCCAGTTTAGTGCAGCCATTAGTATGTCTGGAAGGCCAAGAAGGAGAGGCAGACAGTCACAAGCCAATAAAAGAGGGCAAGCAGGCTCTGTGTCTAATGCTGGTCATGGAGACGGTGCATCCTCATCAGCACGTGGCCGTGGGACACGCTTGGCCTTTTTTTCGGCAGCTGGCCGTGTTGAGCCGCAACATGCGGAAGACTTGGTCGAGTGGATGACCAAGCCGTCCTCATCCTCCTCATCCTCTCTCACCCATGCTCAGGGTACTTTGTCTGGCAAAGCAACGGCCTCTTCCCTCGGCTCAATGTCATCAGTGACTCCTTCCCTAGCCCCACCATGTCCTCCTGAGGAGTCCCTCGAACTGTTTGACCACAGTGTTGGGTACATGCTCCAGGAGGATGCCCAGCCTTTGGAAGGCTCTGATGATGATACTGAGCTCGATGAAGGCAGTAACATGAGCACGGACACAGGGGGTGCCCAAGAAGGACAGCAATCTGGCAGTCATGCTCCCCCTGCTGCAGCATACTGCCAGGTTTGCTCCAGTGATGAGGAGGGAGGGGATGATGAGGTCACTGACTCAACGTGGGTGCCTGATAGGAGAGGAGGAGGAGGAGGAGAAGGCGGCACATCACCAACGAGGCAGGATGCCCTCCAGGGGCCAGCCTAAGGGCAGCACACTGACTGCATCACACCCCAAAGCTCCACATGTGCAGGGCGCTGCAGTCTCTGCGCGTTATTCAAAAAGTTCTTTGGTATGGGCCTTTTTTGAGACGAGTGCATCAGATCGCACCGCTGCTATTTGCAACATATGTCTCAAGCGTTTCTCGCGTGGCCAAAACATCTCCCGCTTGGGTACCACATGCTTGACCAGACATATGTTGACCTGCCATGCAGTTCGTTGGCAAGCGTATCTAAAAGACCCACACCAAAGAACAAAGAGGACCTCTCCTTGCTCCTCATCAGCTGAGATCTCCAACCCCACTATACCTTCAGTCCTCTCTGAGACCTGCACTGAGAGGAATGAAGGTGTAGAATTAGGTGTGTCACAGCCAAGTACTTGTGGGCAATCTGCTTTCAGTACACCGACATCAGATTGTACCAGGCAAATTTCCCTGCCCCAGCTGCTGCACCACCGAAAGAAGTTTGCTCCCAGCCATCCACATGCCCAGCGATTGAATGCTAGCTTGGCAAAATTGCTAGCACTTCAACTGCTGCCTTTTCAATTGGTAGACTCTGCCCCCTTCTGTGAGTTTGTGGAATGTGCGGTTCCTCAGTGGCAGGTACCCAAACGCCACTTTTTCTCACGGAAGGCGATTCCAGCTCTCTACCGGCATGTGGAAGGCAATGTCCATGCCTCGCTGGACAGGGCGGTCAGCGGTAAGGTGCATATTACCGCTGACTCATGGTCCGGCAGACAGGGACGTTACCTAAGTTTCACGGCGCATTGGGTGACTCTGCTGGCAGCTGGGAAGGATGCAGGACAAGGTGCAGTAGTGTTGGAGGTTGTTCCGCCACCACGCCTCCAAAATGCCACTACTAATGATTGTGACACACCTCTCTCCTCCACCCCCTCCTCTTCTTCTTCCTCCATGGCCTCTTCCTGTGCTTTGTCCTCGGAACCAGCAGTGCTCCGTAGCCGTTCAGGGGGCTACGCAAGTACGCAGGCCAAAAGATGCCATGCGGTGGTTGAGCTTGTGTGCTTGGGGGACAGGAGCCACACTGGGGCAGAGGTTCTGTCACTCTGCAGGGGCAGGTTCAGAGGTGGTTGATGCCACGCCAACTTAAGGCAGGAATGGTGGTTTGCGACAATAGCACCAACCTCCTCTCTGCCCTCCGACAGGGACAAATGACCCATGTGCCCTGTTTGGCTCACGTCCTTAACTTGGTGGTGCAGCGGTTCTTGGGCAGGTACCCGGGCTTACAGGATGTCCTGAGGCAGGCCAGGAAAGTCTGTGTGCATTTCCGCTGGTCATATAATGCTAGTGCTCGGCTGGCGGACCTCCAAAAGGAGTTTAACCTGCCCAAGAACCGCCTAATCTGTGACATGCCCACCAGGTGGAACTCAACGTTGGCCATGCTGCAGCGGCTGCACACGCAGCAGAGGGCCATCAATGAGTACCTGTGGGCCATGATCAGGGATGCATGCACTGTCCTGTCACCATTTGAGGAGGCCACGAGGATGGTGAGCAGTGACAGTGCATGCATCAGTGACACTGTCCCCCTTGACCACCTGTTGGAGCACACGCTGCGTGGAATAATGGACAGGGCACTTGAGGCAGAACAGAGGCAGGAAGAGGAGGACTTCCTTAGCCCTCAAGGCCCCCTTTATCCAGACAGTGTTCCTGCATGCCCGCCGATCACACAGGAAGAGGACAAGGAGGAGAAGGAGGAGGAGGATTGTGTCAGTATGGAGGTGGAGCCTGGCACTCAGCATCAGCAGCAGTCTTTAAGGGATCAGTCCCAAGAAACACATGGACTTGTACATGGCTGGGAGGAGGTGGCTGCGGACCATGTCGTCCTTAGTGACCCAGAGGACTCCGGACCGAATGCCTCAGCAACCTACGCTGCATGGCCTCCCTGATCCTGCAAAGCCTGCGAAAGGACCCTCGGATTTGTGGTATCAAGGAGAGGGATCAGTACTGGCTGGCAACCCTTTTGATCCACGTTACAAGGGTAAGGTGGTGGAACTTATCCCGCCGTCGCAGAGGGAGCAGAGGATGAAACATCTTTGGGAGGCCTTGCAGAAAGGTTTGTGCAATGCGTTTCCAGAGCCTGGGCTGTATGGCCTCCCTGATCCTGCAAAGCCTGCGTAAGGATCCTCGTATTTGTGGTATCAATGAGAAGGACCAATACTGGCTGGCAACTGTCCTTGATCCACGTTACAAGGGTAAGGTTGCGGACCTTATCTTGCCGTCGCAGAGGGAGCAGAGGATGAAACATCTTCGGGTGGCCTTGCAGAAAGGTCTGTGCAACGCGTTCTCAAAGACTGGGAGGTTACAAACTCCTGTTTCTGGACAACGTGTTGCTGAGGCTTCGGTCAGTCAAAGAAGGAGCAGTGGAGAAGGTGGCCGTCTAACCGATGCGTTCAGACAATTTTTTAGTTCACAGCCCCAAGGTATGATCGGTTCCAGCAACCATCGCCAGCGTTGTTTTACATGGTGCAGGAATACCTAGGGGCAAGATCTGACTTGGACACCTTTCCCACTGAAAATCCTCTGGGTTACTGGGTCTTGAGGATGGATCACTGGCCAGAGCTTGCACAGTATGCAATTGAGCTACTGGCCTGTCCTGCATCCAGCATTCTTTCGGAACACACATTCAGTGCTGCTGGAGGCTTTGTAACCGATCACAGGGTGCGCCTGTCCACCGACTCAGTCGATCGACTGACCTTCATAAAAATTAATCAGTCTTGGATCACCACCAGCTACCAAGCACCTGATGCTGATGTAACCGAATTATTTTTTTTTGAAATCTCAGATCCCTTCAAAGACTGCTTTTGCTGATGTTGAGTGACTATCCTGAGTAATTATCCTCTTCCTCCTCAATGATCACGCTGATAGCTTGTAAGAACATTTTTGGTTCTGGGCGCCGCCACCAGTGCCTAAGGCCCAATTTTTCAGCCCCTGTTTGACAGGGGCGTGTAATTACAATTTTTGATGCAATACTTTGCAGCAGGGCTCGTTCCTTCGTTCCAACTAGAGTATCTGTGAGGGGTTGCAGTGTTGTGGCACCAGCACCAGTGCCTAAGGCCTAATTTTTCAGCCCCTGTTTAACAGGGGCGTGTAATTACAATTTTTGATGCAATACTTTGCAGCAGGGCTCGTTCCTGCGTTCCAACTAGAGTATCTGTGAGGGGTTGCAGTGTTGTGGCACCAGTACCAGTGCCTAAGGCCTAATTTTTCAGCCCCTGTTTAACAGGGGTGTGTAATTACAATTTTTGATGCAATACTTTGCAGCAGGGCTCGTTTCCGCGTTCCAACTAGAGTATCTGTGAGAGGTTGCAGTGTTGTGGCACCAGCACCAGTGCCTAAGGCCCAATTTTTCTGCCCCTGTTCAACAGGGGCATGTAATTACAATTCTTGATCTAATATTTCACAGCAGGGCCCTGTGAGGGCTTACAGTGTTGTGGCCACAACAACACCTAAGGCCCAAATTTCTGCTGAGTATATAGGGCAGGCCCCTATTTTCAAACATCCAACTTACATATGACTCCTACTTGCAAACGGAAGGAGACAAAAGGAAGTGAGATGAAATCTACCCCTAGAAAGGGAAATTCTCTCCTGTAAGAGTTAATATGGGAAAAACATTTCTCCTTTCCACTGATGCTTTATCACCAATCCTTGTTTCACAAAAAAACCCAAATTTTCAAAAAACATTTGTCATTGGGACAAAAAGTGAGGTGAAATCTTCTGAAGAGGAGCACAGACAGCAAAACAAATATCACAGGGGTGATCACCCTTCCCTATGTTTTCCAAAAAGCTTAAAATAGATTTTTTGGCTGGAACTAAACACGTTAAAAATGTACTAGTTCAAAATTACAAACAGATTCTACTTAACAACAAACCTACAGTCCCTGTCTTGTTTGCACCGCCTGTATACTGCTGCTCAGAGTACAGAGCCTGTATACTGCTGTTTCCTTTTTTAATTTGGGTGCGGGGTTCCCCTTAATATCCATACAAGACCAAAAGGGCCTGGTAATGGACTGGGGGGTACCCATGCCGTTTGTCTCACTGATTTTCATCCATATTGCCAGGACCTGACATTACATTAAAGCCGCAAGCAGTTTTAAATTACTTTTCTTCCTTTAAAAATGACATTTTGTGCAGGGACTGTTCTAAGCACGGGAAACACGCGCCACTTTACAGGCATACTATAGACACCCCCCAGGTACGATATTTAAAGGAATATTTCACTTTTTTTTTTTTTTACTTTAAGCATCATTAAAATCACTGCTCCCGAAAAAACGGCCGTTTTTAAAAGTTTTTTTTGCATTGATACATGTCCCCTGGGGCAGGACCCGGGTCCCCAAACCCTTTTTAGGACAATACCATGCAAATTAGCCTTTAAAATTAGCACTTTTGATTTCAAACGTTCGAGTCCCATAGACGTCAATGGGGTTCTAACGTTTCTGCGAATTTTCTGTCCGTTCGCAGGTTCTGGTGCGAACCGAACCAGGGGGTGTTCGGCTCATCCCTAGTGATAAAATATGTACCCAGATATCGTGGTCAAAGGTGAGAGAGACAATGAGTGTAGATAGTAAGGAAAACGGAAATGTGGAGAACCGTATTTTACATTTTACTTTGTTCTTACCTAAAGAGAGACTTCACTAACTCTCCCCTACCCACCACATTTTGCCCCCTCTTATCTGCTATCCAGGATTGTCCTTAATTTAAATACTTATATGCCCAACAAATACAGCATTGCCCTGCTGTGATCCACTGCTCAGGTGCCACAGACCGGGTCCTGTGCCGCCATCTTACCCTTTGATGCCATTGGATCCCAGCTGCCTCTTCTGGGTTGATGTATCCAGCCCCTGACTATGTCCACCCACCAGCTGCTGTGAGTCCCTCTTTGGATATCCCTGTAAGATATCTCAGGAGGTTGCCAGAGCAGAGACATGACATTCTCACCTAGGCAAAAATGATGGTGGAGCCATAGAAAAAACATTTTTTACAAAATGTAATTTTCAAAAAATGCCATTTTGACACTATGGGAATGCAAGGAGTTAAAGTAATTAAGTGAATAACCACTTTAATATGATCAATGTCACTAGGGGGTCTAAAATACCTCCTACATGACAGTATATTTACCCCTATACACCCCTATACATTTCCTAAAGTTAAAATCTAAAATTAAAGCTAAATTAAACTTTCTGTTTAAATCTGCTCAATTAAAACTGACCTTTTTTGGTCTTGGCACAAAATATAAAACTTGTGAAGAACCTAATGACTTGGTGATGTATGGTGATGGCATCATGTTGTGGCGAAGACTTTCATCAACAGGGAATGGAAAACTGATTAGGACCAAGACAAAGTTGGAGAAAAACCTGGTCCAGTGGTCCAGTTAAAACTAATGCCGCGTACACACGGTCGGACTTTTCGTCTACAAAAGTCCAACGGACGCTGACGGACTAAAGCTGGCTGGTAATCCGATCGTGTGTGGGCTTCTCCGGACTTTCAACTGACTTTTTTAGCCTCAAATCCGACGTACTTTAGATTTGAAACATGCTTCAAATCTTTCCGACGGACTCGAGTCCGGTCGAAAAATCCGCTCGTCTGTATGCTAGTCCGACGGACAAAAACCCACGGTAGGGCAGCTATTGGCTACTGGCTATGAACTTCCTTATTTTAGTCCGGTGTACGTCATCACGTAAGAATTCGACGGACTTTTGTGTGATCGTGTGTAGGCAAGTCTGTTCGTTAGAAAGTATGCCGCAAGTCCGTCGAAAGTCCGCCAAAAGTCCGTCGAAAGTCTGTCGGACAGGCTGTCGGACTTTTGTAGCTGAAAAGTCCGACCGTGTGTACGCGGCATTAGTCCTCAATCCAATTGGGACATGAAAGTGAGATATGAAAATTGCTTTTCACCAATGAGACCTATTAATCCTGGCAAAGCTAAAACAACTGCACTGTCAAGAAAAAAAAGTCAAAATTAAGCAGCTCTGATTGCATCCAGAAGTGGTTCAACCACGTTGACACTCAGTATTCACTTTGGTGCCTATTATAGAGATATCAACATTTTAAATAATATTTCATTGTGCAATTGAAAAGGAAAAAAATGGTCTGCCAGTGAAAGCCTTAAAGGAAACCTCCAGGAAAAATGAAGACTACTTTGCAATGGGCCCCCTTCCACACCACAAGGGTAAAATGTTGGTTTTGTCTATACCACTACCCCTAGACAAAACCAGCATTTAACCATTGCAGTGTGGAGGGGGACCCAATGCAAAAGTAACTTTTTTATTGGAGTTCCACTTTAAAGTTAAATAAGAAAAATCTTTTTTATATTATTTACCTTTTTTTTGTATTCATTTTTTGTTAAACTTTGTTAAACAGTATACAGTATGTTAAAGGATAACTACACATCTAAGCAACCTAAGCCTTACAACCTCCCACTTTCCCCTCTCCATCAAGCTACCTATGCATTTTTGTATTTATCTCTGGCACCATACATAAGACAGAGCCTCTGACTGAGCAGAAAACACTCTTGTCCTCTTATAAACTTGTAGGACCATGTGCTTCTCCATATGCCTATTCTCTACAGACCCTAAAATAAAAGTTATTAACTTGCATGTAGACAGCATATCCATTAAGGCCTACAGAGATACACATGGTCATACTCCCACAGAAGAAGACAGGTGAGCCATTGGTTGTAGGCTACAGTTCCTTGAATGGTTTACCCGTTAGGTTGAAGCAAGTAGAAGGGGGTACAGTTATAATAGGAGGAGAGAGGGGTGGGGGACTGTTGACCTTAACTTGTTTATAAGTACAGTTATCCTTTAGTTTAGGGTTTCCCAACCAGTATTCCATTGAACTTGGCGGTTCCTCCAGAGGTTTCTAGGGGTTCCTTAAGCAATGAGTAATTTCTGCCACTCGGATCAGTTCACACTGACAACAATGATCTTTTTAGCTATCTGTAAGGGGGTAATTCTTCCCAATGACCACAAGTGTAAGGAGCATTCTTCCCACTGACCATCCCATTAATGTATCTTGTGTAGTGGGTATAGTCATTTTTAGCAGGGGTTCCATGAGACTGGAAAGTTATTTTAATAGTTCCTGTGTTGGTAAGGTTGAGAAAGGCTGCTTTAGGTAGAGCAGTGCTTCTATAGGCACCATAGGGTATTCAACAATTAACCAGTAAACTTACCACCCAAACTTTTTTACCTTGCAAAAAATGTTGGTTATTGACTATGGTGTAAATTGCACAAAATGAATTGCAGACATGAGCTGTCCTCTTTCGTTAATCAACCAATCCTATAAATGACATTGATGTTAGTGCATTGTAGTGCCTTTCATGGTACCCCAATGCACACAGCATACAGTACACGTGCATTGTGTTAAGAAAAAAAATGGAAGGGTGCGGTTTGGGCCACACTGGGGTGTGCTAGCAGCCCATTCAAAATGAATGGGAAACCTTATCACAATGAACATTAGCATTTGACTTAAAACATTGGCACATGTGTGACCTAGGCCTTAACTTTTTCACTACCAAAATCGTATCTGCTACATTTTGCATGACTACAATGACTTTGGATGATTAAAGCAGAACTTTACCCATAACAACTTAATACAAAATAATGTTATTTAGCAAGGAACATACATTCCACAATAATAAATAATCTACCAAAATTAGTGTGGACTTTAAATTGCCTCCAGCATTGTTTTCTGTTTCTTCTTGCTGGAGGCTGTCATTCTGCTGAAGCCAAGAGCTCCTGAGCAGCAGTGAATCTTTAGGCTGTCAGAAGATTGGTCTCTACATTTTTGACACAGTGCTGGAAAATAGAGAGCAATTGAGTATGTGCAGGGTAGTGTGAGACATTGTATTACTGGATTTTAAACAGAATAGGCACTTATTTTGAATGTTTTACATGGCTATACCTACAAAGGGGGCCAGCCTGAAGTGATCTAGAAGGACCTAATTTTCTGATTAAAGTTTCAATTTAATGAACATAATTTTAAAGATGGTAAAGCTACCACAAAGAAATAATGAGTTATGTATTATTTTGAATTTCCAAAGATATTCTGCAGGTTGCGTGCAATTCTTATTCTGAGAGCCTTGGTCCTTAGGCCGTAGATCAGAGGGTTAACAGTAATGGATGTACTCATACCACTCATAGAGATGATGACATGGGCAGTGGCTGAGAGAGAAATGCTACTTAACCTGTACCTAAAGGCAATAAACATAGCTCCAACTAGAAAAATGAACAAGGCAATTACATGAGTCACCAACGTTTGGGCAGCTTTCTGAGAGGCTTCCCCAGGAAGTTTGAAACAGATGACAATTGTCCTTATGTAACAATAAATAATCACAAGCATGGGGCTAATTGTGATGAACAAGGTCCATGTTATTCCATAGATATTATTAACTGTGATATCACTACAAGAAAGTCGTAGGAGGGACATAGTCTCACAGTAGACATTGTTGATATTTACTGCGCAAAAAGTCAGCCTTGCTGTTAGGAAAAAACCCCCACATAGTCCTATAAAAACAAAAACCCATATGGCAAGCAGTAACCTTTGACATGTCAA
Source organism: Lithobates septentrionalis (assembly GCA_037952835.1). Taxonomy (NCBI): domain Eukaryota; kingdom Metazoa; phylum Chordata; class Amphibia; order Anura; family Ranidae; genus Lithobates; species Lithobates septentrionalis. The sequence goes on along the minus strand of JBBDGP010002749.1, from coordinate 92,629 downwards.
GTTGGTCATCAGAGTGGGGTACCTCAGAGGGTGACCCACCGCCAAATATCGATCATATGCTATAGCGGTGAAAGTAAAAACTTCAGCAGCTGCGTAAGACTGCATGCAGAAGGCCTGAAATAGACATCCGAAGAGAGAAATAGTTGCATTTTTAGACAATAAGTCAATCAGTAGCTTGGGGAGGTAAGCTGAACTCCCAAACATCACATTGAGGACCAAGCCGCATATAAAGATGTACATCGGTTCATGCAAACTTTCCTCCGTCCAGGTTACATAGACAATCATGAAACTCACAACAAATGAAGCTGAATATACTGCGAAAGTAAGCAGAGCGTATAAGAATCGAAATGATTCCATCTCAACAAGCCCCACAAGGATAAAATTGGTGTAGGTTGTTGATATGTTCTCCATGGACAGAATTGGAGATAGACTTTATTTCTTGCAGTACACAGTAGACAAATCATTAAAAAAAAATTTCAGTCAGGATAATATTAAGGAAAGGAGAAGAAAAATGTTAATGTATGGATACATTGGTTCCTGTTACATTAGTAGATGAAAACATTCCAATCCAGCGAGGCATTTATAGCCCTCAGAAAGGTGAAGCTTTGCTTTGAATTAGGATGGCAACTTTGCATCATCTGCAACAAAGCCTTCCAGTGGGACCATTAGCTGTCACAGCTGGTGTCCTAATTAGTGTCAGAAATATATTTAGCCATGTAAAGCTGAACATTGAAAAGGAAAAAAAATACAAACCTTCAATGAACAGCTTTATTAAAACAATTTCAATGGTATATTTAACAGCCCAAAATGAAAGAAATAAGAGAAATGTATTGCTAAAGTTTAGTAGTAAGAAGAGCCGGCAACACTGTAATCCTTGAAGTGTCGTTTATTGGTACATCAGAGTGACAATAAAACAATAAATCTGATGCGTTTCGGCAGTAGCCTTAGTCGTAGCTAAGTTGTAGCTAAGCTACGACTAAGGCTACTGCCGAAACGCGTCAACTTTATTGCTTGATTGTCACTCTGATGTGCCAATACATGACACTTCAAGGATTAAAGTGTTGCCGGGTCTTCTTACTACTGTTGCATTGGAGTGTGTTGGGATACATCGAGCTTCGGCACCTGTGAGTGGACCTGGTGTATGGATTGAGTTGTCCCTGCAGAGAGCACTATTACCCTTCTTCTTTTCATTGCTAGAGTTTACACACACTTTAACACACATGCCAACTGTACGATCACCAAATTGTATGCTTTTATCCCTATCTTTAAATGACATGTTTCAGTGGTGGTAGGGACAGATTGATTAATGCATAGATGAATGCAAACATGGTGCTTTCCTCCAGTAGGGCGCAACTCCTGGATCACTGATCTAAGTGAAGTACTAAGGGGTATATCTCTCCATACAGTCCTGAAATATACACAGCTCTATCACTGGGTAGAACGTGGCATCACCCATCCCTCCTCTGCACCTCATCCAATCAGAGAATGCCTTGTATTTAAGGAGTTGTAAAGGCAGAATGTTTTTTTTATCCTAATGTATTCTATGCATTAAGATAAAAAGCCTTCTGTGTGCAGCAGCCCCCCTAACACTTACCTGAGGTCCCTCTCTTTCCAGCGATGTCCACAAGTGTCTCAGCCATCTGAGATTCTCCCTCCTGATTGGCTGAGACACAGCAGCGGAGCAGTGGCTACCACTGCTGTCAATCAAAGTCAATTAGCCAATTAGGGGAGAGAGGGGGCGGGGCGGGGTCCTGAATGGAGACAAAGCCTCCAGCAGCACTGAATATGCATTCCGAAAGAACGCTGGATGCAGGACAGGCCAGTAGCTTAATTGCATACTGTGCAAGCTCTGGCCAGTGATACATCCTCAAGACCCAGTAACCCAGTGGATTTTCGGTTGGAAAGGTCTCCAAGTCTGATCTTGCCCCTAGGTATTCCTGCACCATGTACAACAAACGCTGGCGATGGTTGCTGGAACCGATCATACCTTGGGGCTGCGGACTAAAAAATTGTCTGAACGCATCGTTCAGATGGCCACCTTCTCCACCGCTCCTTCTGTGACTGACCGAAGCCTCAGCAACACGTTGTCCATGAGTACCAGGAAATTGTAACCTTCCAGGCTCTGGAAACACATTGCACAAACCTTTCTGCAAAGCTTACCGAAGATGTTTTATCCTCTGCTCCCTCTGCGATGGGTGGATAAGTCCTGCCACCTTACCCTTGTAACGTGGATTAAGAAGGGTTGCCAGCCAGTACTGATCCCTTTCCTTGATACCACAAATCCGAGGGTCCTTTCACAGGCTTTGCAGGATCACGGAGGCCATGCAGCGTAGGTTTGCTGAGGCATTCGGTCCAGAGTCCTCTGGGTCACTAAGGACGACCTGATCCGCAGACACCTCCTCCCAGCCACGTACAAGTCCATGAGTTTCTGAGGACTGAAACCGATCCCTTGAAGACTGCTGCTGATGCCGAGTGCCAGGCTCCACCTCCATGCTGACACAATCCTTCTCCTCCTCCTCTTCTTTCTGTGTGATAGGCGGGCCTGCAGGAATACTGTCTGGATAAAGGGGGCCTTGAGAGGTAAGGAAGTCCTCCTCTTCCTCCCCCTGTTCTGCCTCAAGTGCCCTGTCCATTATTCCACGCAGCGTGTGCTCCAAAAGGAAAACAAGAGGGACAGTATCACTGATGCATGCACTGTCACTGCTCACCATCCTCGTGGCCTCCTCAAATGGTGACAGGACAGTGCATGCATCCTTGATCATGAGCGAAAAAAAGCCAAGCTTCCCTGACCCTGTCCTGGTGCCATACTCGCACAAGTAGTCATTGATGGCCCTCTGCTGCGTGTGCAGCCACTGCAGCATTGCCAACGTTGAGTTCCACCTGGTGGGCATGTCACAGATGAGGCGGTTCTTGGGCAGGTTGCATTCCTTTTGGAGGTCAGCCAGCCGAACACTAGCATTATATGACCGTCAGAAATGCCCACAGACTTTCCTGGCCTACAGGAGATCCTGTAAGCCCGGGTACCTGCACAAGAATTTATGATGTGAGCCAAACAGGGAACATGGGTGAAGTGTCCGTGTCGGAGGGCGGAGAGGAGGTTGGTGCCATTGTCGCAAACCACCATTCCTGGCTGAAGCTGGCATGGCGTCAACCACCTCTGAGCCTGCCCCTGCAGAGCTGACAGAATCTCTGCCCCAGTGTGGCTCCTGTCCCCTAAGCAGACCAACTCAAGCACCGCATGGCATCTTTTTGCAATGCCATGCGTAGCCCCTAGAATGCCTACGGAGCATCACTGGTTCCAAGGACAAATCTGCACAGGAAGAGGCCATAGAGGGAGAAGAAGAGGACGGGGTGGAGGAGAGGTGTGGCAGAATCACCACTACCAGCATTTTGGAGGCATAGTGGCGGAACATGCTCCAACAATACTGCACCCTGTCCTGCATCCTTCCCAACTGCCAGCAGGGTTACCCAGTGCACCGTGAAAGATAGGTAACGTCCCTGTCCATGCCTGCTGGTAATATGCACCTTAGCGCTGACCGCCCTGTCCAACGAGGCCAAGACATTGCCTTCCACATGTCTGCAGAAAACCGGAATGGCCTTCCGAAAAAAAAAATGGCGTTTGGGAACCTGCCACTGAGGCACATTCCACAAATTCTCGAAAGGGGGCAGAGTCTACCAGCTGAAAAGACAGCAGTTGGAGTGCTAGCAATTTAGCCAAACTAGCATTCAGCCGCTGAGCAAGTGGATGGCTGGGACCGAATTTCTTTTGCCGGTTTAGCAACTGGGGTAGGGAAATTTGCCTGCTACAATCGGATGTTGGTGTACCGCTAACAGATTGCCCGGAAGTGCTTGGGACACCTAATTCTACACCTTCATTCCTCTCAGTGCAGGCCTCTGAGAGGACTGAAGTTATAGTGGGGTTGGAGATCCCAGCTGATGAGGAGCAAGGAGAGGCCTGCCTTGTTCTTTGGTGTGGGTCTTTTAAGTACTGTTGCCAACGGACTGCATTGGAGCTCGACATATGTCTGGTCAAGCATGTGGTGCCCAAGCGGCTGCTGTTTTGGCCACGCTTGATACACTTCAGACATATGTTGGAAACAGCAACGGTGCGATCTGCTGCACACGTCTCAAAAAAGTCCCACACCAAAGAACTTTTGGGAAAACGCGCATGCAGGGCTCTGTGGTGTGATGCAGTCGGTTGCCTGCCCTTAAGCTGGCCCCTGTAAGGGCATCTTGCCTCGTTGGAGATGTGCATCCTCCTCCCTTTTATCTGGCACCCATGTAGAGTCAGTGACCCCATCATCCCCTCCCTCCTCGCCACTGGAGAAAACCTGGCAGTATGCTGCAGCTGGGGGAACATGACTGCCAGTTTCTTGTCTTTCTTGGGCACCCCCTCTATCTGGGCTCACGTTACTGCCTTCATCCTCAACCTGGGTACCATCATCAGAGCCTTCAAAACGCTGTGCATCCTCCTGCAGCATGTACCCTACACTGTGGTCGAACAGTTCGGGGGACTCCTCAGGGCATGATGGTGGGACTAGGGAAGGAGTGACTGATGACATTGAGCCGATGGAAGAGGCCACTCTGGCAGCTGCATTGGCAGACAAAGTACCCTGATCCTGGGTGACAGAGGATGAGGAGGATGAGGACGGCTTGGTTATCCACTCTACCAGCTCTTCTGCATGTTATGGCTCAGCACGGCCAGCTGACGAAAAAAAGAACAAGCGTGCCCCACAGCCACGTGCTGAGGATGCACCGTGTCCACAACCAGCACTGTTGGCTGTAGACACAGAGCCTGCTTGCCCTCTTTTAGTGGCCTGTGAGCGTCTGCCTCTCCTTGGTGGCCTTCCAGATATACTGTACAAATGGATTAGCAAAACAACGCCTGAAGTTTACTAAAAACAGTACACCAGGAATGGCCTACAGTCAGGTATAGGCTTGGCTGTACTACAATGCAGTGGATATATATTTTATGAACTGCAGGAAAAGTCCAACAGGAACACTTGCAGAGTCAGGGACAAGCAGGAGTTGGCAAAGTGCTGGCAGCGAGGTACACAATCAGAAGGCAGGCTCATAGTCAGGGACAGGCAGTGGATATCAACAGACTGGCAGCGGAGTGCAAGATCAGGAGACAGAACCATGGTCAGAAGTCCAAGCTGGGGTCGGTGCAGGAAGCAGAGGTAAACAAGGATGCAGGAGTAATCCGAGAGAATGGTCAAAGGAAGCCAGGTGTTCAGGATCAGGATCAATCAAGCAAGACAGCAACAGGAATACAGGAACGAGCTGAGACAATCCAGCACTGACACTAGTAAGGTGATCATTTAAATAGGGCGCCATGTGCCATGATTCGTTGGCATACGAACGTGCGCGCGCTGATGCACACTCGTTCGTGTGGGTGCTCCAACGTGCATGCTGGGTCTGGGACTCGTTCGTTCTTGCCGCATGTTCGTATATAGAAGAACGAAGATTGACGGCTGGCACATGGGAACGAGCACTTGCTACGATGGTTCTCGGACATTGGCCCCTCCTTAGGGAAAGCCTCCGGATGCCCATCCAAGCTATCTTTCCCAGATGAGAGCGATGAAAGGCTTGTATAAGTCTTGGGGCATGAAGATTTGTCTCAGGCTCCCAGGAATTTTCCTCTGGGCCAAAACCTCTCCACTTAATTAGATATTGATTCTGTCCCCGCCTTCTCCTACAATCTACAATGGTCTCGATCTCAAACTCTTCCTCTTCATCCACCATTATAGCTTCTGGGATTCCCACTTCACGACCCAGAAAGGGATTTACCACAGTAAAGTAGGGAGGTATGAAACACAGAGTGGATCTTAAATGAATCCGGAAGTTCAAGTTCATAAGCCACTGGGTTAATCTTTTTCTTGATCGGAAAATGTCCCAAGTATCTAGGTCCCAGACAAGTCAATTTCAGATTTACTGTAAAGAGCCACACACGGTCACCAACCTTCAAATCCAGTTCCTCTCTCCTCCTCTTGTCAAAGAATCTTTTATTATCTTCTTGTGCCCTGGAAATGGTCTCTCTCAGCACCTGGTTATTGGTAGAAAAGAAGTTTACTCTATCCTGGACAGCTGGCAAAGGGGAATCCGGAACCAGTGTTGGCAAAAAAGAGGGATGAAACCCATAGTTGGAGAAGAAGGGAGATTGATTGGTGGCTGTATGGGCAGAGTTATTAAATGCGAATTCTGCCAAGGGCAGTAGTGAGGCCAAATCATCCTGGGAAAAGGAGGAAAAGCAGCGTAGGTACTGCTCCAGCGTCTGATTAATACGCTCATTCTGCCCATTGGACTGAGAGTGGTAGGCCGAAAAGAAACTGAGTTTGATGCCCAGAGCTTCACACTGTGCTTTCCAAAACTTTGAAGTGAACTGCACTCCACGATCTGAGACAATGTCACTAGGAACTCCATGCAGTCTAACAACCTCTTTAACGAAAACTTTGGCAGTTTCTGTTGCTGATGGGGTCTCTTTCATGGGGAAAGAGTGTCATCTTGGAGAAGCGATCAACCACCACAAAGATGGATGAAAACCCCTCGGAAGGAGGAAGCTCCACAATAAAATCCATTGCAATTTTATCCCAGGGTCTTTCAGGAATGGGCAGTGGTCTTAGTAGTGCCCATGCTTTGCTTTTACTATTCTTGTTCCTGAGGCAGGTCGGGCAAGAACCAACATTTCCTGCAATCCCTTGCTAGGTTAGGCCACCAGAAATGTCTCTGGACCAAATCCATGGTCTTGTATCCCCCGAAATGGCCGGCCAACGGGTAGTCATGGCACACTTGCAGGATGGTAGTGCGCTGATTCTGTGGAATAAAAACCTTATTATCCTGCCAATAGAGTCCATCGTTTTCCTGGAGGTTCATATATGGGGGCAGAGAGATTCCGCTGGATGCTTGACAGATCTGAGACATTAAATCGGCCTGTGTTAGTAGAAAGCTTCCGTGAACATATGGGATAGCGCATCGGGTTTCACATTTTTGGACCCGGGCCGGTAAGTAATATGGAAACTGAAGCGTGAAAAAAAAGAGCCCATCTTGCCTGTCTGGTTCTGAGGCGTTTGGCGGTTCTGAGGTATTCTAAATTTTTGTGATCCGTGAAGATCAGTATTGGGTGCGCTGCTCCCTCCAGGAGGTACCGCCACTCTTCCAGGGCCGATTTGATCGCCAACAGTTCTCGGTCTCCCACATCATAGTTCCTTTCTGACGGCCCTAATTTCTTTGAGAAAAAGGCCACGGGGTGCATTAGAGATTTACGGTAGGTCCTTGGCGCTGGGACAAGATGGCCCCCACAGCGCTTTCTGAGGCATGTAGGGAAGGGCAGGGTCGGGATGCTTCAGTACCGGAGCAGAAGTAAATAGTCCCTTTAATTTGTCAAAAGCAGCTTGAGCTGCCTCAGTCCATTGAAAACGGTTCTGTTTCTTGGCGAGTTGAGGGATGGGCATGATGATACCTGAGAAGTTCTTAATAAATTTCCTGTAAAAATTAGATAAGCAGATGAAACGTTGTACCCCTTTTTATCAATTGGAGGTGGCCAGGACATTATAGCTGAGACCTTTTGAGGATCCATTGCCATACCTCCCGTAGAGATTACCAGTCCGAGAACGTGAATGGTCTGTCGTTCAAATTCACATCTCTCAGCCTTAGCATAGAGTCCGTTTTGTCTTAATCTAAGAAGGACCTGCTTTACATGGCCACGATTTAATTCTAGAGAGACCGAGAAAATCAGAATGTCGTCCAGGTAAACGATCATGAACAAATCTAGGAAGTCTCTGAAAATGTTTTTTACAAAATGCTGGAAAGTTGCCGGGGCGTTGCATAAACCAAAAGGCATAACGGATACTCAAAGTGGCCAAAACGAGTCCGGAAGGCCGTTTTCCACTCGTCTCCTTTTCTGATTCTGATCAGGTTGTAGGCACCTCGTAAATCCAGTTTAGTGAATATTTTTACAGAGCGGAGTTTCTGAAATAATTCTGGAATTACAGGAAGGGGGTAACGATTTTTAAAGGTAATCCGATTTAATTCTCTGTAATCCACACATGGACGGAGTGAGTGATCTTTCTTCTCGACGAAGAATATTCCTGCCCCGGCTGGGGAAGTAGAGTGCCTGATGAACCCCCTCCTGAGGTTCTCGTTGACATAATCCTTCAGGACCAGGAGTTCAAGCTCTGAAAGGGGGAAAATCCTTCCAAATGGAATTTCTTCCCCCTGGTAAGAGTTCAATCGGGCAGTCATGGTCCCAGTGAGGGGGAAGAGTGTCTTTCTTCTGCTTATCAAAGACATCCAGGAAATCATGGTACATGGATGGGACAAGGTCTTGGGATTCGGACACCGGTTTTAGACAGCCAACAACTGTAGCCATATGGTGGAGGGAGACAATTGTGGAGGCAGTAGGAAGACTGGAAGACCACCTTGCCCGTAGTCCAATCTATCTGGGGGTTATGTGCTTGCAACCATGGCATCCCAAAAATGATCAGAAAAAGTGGTGAGGAGATAACGTCCAGGCACAATAGTTCTTGGTGGTTGGGTAAAATGTCAGCGGGCAGAGATTGAGTCTCATGGGTGATGGGCCCAGATTTGATGTTTGACCCATCAGCTAATCGTATGGACAGTTTCTGTTGCTTGGATCGTAGGGGAATATTGTGTTGCAGGACAAAGGCATGGTCGATGAAACAGCTACAGGCGCCTGAATCAATTATGGCCTGGACTTGGAGTGCCCCTTCTGGAAGCTGTAGGGAGACAGGAACAGCAATGTGAGCAGATCTTGATAGAGTCAATGCATAAGGATCATGAGGAGGAGAGTCAAACTTACGAGTCTTGTTGGGACACATGTTTGCGTAGTGACCGGCTCCTCCGCAATAGAGGCAGAGATTATTCAGGCGTCGGCTCTGCTTTTCCTTTGGTGTCAGTGGTGAACGAAGCAGGCCTATCTGCATTGGCTCTGGGGCTTCAGTAATGGCAGCTGGTAGTGGGGGTGCAGGAGTAGGTGGATTACTAGGTACCCTGGGTAGCATTCATATGGGCCGGTACTGGCTGGTCCTTTCAGATCTCCGCTCCCTTAGCCGATGATCGATCTGAATAGATAGTTGGATCAATTCTTCTAGGGAATTGGGAATCCCTACACGAGCCAGCTCATCTTTAAGTGCCTCCGAAAGTCCTAGTCAGAACTGAAAGCAGAGCACGGCATCGTTCCATTGTGTATCAGAACTCCACCGTTTAAAGTCTGTCACGTAGTCTTCCACAGGCCTAAGACCCTGCTGGAGGGTGTGGAGGCTGGCCTCGGCTGTGGTGGTACGTTGGGGATCGTCATAAAGCTTGGCCATTTCATTCAAGAAAGAGTCCATAGTATTCAACAAGGGACTTTTTTGTTCCAACAGGTGGTGAGCCCAGGTCTGGGGTTCTCCCTGAAGTAATGAAGTAATGAAATGATGAACCCCACCTTGGTGCTTTCCAAGGAGAAGGTGCGGAGTTGTAGCAAGAAATACAACTGGCAGGCATTCCTAAAAGCGCGGAACTTGCCGCGGTCTCCTGTAAATCTCTCGGGAGCAGGGACCCATGGCTCCTGAGGAGGCAACACTACTGTGGGTGTAGAAGCTGGAGCTGGTGGTGAAGGTGCTGTGGCTGTCGGGTGCGTTGAGGTGCTTGGAGAGAGAGGCTCCACTCTCTGTTCGAGACGCTGGTTGCCATCTTGCAGGCCCTGAACTGCCTGGGTAAGGTTTGCAATCTGTTGGCACAGTACATCCATAGCTGAGGCCCCCCTTTCGGACTCCATGTGGCTGGATTGTACTGTCACGTACCTTACAGCAGAGCCCAAAATGACGAGGGTGGCCTCTTGCAGGGTCCCGGTCCTAGCACCCCTGGAGGTTGAGACAGGGACTGCTAGGACGGTGGAAGGGTGCAGGTGCCTGCAGGCAGGATCAGGAACACCGGAGCCTTCGTGGAAGAGGTGAGGCACTGATCACCGGACTTGTTCGGGAAAAGTCCAACAGGAACACTTGCAGAGTCAGGGACAAGCAGGAGTTGGCAACGTGCTGGCAGCGAGGTACACAATCAGAAGGCAGGTTCGTAGTCGGGGACAGGCAGTGGTTATCAACAGACTGGCAGCGGAGTACAAGATCAGTAGACAGAACCGTGGTCAGAAGTCTAAGTTGGGGTCGGTGCAGGAAGCAGAGGTAAACAATGATGCAGGGGTAATCCGAGAGAATGGTCAAAGGAAGCTGGGTGTTCAGGATCAATCAAGCAAGACAGCAACAGGAATACAGGAATGAGCTGAGACAATCCAGCACTGACACTAGTAAGCTGATCATTTAAATAGGGCACCTTGCACCATGATTTGTTGGCATACGAACGTGCGCGCGCTGACGCACACTCGTTCTTGTGGGTGCGCCAATCTGCATGCTTGGTCCAGGATTGGTTTGTTCTTGCTGCACGTTCGTATCAGAAGAACGAAGACTGACGGCTGGCGCGCGGGAACGAACACTTGCTACGATGGTTCTCTGACAGCAGCTCACTGAGTCACCTGTCTGAAAGTGCCTTTGAACACATACTTCAGGAATGTCCTACAGTCATTTATAGGCTTGGCTGTACTACAATGCAGTGGATATATATTTTATGAACTGCAGCTCATTGAGTCACCTGCCTGCCTGCCTGAAAGTGTCTTTGAACACGCACTCCAGGAATGGCCTACAGTCAGGTATAGGCTTGGCTAGACTATATACAGTGGGGACGGAAAGTATTCAGACCCCCTTAAATTTTTCACTCTTTGTTATATTGCAGCCATTTGCTAAAATCATTTAAGTTCATTTTTTCCTCATTAATGTACACACAGCACCCCATATTGACAGAAAAACACAGAATTGTTGACATTTTTGCAGATTTATTAAAAAAGAAAAACTGAGATATCACATGGTTCTAAGTATTCAGTCCCTTTTCTGTGACACTCATATATTTAACTCAGGTGCTGTCCATTTCTTCTGATTATCCTTGAGATGGTTCTACACCTTCATTTGAGTCCAGCTGTGTTTGATTATACTGATTGGACTTGATTAGGAAAGCCACACACCTGTCTATATAAGACCTTACAGCTCAAAGTGCATGTCAGAGCAAATGAGAATCATGAGGTCAAAGGAACTGCCTGAAGAGCTCAAAAACAGATTTGTGGCAAGGCACAGATCTGGCCAAGGTTACAAAAAACATTTCTGCTGCACTTAAGGTTCCTAAGAGCACAGTGGCCTCCATAATCCTTAAATGGAAGACGTTTGGGATGACCAGAACCCTTCCGGCCAAACTGAGCTATCGGGGGGAGAAGAGCCTTGGTGAGAGAGGTAAAGAAGAACCCAAAGATCACTGTGGCTGAGCTCCAGAGATGCAGTCGGGAAATGGGAGAAAGTTGTAGAAAGTCAACCATCACTGCAGCCCTACACCAGTCGGAGCTTTATGGCAGAGTGGCCCGACGGAAGTCTCTCCTCAGTGCAAGACACATGAAAGCCCGTATGATATGCTAAAAAATACCTGAAGGACTCCAAGATGGTGAGAAATAAGATTCTCTGGTCTGATGAGACCAAGATAGAACTTTTTGGTCTTAATTCTAAACGGTATGTGTGGAGAAAACCAGGCACTGCTCATCACCTGTCCAATACAGTCCCAACAGTGAAGCATGGTGGTGGCAGCATCATGCTGTGGGGGTGTTTTTCAGCTGCAGGGACAGGACGAATGGTTTCAATCGAGGGAAAGATGAATGCGGCCAAGTACAGGGATATCCTGGACGAAAACCTTCTCCAGAGTGCTCAGGACCTCAGACTGGGCCGAAGGTTTACCTTCCAACAAGACAATGACCCTAAGCACACAGCTAAAATAAAGAAGGAGTGGCTTCACAACAACTCCATGACTGTTCTTGAATGGCCCAGCCAGAGCCCTGACTTAAACCCAATTGAGCATCTCTGGAGAGACCTAAAAATGGCTGTCCACCAACGTTTATCATCCAACCTGACCGAACTGGAGAGGATCTGCAAGGAGGAATGGCAGAGGATCCCCAAATCCAGGTGTGAAAAACTTGTTGCATCTTTCCCAAAAAGACTCATGGCTGTATTAGATCAAAAGGGTGCTTCTACTAAATCAGAGCAAAGGGTCTAAATACTTAGGACCATGTGATATTTCAGGTTTTTTTTAATAAATCTGCAAAAAGGTCAACAATTCTGTGTTTTTCTGTCAATATGGGGTGCTGTGTGTACATTAATGAGGAAAAAAATGAACTTAAATAATTTTAGCAAATGGCTGCAATATAATTTAAGGGGGTCTGATTACTTTCTGTCCCCACTGTATATACAAGCCTATATATATATATATATATATATATATATATATATATATATATATATATATATATATATATATATATATATATTAAATGAACTGCAGCTCACTGAGTCACCTGCCTGAAAGTGTCTTTGAACACGTACTCCAGGAATGGCCTACAGTCAGGTATAGGCTTGGCTGGACTACAATGCAGTGGATATATATTTTATGAACTGCAGCTCACTGAGTCACCTGCCTGCCTGCCTGAAAGTGTCTTTGAACACGCACTCCAGGAATGGCCTACAGTCTAGGCTGATCTGGTATAGGCTTGGCTACACTATATATATACAAGCCTATATATATATTAAATGCACTGCAGCTAGCTGAATCAACTTGAAAAATAAAACCAAACAAATACAGCGCTGATAGAATGACCAATGCAATCAAAAGCTAAAATAGTGCGTGCTAACAAAATTATATAATAAATTGTATAAATGATGATAATAGGTGCATGTGCTATACCATCAAAGAACTAAAGTGCTGCGTGCTGACAATAAATAAAATATCAATAATAAGTGCCATGCAATAGGTGCAAATGCTAGGAAATCCACAAAAAATGTCACCACTTAGGCTAATACAGAAGAAATGGTGACTGCTTGCAAATAGTCCCAAAGTGAACTACCCCAGCCAGGCTGATCCCAGAGCTCTTGGACAGGCAGCTTCACCGGAACACAGACAGCAACTCTTTGACCTGTACTGTCAATCAATCCCATATGTATTTGCAAAGCGGTACCTCTAGCGTGGATATACAGATAGGAGTGTTGATGTTCAAATGAGGCTTGTGGATATCCACCCAAAAATAAAAGAAAAAATGATATGGTGAAGTATTGCGGAGTAATGGAATCACTTGCGCTACAAAGCGCTACTCACAAATCCTCGGTTGCAAACAGGCATGTCAGAGAGCTTCCGCAATCGCCGCTGGTAGCGTGCGTTCCACGGAGCCAGGAAGAAAACGTCACTTGGTTTAAGGCGTCAGCCGGATGTTGCGTCGACGCGTTTTGCCCCTCCCCCAGGGCGTCATCAAAGGACTCAACATCCAAACCACAACCCGGAAATATATAGTATGTATGGCAAAAGTGACAGCCAATCAAGGCTAGTGGAAAGCAAACACCTTCACATGTCCTGAATCATCATATCCTGTTGCAAACCGAAAACTTTATTACAAACCAAGGGTGAACAGCATATGGACAATACAGAAAGAAGATAAATGACTGAGTCTTATACAAGCAAAAAGCATCTCACATCAAGTTTGCCTGATAAAAATAAAAATAAACAATGTATATTATTATCTAATTGGATAGGATTATTTGACTATTAATGAATATATTTAATTATTTAAAAAATATATATATAAAATAAATAATGAAAAAAAAAAATATATATATATATGAAATAAAAAAATAATAAAAAATAAAAAATATAAAGAATAAAGAATATCAAAAATAGAAAAATAGAAAAATAAAATGAAATGAAATAAAACAAAAAATAATTTTAATGGAAAATAACAGTGGAAAAATAAAAAATAAAAAATATAAGAATACTAAGATGTATTATACGTTTTTAAGAAAATATATTTGCTCCTATTCTTTCTTATTCAGCTTAGAATGGAGTGATTAAATTCATTATATAGTAATACAACAGCATATTAAGAAAAAATTATCACTAACCTACTCCACAAAATAAACCCCAGGAACAAATACCCCACAAATAAAAATATATTTATAGTTCACCAATTGGATAAAAAACAATTTAAATCTAGCTCGACATTGAGCCCATAAGGCTGTAAAGTACGAAGCCGATGGATCCATTGAGTTTCGTTCTGTGAAATGGCTTTCTTCAAATCAGATCCCCTCCAATGTCCCTCAACTTTATCAATTCCGCAAAAGGTCAATAGGCTGGGGTCCCTATTGTGGAATAACCTAAAATGGTTAGAAAGGCCATGATGTCTATAGCCCTTCTTAATTCTATTGACATGCTCTCTCAATCTGACCCCTAGCTGTCTAGTAGTCCTCCCCACGTACTGTAAATTACATGGGCAGGATAACAGATAAGTCACATGCGTGGTACTGCACGTAATACATTTCTTTATTTCAAAAACCCTTCCTTCGGATGACGATTTAAAATGAGTGTTTTTTCTTTTCCGAAATATTGAGGTCCTGCAAATCATACACCTACCACAACTGTAGAAACCAGTCTTATCCAGAAAAGTACACACCTTCCTGGGAGGGTTCACCACGTTGTGTGCCAGTTGTAATCTAAGGGTAGGTGGCTTTGTGTAAATAAATCTTGGTCGTGAGGGTAAGATTTTTTTCAGATCAGTATTTTCCAGTAGTAGAGGCCAATGTTCCTTAATGATTTTTTCAAAATATCGATATTGTCTATTAAAACCTGTCTTAAAAGCTAAACTATAATCATTTTCTTTGGTGACTTTAGATTTGAATAAGTCCTTTCTGTCCATTTCACCAACTAGCTTTTTGGTGCGTTCCAACTCTTCTAATTTGTATCCCTTGGCTCTAAAACGCTCTAGAATGACATTAGCTTGTAAGTTGTAATCATCTTCTTTACTGCAATTTCTTCTCACTCTGAGCATTTGGCTTTTCGGAATACCCCTCAACCATCTTGGATGGTGGCAGCTCGTCAGCGGAATATAGCCATTCCTGTCCACATCTTTGAAAAAAGTGCGTGTGCATAGTTAGTCACCCTCTCTAAAGACAGTGAGATCTAAGAAATTAATCTCCGTATGGCTAAAATTCTCGGAAAAGGAAATATTAAAAGAATTTTCACTAATTTTCTTTAAAAATACAAAAAATGATTCTGGTGATCCTGCCCAAATTATAAAAATATCATCAATGTACCTCTTGTAGCGTCTGAGTTCCGGTATATTGGTTTGATATATGGCTTGATTTTTCCAAAAACTCATGAAAATGTTGGCTACTGAGGGGGCATACTTAGCCCCCATTGCCACACCTTTAATCTGTCTATAGTACTCCTTTTCGTGCGAGAAAAAATTATGGCTCATTGCCATATCAAGTGCTTCCAACAGGAACTCTTTCTGTTTAATTTGGATATTGGTGCTTTCCAATGCCCATTCAACAGCTTGGAGGGCATGTTTTTGTTGGATGTTAGTATAGAGAGAATTAACATCCATACTCACCAACAAACAATCTCCTGATACTGTCATTGGGCTGATCAATTCTATAAGGTCCTTGCTATCTTTGAGGTAGGAGGGGTATCCATTAGTAAGTGGCTGTAAAAAATGATCCAAATATTCACCAAGTCTAGAGAATAGAGACCCAATTCCACTAACTATGGGCCGACCCGGCGGCTTCGTAGAATTTTTATGTATTTTCGGTAACTGATAAATCACCGGTATTCGTGGAGCATTCGGCACCAGATATCTTGCCTCCTTCTTTTTTAAAATTCCTTCTTCCTTGGCCATTTTAATTAAATTCTTTAACTGGGCTTTATATTTCTTTGTGGGGTTACATCTTAACTTCTCGTATGTTGCTTGATCCCCAACCAATTTATTTAGTTCTTCCAAATAATCTGTTTTGTTAAGTATTACTACTCCCCCACCCTTGTCTGCTGACCTTATTACTATGTTTTTGTTCTTCTCTAAGGCCTTTAAGCCCTTCTCCAGATCCCTCTGGTGTCTCTTAGGATATATAGCAAGTCTATCCAAATCTCGTTCAACCAGGGACTTAAAAACACCTACGAAATGATTATTGGAAATTTGGGGATTAAAAATAGAATTGTTCCCGAGAGACGTGTGTGCATACTCCTCTGTCTGAAGATTTGTTGGAGTACTGCTGTTGCAAAAAAACTTTTTAATATTAATTTTCCTAATAAATTTCTGGAAATCAATAAAAGCTTCAAATTTATTAAAATTCCTATCCAAAGCAAATTTAAAACCTAAATCTAAAACTTTTAATTCCTCCTGCGAGAAAACCGCATCACTAAGGTTAAAAATTCCTTCCATCAAGTTTCTCTTTTCCGTTTTCCTTTTGCCTCCTCTGCAACCTCTTGTTCTTCTTTTCTTTCTCCGTCTCCTGGCCACTATGATGTTGTCGGGTACCAGGGTCTCCACTCCTCTGGTGGAATTTGTTCCCTCCCACGTCCTCTGGGGGTCGTGGTTCCTCTCCCTCTCATAGGGGGTCCTCCGGAACCCCTCCGCTGAAAATCCCCTCTTTGATTGTTAGGGTACCAACCCCTCCCCCTGCCCCTATAGGATGGGGGCTGTTGATTGGGATGGTTGGAAGGCCAGGATTGTCCACCATAATTACCTCTTCTTTGATCATAGCCTCTAGTGTTATGAGATCCCCTATAAGATGGCTGGGGATAGTCATAACCAAGAGGCTCATAACGGTTGTAAGTATCCACATTATAGGCAGGTGTAGATGGATTATAATATTCATTATTCTGTTGATTCCCTCTCGCATAGTCCTGATATGAGCCATCATAACGACGGACAGGAGTTTTGATGGTATCCAAAACCCGTTCTGGCTCCCTAAATGAGGGGCCAGACTCCATAACCGGTTCTTCCACCACTTCCTGCCAATTGTAGACTTTATTGGACTTATAATCGTTAGTATCTCTAATAAATTTTTAGATTTTTTTCTTTTGGGTGTCCTTGTCTACTTTATCCACAAATTCTTGGAGCTGTTTTAATTTATCCTTATATTCGCCTGAGGCAATTGCAGGACCTAATTTAGATCTAATTCCATTGATATTGGCCTCAATTACCGTATTTATCGGCGTATAACACGCACTTTTTCCCCCTTAAAATAAGGGGAAAATCGTGGGTGCGTGTTATACGCCGATCCCCGCTATTTTGTGATCTGTCGGAGCGATCGCCGCGATCGCCGCCGACATTCACATAGCTTGTATTTTTAAACATGGCGCCGCGGAGTTCGGAGGGACTCGGCGGCGCTCGTTCAGCTGAACGAGCGCCGCCGAGGACACAGTGACTGGGCGGAGCCGAGATACACATAGCCGAGGGTTCTCGGATTTTCTCTGCGCCGTTCACAGTCACGCCCAGTCCCGCCATTGGACCTGTGTTATGTCCATCATAGGGACTGGGCGTGACTGTGAACAGCGCCGAGAAGAGCCAAGAACCCTCGGCTATGTGTATCTCGGCTCCGCCCAGTCACTGTGTCCTCGGCGGCGCTCGTTCAGCTGAACGAGTGCCGCCGAATCCCTCCGAACTCCGCGGCGCCATGTTTAAAAATACAAACTAAACGTTTGTATGTCGGCGGCGACAAGGCTGCACGGACCACTGGGGCAAGGCTGCACTGGGGCAAAGCTGCACTGGGGACAAGGCTGCACTGGGGCAAAGCTGCACTGGGGACAAGGCTGCACTGGGGACAAGGCTGCACTGGGGACAAGGCTGCACTGGGGCAAAGCTGCACTGGGGACAAGGCTGCACTGGGGACAAGGCTGCACTGGGGACAAGGCTGCACTGGGGCAAAGCTCCACTGGGGACAAGGCTGCACTGGGGACAAGGCTGCACTGGGGCAAGGCTGCACTGGGGCAAAGCTGCACTGGGGACAAGGCTGCACTGGGGCAAAGCTGCACTGACAAGGCTGCACTGACAAGGCTGCACTGGGGCAAAGCTGCACTGACAAGGCTGCACTGGACACTGGGGAAAGGCTGCAGATGAACACTGATGAGGCTGCATTGATGGGCATTTAAATGTAAGTTTTTTTTCCTTAAACTTCCCTCCTAAAAGTTTTTTTCCTTAAAATTCCCTCCTAAGCTTGGGGTGCGTGTTATACGCCGGCGCGTGTTATACGCCGATAAATACGGTAATTTGATTTTTTTTCTCCTTCCTCGCTATCAACATTTCCAAGAGTTTCCTCTCTGTGAGATTGAAAAACGAGAACCATTCATCTTCAAGATCTTTTTCTGTGAGCCCATCATTAGGGGCAATGTCCCATCTCAAACGTCTGGGAGTGATTTTATCCTTGACATAGTTTTTCAAGGAAAAAATATCCCACCATGTTCTAATTTGTTTGTCTAGGGCACTTTTTAAATGCTTAAAATCTTGATTGATATCAGTATGCTCACTATTGGATGAAAAAAAGTCGTCTGCATCCAGACTTCTATCCTTGATAAAAGAGAAAATCTCCATCAGGATATATTAGATAGGCAAAGCTGGTTGGGTTAAACACGCAAATAAACCCCACAACCGCTACACAAAAAATGCTATACCAAATACTGAGTGCAAGGCCCAACTAATTGGGCTAAACATCTAAATTAATTTAAAACCTGGGTGCAAAATGAAGTCGCAGCTGCTGCTCAAAAGGTGCTGACCATTAGATAAATATTATGTGCGAGAAGCAGCGCTGGCGACAAAATGAAATATAGAATATAAATACTATCGCTGCTGTACCAAAGTATAGATACTTGAAAAATAAAACCAAACAAATACAGCGCTGATAGAATGAAATAAAGAAATGTATTACGTGCAGTACCACGCATGTGACTTATCTGTTATCCTGCCCATGTAATTTACAGTACGTGGTGAGGACTACTAGACAGCTAGGGGTCAGATTGAGAGAGCATGTCAATAGAATTAAGAAGGGCTATAGACATCATGGCCTTTCTAACCATTTTAGGTTATTCCACAATAGGGACCCCAGCCTATTGACCTTTTGCGGAATTGATAAAGTTGAGGGACATTGGAGGGGATCTGATTTGAAGAAAGCCATTTCACAGAACGAAACTCAATGGATCCATCGGCTTCGTACTTTACAGCCATATGGGCTCAATGTCGAGCTAGATTTCAATTGTTTTTTATCCAATTGGTGAACTATAAATATATTTTTATTTGTGGCGTATTTGTTCCTGGGGTTTATTTTGTGGAGTAGGTTAGTGATAATTTTTTCTTAATATGCTGTTGTATTACTATATAATGAATTTAATCACTCCATTCTAACCTTAATAAGAAAGAATAGGAGCAAATATATTTTCTTAAAAACGTATAATACATCTTAGTATTCTTATATTTTTTATTTTTTATTTTTCCACTGTTATTTTTCATTAAAATTATTTTTTATTTTATTTCATTTCATTTTATTTTTCTATTTTTCTATTTTTGATATTCTTTATTTTTTATATTTTTTATTTTTTATTATTTTTTTATTTCATTTATATATATATTTTTTTCATTATTTATTTTATATATATATTTTTTAAATAATTAAATATATTCATTAATAGTCAAATAATCCTATCCAATTAGATAATAATATACATTGTTTATTTTTATTTTTATCAGGCAAACTTGATGTGAGATGCTTTTTGCTTGTATAAGACTCAGTCATTTATCTTCTTTCTGTATTGTCCATATGCTGTTCACCCTTGGTTTGTAATAAAATTTTCGGTTTGCAACAGGATATGATGATTCAGGACATGTGAAGGTGTTTGCTTTCCACTAGCCTTGATTGGCTGTCACTTTTGCCATACATACTATATATTTCCGGGCTGTGGTTTGAATGTTGAGTCCTTTGATGACGCCCTGGGGGAGGGGCGAAACGCGTCGACGCAACATCCGGCTGACGCCTTAAACCAAGTGACGTTTTCTTCCTGGCTCCGTGGAACGCACGCTACCAGCGGCGATTGCGGAAGCTCTCTGACATGCCTGTTTGCAACCGAGGATTTGTGAGTAGCGCTTTGTAGCGCAAGTGATTCCATTACTCCGCAATACTTCACCATATCATTTTTTCTTTTATTTTTGGGTGGATATCCACAAGCCTCATTTGAACATCAACACTCCTATCTGTGTATCCACGCTAGAGGTACCGCTTTGCAAATACATATGGGATTGATCGACAGTACAGGTCAAAGAGTTGCTGTCTGTGTTCCGGTGAAGCTGCCTGTCCAAGAGCTCTGGGATCAGCCTGGCTGGGGTAGTTCACTTTGGGACTATTTGCAAGCAGTCACCATTTCTTCTGTATTAGCCTAAGTGGTGACATTTTTTTGTGGATTTCCTAGCATTTGCACCTATTGCATGGCACTTATTATTGATATTTTATTTATTGTCAGCATGCAGCACTTTAGTTCTTTGATAGTATAGCACATGCACCTATTATCATCATTTATACTATTTATTATATAATTTTGTTAGCACGCACTATTTTAGCTTTTGATTGCATTGGTCATTCTATCAGCGCTGTATTTGTTTGGTTTTATTTTTCAAGTATCTATACTTTGGTACAGCAGCGATAGTATTTATATTCTATATTTCATTTTGTCGCCAGCGCTGCTTCTCGCACATAATATTTATCTAATGGTCAGCACCTTTTGAGCAGCAGCTGCGACTTCATTTTGCACCCAGGTTTTAAATTAATTTAGATGTTTAGCCCAATTAGTTGGGCCTTGCACTCAGTTTTTGGTAAAGCATTTTTTGTGTAGCGGTTGTGGGGTTTATTTGCGTGTTTAACCCAACCAGCTTTGCCTATCTAATATATCCTGATAGAGATTTTCTCTTTTATCAAGGATAGAAGTCTGGATGCAGACGACTTTTTTTCATCCAATAGTGAGCATACTGATATCAATCAAGATTTTAAACATTTAAAAAGTGCCCTAGACAAACAAATTAGAACATGGTGGGATATTTTTTCCTTGAAAAACTATGTCAAGGATAAAATCACTCCCAGACATTTGAGATGGGACATTGCCCCTAATGATGGGCTCACAGAAAAAGATCTTGAAGATGAATGGTTCTCGTTTTTCAATCTCACAGAGAGGAAACTCTTGGAAATGTTGATAGCGAGGAAGGAGAAAAAAATCAAATTAATTGAGGCCAATATCAATGGAATTAGATCTAAATTAGGTCCTGCAATTGACTCAGGCGAATATAAGGATAAATTAAAACAGCTCCAAGAATTTGTGGATAAAGTAGACAAGGACACCCAAAAGAAAAAAATCAAAAAATTTATTAGAGATACTAACGATTATAAGTTCAATAAAGTCTACAATTGGCAGGAAGTGGTGGAAGAACCGGTTATGGAGTCTGGCCCCTCATTTAGGGAGCCAGAACGGGTTTTGGATACCATCAAAACTCCTGTCCGTCGTTATGATGGCTCATATCAGGACTAGGGATGAGCCGAACACCCCCCGGTTCGGTTCGCACCAGAACCCGCGAACGGACCGCAAGTTCGCACGAACGTTAGAACCCCATTGACGTCTATGGGACTCGAACGTTCGAAATCAAAAGTGCTCATTTTAAAGGCTAATTTGCATGGTATTGTCCTAAAAAGGGTTTGGGGACCCGGGTCCTACCCCAGGGGACATGTATCAATGCAAAAAAAACTTTTAAAAACGGCCGTTTTTTCGGGAGCAGTGATTTTAATGATGCTTAAAGTAAAAAAAAAAAAGTGAAATATTCCTTTAAATATCGTACCTGGGGGGTGTCTATAGTATGCCTGTAAAGTGACGCGTGTTTCCCATGTTTAGAACAGTCCCTGCACCAAATGTCATTTTTAAAGGAAAAAATCTCATTTAAAACTGCTTGCGGGTTTAATGTCATGTCGGGTCCTGGCAATATGGATGAAAATCAGTGAGACAAACGGCATGGGTACCCCCCAGTCCATTACCAGGCCCTTTGGGTCTTGTATGGATATTAAGGGGAACCCCGCACCCAAATTAAAATAAGGAAAGGTCCCTATATACTCTGAACAGCAGTATACAGGCGGTGCAAACAAGACAGGGACTGTAGGTTTGTTGTTAAGTAGAATCTCTTTGTAATTTTGAACATTTTTAATGTGTTTAGCTCCAGCCAAAAAATCTTTTCTAAGCTTTTTGGAAAACATAGGGAAGGGTTATCACCCCTGTGACATTTGTTTTGCGTCTTTCCTCCTCTTCAGAAGATTTCACCTCACTTTTTTGTCCCAATGAAAAATGTTTTTTGAAAATTTGGGTTTTTTTGTGGAACAAGGATTGGAAAGCATCAGTGGAAAGGAGAAATTGTTTTCCCATATTAACTCTTACATGAGAGAATTTCCCTTCCTATGGGTAGATTTCATCTCACTTCCTGTTGTCTCCTTCCGTTTGCAAGTAGGAGTCGTTTGTAAGTTAGATGTTTGAAAGTAGGGTCCTGCCCTATATACTCAGCAGAAATTTGGGCCTTAGGTGTTGCTGTGGCCAAAACACTGTAAGCCCTCACAGGGCCCTGCTGTGAAATATTAGATCAAGAATTGTAAT
This sequence comes from Lithobates septentrionalis, assembly GCA_037952835.1. Classification (NCBI taxonomy): domain Eukaryota; kingdom Metazoa; phylum Chordata; class Amphibia; order Anura; family Ranidae; genus Lithobates; species Lithobates septentrionalis. The sequence goes on along the minus strand of JBBDGP010002749.1, from coordinate 70,063 downwards.
TACATGCCCCTGTTGAACAGGAGCTGAAAAATTAGGCCTTAGGCACTGGTGCTGGTGCCACAACACTGCAACCCCTCACAGACACTCTAGTTGGAACGCAGGAACGAGCACTGCTGCAAAGTATTGCATCAAAAATTGTAATTACACGCCCCTGTTAGACAGGGGCAGAAAAATTGGGCCTTAGGCACTGGTGCTGGTGCCACAACACTGCAACCCCTCACAGACACTCTAGTTGGAACGCAGGAACGAGCACTGCTGCAAAGTATTGCATCAAAAATTGTAATTACACGCCCCTGTTAGACAGGGGCAGAAAAATTGGGCCTTAGGCACTGGTGCTGGTGCCACAACACTGCAACCCCTCACAGACACTCTAGTTGGAACGCAGGAACGAGCACTGCTGCAAAGTATTGCATCAAAAATTGTAATTACACGCCCCTGTTAGACAGGGGCAGAAAAATTGGGCCTTAGGCACTGGTGCTGGTGCCACAACACTGCAACCCCTCACAGACACTCTAGTTGGAACGCAGGAACGAGCACTGCTGCAAAGTATTGCATCAAAAATTGTAATTACACGCCCCTGTTAGACAGGGGCAGAAAAATTGGGCCTTAGGCACTGGTGCTGGTGCCACAACACTGCAACCCCTCACAGACACTCTAGTTGGAACGCAGGAACGAGCACTGCTGCAAAGTATTGCATCAAAAATTGTAATTACACGCCCCTGTTAGACAGGGGCAGAAAAATTGGGCCTTAGGCACTGGTGCTGGTGCCACAACACTGCAACCCCTCACAGACACTCTAGTTGGAACGCAGGAACGAGCACTGCTGCAAAGTATTGCATCAAAAATTGTAATTACACGCCCCTGTTATACAGGGGCTGAAAAATTGTGCCTTAGGCACTGGTGGTGGCGCCCAGAACCAAAAATGTTCTTACAAGCTATCAGCGTGATGATTGAGGAGGAAGAGGATAATTACTCAGGGATAATCACTCAGCATCAGCATAGGCAGTCTTTGAAGGGATCTGAAAAAAATTATTCAGTTACATCAGCATCAGGTGCTTGGTAGCTGGTGGTGATCCAAGACTGATTCATTTTTATGAAGGTCAGCCGATCGACCGAGTCAGTGGACAGACGCACCCTGTGATCGGTTACCACGCCTCCAGCAGCACTGAATGTACGTTCCGAAAGAACGCTGGATGCAGGACAGGCCAGTAGCTCAATTGCATACTGTGCAAGCTCTGGCCAGTGATCCATCCTCAAGACCCAGTAACCCAGAGGATTTTCGGTGGGAAAGGTGTCCAAGTCTGATCTTGCCCCTAGGTATTCCTGCACCATGTAAAACAGACGCTGGCGATGGTTGCTGGAACCGATCATACCTTGGGGCTGCGGACCAAAAAATTGTCTGAACGCATCGGTCAGACGGCCACCTTCTCCACCGCTCCTTCTTTGACTGACCAAAGCCTCAGCAACACGTTGTCCAGAAACAGGAGTTTGTAACCTCCCAGTCTCTGGGAACGCGTTGCACAGACCTTTCTGCAAGGCCTCCCGAAGATGTTTCATCCTCTGCTCCCTCTGCGATGGCAAGATAAGGTCCGCAACCTTACCCTTGTAACGTGGATCAAGGAGGGTTGCCAGCCAGTATTGGTCCTTCTCCTTGATACCACGAATACGAGGATCCTTACGCAGGCTTTGCAGGATCAGGGAGGCCATGCAGCGTAGGTTTGCTGAGGCATTCGGTCCGGAGTCCTCTGGGTCACTAAGGACAACAACGTCCGCAGCCACCTCCTCCCAGCCACGTACAAGTCCATGTGTTCCTTGGGACTGATCCCTTAAAGACTGCTGATGCTGAGTGCCAGGCTCCACCTCCATACTGACACAATCTTCCTCCTCCTCCTCCTCCTCCTCCTCGTCCTCTTCCTGTGTGATCGGCGGGCACGCAGGAACACTGTCTGGATAAAGGGGGCCTTGAGAGCTAAGGAAGTCCTCCTCTTCCTGCCTCTGTTCTGCCTCAAGTGCCCTGTCCATTATTCCACGCAGCGTGTGCTCCAACAGGTGGACAAGGGGGACAGTGTCACTGATGCATGCACTGTCAGTGCTCACCATCCTCGTGGCCTCCTCGAATGGTGACAGGACAGTGCATGCATCCCTGATCATGGCCCACTGGCGTGGGGAAAAAAAACCAAGGTCCCCTGACCCTGTCCTGGTGCCATAGTCGCACAGGTACTCATTGATGGCCCTCTGCTGCGTGTGCAGCCGCTGCAGCATGGCCAACGTCGAGTTCTACCTGGTGGGCATGTCACAGATTAGGCGGTTCTTGGGCAGGTTAAACTCCTTTTGGAGGTCCGTCAGCCGAGCACTGGCATTATATGACCGGCGGAAATGCACACAGACTTTCCTGGCCTGCCTCAGGACATCCTGTAAGCCCGGGTACCTGCCCAAGAACCGCTGCACCACCAAGTTAAGGACGTGAGCCAAACAGGGCACATGGGTCAGTTGTCCCTGTCGGAGGGCAGAGAGGAGGTTGGTGCCATTGTCGCAAACCACCATTCCTGCCTTAAGTTGGCGTGGCGTCAACCACCTCTGAACCTGCCCCTGCAGAGCTGACAGAACCTCTGCCCCAGTGTGGCTCCTGTCCCCCAAGCACACCAGCTCAAGCACCGCATGGCATCTTTTGGCCTGCGTACTTGCGTAGCCCCTTGAACGCCTACGGAGCACCGCTGGTTCCGAGGAAGAGGCCATGGAGGAAGAAGAAGAGGAGGGGGTGGAGGAGAGAGGTGTGTCACAATCAGCATTTTGGAGGCGTGGTGGCGGAACAACCTCCAACACTACTGCACCTTGTCCTGCATCCTTCCCAGCTGCCAGCAGAGTCACCCAATGCGCCGTGAAACTTAAGTAACGTCCCTGTCCATGCCTGCTGGACCATGAGTCAGCGGTAATATGCACCTTACCGCTGACCGCCCTGTCCAGCGAGGCATGGACATTGCCTTCCACATGCCGGTAGAGAGCCGGAATCGCCTTCCGTGAGAAAAAGTGGCGTTTGGGTACCTGCCACTGAGGAACCGCACATTCCACAAACTCACGGAAGGGGGCAGAGTCTACCAACTGAAAAGGCAGCAGTTGAAGTGCTAGCAATTTTGCCAAGCTAGCATTCAACCGCTGGGCATGTGGATGGCTGGGAGCAAACTTCTTTCGGCGGTGCAGCAGCTGGGGCAGGGAAATTTGCCTGGTACAATCTGACGTCGGTGTACCAAAAGCAGATTGCCCACAAGTACTTGGCTGTGACACACCTAATTCTACACCTTCATTCCTCTCACTGCAGGTCTCAGAGAGGACTGAAGGTCTAGTGGGGTTGGAAATCTCAGCTGATGAGGAGCAAGGAGAGATCCTCTTTGTTCTTTGGTGTGGGTCTTTCAGATACGCTTGCCAACGAACTGCATGGCAGGTCAACATATGTCTGGTCAAGCATGTGGTACCCAAGCGGGAGATGTTTTGGCCACGCGAGATACGCTTGAGACATATGTTGCAAATAGCAGCGGTGCGATCTGATGCACTCGTCTCAAAAAAGGCCCACACCAAAGAACTTTTTGAATAACGCGCAGAGACTGCAGCGCCCTGCACATGTGGAGCTTTGGGGTGTGATGCAGTCAATGTGCTGCCCTTAGGCTGGCCCCTGGAGGGCATCCTGCCTCGTTGGTGATGTGCCGCCTCCTCCTCCTCCTCCTCCTCCTCTCTCCTATCAGGCACCCACGTTGAGTCAGTGACCTCATCATCCCCTCCCTCCTCATCACTGGAGCAAACCTGGCAGTATGCTGCAGCAGGGGGAGCATGACTGCCAGATTGCTGTCCTTCTTGGGCACCCCCTCTGTCCGTGCTCATGTTACTGCCTTCATCGAGCTCAGTATCATCATCAGAGCCTTCCAAACGCTGGGCATCCTCCTGGAGCATGTACCCAACACTGTGGTCAAACAGTTCGAGGGAATCCTCATGAGGACATGGTGGAGCTAGGGAAGGAGTCACTGATGACATTGAGCTGAGGGAAGAGGCCGCTGCTTTGCCAGACAAAGCACCCTGGGCATGGGTGAGAGAGGATGAGGAGGATGAGGACGGCTTGGTCATCCACTCGACCAAGTCTTCCGCATGTTGCGGCTCAACACGGCCAGCTGCCGAAAAAAAGGCCAAGCGTGTCCCATGGCCACGTGCTGATGAGGATGCACCGTCTCCACGACCAGCACTAGACACAGAGCCTGCTTGCCCTCTCTTATTGGCTTGTGACTGTCTGCCTCTCCTTCTTGGCCTTCCAGACATACTAATGGCCTGTAGCTGCACTAAGCTGGGATAGAACACCTGTAATTTTCTTCAGGTAGCTTTATATACTGTAACCAGACAAGCCTGCCTGTCAGTAGGAAGATAACAGGAACGGATCTAGCTGAACACTGTGAGCAGGACACACTGTACTAAATGTAAATAGTCTAGCTGCCTGACCGTGGTACTAATAGGATCAAAAAGAACACCTGTAATTTTCTTCAGGTAGCTTTATATACTGTAACCAGACAAGCCTGCCTGTCAGTAGGAAGATAACAGGAACGGATCTAGCTGAACACTGTGAGCAGGACGCACTGCACTGAATGTAAATAGCAGGAACGGATCTAGCTGAACACTGTGAGCAGGACGCACTGCACTGAATGTAAATAGCAGGAACGGATCTAGCTGAACACTGTGAGCAGGACGCACTGCACTGAATGTAAATAGCAGGAACAGATCTAGCTGAACACTGTGAGCAGGACGCACTGCACTGAATGTAAATAGCAGGAACGGATCTAGCTGAACACTGTGAGCAGGACGCACTGCACTGAATGTAAATAGCAGGAACGGATCTAGCTGAACACTGTGAGCAGGACGCACTGCACTGAATGTAAATAGCAGGAACGGATCTAGCTGAACACTGTGAGCAGGACGCACTGCACTGAATGTAAATAGCAGGAACGGATCTAGCTGAACACTGTGAGCAGGACGCACTGCACTGAATGTAAATAGCAGGAACGGATCTAGCTGAACACTGTGAGCAGGACGCACTGCACTGAATGTAAATAGCAGGAACGGATCTAGCTGAACACTGTGAGCAGGACGCACTGCACTGAATGTAAATAGCAGGAACGGATCTAGCTGAACACTGTGAGCAGGACGCACTGCACTGAATGTAAATAGCAGGAACGGATCTAGCTGAACACTGTGAGCAGGACACACTGCACTAAATAGTCTAGATAGAAGATAACAGGAACGGATCTAGCTAAACTGAATACAGTGTATATATATATATATGCAACACCTGGGATGCATATATATACACAATACACTGTAAGTGCAGCTAACTGACTGACTGTTCTGCCTAATCTATCTAACTCAAATCAAATGACACTGTCTCTCTCTCTCTCTCTATCTCTCAGCACACCGGAACACACACTACACAGGGCCGCCGTGCAGGCGGCCTTATATAGTGTGGGGTGTGTACTAAATCCCCTGAGCCATAATTGGCCAAAGCCACCCTGGCTTTGGCCAATTACAGCTCTCTCTACTGACGGCGCTGTGATTGGCCAAGCATGCGGGTCATAGTGCATGCTTGGCCAATCATCAGCCAGCAATGCACTGCGATGCCGCAGTGAATTATGGGCCGTGACGCGCCACACGAATTTGGCGCGAACGGCCCATATCGTTCGCAATTCGACGGACGGTCGAACAGCCGATGTTCGAGTCGAACATGGGTTCGACTCGAACACGAAGCTCATCCCTAATCAGGACTATGCGAGAGGGAATCAACAGAATAATGAATATTATAATCCATCTACACCTGCCTATAATGTGGATACTTACAACCGTTATGAGCCTCTTGGTTATGACTATCCCCAGCCATCTTATAGGGGATCTCATAACACTAGAGGCTATGATCAAAGAAGAGGTAATTATGGTGGACAATCCTGGCCTTCCAACCATCCCAATCAACAGCCCCCATCCTATAGGGGCAGGGGGAGGGGTTGGTACCCTAACAATCAAAGAGGGGATTTTCAGCGGAGGGGTTCCGGAGGACCCCCTATGAGAGGGAGAGGAACCACGACCCCCAGAGGACGTGGGAGGGAACAAAATCCACCAGAGGAGTGGAGACCCTGGTACCCGACAACATCACAGTGGCCAGGAGACGGAGAAAGAAAAGAAGAACAAGAGGTTGCAGAGGAGGCAAAAGGAAAACAGAAAAGAGAAACTTGATGGAAGGAATTTTTAACCTTAGTGATGCAGTTTTCTCGCAGGAGGAATTAAAAGTTTTAGATTTAGGTTTTAAATTTGCTTTGGATAGGAATTTTAATAAATTTGAAGCTTTTATTGATTTCCAGAAATTTATTAGGAAAATTAATATTAAAACGTTTTTTTGCAACAGCAGTACTCCAACAAATCTTCAGACAGAGGAGTATGCACACACGTCTCTCAGGAACAATTCTATTTTTAATCCCCAAATTTCCAATAATCATTTCATAGGTGTTTTTAAGTCCCTGGTTGAACGAGATTTGGATAGACTTGCTATATATCCTAAGAGACACCAGAGGGATCTGGAGAAGGGCTTAAAGGCCTTAGAGAAGAACAAAAACATAGTAATAAGGTCGGCAGACAAGGGTGGGGGAGTAGTAATACTTAACAAAACAGATTATTTGGAAGAACTAAATAAATTGGTTGGGGATCAAGCAACATACGAGAAGTTAAGATGTAACCCCACAAAGAAATATAAAGCCCAGTTAAAGAATTTAAATAAAATGGCCAAGGAAGAAGGAATTTTAAAAAAGAAGGAGGCAAGATATCTGGTGCCGAATGCTCCACGAATACCGGTGATTTATCAGTTACTGAAAATACATAAAAATTCTACGAAGCCGCCGGGTCGGCCCATAGTTAGTGGAATTGGGTCTCTATTCTCTAGACTTGGCGAATATTTGGATCATTTTTTACAGCCACTTACTAAAGGATACCCCTCCTACCTCAAAGATAGCAAGGACCTTATAGAATTGATCAGCCCAATGACAGTATCAGGAGATTGTTTGTTGGTGAGTATGGATGTTAATTCTCTCTATACTAACATCCAACAAAAACATGCCCTTCAAGCTGTTGAATGGGTATTGGAAAGCACCAATATCCAAGTTAAACAGAAAGAGTTCCTGTTGGAAGCACTTGATATGGAAATGAGCCATAATTTTTTCTGGCACGAAAAGGAGTACTATAGACAGATTAAAGGTGTGGCAATGGGGGCTAAGTATGCCCCCTCAGTAGCCAACATTTTCATGAGTTTTTGGGAAAATCAAGCCATATATCAAACCAATATACTGGAACTCAGACTCTACAAGAGGTACATTGATGATATTTTTATAATTTGGGCAGGATCACCAGATTCATTTTTTGGATTTTTAAAGAAAATTAGTGAAAATTCTTTTAATATTTCCTTTTCCGAGAATTTTAGCCATACGGAGATTAATTTCTTAGATCTCACTGTCTTTAGAGAGGGTGACAAACTATGCACACGCACTTTTTTCAAAGATGTGGACAGGAATGGCTATATTCCGCTGACGAGCTGCCACCATCCAAGATGGTTGAGGGGTATTCCGAAAAGCCAAATGCTCAGAGTGAGAAGAAATTGCAGTAAAGAAGATGATTACAACTTACAAGCTAATGTCATTCTAGAGCGTTTTAGAGCCAAGGGATACAAATTAGAAGAGTTGGAACGCACCAAAAAGCTAGTTGGTGAAATGGACAGAAAGGACTTATTCAAATCTAAAGTCACCAAAGAAAATGATTATAGTTTAGCTTTTAAGACAGGTTTTAATAGACAATATCGATATTTTGAAAAAATCATTAAGGAACATTGGTCTCTACTACTGGAAAATACTGATCTGAAAAAAATCTTACCCTCACAACCAAGATTTATTTACACAAAGCCACCTACCCTTAGATTACAACTGGCAAACAACGTGGTGAACCCTCCCAGGAAGGTGTGTACTTTTCTGGATAAGACTGGTTTCTACAGTTGTGGTAGGTGTATGATTTGCAGGACCTCAAAATTTCGGAAGAGAAAAAACACTCATTTTAAATCATCATCCGAAGGAAGGGTTTTTGAAATAAAGAAATGTATTACGTGCAGTATCACGCATGTGACTTATCTGTTATCCTGCCCATGTAATTTACAGTACGTGGGGAGGACTACTAGACAGCTAGGGGTCAGATTGAGAGAGCATGTCAATAGAATTAAGAAGGGCTATAGACATCATGGCCTTTCTAACCATTTTAGGTTATTCCACAATAGGGACCCCAGCCTATTGACCTTTTGCGGAATTGATAAAGTTGAGGGACATTGGAGGGGATCTGATTTGAAGAAAGCCATTTCACAGAACGAAACTCAATGGATCCATCGGCTTCGTACTTTACAGCCGTATGGGCTCAATGTCGAGCTAGATTTCAATTGTTTTTTATCCAATTGGTGAACTATAAATATATTTTTATTTGTGGGGTATTTGTTCCTGGGGTTTATTTTGTGGAGTAGGTTAGTGATAATTTTTTCTTAATATGCTGTTGTATTACTATATAATGAATTTATTCACTCCATTCTAAGCTGAATAAGAAAGAATAGGAGCAAATATATTTCTTAAAAACGTATAATACATCTTAGTATTCTTATATTTTTTATTTTTCCACTGTTATTTTTCATTAAAATTATTTTTTATTTTATTTCATTTCATTTTATTTTTCTATTTTTCTATTTTTGATATTCTTTATTCTTTATTTTTTATATTTTTTATTTTTTATTTTTTATTATTTTTTTATTTCATTTATATATATATTTTTTTTTTCATTATTTATTTTATATATATATTTTTTAAATAATTAAATATATTCATTAATAGTCAAATAATCCTATCCAATTAGATAATAATATACATTGTTTATTTTTATTTTTATCAGGCAAACTTGATGTGAGATGCTTTTTGCTTGTATAAGACTCAGTCATTTATCTTCTTTCTGTGTTGTCCATATGCTGTTCACCCTTGGTTTGTAATAAAGTTTTCGGTTTGCAACAGGATATGATGATTCAGGACATGTGGAGGTGTTTGCTTTCCACTAGCCTTGATTGGCTGTCATTTTTGCCATACATACTATATATTTCCGGGCTGTGGTTTGGATGTTGAGTCCTTTGATGACGCCCTGGGGGAGGGGCGAAACGCGTCGACGCAACATCCAGCTGACGCCTTAAACCAAGTGACGTTTTCTTCCTGGCTCCGTGGAACGCACGCTACCAGCGGCGATTGCGGAAGCTCTCTGACATGCCTGTTTGCAACCGAGGATTTGTGAGTAGCGCTTTGTAGCGCAAGTGATTCCATTACTCCGCAATACTTCACCACTTCATTTCTTTTATTTTTGGGTGCCTCATTTGAACATCAACACTCCTATCTGTATATCCACGCTAGAGGTACCGCTTTGCAAATACATATGGGATTGATTGACAGTACAGGTCAAAGAGTTGCTGTCTGTGTTCCGGTGAAGCTGCCTGTCCAAGAGCTCTGGGATCAGCCTGGCTGGGGTAGTTCACTTTGGGACTATTTGCAAGCAGTCACCATTTCTTCTGTATTAGCCTAAGTGGTGACATTTTTTTGTGGATTTCCTAGCATTTGCACCTATTGCATGGCACTTATTATTGATATTTTATTTATTGTCAGCACGCAGCACTTTAGTTCTTTGATGGTATAGCACATGCACCTATTATCATCATTTATACTATTTATTATATAATTTTGTTAGCACGCACTATTTTAGCTTTTGATTGCATTGGTCATTCTATCAGCGCTGTATTTGTTTGGTTTTATTTTTCAAGTATCTATACTTTGGTACAGCAGCGATAGTATTTATATTCTATATTTCATTTTGTCGCTAGCGCTGCTTCTCGCACATAATATTTAGCTGAATCAACTGCCTTCCTGAAGTATATTAGACACATTACACCAGGAACGGTCTGCAGTGAGATGAAGCTAAACTGTATACAGTGTAACACACTTACAGGCCATTCCAACACATTTACATGTTTCCCCTTAAACCACTCAAGTGTTGCTTTAGCAGTGTGTTTGAGGTCATTGTCCTGCTGGAAGGTGAACCTCCGTCCTAGCCTCAAATCACACACAGAGTGGTACAGGTTTTGCTGAAGAATATCCCTGTATTTAGCACCATCCATCTTTCCCTCAACTCTGACCAGTTTCCCAGTCCCGACTACTGAAAAACCATCCCCACAGCATGATGCTACCACCACCATGTTTCACAGTGGGGATGGTGTTCTTTGGGTGATGTGATGTGTTGTGTTTGCGCCTGACATAGCGTTTTCTTTGATGGCCAAAAAGTACAATTTTAGTCTCATCAGACCAGAGCACCTTCCTCCATACATTTTGTGAGTCTCCCACATGCCTTTTCCCAAATTCAAAGCGTGCCATTTTGTTTTTTGCTGAAAGTAATGGCTTTCTTCTGGCCACTCTGCCATAAAGCCCAACTCTATGGAGCGTACGGCTTATTGTCGTCCTATGTACAGATACTCCAGTCCCTGCTGTGGAACTCTGCAGCTCCTCCAGGGTTACCTTAGGTCTCTGTGCTGCCTCTCTGATTAATGTCCTCCTTGCCCGGTCCGTGAGTTTTGGTGTGCGGCCGTCTCTTGGCAGGTTTGCTGTTGTGCCATGTTCTTTCCATTTGGTTTTTATAGATTTGATGGGGCTCCTAGGGATCATCAAAGATTTGGATATTTTTTTATAACCTAACCCTGACTTGTACTTCTCAACAACATTGTCCCTTACTTGTTTGGAGAGATCCTTGGTCTTCATGGCAGTGTTTGGTTAGTGGTGCCTCTTGCTTAGGTGTTGCATCCTCTGGGGCCTTTCAAAAAGGTGTGTATATGTAATGACAGGTCATGTGACACTTAGATTGCACACAGGTGGACATCATTTCACTAATTATGTGACTTCTTTTTATGGGCTTCATAACAAAGGGGGTGAATACATATGCACATGCCAATTATCAGTTTTTTATTTCTGAAAAATAGTTTTTCTAATTTTACTTCACCAACTTAGACTATTGTGTTCTGATCCATCACATATAATTCACTATAAAAAAAACTTTGAACTAAAGGCTGTAATGTAACAAAATAGGTAAAAAGCCAAGGGGGGTGAATACTTTTGCAAGGCACTGTATATACTATCCCGTGCCATACTCTGGCTCATGTTCGATTCAAACAGACAGCCCATCCCTAGTTAAAAGTATCATACAGCAGAAACAATGAAATGTGGCAACTAACAATCTACTACTGGCTAGGACCCGATTAGATAGAGTGGCTGAACCTATGGACGAGTGTCATTGCACCGGCAGCATTGCTTTGGAGACAAAGTGGCCGTTAATGTCAAGCCGATAACAAGTTTGCACAGAACTTTTTGCAATATTTATGAAATTTTTTTACTTTATTTATTGCACAAGCACTTTATATAAGTTTTGTACAGGGTTGTGGTTTGCAGAGAAGTTGGTGCAATTAGCTGGCGGTTCAGTCAGTAGATTAAATTATGTCAAACCACAAAGCTCCTCATTGACTCCCTTGTTATCTCTCGCCTTGACTATTGCAACTCCCTTCTCATTGGCCTGCCTCTCCATAGGCTATCCCCTCTTCAGCCTATCATGAATGCTGCTGCCAGAGTTATCCACCTTACCAACCGCTCTGTGTCTGCCACCCCTTTCCACCAATGCCTACACTGGCTCCCAATTGCCCAGCGGATCAAAATACTAACCACAACATACAAAGCCATTTCCGGCTCTGCCCCGAGCTACATCACCAATCTTGTCTCCAAATATCACCTAAACCGTCCTCTCCACTCTTCTCAAGACCTCCTACTCTCAAGCTCTCTCATCTCCTCCTCCCATGCTCGTCTCCAGGATTTCTCCAGAGCCTCTCCCATCCTCTGGAACTCGCTACCTCAACCTGTCCAGCTATCTCCTACTCTTGCTATGTTTAGGTGATCCCTGAAAACTCATCTCTTCAGGAAAGCCTATCACGCCTCCAACTAATCTTTCACCACTTCCATCAGCTCATTCCCCACAGTTACAACCTTTGGTACCACCTGCCCCACCCTAATAGATTGTAAGCTCTTCTGAGCAGGGCCCTCTTAATCCTCTTGTATTTTATTGTTTTATAACTGTATTGTCTCCCTTTTATATTGTAAAGTGCTGTGTAAACTGTTGGCGCTATATAAATCCTGTATAGTAATAATAATAATGTCATATGTCCATTTTTTAATTATTTCTGATATTCAACATGTTGCACTTTGTTTTATGATAGATTGCTTTTTGAAATTGTGATTGATATTTTGCATAATAATGAGGCATTTTCATATTTTTCAGTTTTTAACACACCCAAATAACATATACTGTATGTTGAAAGCCTTTGGCGTTAGTGTATTCTGGTACCTTTTGAGTGTGCTCCTTTCCCAAGGAGTGTTTGCATTTTTTTGGTGTAACGTATG